>CM075173.1:65210471-66410471 GCA_037576465.1 Parascaris univalens | reverse complement strand
CGAGACTCACATATTCGCGGAGGAAATGAGATTTTCAGTTGTCGTCCATAACAATTACTCAAAAAGAGGGAGTGCAGTCTTCATGTCTGCTTTGCTATAAGCTTATGCAAACTTCAGCAACATTTCTGATAAACGAAAAGGGAACCCTAGTTTCACTATCGATTCATTCAACTTTCAGCCTACGCATTCGAGTTGAATAGGATTTTGAAGCATTTGCAGAAGGGCATATCGTTGATAATGCAGTTCGATGGTTGGATAATTTTCTCGAACGAACTTGCTGGAGGGTGTCCAGGTGCTCATAATCAAAAAGTAAAATATGTCAATTGAACGCAAACGTTTGCCGAACACTGTTTGCGTTCAGTTTACGCGTTTTGGAATAACTGTAGTTATGGAGAGGAAATGGGCACTTCACGATAATGAGATAACTTAGGTTAGTGGAATTACTTAGCGATGATTTATGTTAGCGTTCACATAGAAAATTGAAACGCACCAAATTTTTACCCATTAATGCAAATTGCCAATGCATGTTTGCGTTCTCACTATACCCAAGAGATTATGAATGAGCTGAAGCGCAATCAACGGGAGCTCCTTGTCGTTTCGTTTCAGGTCTTTGAATGCGAATCATTTTCATTTGAATAATTCTCAAGAAACAACTAGCCTCAAATATCACTATATTGGCACGCAGTTAAGCAGTCCTTTCGAAAGATGCACTTGAGTGATCAAAAGAAGCAAAACATTGCATGAAGAAGTCTCCTCACTAGCCTTTTTTCTTTTACATAATAAATGAACCGAGCTAATAAGTTCCAAAGTCGAATCTAAGCGTTCAATGCGCTCATGACTATGCTTGAAAATTTATCTATCGCTTAATTCCTAGCAGATCACTTGGAAAATGATTAATCCTTAAAATAGCTGAGGATCCTTTGGGAGAAAAATCAACATTTGTACACTTCCTAGGAGGTCATTAAATAACTAATCACCAAAAACAGTAAATTCTCTTTTATAGCTCATTCAGATTTCGCAAATTTTTGTTTTCTTTCTTCTTTTTGTTTTCCATTCCTGAATTGTGAAGAAAAAGTGAAAAAATAGAAAGGTATGCGAAAGCGAAATGTCTGCGATGCAAAAGTCCGAGTAAACTTGAAGGGATTTAGTCGCAGTTTGAACGATGAAGGAGTGTAGGCATTAATGCATTAGTAGGAAGCAGCGTCCAGACTCCTACAACACAATAATGAAAGCTGCAGAAAGTTTACGGGTTGCTTTATCTCTTGCCGAATTGAAGCTGACGTCGATGCCCTCTATGAACAGGGATAAAGTAAAATATTCCCGGCAACGCAAACTGAAAAAGCGAAACCAATTTTATGAGAGAAGAAAAAAGTCAAACTTGGCACTGCGATATTCCATTCGTGCTTGCCTAAAGATTCCGTACATGAATGCTGACAAGCGTTGCAGTTTGCAATTTTCAACGATTTTTCGATAGGAGACTGCAACCTGCAGTGTGGTTCATGACCAGCTGTAAACTCAAGGTCACGAGCATCGTCAGTGGGAACTCTGATTTGAAGTCGTCTGTCTAATACAAAGTGGGTATATGAATCACAATTTATATAGTCATGAAGAATGGAGTGCTGAAAAAAGATAGCAGATCATTAAATTTGATATTTTCCTAGGCTGAAACACGTTTCCCAAGGACTCAATGAATCGTTTGCTGCAGTTTTCAGAATGGCTGCAATTTGTTAAACATTTAGTGCTGCAGAAATCAAATTTACGAGACCCCTCGTTTTATGGAATGCCGACGTGCACACTGTTTTTTAAGGAATTATCGCTAATTTTTTAGGCAAAATATATGATGCTGAAGAATAATAATAATATAAAAGAACAGAAAACATCTGCAAGAAGAATGTTGTCGAAATGTGCTTATCAAACTGAACTGGTCAGCACGGATGAAACGCAAATGAGTGCAACGGTGACTACGCGATTCCATCATTCAACTACTCAAGTTTTCCTTCGCTTATTGCTCCATTGCTGCATTATTTCGATATTTTCACAAAAAATTGCATCATTTCCAGTCAGTCATCCAGCCTCCAACTATTATTAAAGGAAAGAATGCTATTTCACTTGAGCATTACTCAGTATAATAGAGCTTACCGAGTTTGTTCGAATAAAGGATCGCTCTCCAGGTGTGCATTCAATGAAACAACTGAAGAGGACCTCCTGAGAGAATAAAGGACAACCGCTTTTGCGTCCCGTCTAATCGGCCGGTCAGTTTAACAAGTTGAAAAATAATAAAATAAAAATACGCAAAATGACGCCATCATATTCGAATGATTCGAGCGTCAGCACAAATTTTTAAGCGGAGATTTGATTTGCCTTACCCGGGCGATGATATAAAGTGAAAATGCGATCGATATAGAGGGCATACAGATCTTCTCCAGCTTCAAGGACGTGCAGCACCTTCCCAATTTGAACAGCAGCAATCTGCACTATGGCACATGATGCTATCGAATCGTGCACGTTACTACTACCAAATTTTGCAAAGTGAGTCTAGCAGTGATTGAACATGCAGATATATACGCACATGCATAAATAAGTGCAGTCACCACTTCACAGCTAAGCTGCTCCCGTACGCAATTTCGACGTGACGCTGAAAAGCTACTTTTGCGAAACGCACTTTCCAAAAACAAAAACAAATAAAAATTGGAAGATATGTTAAACCGTTCTACCTGAAAGTTCATAAAAAGAAAAACCCAACAGCAATGCCATTCAAACAACGAAGCTTAGAGTATCGCTCCCGAAGGGAAAACTGGGGAAAACCCGCTTCTATTAGCATTTATTGTGTGAAATGCAGCAGCCATTCAATTACACTATAAGTGGTAAGCACAATTTTTTACGATGCAGTCAGGTGGTTGTAGGGGTTTTCCAGTCAGTACAACTTATTCCTTAACGGCTTCAAATACAACATTTGATTGCGTCAACTACTAATATGGCATCTATTCTCGATGCGAACGCCATATGCCTTTCCTTTTTTCTCAAGCCCATGCGATATCGCAAGACTACTACGCGATCAGTCGTTGCTCATAAGGACCACCCATGAAGGAAGAACGTTCGTGACACAGGTTAATCCTGTACGAAATTACTATTGTGGTTTTGCTGCAGAAAACGTCACTGAGACTAAAAAATCTCTCTACTTTTACCCACAACAGATCAGAATATCCTGATTTCCCTTCCATCATCAGACTCCAACACTCACTTATACACCAGTGAGACTCATGGTCCCTTCCACCTCGCTACAGCGAAGACTGCCCGACCGATGGAGACACATACCAACAAGGCAAAGCCCACTACGCCACTTCAACACCCTCAGCACTCTCCGACAACTTTTTTCACTGCTAGATTTTGGCAAACTGATCCTACACAGTACGTTCACAGGGGGTCCTTTGTATTTACCTCAAACGATTTGAACGCCACGCGCAGATAAACAAATTTAAAGCTGTTCCAGACTCGTGGAATGTCAGTGATCGATAGCCAGAGGAAACAACTTTACTTACAATGGCATCCAGCAGTGACAGAAGAAGCATTTACCCGACCTCTGTGAGGCCATTTTAAGCGATCAAAACACGACTGCCTGAAAGCTTTGCTTAGAGGCATTGAAAAGCTGTTGACACACAAGCTAGGAATGAACAATGCAATGGAAATATCAATATTTAAGAGATCGATGTCAAGTTGGAGGTAGACGAAGGCAAGCTGTGTAGAACAAAGGCCAGTAAGCACAATAAACTGCTACCAATCAATTTCTGGCACCAACAAACGATCGAAAATATGCCAACAAAACGAAATACCCGTTCACATGAAAACAGTGCACTAAAAAGTGGAAGCCATAACACAACAACAGCCTTCAGGAATTGCCCAATATTTCTTTGGAAAGACATTTCTGCAAAAACAGCGTGGAAAAGAAACCGATAAACTACTTCGATATGAAAAAATGACTTAAACGAGAAGAGAGGAGGAAACGGAGTGGGGTAGTGATTAGAGGGACAAACTGACAAATACGAAGCAACCAAGAACTAAAGGACATATAGCTCGCATTTGAAGGGATGACTACTTCTAGCTGACGGAAAGACGGTATTCAAACACAGCATTTTTGGATGAAATATACGCCAACGATGGGAATAGGGGAAACGAAGAGACTAGAGACCCAAAGCCAGCCATAGAAAATATACTAAAAAATAAGTGGTAAACATCAAACGCAAAAAACCTATCGCGGCCCAATATCATGGCTTTCCAAATGCACCACCGAACTGCAAACACTTAAAGAACAAATTTTACACGTCATTTGCTATACCACAGAAAATTCCAACCGAACGCAAATCGTTTCTGGAATTTCTTAAGTATAAAAACTACTTGAGAAATTTCTGAACAAACCACGAAGCTCTAATGAAAAAGTGGCAAAATGACAACAATGAATTACTTCGGTGCAAAACTGAGAGCTCATCAGTTCAAAGTTTCAAATGCGCTATAAAATCACATTCAAATTTTCAACGAATCTGTTTCTTGAACAATGCATAACCATCTCCTTAGCCCAAGGAGAAAGAACAATTATTTCAAGAAAAAAAATGCTCGTCACATCAAAACAACCAAATGCGGATCTAATAGATCCACTAAGAACCACTGTCAGCTTTCGCAAACCATAAATCCTACGAATAAGGAGCAGGCCTATTCAGCCGAAGTCGTCGTGTTCAGATTCCTGAAATTTTGACTCTATCACAAAACAGGCATGTGACAGACTGACGGACATAAATGAAGTAAAGGTGGAAGAGTAGAGGGGACACATAACCAGCGAAACTACTCGGCCGCCCTCTCAAACACAGCCAAAAGTGAATCGCTTGTTCGAGGAAGCTCCACAACGCCGAATCTGAAGCCATTACTAGAAAATGTCTCACTTGCATTCCACTGTTAAACAATTGTTCCCATAATTTATGCGCAGCAACGAGTAAATCGCTAGCAAGGATAAATAAAAGACATGTCACGCACTGTCACATGCGACGGAATGGGAAAGAATGAATTCAGCCTCCTTTCCTTTCCTTCCCTCCATCACGGGTTAATTGTTGCATGGAATTCAGTAGTCTGAATTGAAAAACTTCCCCACAATTTTGATTGGCCGTAGGAGCCAACTGCTCTCACGCGATGGAGCTCAAAAATACCACCGTTTCGTCTGCTAAACGCCCTTGGCACATTTTGCTGAATTTCTTATTCCTCCTCACTAATGGAAAATTTACCTTTAACACTTCCGCAATGGATATTTTTTCGAGATTCGACGATTACGACAGTTTTGCAACACATGCTCTTGAGCCGGACTTCCTGTCTTCCTCCTTCCTATTTTGATGGTAGAGCTGCTTGACAATTATAAACTCTCCCCGACCTCTATACATCGCTATTCTGTCAAACTTTCAGCAAAAATTCTATGCCTATTAAAAATTACGGTGAATTTTCCAAACAATGCCTGCTCCGCTTCATTACATTTTAAGGTCCACAGCGAAACAAAACCTGGGTGTAAATGAAGCGCGCAACAATAACAAGATCGAATCGTCTACTTATGGAGTGCGGCAACAAACCCTAGCGTTCCCTTAGTCGACTGTTTCGAGAATGGAGTGAGAAAATTGCAAACTGACAATCACAGCCCCTCTGCACCTTTCAAGTGCACACCCATGCTGAATAAGCATTTTGGATTTTCCGCACCATTAGCGTTTGCGTTCCTAATTATATTCACTAAACAGCTGAACCACGCTTCGCAAACTTAATCCTCTGCTTAAAGAATTCTGTATGCGCGATGAGGCCTGTTCAGTTTTCATTGGGAGAGCATGTTGCATGCCTATAATGTAGTTCTTCCTTGGTAACCCTGATGAATCTATATAACAAGACGTTCCTCACAGATGATCCCACGATGCCAACTACTCGCCAACGATTGGACAGTACGCATGCTGCCCCATGCAAACAGACAACGAGCCATCAGCAGAAAGCGAAAAACACAAATCTCTTCAACAAATCTAAACCACTCACGAAGGCCTCTCTAGCGTGGTCAAAAAAAAAGAGAAATTCACCAAAAGAACGCTCCTAAAATAAACTGCGAAATCGTGAAAGAGGACAACCTAAAGCCTAACTGCAATTCGCCCCAGCGAGCAGGCGAGCATCATTAGGAAATCGCTTTTCGAGCACTGCCGTTTAAAAACCGCAGCGAAAGGTCCGAGCAGAAATGATTCAGAAAACCTTTAGGAAGGAGAATCAAGACCACTTTGCCGACTTTATGTGAATCAAACAGCGTGGACCATGAAAACTTCTGAAAGAAACAATTCTTAACTTCTGATTGCTATGCCTTGGTTTCCTCAACGTGGTGGGCCACTTTTCTTTCCCTTAGGGTTGTCTTTAGTGCCCTTTCATTCGAAGGTGTTTTAAGTACACCTCCACGTATGTCAACTAATAGAGTGATGAGCCATCATTTCGAAGCACTGGTATGTTTCCGTCAATAAATGTCTGTAGTTGGCAGGCACAGACTTATTGTTCGAAGCAACAAAAAAATTTGATAAATCGGAGCTGGAAAATATCGCTGAATACTCCTAATAATTCGCTTCAACATCTCGCTTCCCGTTGACCAACTCTCCTTTGCCGTTTCGACACCAAGACTCCTCGACCGCTTCATCTCCAATGATTGCCAGTATCAACCGAATGAAAAACCTCCTAATGTGCCTGATGCGATATGGCGATAGATTCCTTTCGAAAAAGTGATGTTCAAGCAATTTATCATTTCGTTGGCATGTCTCATGACCATAAGAAGAGCTGTAGGCTCAGCTGCTTACCGCCGCCGAAGTGAAACTCCATTAGCATGAGAGCCGGTTGCTGCGAGGTGGCAAAAAATCCTGCGACCATTTTTCTAGTCAAACAACACAGAATTGACACAACGTGTGAAATACAATTCCTAATCGTCGATTACTACTGCAGAAAAAGAAACTCGGTTCCTGAATACTTCACATGTTGCTCACGAAGACTTCGTCGAAGAGCAAAGACTCGCTGGACGTTTTTCCATCCATCTCGCATCATGTGATTGCTGCATTTTACGACTTCCCAATAACGATCGAGCTAACTATGAATTCATTCCGCTAAACCAAGGGAACTTTTCAGTAAGGATCCAACTAGGTAAATTCATACACAACCTGGACGAATGAATATATTTGGAAATGGTTAACAAATGATTGTGCAACGAAGAATGAAAGCCCTGATGGACAGAACGACTGCATAAACTTCTGCCAGGCCCAAGTCTTTTCAAAATGAATTGATAGTAGGCATTCTTAGAATGGAATTCAAAACCTCCGTGTGAGAACAATGTGCTGCTCCCATGCCGCTTATAATAGCGTATCTTTGAGGACCCCATTTCCTCCCTCCCCCTCACCCCTCCAGTGATAACAACATAGAAGAGGAAGATAAGATTTGCTGCAGGAGATATGTGCTTTCCTAGATTTTGCTATAACTCGGGAATCTTTCTCCCTCAATCAAGACAACAGTGCGACGTGTTTAGTGTCTGTCACTCGATGACCACTTCACAATCAACAAAGGCTTATCAAAATTTAGCAATTTGATGAAAACGTACCAATCAATACCTGCCCATGGGCAACTGCACAAATGAGAATGCTTCGCAGTACAATACTTATGCCAAACAATCTGAGCTCCGTCTACAATCGCTAAATCATTTATTTACCTCGACTGCAACGTCCATGCAAGCGCATCTCCCTCTACTTGTGATGAACAATTAACCCGCACTTGCAAAGATCTGCAAAATAAACGTCTACCAAACAAACCATCAAATTACCTTCATATAACTCGGTTTCATTATGTTGGTACGTGAGCGACGATGACTTTAGAAAACACCTTTAAAAAAACACCAATCCTCTACAGATCAGTTGGGTGACACAAAACGACACGATGGATGAACCAACTTAAGTTGTGAAAAACCTGTACTTAGCATAGCCCTCAGCTTCGTTAACGCATCTTCATTAGTGTCAACAAATTCAGTTGCGTGCCGCAATGTTGTCGTAATTGGATGGATTGTCGACAGCGTCACTTTAACGAAAAGAACAACGCACTCCAGTGCGTTCAACATTTACAACTACGGACTGCAAAATGCCGACAAACACAATAAGGATCAGAGCAATGAAATCTTCCCAAGTTTTGGCTCGTCGAATTTGAACAACCCTTGCTCGCTAGAATGAAATCATTCTACATGTATAGCGGGTTAGAGCTGTCCAAATAATGGCTGAAGAGCATTCAAGCCGACGGCTCAAGGCCGGCAGCACAAAAGAAAAATTGCCGAGAGCTCTCTGACCTCCTCAGATGATAAATAATTGAACAGCAACAGTTCACATTCCCGTCCTCACTACCGGCAGCCTTATTTCACAACACGTGCGAACGTTTCCGCGACGACGGAATCCCCAAATGAGTGAATTTCACTCATTCTTCTAGCTACAGCGTTTGTATCGTTCAAGCTTTTCCAATGTGCCAACGTAAGGCTGTACGAAGATGACAGCGAAGGCGATTCGACGAGGCAACAACAAACGATCGACAAAACAAAAAAACGCGGACCTTATGACACACGGAAAAAGAAAACTCCAGTGCGGTCTTATATCACCGAACTGAAGTTGCAGAAATTTATTGGAAGAAGACGTTGAGAACAGAATTATTAGGAAACTACAAGACTATTGGCGACGAATTGATAATGGGAACAATATTCTTCGGTCACGTCAAAAAAGACACGAAATTGCTGCAGAAAGCGCAAGCGTCAGTCGGAAGGACGTTTCCGAGGACAAATGTGGAGATATGAGGATCCTGTGCATACGGAGTGAGAAGGTTAAAGAAAAAGCGGCGAACGGTGTGAAAATTTACATCGGCACGGTCGCACGATTAGACAAGAAACTCGACGCCGATTGTACGTCCCTCAACAGTTGTATTCTGGAGCGCCTTGCGTGCACGTTCTGCATCCGACGCAACGGCGAACGATACCTTGGCACAACCAGGCGCAATCATTTCAGTGAGCTCGACGCGCCCAAACTGCTGCACCCTATCACGCACTATCTGCCAGGTGTAATCGAGTGGCAACTGAAAGCTTACCATTAGCCCAAAGCAAACCATCGTCAATCCCAAATTATTTCTAATATTTTTTAAGCAAACGTTATCTTTAAGAAGCTCTCCACTTCATCGATTACGAAAGATTTGGTTGCAGAAGATCACAAAATATACAAAAAGTGATGAAAATTCCTGACATCATCAAGCAACTACAAATAATCTGTCAACCAGTCACAAACATATGCTACAAGCTGCATACTGAAACAGAAGTTGGTATATCGAGAAATGAGCGCCACGTCGAGGAAAACAATCAAACCAAGAACCGAGCAAGGACTTGAAGAAGACTTTTTTGCATTCGACAGCTAACCACGAACCTAAAAACAAGCCATGAACTCAGGTGAGGATTTTCCGAATCCTACCTCCATCGACTAACACCTTCATTGGTAAATTATGGCGAAACGACAAAGTATATGCGAATTCTAAACGTCTACTATCTGCGATTCTATCGAAACCTCGTGGAAGACATGCTGATTTTGAGCTCAACCATCCTCCTCATGGAGGGAACAGAAGCATAAGAGAGAAGCTGAAGTCACTGATGAAGCCGACTTTTTGCAGATATGCTAATCCTCGTTGTAACCTATACTGCGATTTAAAAAGTGGCCTTTGTCTTAGTTTAGAAACTCTGTTTTCTTCGCAAGTAATAAATGGAAGGCGAAGGTTATAAGAGCTTTTGGAGAAGGTTATAAGAGCTAAATTTGGGAGAATTTCTGCTTGCTGAAACGGGGTAGATAATTTACTTTCGCTTCACTTCTCAGGATTTTCAGAGTAGTTTCGACTTTAGCTCTGTATTGATGCTGCTTACGCAAACTAAGTTGTTGTAACGACCGTCGATATTCACTTGAACAACAATCAACTGACACCCGTACGTCTCGTCAGGCCGTTCTTTTATCCTTTCAGAGGGCATTCATGCTCACCATTTTCACGTACGCCTATAAATTCGCATCAACGAAGGACCATTTTGCTTTCCGAGTTTTCGACGACTCCAATGAATTTTCCATAGCCCGCCGAACCATGTTGGCCGGGCAAATGAACAGGACTGTATTTTCCCTGCACTGACGAAAGATAAGAGACCACCTCCGCCATAATATAAACATAACTATTATGTTAGTATCGCGTAACCATTTACAGTCGGATTACTTCGTGCGTTTCTTGATACAGCTAACTAACCGAAGTAGCCTAAACGACAGACTTTCTTCTCGCGTGGTGCTACGTCAAAGGTGTGGTTTATTTGATTCTACCAGCTTTGCGCACCAAAATAAGCAAAACATCAAATCCCCGGTGACGGTGAAAGCAAAAGAAGGAAAAACCGAGGATTAAACATTACTACCTCTTGTTCGAGGGGCCGCCTAATAAAAATTAAGGCAACGCCTATATCTAATCAGCAGTGGAGAAAGTACATGTCAATCTCTTTCAGAAAAAGCTTTCAAATGACAAAAAAATTATCTCTACTACGCTTGCATAAAAATAATTCAACCACAGTCAATTTATGCGACCAAGTTTGCAACAAACTGACACCAACTTCAGCCTCGCTGCCACAAAACGTCGCAAGCGGCAAACAACGCAGAAAATCACCCTAGAAGAAGGAGGGAACAGTCAAAAACGAACTTCAAAGCTCATTTCGTTGGACGATAGACGCTCAGCGCCACGATTGACCACCAGTGCAAAGTCACAGCAGCTATCCGAAACGTTATCGAAGAGGGTGGAAGAGGAAGTAAGCGGTATTTGTCATCATACGACTTCAAATTTCCGTTAGATCAACAACCGATAAATGGAGCAACTTTGCAGTACGAGTTGCTGATGGGAACAACGAAGATGCGAATTCACAGATAAACTTGTGAGCAGCATACGCATCTGGTCACAGTGTATTGTCCTTACTGCGGCGTTTCGAACATTTTTTACTCCGAATAACAGCACATCGTATCCATACGAGTTCTTGAAGAAAGCAGTTTGTGCTTCTAAAATTCTCATAAATTTCAAACAGCATGAAAGTGAAAGGAAAAGAGTTAAAAAGACTCACATTTTTGATGATGATTGAACGTGAAACGAATGAAGTCGAACCGTATGAAGCAAAAGATGATGGCGTATATGGCACGCTGGCTGATGTGAACGACGAAGTTGGAGAAGCAAAAGAATTGCTCGAAGCAAATGGCAAAAGAGAGGGAATGCCCGAAGTGGAGTGATAAGAACTACTTTGGTAGGCCGGCTGGCTTGAAGGAAAGCCGGCTGATTGGCCGGCATCGACAGCAATGTTGCTACTAGCTGCTGGTGAATTTAGCGAAGAGATAATTGAAGAAACGTCGCTTAATGGAGCACCGTTCGCACCTAAGCCCATGCCAATACCTCGCAACCCGATCGGCAACTCTCCTTCGCGTCTTTCATCAATAGGATCGAAGCGGTCCATCTTCACATTTATGAGCCGGTCGAAGACACGCTGGTTGTTCAACATTGAGATTGCCTGCACAGCCTCTATTGGATGAGAGAACTGCACAACTGCCATCCCCTTGCTGCGTCCCTCTTTATCCAACTGCAGATCCACCCAAGTCACTTTGCCAGCCAGCGCAAATATGTCATGCACGCGACCGCTTTGCACGTTGTAGGGCAGCTAAAGATGCTCAATTAGCAGAAACACAGACAGACCAGGGCAGGAGAGCTGCTTAAGGCTCAGTCTCAGATGCTTTACTTCGGACCACAGTTCCCTGGCTGCTTTACATTCTCCACCTCCACTCTTTCATTACATGGTTCAATGGCCCTAGCGCCACTCCTATTTCTGACGGCGAAAACAGTCTACGAAAATCTCTAGCATACTTGTCAGATTTTTCATCACCACAAAAATCAACCAAAAGCGCTGTACAACCTATTGTGGTTCCTCTTACTGTCTTGCGAATATTTAGATGACTTGGGCAACCGGTGAAACTGAACGCATTTTAAATGCTACGTTCGGTCCTTTCATATGTTTTAACTGTTTTCTTGTGATTTCCTCACCCTTATTTTTTTTCTTCCAATATTTCGGCCTACCACGCCATTCCAACTTTGTTGGTTGGCAAAATCCACAAAACTTGCACCTCCCAAACAGCTATCCAGAAGCCTCCAAATTCCCGACTCGATCGTTCCTTACTGACTCCCTTGGATGCCACCTATATGAGCCCTTTGCTCGCCGAAAGCAAAAAGGGTTTCTGACTCGGTCTTTTCGTCGCAAGATGATTAGGCGTCCAACTGGACCTCAAGAATATCCTCGACGCGAAATTAATGATACAAGTTGTTTCGTCTTTGCCAATTCAATATAAACACTCACGAGCTATATACCAACAACAAAGTATTCATCTTCTCTTCCCCGTCTTGATCGCAATTATGTTTAAGCGAGGAGATTCAATTAAATACAAGCCCTCCCCTAGTATAAGCATTCTCCATGCAAAATAAATCTTTCGAAAGGAGAAACCTGCGATTAATAACGACAGCAGCGAAGCATAGCTACATTTTCATCCTCATGCATCAGCAATGGGAAAATTACTCAAAATGGCAGTTGCTCAAATTGTGGGCAGAGACATGGTAAACTCCGCTACATCTAATCAAAATACCTAAATGAAGGAACCACAACTGAACGATGAAATATCACACTTTCCCACAGGTTGAGCACAGCATTTTTGCCCTCTACTACGTTGAAAGAAAGACGTTTCGCCGCGCTGTTTGCAAGTAAAGTAACATGATGCATGACGGAATTATCTCAAGTGCAAAAAATCCTCATGCATTTATCATATCCAAAACTGCAAGCCAATTAATTTTCCCCTCTAGCAAAGAATTTAAAAATGAAAAAACTAAAGGTGTGAAAAAACTTGCACGGTTTGTAACTTTCATGATTTCCTTGGCAATGCTCCGGTATGTAGACGAATTTTTTGACGTTTCTGGGGAAATGAAAGACGTAAGCTCGCACTGTTTCAGAGCAACTGACTCCCTCCGAATGTGAGATGAAAATAGCGATTCGCATGCTTCGTTTGGCATACATTTCTGCGTCTATTAAAAGACCGTTTGTTTTGAGTCAATTTCGAGCCCATGAAGGAGCCAAAAGAGCGATTAAGTGTTTTTACCAGTAGTTTCGCTCATCTGCTCATGTCATGAAGATAAAGCAGGGAGGCGAGTCTTTTCGCTGACATGAAAGAAGAGAAGGGAAATGCCTTCTCTTCAGTTGAAGAGATGAGAGAGGAGATGAAAATCCTATTACTTACTGATGATCTATTTCCAACTTTTGCAGCATCCAAGGAGTTGTAGCTTTTGGGATACACTAGTAATATAACAACTCACGACACTTAACGATTTAATCAACCTGCACATTCGGAAACAAAAAGTTGCAATTTTCGATGAACTGAACCTTCTGAGTTCCTAGGTACCTGCAACAGATTTTAGGAACAACAGATGACTTGCTGGGTGTAATCCATGTTCGGGCGACTTTAATTCCCGAATTGTAAGTCAAGTTATGAGCTGAAAACTTCTGAATCGTGGATTGAACACAGCAGTTGTTCATGTGTCTGCAATGAAGCAACTAGCGAAAAGAGTCAGAGCAATATTGTTCATCTCTGCGGATAACAAATTAATAATAAAAAAACTTACATTGGAGACGAAAACCCGATTCGTGAGAGGTCCGTCGATGTTAAGCTGACGCAGAAATGCTGGACTCAGTCCGTAGGTGTCGAAAGATTCTTCACGGAGAGGACGAGTGTCCGTCTGACTACGGCCATGAAGACCGTTCAGGAAGTCCACTCCTGTGTCATCCTTCACTTTCCGGAAGAATGCAATTGGATCCTAAACGTGATAGCTGGTGCCAAACATCTTTATACGTTGCCATATAAATCACGACCAAAAATGTAGTGAGCTAAAAAATAACTGAAGGAAAATAAAAGAGTTATTTAAAATGTGTGCAGGCAGAAGAACGAAGAGATAACGCATTTGGTCTTGACGATGAAGCGCACATCTGCAACGAACTGCATTCTTTCAAAATGAACTTTACAAAGTTGAATGGCGTGACAAAAACGGACAAGCGCTGCGAAGAATTGAAAAATGTACCGTAAACATCGAATATGTGATACAGTTTAATTTTTGGGAACCGCGACACTGTGCTCAGGAGTATATGAAACTCAGGAATGTGCATCACGATCTATTCAAGAGCAGGAATGGCGAGAACAATGAGTGACTACAGCCTTTTGCAAGGGTGGACTATTTTTACTTTCCAATGAAAGAACAAAGGACAGTATCAGATTTGATATGAAATGACAGCATAAAACAAACTTGGTTGCAACAGAAAGTGCAAGGTTTGGGAACATTTTGGAAGAAAAATCTGCATGTAACCTTTAAAGAAATAGGATATGAAAGAGCAAACAGAAACGAAATAAGGCTTTACGCATAACAATGCTGCTCGAAAATCCGCCTCAACTGAAAAATTGCATACTGGTAATCGTCTTATGTTTGATATGGAATTATATGCATCAAACAAGAAAGTATTAAAAATTCAGCATTCTCTGCTGTTCTTGACGAGAATGGACCCGTTAAACGAGCCGAGTGCGGCAATATGGTTATTGAAAAAGTCAAAAGATATAAGCAGAAACCAATCCACGGAGTGCAGATAATGCCAAATGTGCGATACAATGCCAAGGAATGGTCAAAACATGAGCATAAAACTTATGAGGATATATCAAAAACCACCCCTCGATAAGCATGCATCCTGATCAATAACTGTCAGCTTGGCTTTTGAAGTGATGCAGTTATGCCAAGTATATAAAACTGCGACGATTACATATCGAAATATGGACAAACTGGCTAAATTAGGAAAACAACACTGATACAATAATGGTCAAACATCGGCTGATAAAAAGAAAACAATTACGACGAAGGCTAACGATTTACTAGATGGCCCAATCAAGTAAAGAACTTCTGACAAACGGAAATACACATAGAAATTTGTTTCGAATATGGGTCCTTTCGATAAAAATATCATAAATTCCAATGAAAAATAGGCACCTACTATACGCTCTTCCGACCATATCCCTCTATTCAGCTACAGTAAGGTATTCCAATGCGGCAGTTCTCGCTCCCTTGAAATATTTCATTAAATCCTCCCATTTGCTCTTAAAAAACGGGAGATAAGACGCAGAACTTACAAACGGAATGTTATGATACTTGCGATTACCGTTCCGAGGTTTCAAAACATCTGTCGTTGCAATATAGGCAAGCTTCCGCCATGAATGAATGTAAATAATACCCTGATTTCTTTTGCCGATAACATACGGTCGTTGAGCGGATAACGATGTAGCGCGTCGACACATCGTTGAACTGAATCTTTTTCGCGGAATTCGACCACAGCGGCACCCTTTGACTTACCATTTCGATCCTCGAGTATTTCCACGAAGTTCACCTGGAAGTGTTCAATAATGAGAAATGTTCGACATCTCAACGCCACAATGAGGCGGAAAATCAATGAGGCTGCTAAAAAACATTGATATATTCTAGGACTTTTAATGTAAAGCAGGGTGAAACCAAAATAATTAAATTTATGAGCCAAAGAAGGGAGCCAAACAGCGGATAGCTTTTCCTACCTTTCACGTACGAAACACATTATTGAGTCAGACGGATAGCATCAGCGTGATGAGTTACAGGTAACAACTTCCGACATGGTTTGCCGCTAACATCATCTCCCCTCCCCTCGTTATCCAACACCGTCATAGCAGTAGAGACAATTCGGATCTAGTTTAAATTAAATTCTGCCGTCAACCTGAAGAAGGCAAGGGGAACCGTCATTCAGCTGCATACAGTTCACTTCTACGCCACTGTCAACGATCCGCATATACGTACAACAAGATAAAAGTACCATTAAAAGCCCCTTAGAAATACCGTTAAGGAGTACCACGTGAGCAAACGACCGTTATTTTTGGAAAAATTCATGAAAGAAGAAACAAGACCTCTCCGGCCTTCTCTCTGATTAAGTCTTTTAACTCCATCCAACGGATATCATATGGAATGTTAGAAATGTAGACCATTCTGTCGTTTCGATAACTCCGACGTGATCCTTCTGAAAAAGCAGAGATTTGAGATGGAATGTTATTTACTGCAATTTACTTGCTGTAATTTATGTGACTTAATAATAACTGGAAAGGAATTTATGTGAGGACTGAATACTTCAACGACCTGCAGGAGGTAGAAACATTGCGGGGATAATTTAAGAAGCGCACTCGGTTTCGCTCTTACATTCATCATGCACTTCCGAATTTCTGGCCACTATGCCAAACAGCCGGAGAAATTACCTATAAATGGAAAAGAATTTCGTAAAAACGGTGTCGCCAACAAACCGGTCGATCGAACAAATTGTATGGAAATATTTTCTTTCGCACAATGCGACGCAACCAATCGCAGAATGCCCTCACAGATACGGATTTTAGGCATTTTGAAATGTCCACAATTACTTCCGAAGATGACGGGTCAGTCTTAAGATATCAGCCATCTCACAGTACAGATTATATTGACGACATTCGATGATTGCATCATTGGTAATTCTGAGATAAAACTACCGAAAAGATTCGCTCATGCATAAAGCGCATAAAAGGAGTTACAAAACGAACACACAAACCACAACTTAGGTCTGCCGAGAAAAGTAATCATTAACTATACTCGGCAAGTTGACATCAAACAGCACTATAGAATACCCGAAAGTGAAGCTTCTATAAAAGAACACTCAATCTGGATGGAATGCGCGTGAACTAGAGTATCCGCGTGCGTCATTCATTCTCCAGTTGCTTTGAATACGTATAGCTTGGCCAGTGCTCACCGCAGGTTGAGCAAGAACAGTGAGATTTTATATAGGCTTAGGAGAGCGGAATCTCCTTATCGCCACTAACCCCTTTCGCGTGAACGTCGTCGAGGGCTTCGCTCACGACCCGACATATGACGATTGAGTCCGCCGCGAGCACGATCATCATCGCGCTTCGCCGATCTGGCCACCTCCTCATCTTTAATGTTTTTCCAGCGCTCGCCACCCTCATCTCCTTTGCTTCTCCAACGTCCTCCCTCTTCGCGCATCTGCTTGCCTTAACTACAAATGACAATCAACAATTTCCACATTTCAAAGCGTTCGCTCTATGTCGCAGTCCTCTAAGAGACAAGCCAGCAGCACATCCGAGAATACGTGAGGAGGAAGTCAGTAAGAACCTATCTGAGGTAGGTGACGCAGGGGGAAATGTGACTAGGTCACGTTTGTGAAGAACGAAATCAACGGATGAAGCAAAAAAACTGAGTTGCGCGCAACATCAAGCCGTGCCGAATTCACTTCGTCAATACCTCTATCATGAAAACTTGGCTGTGCACATCAAGTCGATTACACCCTCTCCCCATCCCCCCTCCTCCCTTCAACGTTAACGACGACCCTGCATCATGCACTCCCAATGTTCACCTGCACGAGAACAATGGAAACAACGCCAAGCAATATTGCTGCATTTTTACCGAAATCACGGCAAAAGCGCTCAAAAATATTTCTCCAATATAAAAGCAAAACATTCAAAAATCGAACTATTACAGCGCTTCTTCACTATTCGATTTCTCCGCAAGGCGATATTACCTCCTTATCCACATCACCTACGCGGTGGAATAATGCGTCGTCCACGAAAATATGGAATATCATGGTTGCTTATTCACAAAACTCTCAGAAGTATAGAAAGGAAGGAATGTTGAAAGTGTGAGCTGCACGCATGGATCCTAGTTAGCACTCACGTACAGGACTTTAATCAAGGCAATTCTACACTCTACGTGGATCCTGCCTCAGTAGTCAACTACTGAAATTATCAGTCACCTCGTTATGCCATTGAGCTCCTTTCATCGACATACGAAGGCAGTAGGTTATCTCAAAACTCACTTCGCTCATATATGCCGGGACGTGTATGAAGATATTATTCGCATCGCGTCACATTTAAGGAAACATCACTATATTTGGCAATGGAGGAACAACAATATTTAGCATAAATGTTGACATAAATGAGAGTGACGAATGTTGTGTGCTATAGAAACGTCGACATCGAGAGAACATCGCAAAATGCCAGCGATGAACTCGACTCGCATTACTCGTTTACCTCGAAATCACCACACGCTATCCTCCTCCCCATTTCGCCGTTATCATTGTTTGCTTTGCATATTTTCATTCAGCGTTCTTTTTGTAAAGAGACATTTTTTATAAGAATTTATGAAAGTGAACGTGAAGATACTTTAGAAGTGACTCCATTGTGGGTTATTTCCAAGAAGTATTTCACTCATTGCCAAATTTTAACAGTTAAACTTGAAGTAATTATGAAGTAATTTAAAGTAATACTTTCAAATAATATTTTTCAGGTAAGTAATATTTTTTAGGTAAGTAATATTTTTCGGGTAAGTAATATTTTCAAGTGATTATGAAGTAAAAATTCGTTTACCACGTCTATCGTTCTGAAGTTTGTCTCAATTTTCAAACTCTACTTTGGAAATTTGAAATTGAAAACTGCCGTCCGAAGAATGGCTTCCATCAGGATTCTGTTCAGTTAATTTTTTGCGACAAAAAAGTTTTTTTTTTTCAGATTCCGCAAATTCTATATAGAATATTGAAAACATCTTTTCTGTAGGCGAACAAAATTCCATTCAGACCCAAACTTCAGATGGTCATTCCCAGATAACAACGCCTCATTACTGTTCCATGTTTGGAAGCAACGACTATGAACGGGTGCATTATGTCATTATTCTCCTCTTGGTGCCTAAAAAGCTATCGGGATTTAATGGCAAATTAAACCAAGTTATTCGATAGGGTCAGAAACTCTGCTCGTCCCATGAAAAATCTAGAAGACCGCATAGACTGCATGAAAATTTTCCGCCTGACCTGGTAAACTATCTATTTTTTTTTTTTGAGGTCAGAAATCGGCTACTCGTTTGTACTTTTGCGCTCAATATTTGATTCGTTAAACGGAAAACGGCGATTGTAACTGTGCTACGAGAACTTCCCGGCCAATTGACTCCCAAGGTGTGAATTTCGACACCGATATTTGCTCTTTACTTTTACAAGCCGATAAATGAGTAAACATACAGAGACTCGTGATGAAAAACAGTGACGGATGATAATGTACATATATATGTATATGATGCAGATGCCTTCGCACAATCGATATATATGCAACGTCGGTTTGACTTGGGTCATTCACCACCAAAACCGAGTTTATCGCTACATTTCTACGGCTGAGAAACTGCTGACTTTCCCTTGAAATTATTGCGGGGAGCGAATCCAGAACTATCACATCCACAATGATTTAGGCCTGTTGTATAGCCTGCCTCCTCCCATGTTTCCAACTCCGACTATCAACGGTGCACCATCTGCATATATATAGATGTACAGATGCATATCAGCTCCGCACTGTTAATTTCCATGTGACCCCTACGGCTGCCTTTAATAGATGCTAGCGGCTACTTATGATAACCACATCCACCCTGGAGATGCGAACCACCTGTAGCAAATCTTTGAAAGCAACGACGCATGCTGTGCTCTGAAGCCAATTCAGGTCGTCGAGCACTGATGACGTTGCGGTTGCTTTCGAAAGCTCATTAAGCTGACTTGAACTCATGGACAATAATAACATAATAATCATCTTTATTCAGGATGGTTCCGAAACCGTGTGAAAGATAAAAAACGCAATATTTTTGGACGAAAAAGCGATTGAGCATTTTGATGTATGAATGCGCCGCGCTGTTGCAACTTGTCAGTTCGTGTCGCATTGTCGTTGTTCCCAATAATTGCTAACTGTGATATGTACCGATTCGCGGTTGCCAAAATTAATGACCTTATTGCTTCACGTCATTCGGCAGTCTTCTGTTTTCTTCATTCCTCATCACTACATGGCGATCACGATATTTTTCCACAAGGTTCCACCAGGCGTCCTTTTCCCGTCCCCTACCGAATGCTCTTCAGGGACCCAAACCATGCATGAGTCCACCTTCTATCTGGTCGCCATTGGGACTAGAGAAAGAGTGTGAAATGCAACGAGCGCCCCTATATTCAGAAGACCGAGCAAGTCGCCAAAAAACGTCGCGAAAAAGAAACGCGGAAGGAAAAGGGGAAAAAGGAGAGAAAATGTGCAAAAATGATGTTAAGCAATCCTATTACCGTAAAAAAGCAAAGTGCAGCGGGGATAGTGCACCTTTAGCAATTCAAAATAAAGAAGCAGCACCTTCATCGCCGTCAAAAAAACAAACGGTTTTACAGGATACGTTGTTTTTCAAGGATTTTCCAATGAACATGGCTTCATTTGACTGAACTCAGATGAGAGTTTCAAAACGGCCGCCATTCAGCTGTAGAACCTAGAGGTGGATGTTGTGCGGGAGGTTAGGGAAGGGGAGAGAGGTCGAATTTTTGTCTCTTCTCTCGTCTATTTGTGCACATTCCTTCTTGTTCTCTTGTTCTCATATATGTTCCATTTTCCTTTCCTTATTTCCTCTTAGCACTCGTTGTTTCATTTTATTTTTCATGTGTTTTCTGAATGACCACTGAGAAACACATCACCTCTAGTCATCATAAAGAAGTCTCTTCTTCGGCTATATGTACTTCTCACTTAGGGAACCATAAAATTCCCATTCCTTCTAGTCCTTGAACGAGGGAAAAAGCGGCAGGTAGTGTGATTTCACCGGGAAACGCGTATGTATGTTGGGAAAGATTTAAAAAAACAATTGCAAAGAGAGACCGGCTTACTAGACTCAAAAGATATGAAAATCAAGGACGAGATAGCGTCTAAGCTGCGCTCATCTTCTTGTGTGAACTGCTGCTCTAAACCACTGCCGGAAACGGCGAGCTCTATTCTTGACAGAATGAATCGCGCAGTTTGTACATATCGTAAACAAGCATATTTTTGTGTTGGCAATGACACTTAATATAAGGACCTGAGAGCCTATAAGAGTGAAGGAACGCTCGAATAAACCCTCGGAGCATTTTTGCTGAATATGTTCGCTGAATTTGCTAGGTGCTTCAATCGAAGCCCCAAAGCATCTGTTAGCTGAGTCGAATTTTCGACGATCCCGTCCCAAAAGCATTCAGCTACTCCAAATCATATGCCGATATAATGCTCTTCACAGCAGTTAACATCCACTATAGTCGCGTTTACGAAATTGATGAGGTCACGACTAGGCTTGTTTGATACGTTGAATTGCATTGTCCTGAATGCGAGAGAAACAACGTTATCAAGTGCCCTTTGACGGGATGAGAGCGAAATTTTCTACGGTAATTGAGTGGTCACTACGCACTAAAAATTCAACAAGCACACCTCAAAATATCCCTCCTCCAGAGGGGCAAACGACAGAACTCCGATGCCAAATGGGTTCAAAGCTAAGCCGTCATTTCTGCTTTTTTTTTGAATACGCGCATTGAATGCAGAATATCAAATGAGCGCAATGCGGATGAAACTGCATCACGATCGATGATTCGGAGATCAATATTACATCCGGAGCAGTGCTTCCATTGAAACTCAGGAAGCGTGTTAGTGATGCTGCGTGCATTTGAGTATACATACTATATCGTCGAATGCTTGCTAGCAATTTATTTCTGTTGAAAGCAAATATGAGTAGCTTCTTCACATGTGGCTTTGAGGAAGATACGTTTAATCCATGGGAAGAAACGATCGCTTCATAGTACCCTTTTCCCCATGAATTTAGTCATAGCTTCGCAGCAGGGATTATACAGAAGATTTGTGCTAGCAGGAGAACAGCGAGTGCCAAATTCGTCTCCATAGGTAATTAAGTGTGAATATTGTGCCCAGTTACTGTGTATTCCAATGAGCGAAGAAGTGAACGAATCGGCAAAAACCCAATGAAATGAAGTTAATCTGTTAATAACCCGCAATATAAACTGGAATTTTGAATCAAAATCGTTGAGAGTTTTGTTCCCACTAATAGCAATATGATCATCGGGAAATTTACTGACAGCAATTCATTCGCTTTATTGTTTGTGAAGTAGTCGTTGAACGTATGAAGTCGCTCATCAACGGGCTAACTTCATCCACTATTCACACTCTTCTCATCTATCACTGCAGTAATCACTGGGCGGAGGAAATCAATGAACTCTTTGACAGTCACTAATTGAGATGTTCTTCGGAAATTCCGCAAGATATTTTAGCACATAAACGTGAACTAAATCAATGAAACAATGAAAGAAATACTATACAGATGGCCGAATTTCTATCTTAGCAACTATACAGTTGCTCGTTTCAAGAGTAAGTGAGTACTGGTCTACTTTATATTTCCTCTTTTCTCATCGGCAATATTTTCGTCTCATTCTATATTCGTCGAATTCGACCTCTTCCTATATTCGACTACTTTGTAAAATTCGAATAACCAATAAAACTGTGAGTACTTAAATTTACGCTTTTGAACGTCGAAATGAATGCTTAAGTACTCATTCGAATAAACCATTTTGTTCTCAGTTCGAGTAAATTTGAATAGGTAACTCTGTTGATCTTGAGTAAATATTCATTTTTCATTTGTAGTATCATTAATGTCATCACTAATTAGGCATCGCCTATGATTCACTTGGTCGCATTTGCATACAAGCATGTCGTCCATTGTGGAAATTAATGCTATCCAATTCAAGTTAATCTGCAGAGGGCACTTAGTGAGGATCGATGAGCGAAGTAGGCAAAAAATAAATTAGTAAAACCTCTGAGGTAATTAAAAACGACCTGAACGTGGAAATTAAGCTCTTAGACATACAATGATGGTTGCGCACGCCAGACGTTTGCGCCAATGAAACGTGGCGCCTATAAATTAAAAATCATCTTCGATCAGAAATTACATAAAGAAAATTTGAATGAAAAAATGGACATTTAGTCTCGTAATGAGATGACCTATTGATCTTATAGTTGACTATATCTTTTTGCCTCATATGTTGCCCATTGTCCGCGCATCTCGGCGTTAAACGAATACATATGAAAGAGGGATTCAGGACCACTTATGGTTCCTGATTTGAAGGTCATCCCATATTCTTTTATTCCACAAAAATACTGATTTAACTGGAAGTCCAAACTGAAAGGCTGTAAAAAGAAACCTCTCGTGAAGTGCAACTGGTAGTCAAATTTTACATATAAGGGAAACCTCATTAAATTACAAGAGAGAGTAGCAGAGAGAATCGAATGCGAACGGATTAGAAGTGCTGCGGTCGGTGTTAGTCATACGGGGGTGCGAAGATTTCGAAAATGACCGCTCCCGGCGATGATAGTCCAATAACTCTCCAAAGACCATTTCCCCGATGATAGTCCAACAACTCTCCAAGGACCGTTTCCCCGATGATAGTCCAACAACTCTCCAAGGACCATTTCCCACGTGGATTCAACTAAGCGAAAACATTGTGCTTTCTTCAAGAGAATTTATAAAATTGTTCTCAACTGCATGAGGGAATCCTGTTCCTTGTTCTGGACAAGGGACCACTACTAGGCATACCTTCACAACGTCCTGAAATGAAAAAACAATAATTTCCTGTCCCAGCCACATGTTGAAGAGAAAAATGAACTGGAATGCTCAATTCATTTGAAGTCCCCTCCTCCCTCCCACCATCTTTTTATTTCGAAGGGAGTGATTTTGAAGAAAAGGAGGGGAAGGAAGGTATGCTTTCACAGATGACCTCTTAGAGTTAAAGCCAGGAGAAATACCCCGAGAACATCCTCGGAAGGCCAATAATCCTGCGTACATTCCTGAACCCACTGTCTTCATGAAATATTTATTTGTTTCATGTAGTCTTTAGTAACGAAACATGATGCCTTTGACTATATTCGTAAAGATACAGTTTAATAAGGAAGGCAGCCAGCTGATAGAGTAGTGGACTTCACCGAGCAAGTTAGAAAAGTGCGGCAAAGCTTAATTAGGCTTTTGTGAGTGCGATGATCACAAGCCAAACACGATGGTAGCCCTGTTGTTCGCACTTCTGCTGAGTGTCGCTTGTACTCCTCTTCAGCACACAGTGTTAATCTCAAAATGAAGCCCGTAGGCTACAGGTATTATTACACACTGCAGCGACGGGCAGAGTTCCATCCATTGAAATAGTGCACTTTTCAACGTTACTCATCAGGAAATACATGACGCGGCAGAGGGTTTCCACAAATTGCCCTTATTCAAAACGCACTTGCGGGAGTACTTATTTAGAACATAAAATAATATGTAACCTTCAAAAATATGATTATCGTTGTTTGTGGAGTTTCCCCACATTCAATCTGCACCTCCCAGTTTCCGGAGACAGTCATATCCACCTTTCCTATCCCCCTCCCCAACTCATTCGCCTCTTCATCGTTCGAAATGCGTTTCACCCTTAAATGCAACAGTTATCCACCAGTAACCGCTTCGCAAATTCTCGATCCCGATTAAACGTCTTCAGTTAATCGATTCATGTAATGATGTCATGCTAAACGTCGTGCCTCTATGAAGTTTGTTTCATTCGTTGTTCTCGTTGCCGATTTTCATCCAAATTCGCTCTGAATATTCTCCTACGTCCGTTATCCATTAAACTTTGATGAATTTTTCATGTCGCCCGCTTTCTTCTGAGTGGATATTTGCTTATTTATCACTTTTCGTATAGCATATCTCAGCATATTTGTCGGTCTGTTTCAGTTTCTGCTGCCTTACTTCTCTTTTTCGCTGCAATGCTTCGCACTGTTTTCGAATGAAGACTTTGAGGCGGCCACCTGCTTGGGTATGAATCTTTGAGCTTTGATAACCCATCTGGACTCGCTCATCATCACAACATCAGTTACTCCACAGTGTGACTCATAACTTCAGTACACTATATCAGAACGCCGATGGAATTCTTTGAAAAGGAAGTGCCACTTCGCCATTGTGAAATAACCTTTACATAGGAGTTCTCTAAATAGTAGCCAACAACTTCACCGAAATTGCTCTGGTCATCGAGGCCATGTTCGGCTCGCCTCATCTCCGCTTTGCTTTCGCCCATTGACAACTTCGGTCATCGAGTTCATCTCAATGAATCATCGAGTTCATCTCAATGAACCCTTTAAACAAACTTCACCAAGCGAAGTTTCACGCCCTATATACTGAGTGCTGTTGCCCTGATTGTTTATTCTTCATGATTGAGTGCAAACCTCTGCGTTATCGCCTTCTTTTAACACCATAACTTATCAGCGGTGTGTAAACAACGATAGTGAGCAGTTTGTTTTATAGTTGTTTATTTGCTGTGGAGGATGTGTTGCGATGCGAGTTTTGCAGCAGTAGTGATTGAAGGGTGCGAAGTAGAGGCGAGTGCTCAAAATCACCTGCATATGAACTGCTCTCTGCAGATGCAATATGAAGACCATGTCAGAGAGCAGAAGTGAACGGGCAACCACTAAACAGAGCCAGCGAATATGAGAAACACAGGTAACTCGCTGGAGGTGAGAACAACGTTGCACGTGCTCGTTATGTTGGCCCCTCGCAACGTGTTTACTGCTGAAGTGTTCTCAAATTGAATCGTTTCTGAAAAAGATTTGTTTCGGCGAGCCCTTTAGTGCTCGTTTTGATCATGCGCTATGTTCGTTGGATCTGCGTGAAATTCGCATGAGTAATTAAGAGAAAGAGAGAGCGCTGAAAGAGTGTATGGCAGATGTGTTGCTGAATGAGAGAGTGCAGTAAAGAGGTGTTGCACAATGATGGAAGGAATTTGTCGGCGATGGGCACACGAATCAAGTCGCTCGCAGGCGGCAGTGTCGATGAAGCGATTGTTTTTGAAGCAATTAGCATTCAAGGAACGCGCCACTGCGTGCAACACACCCTGCGGCTCTTAGCACGAGGTGCTGCTGCGGCACTCAACGAGCCAACTCAGGCATGTGGCCTCAACTTTAGCCCGCCGTCTCGTCGGTCATTTGCCGGATCGGTCACGTCGACTCGTCGCTCGATTCGACGTGCAACTCGCAAGAGAAAGATATCACTTTTAAGTAAAACAAGAAATGCGATTGTTTGCCTTTTCTCGCCTCTCGCAATTGAGAGAATGCGTGCAGACGGCCAAAGTGCGTCAGGTTTCGTGATAAAACGTGTGATGGTGGGCATTTCGCGGCAGCACTTTTGGAGAGAAACAGAGAGAGCGCCTCCGAGAGAGAGAGAGAGAAGCGTTGTCGTCCATTTGAATCGATCAAAAGTCGGCGAGCAGCACACCAATGCGATTATCTTCCTATGTGTTATGAGTGGATGATCGATTGTCGCACGCGGCACGATATCGTGCGCGCCATTTCGCCGTGTTTAGCTTCTTCTCTTGATCGGTCTTCTATAGGTGCGTCTCAGTTCGGTGGTCCCATCGCTGCGATAACTTCTTTAATTCGCCTTTGTTGCGCTCTTCACTCAACAAGTGGCGTCGTTGATGGCACTCAATTGCTTTCTTCTCTCTTCGTCGCCGCGGTCGTTGGACCATTGTTTCTGAAGTATAGCATTTAACTAATTCGGCTACCTTCAGCTAAATCAGGTAACCAGTGAACAACGACGACGACCGGTTGCCTCACAGGTCGTGCGTACGCGTGCACGCACCCCTATGTGACATAGAGAACGCGCGCGCTCTCCCGCAAATCGTTTATATGTTCTATTTTCCTTGGCGACCGCACGCTTGATCACGACGCGGACGCGTGTTTGTTATTAGCGAAGTGTGTTTTGCAGAGATCGAGTTCACAATGAAGTGCAGTGTTGAGTGATGAGTTTCGAAGCTGTACCCTGCATGTTTCGGAGTACGGCCAACGATGGCAACAGCTCTTCCTATATTGGGCTCCTCATTCGACCTTCCGGCTCTGGATCTGCCTCTCAAGTGAGCATCTCACTGCATTCTCCAACCACATCTTTTTAACTTGGCATCATTTATTGCAGCTTGTTTCGGGGTTGAAACGGACTCCCTTACACAGTTGTCGGCTCGTTACAAATGATACGGCTGCTTTATTTAATCAATGGGATCTCCAGCTGAAGCATTTCCCGGCTAGCTAAAGAAGTGGCGAAGTGTTGTGCTGATAATTGCAAGGAACCGTGGTAACACGATGAGTAAACAAAACACGAGTGGCGGAACACACTTGCAGCTTAAATTGCTTTGTTTCGAATGTTTAGTCGCATTTTGAGGGCAACTTTATGGCTGTCACATCTGAGATCAGCTTCTTATTAGTGTTGAAAAAACCACTCTATTGTACGAGAGTGCGCATTTTGCGAATGAATATCGTAATCTTTGAAAGGGTCGAAGGGGTGGTGCTTATCAAGATGGGGAAGACCCTAACTAATTTGTACAGCTTACAGTTGAAGGCGATTCCAGGAACGCATTCCAGCGGTGCGTGAAGTTAGTGTTATTTAATGTGAGTCGCGTTGATATGGAATTGTCGTATTTGATGACAGAAGTGAAATGCATTAAGTGCCCTAACTTTACTGATGTGTTGATTTTTAGTTGTTCCCATCATTACAGTGGCTGAGCAATATTGCGGTGGGAAACTTTGAACTTATCAGTTATATATGATTAGTAGCAGTAATCAGGTGGTTGGGTGATAAGTGATACGATTGCCGTTACATTAGAATAATCAGGTGATTTCGGTTTTGAATTACGCAACTTTTCGGCGATTATTTTAGGTTTTTGCGAAGTTGTGTTTTGAAATGCGATCAACGGGTGGTGGCATTTCGCTCTCTTCTTTTTAGATTAGCAGTATGAAGTACTGCTGTTTAAATTTGATGGGGAGAGGCGGGGACTTATGGGAGAAAAATGATAGTGTAGTGTATGAAGTACTGCTCTTTAGATCAACGATCTACTAGTTTCAGACTTTCATATCGCAAAAACATATCACAACTATTTCCTTTCTATGCAAATCTCATATGAACCATCCGCGATAGCTTTCCTAAAGGAGCGTTAACTAAGTGAAGGCATTATGCAACCTCAACAAATTCGCACGTCGATATTTTTGCATCCGAGGCGTTGCGTCGATTTTTCAACAGTTTTTGACCGTTTCTTGACTTATTTATCTGATTGCAATCGCATTTTGTTCCGTTATCGAGTGCTTCAACTCGCAATAGTTCGGCATCGGCATATTGAGTTATGAGAGTAAATTAACAAAGAATTTCGTTATTTTCAACTGATTCTGCTGGTCGCGTTTGCAAAATTTCTCCTCTTTTCTTGAAGGGTACGTCAAAACTGCGAAGTCATCTAACAACGATCGCTGAGCTCTTTAAAATAGTGTCTTTTGTCAGTTGAGATGTAAAGTGCGCTTATATTGCTTTTTCGTCTTCTTCACCTTCACATTGACACGTTTTTCTCACCACTCTAAATAATATAAATTTCAATGATGCACTAATGGTACTTCCTCTCGCAAGTGAAGTTTATTTCTATTAAGTGAAGAGGAATGAATGCACACCTCATTATTGATATCACCGTCGTTTACTATTCGTTCTTTCTACACAAAATAGATGCGCTGTTGCAGTACGAGGAGCGTTCATGTTACCAGTGAAACACAGCATGTTTGTTTTGGAAAGTTTTTAACAGTGAACTGTCGGTGGGGGATGAGAAAGCAGGAGATGATTACAGTGGGACTGGAATTGGGATATTCAGAAAGATAGGAGTATCGTTCAGGGAGCGGGTACTACGGTGAATGCGGCAGTTGTTGGTGGTACACCTAATGGATCAAAGTCGCTGCATGTAGTTCCGTCGTCTTTGAAGGCCAATGCTCCAAGTCAGGCTCCAAAAGTGGTCGTGCCTGCTGGGGTTCAGTTGCGACTGCAGCCGGCCGTATGTGCGACGCCGCAGTGCAACGATGCATGGATTCATACGACGGCTCGTCCAGCCGTCAACACGACGTTTGATTCTCCTTCGCCATCTCAGGTTTGTCCAGATTGAACCAGCTGTATCAGTGGTTTCTTCGGTGAAGTGTTTTTAACAAGGTATTGAGAGGTATTATGCGAATAAACAAAAAACTCACAGGTGTAAGCATGAGAGGTGAACAGATGCACTGAGTTTCACATCTGTATGTAAGGTAGGGAAACTATTTGTGAGCGTTGTGAAACTGAGTCACATAATACTCATTGATTCGTGTCAACACTTCAGGTCACGTTAATTTATCTTTAGCGTTGACACTTTGTAAAGAAAGAAGCGTGAGACTGCGAAGTTGGCATTGTTGTTGGGCCTGAGACCGAGTTATTTGTTAGCCCATATCAACACTGCAGCGTAGTCTTTATTCACATTGCATTTAATAACTTTTTCAAGTAATAACCCTCTGTCGAAAATTCGCTGCTCTATTCGTTGAGATCGGAATGTTCGTCGTTAAGGTATTTGATGATAAGTTAATGTGTCTCCTGAAAGGTGCGTCCAGTAAATACAGTGCTACAATATTGTAGTTGAAATGTTCGTTCATTCCGAAAACGTTTGAAGGAAAATCTTTGCGCACTTTTGTAATTTGGTTAACACTGCGAGGAATGCGGTTTGTTTCCAAATTTGCAGTTCGATGCCTTCGTTTCGTAGCTGAGTGAAAGCAGGTATAGTGGTGGGCAAGTAGAGTAGCTCTTTCAATTGCTGCTGGATTTGCCTTCGTGTAGCATTTTTTGGATAAACATATAAAGCAGTTTAGCAAGAATGCTGCTAAGCATAATACAGGTGCTGTGCCCAGGTAGTAGGTAGTTGTATTAACTACTTATTATTACATAAGATATCATTATTGAAATAGCGACAAATGTGTTTTATTCATGTATGTGAGGCTCAGTTAATGGTGCGCGTCCTATCCATTCTGTGTTTCGCGCTCAGCTGAATGGAAATTAAGTAAAAATGGCAACATTAGAAGAGATTCGCGCAACCAGATGTTCTTCTTTTTCCTTAAAGGAGTTGTATAAAATTATTCTCTATCGCAATTGGAAACAATTCTCTGAGCAATTTGGATATATTATAATGGTTCGTTAGTGGTGTGCTGCGTGACTATTTGCTCATATTAGAGGGTGACCACATGTATGCTGTTGCGCGTAGTGACATCAAGTCTTTTCTGTAAGACAGTAATGTTCAATTTCTTTTAAAAAGTGGTCTTTCCTATTCGAAGGATACAGTCCAAAGACCGATGCAGCAGTTAAGAGACCACATGCATTTTGTATCTGAGTTTAAACCATTGGTGCCGTTAGTGAATCGTCTGGCTTTTCCAGCCGCTCATTGATTCGACGTATCATAGATCTGTCTTAAAATGCTTTATTTGCTTTAATCAAGATATCGAGACGAGGGAAATATTCAAGGTGAGGAGCAACAAATAAATGCGCTTAATTTTTTTTTTTTTTGTTTACTACTAAATTCTAACTGCAGCGAACGTTTTTGGTCGCGTGGGACATAAAATGGCTTATGCTAAATGATGCTGTCAGGCATTGCTTACGGGATCTTTCTTCTTCCAGCGTAATTACCGAAGCAGCTGAATGTCAGGTAATTGTGGTGAGGACGAATAACAGTCCGTGGGTTTATGTTAACTGGAATAGCTGCATAAGTGTCCACATTTGCGGAGTTATATGTGTGCTGGCTGTTTTGCAGCTGCACGAACGTTGATCGATGTGAGGAGTGAGTATCGCACTCATGCAAACATGCTCAAGACGGAGTCCACCTAGGTGATAAGCAAAAAATCACAAATAGCTGTTAGAAGGTGTTGGTAGAAGAGGAAGAAAGGAAAAAATACGGGTTTCAAATCGTTTAGTGCATCTGACGTAGTATATACTGAGTCACTAATTTGCTGATACGTTGTCGGTAATGTTGTTTTTCGCATTCATCCTTTAATGATCATAGGAAGCCTCATATTTTTTCACTCATGAACGTTGTTGGTCTAATTTAAGTAGAGTGTATGCGAAGGCTTTAATCTCTTAATTATACAAAGTGTGGGACAATTTTAAGAAAAAACAAATAACCGCAGAGGCGTCATTTCATATCAATATTAGGTACTGATCGTTACCATCTGGTAGCTGGATTTTGGAAAACTCGGCTTATGCTGGATTGCTTACATCCAAATAAGATAGTGATGGATTCGTTATGCATCATCATTCCGTCTGCCTTTGTCCTATTGCTGAGTGGAAGTTATTTGCAGGTTGTACCTCAGATGAATGTGGGTGATTCTTATGAGTGTTCGGTGCCATGCGCAAGTTCTGGTTCATTTTTTCCTCCCATATCGTCGATAACACAGAACCTCTCTTCTGCCAAGTCTGAAATCGATTTACTTCAGGTAATTGCACTTGTAAATTGTGTAACCATATCTACAACTTCAACTTGGAATGTTGGTTCCTTATTGAAAGGAAGCTACGTGTTGGAAGAATTCTCTCGCTGGAAACCGATGCTGTACGGAGAAGTTTGGGAAATCTTCTGAAGGCGGCAAAGGGGGAGTGAAGGAGAAGTGGATAAAATGAAAGAGACGAATGAGGAGGGCTACAGAATAGACGAGGAATTCTCTAGAACTGTTTGAGAATGTAGTAATTATTCTTATGTGTGTGCTGTGCAAGTTTGCGTTTTAACCGAATATGTGACTACGCGGTATGAGTTATCCACGTCTTTCATTTCATTCTAAAAACGCATAGGGCGATGTGCTGTAATTTGAAGTGGATTTATCTCGTTTCTCTGATTTCTTCTCAGCAGGTCGCCGCATCAGCAGTGTCGTTAAGTCATTAACAGTGAATCTGTACGTGTAGTTCCCCTATTGTGGCTGGCACCTCAATGGAGGAGAGCGATGTGAAGCTGTATAGAGGATAAAGCGTCTCTCCGTTATTCTTCTCACTGATAAAGCTGCGATGGGTTTTCCCACCTAAGTGTTTTCTTTCGCCTCATTAGGAAGGCGGAATGTGGGTGTCGGTTTTCTGTGATCAGCTAACTGCCTGATGTTTAGAAAACGCCTCAACACATTTGTAAGCAGTATTCCTAAGCAGTTATGAAATGTTTCCGCTGTTGATGGTTTCGTAGACGTCTATCCAAGCAATGGAAGTTGTTTTGACGATGATGCGATAGAGAGGTTTTATAGGAGCCGTGGTAGGGATTTATCAGCTTTATTTATCCGAAGGATTTGCTGTTTTACCATATATCTAGACTTTCGTGCGTTTCATATTATGCACAGGTAGCGGCCATAGGATTAATCCACACATCTTTTTCAACGGTTGCGGTTTTGTACGTAATTTCTTGAAGAAGATGCTTTCAGGAAATCTCTTCTGTTGAGATGAATGTAATGCGCAGTCAGAAGATGTCTGCTACGAGTGGTGATTATTCGCATAACACGACTCCTCAGCGATACCATACTAATACAATACAGAATATTTATTCTGCACAGACTCAGGTTTGCTGCTCTTTTGAACTGTTCTTCGATATTTCTAGTCGGGGAGAGGAAGAATCCGTGGAGAGATGGGAGCCATAGAGCTAGGCTTTCATTTGTTTAGCACAACCTTTGTTGGTAACATTTTTGCGCAATTTTCATTGTCGAAGTCTTAACGGCTTTTTTATCTCGTTGCGAGTGATTATTTGAGAATAGAGTCTGTGATCATTCTTCATAAATTTGCAAATATTTCTTTATGCATGTTGAGCCACGTTTTCCTTGTTACATAATTTTTCATCTTTTCATTGTTTCTCTTTCATTCTCTACAGCTTTCCTTCGTTTGTTGCTGTATTTATCTGCTGTGACCTTCGGGAATTCTTTAACAGATTATGTGAATAAAACGCTTTCCAAGTGCGAGCGTGTATATATTTTCACGCAAATGTGCACACATAAATATGAACTGATGTCGAAATGCTATCATGAATGATGCCTATACATTTATTTACGAGGTTCTGTTGCAGGCGGAAGTACAAGTGGGACGAATGCCGTCGTGCAGATATCAGAGTGGATATAGTGGTGCTAACGATTGCTCAGCAACTCCCGATAGTGGAATTCAAAGTATTGCTGGCTCACCTCCTTCAAGTGGACCCTTCACTCCTCCGCTACGTTCCCCCGCGCCTTGCATAACACTTGTTCGTTTCTCTTTTTTTTCTTTGTTTCGAGAGCACCTTTGAAAAAGGACTGTTGTTGTCAGTCGCCCTTTCTTCTATGGCCTAATTTTCTAGTAGATGTTGCGTAAGTTGTCCATGTTTTTACAAAAGACTATTTAACTGATCTGGCCATGAATATAACGGCGTTGAATGGGCAAATCCCTTTTTAATTTATGTAGACAAAAAAACCCGCTTCTTCGCGTTGATTATTGAATGACAGCAGTAAGATGTGAAAATGTTTTAAGGAAGAATCGGTTAGAAGAGGGGAGTTTGAGCTTCAGAGACAGGTGAAATCCATAGGCAGCGTTGATTATTCGTACCAGTGGCAAATTGCTTCGGGATGTTTTGCATTAGCTTTCCTTTAGTGTTTTTTATTACAGTCCTTTTTCTCCGAAGTGCTTAACGAGGATATGTAGTTAGGTTCATTTCGCCAAGTACTATTAGGGGTATCATGGCCGAAGTGATTTTTGCCCAATCGACTGTGGAAGACGTGATGTGCGAAGTCTTTTAGGCATCAAATGACGTGATTGATACGACGAGCAGACCATCGGCGAGTGTAGACGATTTTTCGGATATGCCTCGTCTGATCCCGTTCCACCAGATGGAAGAAGCCAGCTCACCGTTTGAAGAAGAAGCGCCACAAATGGAGAATCTGTCGAAGGCGAACAAATGTAGTGAACAAATGGCAACATCTCAAAGTGTTGATGATGTGCCGAAGATCGCGATCACTCCGGCGATGAACGTGAATGAACTGGTCGAACAGATTATCTCGCATATGGATGCCGAACAGAGAAAGCAGTTTGCTACAGTCATCAAATCAAAAGTTGAAACTTGCGAAGAGGTGGAACGGGCCGAAATCTTGCAACGTGCAGAGAGCTCCACAGACGATCACCACACAGTTGGTGGCGAAGCAACGTTTAAAGAGAATAGTAGAAGGAGCGGCAGCAGAAGACGTGGTCAAGCCGATTCATCGAATGAGCGTCATGAATGTTCACAACAAAGTACATCTAGCCAAGAAGGAAGCCATCGCACCGAACACAATAAGCAGCGTGAGGTAGAGAAGCATTTGAGTAAAGGTGGTGACGAAGTGCGAACGCGCAAACGGCACTTGCGTGATGGAGTTGAGCGGATGAAGAAGAGCGAGACACCAGCGAAGAGCGAACAGATTGTTTCCAAGAGAGAACGAGCAGGTTCTGAGAAACCATTCAATGGGGATGGCTCAAAGCGGGATGGAAAAGACCAACATATTGAAGGCGAGTTGCATAAGGAAAAACGGCGATGGGCGCATAGTGAAGATGGAAGGAAATTACAGGCAGATATGGGAGAGAAACCATCAGGGAGGAGGCTAAGAACGAGAAAGAGGACCATGCTCGGCCGAAGAGAAAGGAGGAGCTGGAGGCTTGGGAGCGAATACACAGGTTGGAAAGCGAAGAGGCCGGAGAACGAGTGAAAAGGAAGGAAGAAGGTGCTATAGAAGAATTGAAGAGTGGTGAAGAAGAAGAACTCAGAGAACAGCTGAATGAAAGAGAGGAGGAAGAGGCCAGGGAACGGCTAAGGGCTTATCGTATTGGTGTTAAGCGAAAGCTCAATGAGCAGCTCAAATCGGTTATCGAAAGAGTCGAGAAGCAGTTGTCAAATCTCGAATTAAACCTCGGTCCCCGCATGCACTGGAATTTGCCCTGGTATAGGCTTAACTGGAAGGATGTGGCTCAAAGGTTGCCGCTTTATATTGTTTTTCTTACCCATCTTTCTCACTTTTCATTGATTACAAGAAGTTTCATTCATAAGTGGTTAAATAAGATTAATTCACAAAATGTAGTCAAGTATTGCAAAGCGTATCTTCCATCTTTAGCACCACCCGATTATGTTTGCTAGTCTCGAATTTTTTTTTTGCTGTGTATGAAGTGGCGATTTTTGAGTCTGAAAAAGAGAGACGTGTTTTTCAAAGAAGACCATCACAGTAAACATTTTATTGCAGATATTTTCAGTTTCTTCGAAGCGTGTGCTTGAAGGTATTGTATTTAGGATAGTTGAAAGGGATCGGTTAGAAAAACTGGCCAAAGAAAAGGACATTGTGACGAAGAAGACGACTGCGAGGAAGAAACTGAGGAAGTTGGCTGTACGGCGATCCGAGAGCTCATCGCTCGAGTAATGTGATTCTGGCTATTTTTTATTGAAGTGTCTTTCTTGTTGACGAGGTCTAGAGCGTGCCAAATCGGACCTCACACAACTCTTGTGTTGGTTTCCTGCCCTGGATCCTTTTTCTACCGACACGCGTTTTAAATGATTGTTCATATTCTTTCCTATTGAATCCTTCCCTTTATTTACGGACGAGTGCTTTTTAAATCATTTGAAGGCTTGTTTAGAGCGTCTGTTGAATCATTAAGAGGTGGTTGGATTTTTATGATTACTTTCCTAAAGAATTATAAGGAGGAAGTGTTTTGCATACATGATGACAGTAAACAGTGTCAAAGGCGCTTTCGTCATCATATCCCTTAGGAATTTGAAGCCTATCGAAGCTATGAGTGATATTTGTGGAACATAATTAGTTTTTCTTTGAGGACTTTCTTTCAGTGGTACCCAGGGAATCGTGAGTGGGATTTTTCGTTTATTGTATTTAGTTCTGTTGTGCATTTCGCCTATTCTTGGCACTCATTCGGGCTAGTACTTGAAATCTATCCTTGCTTATATATCTTGTTCTTTGTTCTTAGGCGCATATTTACTTCGTCAGGGATTCGTAGTTTCGTATTAGCTGCTATGCGATCACCTATATGTAGGTTTCGAACGTACTGCTTGGCTTCGTCTTGCTGACAATCTTTGCCCAGCAGTTTCGTCGAGATGTGAGGGTGGTGGAGTAATACCCTGCCGTCGTACTATGCGGAACAAGGGTGAATCGTTTCGTCAGTGTCCCAGAGTCAGGAGGCGAGCCTAAGTTCTAACGTTCATGCCGGTTTTTAACTTCCTCTACTGAGCGAAAGTGGTAGCGAATGTGCGCATATTAAAGTAATAGAACTGAAGGATATAGGAGTGGATTTCGGTTCTCATTTGAGGGAAGTTTTTCTCACTTATGAAGGAGTAATGGTACTTAATGCTGCAATAAAAGAAAATTGCATTCCATGTTTTGAACTCGTTTTTTTTTTTTTTTGCAGACTACGTTGTCGTTGGTATGAAATGACAAAATTGCAGGAAATAATAATGTGCATCATCTTTATTCTCTTTCAGACAGTCGACATCTGACAAGCATCATTCGGCCGCAAAAAGCTACATTAAGATAAAACACAGTAAGTATTTTGTTTTATCGCAGTAGCCGTTTCTTTTTTTTCTTCGCTCGCAACACAGTATATCAATTTCTTTGTGTCATTACTCGTAAGGAGAGTTCTCGGCAGAGTAGTCTGACCGAAGAAGATCCTTCTTGACGTGATTTACAAAATTCCAGGAGATTGCGTCATTTGTTGAAGTGTAGGGACTTAAATCAGTGCTTGTTTACAGATGTTATTGTCGATGCGTATCCTCGAATCGAACAGCTGCAGTGCTCTTGTCAGAAGGGTTCGTGCGGCGAGTCTGATGAGTGTCTAAACAGGTTTGCTTCTTTAATAATAAAGAATATCTAGTGGTTACTGTTATGAGCTTGCGCATTGTCAGTCCTCTTGGGGTTGTGGACACCCACTTCTCTGGTGTTGTCATTCCCACTTGGTACGTAGTTATTTCTCTTCTTAAACGAGGCATGCCCAAAATATCTTCTGCTTAATTTCTGCTTCCGTATTTACGTATAAAAATTTCATCTCTCAGCGTGCCACTTTGTGTTACTTCCTGTGTCATTCTATTTACATTGATGCACATGAGTTGTTTTGCATGGAAAAGTTAATAGTTTTTGATTGGTGTATCCTCGTGATTAATGGCTGTAACTGCTCGCCGAACCCGTAATTCGCTAGCATTTTTATCGATACCCAGTTTGTAGCATATCTCCCGTCCCCACTCTCAACGTCGTTCAGGAGTTTGAAGCCTGCATTTAGCAGCAGTTCTGAACATTGCAAAATGTCTTTGTAGTGATGTGAAAATGATAACACAGTGTAGTATTTGCTAATTACGGTAATAATAGCATGATAACAATATTTACAACGTGCAGTAATGCAGCAGGAGAGAGATGCAGTTTTATGGATTGCAGAATGGTGCAAATGGAGTGCAATAATAGTTGTGGTCGTGGTGTGCACTGCTCCAATAAGAGGATCTTTAGACGCGAAGGCGTCGACAAGCTGAGCTTGTTTGAGACCAACAACGGACGCGGGCTAGGTGTGCGCACGGATGTACCGCTTCAGAAGGGACAGGTGAGCAGCTGTTGTACGTTTCCATTCCTGTAACGTTTGCGCATGCAGTTTCATCCGCCTTTGATAGTTTTCACACGGTACCACTGCTAATTTTTGCATCGGCAGCATTATCAATGTGAAAGCCTTTTAAAGTATCCTTTGTTTCTCGTGAATAAGGGAAAGGAAAAACAGCAGCGAGAGAGGTTAGGAGTCGCTTTTCGGAGTGCTTTATTCTGACGCATTCGATGCGATTATGTTTTCCCTTAACAGAACGCAGCGTGGAAGTTAGATTTTACGTGATTTGTATCGAGCTAACTACTATTATTTCTTATTTATTAGCACTAAAGAGGTTTGAAGCATAAATATACGGTGAGTGCCTCATCCTTTCCCTACCTTTTTTTCATCTCACGTTGAACAGAGAAAGTTTTCATTCGAGTTCTCTGACCATGTTCTTTGTTGGAATGGATGTTGCTGTGCGTCGCTTTTATTTCGTCTTTTCTCTTGTTTTGCCGGTATAGGAAATTGATGAGGGGTTGCTCGGTTATGTTTTCGAACACAGATAATTGATGATTTAAAGCGTTATTGGGTAGCTGCGCCCGTGTCCTTCACATGTCACATCACTGATCATTTAACTTTCTCATATAGCGCCTTTGTTATTTTATCGCCCATCGTGTGTATTTATTGCGCAGTGCGCATTTGCCACTGAATTTAATTATATTATTTGGTTATCTCGACTGCTGCATTTAACTGCTCCTGTTCTCTAAAGGTCACCGTGGGCCAGTGCATTATTGGAAATAAGATGTACGAGGAGTGGTAACGTTGTTAAATCTTATAATTTCTCTTGTGAACTGTGGAATTCGATCCCTTACATTAGCGCAGTCTGCCCTTGTAGAGACAGTAATTCCCACGGCTCTAGAAACTTCATATTCAGTTCGTGTTCAAATATTACAAGTGAAAGTTTGCCTAACCCTATTCGTGGTGGGCTGAACGGTCGCTTCTTGTAGCGTGCAGGCTCACTTAGATATGTTATATTGCGCACACATCATTGCCTATGTGCATTTTATGTTATTGCGCCTGTATTTACTCACAGAGTTGTGCATGCGTTATATGATACTTCTGAATAGTGCCATATTTTTTATAAACACATTCATTTAACAAAATTGCATCCCGCAGGGAAATCGATCATACAAATTCTCATTAAATTCATGGGTTTTGAGAGTTTCCAAAAAGTTCAAAATTCAAGTGAGTTGCAGAAACGGTGCGGTGAGGTTGAAACCAGTAGTTAGTTTTCCGGTTGAGACAAATTAGAGCTTTGATTACCTTTAATGGCAGTAGCAAATACTATCGCCTTATTCAATATTTTTAGCGCTCTTTTGTGATGGACTGTGACCAAGCGCTTAGATTATGGGGGAGTTGTAATGCTTTGACAGCTGCGGGCGTAAAGATGAGTGGGAATTTTGGATAGAGTCTTGCGGGATGGAGAGGGGAGGGGGAGGATGATGCATCGAAGTGCTTTCGCAAGTTAAAAGCTGTTTCGCTCTGATTATGCCAGCGACTTTTGAATAAGTATGTTTTGAGGTCTTTCTATGTCTCGTTATTTGAAGGTTTCTACGCAGTTCATCTTTCCTTTCAAAGTAATCGGGATGACGTTCTCCCTTGCCTTCATGTGAACGCATTTCATTTCATTGTGCAGACTTTGCAGATTAAACGGTGTTATGTGCGTCAGCTGAAAGAAACGATCAACAAAAGTTGAACTGATTGCTGGACCATTCTGCGTTGTATATTTCATCTAATATGGTTGTTTTGCAGTTTGTATGCGAATATGTTGGTGAAGTAATCTCGATGGAAACGTTCGACGCACGCAACGCACACTCTTATCGTGCCTTCAGAAACCATTACGCGCTGAATCTGTGTCCCGGTTACGTCATTGACGCCTACCAGAAAGGCAACATAGCACGCTTCGTAAACCACTCTTGTGTGCCAAACTGCGAAATGCAGCGATGGTTAGTTCTGCCGTGTCTTGCTTACACAGATTTGCGTATGGTACCTCACAAAAACTGAACATCAAGAAAGGGTTGTTTCTGTGGCGCTGCGTTGTGTGTCAGAGCTGCGTATCAGAAGCTTTGCTTGGGGATTTGTGTTGCTATTTCAGCAAATTCGATGTGGAAGTTTATATCTGGAATATTGCAGGTCGGTGAATGGCCAACATCGAATCGGGTTGTTTGCGTTACGAGTAGTCGCAAAAGGCGAAGAATTGACGTACGATTACAACTGGGACTCATTCGATTTCTATGGGGTGACTCCATGCTCGTGCGGCGTGCCGAATTGTCGGGGTTTTCTCAATAAGAACGTACTTATGAACGCAAAAGAGAAGGAATTAGCACGTAGCAGTGGCGTGTTGCTTCTTCGCAATGTGCGAAAATCGGCTAAGCGGAAAATGGCCGCTGCACGTTCTGGTGAGACTAATTTATTTATGAGTTCTTTGATGGTGCATTTTTCCCACAAGCAATGGCATGTCTCCATTCTTAAAAATTTGTTTTGTTGAGGCATACATCTAATACCGGATTTTCAGCGTTACATTGTGTAAGTGAAGTGAATAGCCGGTTTTCGTGCGTTTTGTTACAGAATGTTTTGTTTTATTCGAGGATCGTCTTAAGGTCTTTCAGGTCAGTGATGGGGGCTAACTTTGTATGAGCTAACATTGATACCAATGCAAAGATATTGCTTGAAAGGATCATTTTGTTTTCCTTTGGGCTTCGTAAGCTACGTTTACTCATAGTTCGGTTTCATCTTTATCATTGTGCTTGCCGGTCACAGTAATGGCGTTATCTGCATATCACTAAATGGAACGACCATGTTCTATGCGGAATGCGATAGTCTTTAGGTATAGAAGAGTCCCACATGCAGTCGCTGCGAAATCCATGCGGCGATCGCGGCTTCGAAGTGTTGACGAAACTTTTCAGGTTTATATACCGCGTTTGAAATATTTTCTATGAATGCTTTTCATTGGTCTGCTCTTTTTTCAAGTGGTGATCCATTCTTGAAAAAGTAGCGGTGCAGAATGGATGCTTCAGCTGTAAAATGAGGTATCCTTGAGTAAAGGAGAGGATTATATAAAATTAACGAAATTTGAAGTTATTACTGCAAATGAGGGGCCTATCGTCATCAGTGGGCATAAGCACTGTGTGAACGTCGTTTAAAGTGCATCGGGATGATGGCCTGATGAGCTTTACATCGATGCTGCTGAGTCTAAGGAGTTTGTTAAATGCTATCTGCAGATAATAAAACCTCGAAACCATGTGTATCGTATCGGAGGACACTTCGTAACTTCGCTGACGATATGCTTTCGGCGTTTGACGATCGTGAGGTGATGTCAAGGAAGCGGTTCAAGCAGATCAAGAAGAACGTCGACGAAGTGTTACGTCAGTCCACTGTGTCACTGTTTTTCGGGAGTGCACTACATTCGGTCGAAAGCCATTTCATTGAAGCGTTCGATGCCTACAAAAAGCGCCAACCAGATCGAAAGAAAGTACATGCGTTGAAGGCCCTCTTGGATGACATAAGAGAAGATCACAAAGAGCGCTTGCGAAAGTTTGGTGCATTGCCAAGCCACTTTGAGGGTCAGTTGTCGAGTAAGCAGAGATCAAAGGGGACATCACATCGTATTATAAGTGCCACCGCAGACCTGTCGTATTTGGAATCCGAGGTTCGTTGTTCTTAAGCGTTTGTTGCAGCTTTTGCTTTACGCTCAATGAAACGCTGTAATCATGCCGCTTTTTAAGTGTTGACGTTTCCTATTGGGTTCCCTATATTTAATGCTTGATAACCATTAACTTTCATTTGGGATTGCTTAGTATGTTTAAAAATTCGTTAAATTTATGACCATTTCTGTTGCAGGGACACTGGAGTGACTTTATTGAGATGAAAAAGTTCACTTTGAATAGAGATTTTGATTAGAGAGCGAGATGGTTAGAGAGAGATAGATTAGAGAGCCCTGTTCCAAAGACCGGCTGAGATAATGCCCTTTGATTTCGGTGAATGCCAAGTTTGTGAACTGAACATGTCTTAGGGAACGTGAAGGAGTTGTTTCTAATCAAGCTTATCCTGAAATAGTTATTTAGTTGTTATTAACTACAGCTGTATTCCTACATCTGGAATGCTTGAAGAAATTGAGCTTCAGGAGAGTTTCTTTTAAAGGCAAAGGTAAATCCACTGGGTTTTCTTTTATCAAGTGTTTTCTTCCCGTCAGAATGTTTTTTGGCTTTGCAGTTTCACCGTTCCGCTTAGGAACAGTGTCGCTTCCTTTTAAACGAGAAGTTCAGTTGAAAAATGCGAAATTAAAGGTGGCTGTTGGTTCGTACGACACTGACTGTCTCACTCACCTGGGGCCAGCAGATACAGATTCGGATTGTGTGCGATGCATATGTGGCATTACCGACGACGATGGTTCGATGGTTCAGTGCGACACCTGCCACTTCTGGTTGCACGAGGAGTGTGTCGTTGTGAAACATGGCGGTGTACGTACACATTTTGCTATTCGTTCGGGTTTTGTATAACTGTCTTTGATCCATAGTTTTCAGCGGTTTGTTCGGAACAGTAATTTGTCCCTTCTCTTCCATTATTAATAATAGATCTGTTAGTTTAACTAACGTTGCTGTTGTTACTGAAATACGAAATTGAAATCAAATTAAGTGTCTCGAATAGTCTTCGTTAACCGTTGCAAACCTACGGCCCAAAATCAAAAATGTACTAATGAGGATTGTTTGCTTAGTGGTTTTTATGGTATGAGATTACGTATTCGAAGAAATAAGTAGTATAAAAGCGCCCATTTCAGGAATTTAAATGCGAAATCTGTCGCATGAAAATGGCGCGCACCCCGGCAGTAGACATTGTGCTACGTTCACAGCCACACATCAGATTCAAGAGGTGTGTCTATTACCGCACACTGGTCAACGTGCATAACATCCAAGTTCGCATCAATGAAACAGTTTATTTACAGAAGCTCGCCACCGATGACGTATGTTTCTTTAGTGCTTTTGAATTAGTTTCTTTTGACTCAAATTTCAGCTGGAATCTTTACTGCGTCAATCGCTGAATTCTGAGAGATTGCTCTGCCTAGTCGTATTGAAATTGACGTAATAATTTTGCTATGAATGGTGGTAATTTAAATATCTTCGAGCAGTGGAGTTTTGTTGAACCGGGAAACTTGCTGCAGATTTCCCACTACTCGATCTCTGTTTGAAATTCCAAACGTTCGTCATCTACTTCATGGCTATGTTCCTGAAAGTTTTTGTGGACTTTTCGCGTTCATTTCCTCTATTTTTTGAGGTAGAGTTTCGACCATAAACGATTCAAGCGCGTTTATTTAGAACATTCTGAATGTCTATCTCGAAGTAAAGGCAGCGCCCAGTTGTGGAGTAAAATTCAGAAGAAATTAATTGGGAAGGAAGTTCATGAATTCATTCGCAGTTTCCTTTTGTTTACTATAATTTTGTTTATTGACTTGCGTAACAAGATGGTGCTGTCATAGCGATGAAGTTGTTGTTTTGAACAGTCTTTAAGCATTTAAGCTTCTAAATGCGTTGATTTTGTAGCATAAAGCGGAATTGAGGCGCCTTAACGAGACATCCAAGGGTGACGATACGTCGACTTCGCAGCCGACATCACCGCGTAAGCTGAAGTCGAATGCACAGCGTTTCCAGCCAAGAACATTTGCTCGCAAAGATCTGCGATGCTTCCGTGTAGAACGCCTTTTTTCGTCCCCTGAAGGGCATAATTTCGTATTCGGCTTTTATTATGCTCGTCCTCATGAGGTTTACTGCGAACCAGGACGCATGTTCCACGAGAGAGAGGTATGTCACAACCTGTGCATATTGCTTTTCCGCATAGTATCATCCGTTTAAGGCAAACGAACCGGTAAGGTTTTAGCAGTATTTATTGTAAGTGGATCTCGCTGTTCTGAAGACGTGATAGAATAGCTTGAGGTGGAGTAAATATTTGATGTTCTTATGATTGTAAAGAGACGTGATGTTGCGGAAAATTAGAGGATTTGGAGAACAGAATTACGAAATGGTGTCTGCATAGAACGTGGCAAAATCAGAAAACCCGCAAAGAATTTTGCAGATCGCCAGAAATTCTGCAAGTAATTTTGCCCGAAGATTGACTTAACGTGGCCTGGAAACACTAGTGTGAGCTTTGATTGCGTGGGACTTACGGGCTTGCACAAGAACTTGAATTGCCAGGGTCTGGTGGTGTCACAACATCCCGGAAAATTTCTTTGTACTTCTTCATGATGCTGAGTAATGTACACATATCTCCAGAAAGTTATTGTTTGCGGTCATATTTAACGTCATAAACATTTGAGGTGTTTGCAACGCCGATGTTTGATACGCTTCCGCTTGACGCTGTTGTGGGTCGATGTCTGGTCCTTGAGCCACGCGTTTATGTGCTTGGTCGACCCAGAATGCCTCGCTACGATGAAGCGGTATTTCTTTTTATGTCCTTTGCATATATTAGTGGTTGAAAAGTTCATGTAGGCTATGTTATTTGTGAAATTTTTTCAGTTTTCTTCAACTTCTAGGACAAGGAAATTTTCACAGTTGCTAAATACGAGTATGACATACCCAATTTTTAGAGCACTTACTGATAATGAAAGTTGACATTTTAATGCAGCTTGTTCCGCTCAACTGAGGGCTGCTAAACTTGTGCGTCGCAACTTTCTCTCTTGACTTGACACACGGATGTTGCGAGTGAAGTGGCAAATACCGTGCTGTGAATATTCTTCAACCAAATACCTGTGTCATAAGCAGATCCTCATTTGTTTGAAGCTTAGAGCAAATATTTAGGTTTATTTTCCCAGTGTTTTTCCACTGCTTTCCATCTCACATTTGTTTTGTTGCTTGCCAACTTACTACCATTTTGTTATCGCCAAAACATCTTTATGAATTAACGGTCATAACGAATAAGTTATAGGGAGCCAGGAAGCGTGGCGAGGACAGAGAATCAGGTTCACTTAGGAATACTTTGATCCATATCATTAAAAAATAATGGCACTTCGTATTGAACAGTATCGAGAAGTTCCGGAAGTGGAAGTGAGGAGGCAAATGTGGGAATTCGGCAAACGACATCGGCATCTGTACTTTGGCGTTTGCTTTAGTTTTAGATTTTGATGAAGTTCGTTCACAGTCACAGCTGCAACGAAAAATTTGTTTTGTTTGGTCACCTCACACGTGTAATTTGCAGGATGTATATTTCTGTGAGTATCAAACCGGAAAGAACTCGAGGTATTTCGAGAAGATTCCCTCGAGGAATCACTATTACATCAACACTGAGCCGCATAATTTCATACGCTTCTCCATCGAACCTTCACTCAGTCGCACGTTTACGGTTCATTTTTCAGCGTACTTTGTCCGTTTGTTTTTAGGTAGAAATTTTGATGAGGGATTTGTTGATTAGTGGCAGTGGCAATTTTCGGACTTTCGAAATTAGCTGTTGCCTAGGTCGGAAAATCTCTATCCATGCTTTGTTGACTCTGGACATAGCGATCTGCGTCTTTTCGTACATTGCTCTGATTCATCGGATTGCAGCCATTTGTAATGGAAAGGCACGCAGAGGGAGCCAACGATTTGACGATGCATGGCTGTCGCCAGACGGCACCGTCAGCGTCTTCGAAGAGGATGCTTGAGCAGAAGCGAGCACGCCTGGAGTCGATCATTGCATCTTTGCCGTCTTCAAACGATCACTATGCTCCTCCTCGGAAAATCGCCCGTCACTCATCACGTTAACTGGTCGCACTTTCTCAAGGCAGTATTCTTGAGCAGTTAACTCAAAGCGCCTGTTCTATTCCTGTATTTGTAAGGCTGCCTTCCTCGAATATAAACCCAGTTTAAAAATTTCGGATTTTACAATGCCCAGTCGAACAGTAAGAACTCGCACTAATGTGAGTTAGCAAAAATGATGCACAATGTAAATATCTCAAAGTCTGACCGCCATGCTAGTTTTTAACTGTCACAGATTGATGAGATTGCTTTTAAATGTGGCCCGGGAATTGGTAAAACAGTCCGAGACCCACGAATTGTCAGTGGAGAAATTTGATGGACTTCCTGCTGTGTTGGTGTGAATCATGATAGGCTCCAACCAGGGTTGTTCCCGTTAAATCCCGCACTTTTTTTCCGAAATATTTATCCGATGGCAAAGCTACTTCGCAGTGTAACGCCTGTGTTGATTTCCGTATTTGTTTTATGTTATTATGTATTACATCTTCTTTAGTGTATGGGTCAAGTGCACCTCTGCGCCAAGTTGCCTGCGAGAAATTCTTTAAACTAGTTAATTTTAACTATTTTTTGGATGGATTTATTGTGGCATGTGGAGGTTTTCCATGATATGTATATATAATATGTATGTGGTGTTGTGTCGCTTTTCTTCACTGTTAAGTAGAGCCAGAAGTTACTTTTCACGGGGGTTTTCTTTTCAATTTTGCTATAGAGCATGCTAGTCGTGGGGAATCTGGTGGCAGAACTTTGTCATATCCGTAGTAGCAATGTGCCAAAGCTGGATTTTGCGGGAGGGGGCGGGGTGAAAGGCTGGTGGGAACTTTATATTCGAAAGTCTTTACCATCAGTTTATGAAATTTTCGTAGAGGAGTTTTTGATGGCTATTTGCCATCGCTGACCTTCTGATGTGGAAGCATCTAGAGATTGGAACGAACGGTTTATCGGTAAGAGGTGTTTCAAACACATCGTCAGTTGCATTTGTACAATTTCGAAACGTAGTATGCGTGAGAACGTGGCTGCTTATTGGTAATGTGAGTAATTCGTTGGTGTGATGTGAATGTCGATGAAGCGCCTTGGAGAGGTTGTTATCTGCGAATGTTCATCCGTGGCATGAGATGAGCGCACAAATTTCCCGGTGGTCTGTGTGCAAATCGGTGTCTGTATTGCTCAGCGGCCAAAGCGACTGCTTTGCTTGCATGCAGCGTGACGTGTGCTGTTGCACGTTGGTTGGCACCACGCGCTCCCCAGTTGTCTCTTGATTTGCCTTCCAAGTGATGCTTTAATAGTCCGTTGCACGCGTGCTGCATCCCGTGTTCTCAGATTCTGTCGATACGGTTCCGAATGCAAAATATCTATATATGCATCTCTGAGTTTTCGGCGTTGTGATTCTAAACATATTACTCGTTGCATTTTGTAATTAATTGTTCTTCGATATTCGATGACTGTATATAGAAATATCGGCGAGTGATTGCGGAAAAGTGATTGAGTGTTTCTACCAACAGGTGGTTTTTCGAGATTCTTAGTAGTGGATGTCACTTTGAGTGATGTGTGTCAGCAAAACACGACTTGATTCTGAAGCCTACTGAGGTTGCTCTTGCTATGGTCACCGCCTTTATGCGTAAAATTTATTTTCGTGTCGGACAGTGCAGCAGTAAAATTTAACTTCCGACGGACTTACGTCCTTCCGACGTACGCAGTATGTCTGCAAGAGGAGGTTCAGTGTTGTTGACCCCAACAGTCGGAGGATGAGAAGTTTCCGGTCAGAAGAAAAGAGAGTCGACAAATTAAGGTGGCAGTCAAATGGCGAGGTCAGAAAAGGGTGGAGCGGGTATAGAGATCAGCCTTGACGTGGGACTACTCATTTTAGGAAATCGGAGACACGAATGGCAGCGACAATACCTTACGTGAGCCCAAGATTGGAGAGATCGTGCAACTAACTGGGTGTCTCAGTCTTCCCTGTCCTAGTGTCGTAATCTAACAGAGCGGGAGAAAAAAGAGCGCTTGCGGAAGCGCATGAAATGGTAATGTGTTATGCATCTGTGCTGGAAGCAGCAAAGAAATGGGTAAAAGAAGGATGATAACTTCCTCCACTACTAAACGAATGGGAGGGCAGCTTTTCCATAGCTTTCGTGGCAATTCGGTAGCTTGCAGGCCTCGTAGCCTCATATCATTTAGTAGATAGTAGAAACTTCCATTTCCTTCTCTCGTCGTCAGTACCCACTTCTTTCCCTAATTCGCAAATATGTCTTTTGGGTGGAACGCGCCACAAATTAACGCTCTCAAATGCGCTGACGTCAAAAAACTGAATAAAATAACCGTCGCAACATACGTTATGTTCCTGCTCTGACGTTTCCACTTATTTGCTTCGCGTAATAATTATTCACTCTCCAGCGATACTCTTAAATGCTAATGTGGCTGCTGCTGAAACTGTTCAGATCCCAGGTAAGACATTTCCTTCTGTAGTTCCGAAGCCGTAGTCCTTCAGTTTGAGATGTTCACCTCATGCGACATAGGCTAGTGAACTGTGAAGGAAAAATGGACGGTTTCCGCGGTTTATTCGTTGGGAGTGACAGAAGTTGGGTTCCCTTAACATAATCCCTCAGTAACCCTTCAGAATTAGCACTAATTTCGACCACTCTCAAGATCTTAAATGACAAGCAGGCAATTGTTGCAACACGGACCACTGGAGCAATAATCCTTGTTAAGGGCGCCTACTCCGCCTAAAGGACGCTGTTCTGTTTTAGCCTATTAAGTCAAGCGAATTAACCTTTGCCGTCAATCTATTCTATCACGCCGGAAATATCTATCTTAAATAAATAAAGCAACGAACTGCGAAAAGAATTCATTCTTAGAAGTTAGGCATACCTTACTTAGGGAATGAATAACGAATTCTGAAACCTGGCGTATTCCAGACCCTCAAAAGAAATAGCAAACTGTCACTCTGGCAGTGTCGGGTTCGAACCTCTATTTCCTATAATCCTACACTTTTCATGCATCAAACATTAGCTGCCAATCACTTGAGACATAAATGCAGTTCGACCATTATGGGCAAAACGAAATGAACTTATTTACTTGAAAAGAGCCGCAAACAGCATCCAGCTATAAACACAGAAAACATGTGACTGCTAAGTAGTCGACACGTGAATAAATTATCTCTCACGAATACTCTTTCATGAATTTTGTGTGGAAACCCTTGAAGCGCTCCAACATCTCCTTCATTAGTGGCGGTTGAGGCAGAATCGTCGTTCTGAAAAAATATCATTTTAGAATAATACTTCCTGGTTGATGATAAGCGCACTCGATGGTTTTCCTCCCGTATCTTCATATGTCTTACTGAAGAACCGTAACAGTCTCATTTCTTTCGTCTGATAAGTGGAAAGCAAAATCATCATGGGCCACATAGTTTTGGCTAGCCAATTCTCCAGCGTTCGTCCGTTCAAGGTAAAACCAAGCGTGTTATATGGCTATACGTTATGCGTCAACAATAAATGCAAGGTGACTGCCAAAGCTACAAAGATCGTGGTGCATATATCCTTCAAATCGAGGTTTCCTCAGTTAAACAAAAACGTTCCACGAATACGCTGAAAGGTAAACAGATGAGATTATTTCTGGGCTGGGGTGCGTTAAAGACTTTACCAAAAAGTAAACAATATTCGTGTAGCTGCACTTAATGAAAGACATACCGGAAATGATATGTTCCATCCTTTTGGCCGAATCCGCTACCTGGCACAACACAAACTCCCGTTTCTTCTAGTAGCTGCATTGCATAGAAGAAATCAGCAGCCTGATTCAGCGACTAAAAACAATATTTTTATATGATATGCTGTGACTCCTTCAACATTTCTGCGCATCATGCAGCTGTTATTGGCTCACAAATAAGAATAGATAAAGGATCAGTAAACTGTCAAAAGACAAATAAAAGATGCTTTTAGTTCGACGCAACTATGAAACGGTAAAGTAAATCAGTAGAGAAGGGCATACCTACAACTATTTTCACGCAGTTTATACACGGTGAATGAATGTTTGACGCCTAGCCAAGGGAGAGCGATGGTAACAACGGAACTTAAGAATAAATGAACTTGAAAACCACTCCAAACAAAACTTTCACATTCGCTAACACCTTTTGCGGTTTGATAGTTCTTTCCCTTGTTCTCCCTTTCCTGCCTTCTATACATTATACGTATTTCTGCTGTATAGAGAGAAGACAAAAGATCCCTGCATCGCATATGAAAGTCACGCAGAAAGCGTACTAACAGCAATGCCGTTATCTGGGAGCACAATCTCCTTCAAAAGACTGCTGCGCATCATTCAACTGAATCAAATATTCCGTCCCCACTGTACAACACAACATATGTGATCAATGACCGCGTCTGTCAATAATCAATGAACCTCCGCTGCAAAGCGCGTTCTCTCACAACACCTACATTCCTAATAAGTGATTAGTGGTAAAAACCTAGCTGGATATATGGATGACGATTAAAAAACAGTGGAAAAAGAACATCTGGGCAGAAGGACACAATTTCCAGAGCACTTCTGCGGATACCAGCTAACTCCTTTAACTCAATAAACGTAATTCTTTGAAAGCAATTTAAAAGCGAGTGAGGAAATTAAAACAAAAGAATGACCTTGGCTTTCTGAATGGCCTTCGGAGGCAGCATAATTTGCGGGAACGCGTACATTGCGCCCTGAACAGGGTTACACTTGATGCCTTCGATCGACCCATACGCTTGCTTGACTAGCTTTGCACGCTCCTTTAGTGAGTTCAGGGTTGCTGTCTTCTCCTTAAAAAAGCTTGCTATGAAAAACATATTCATGAGGAAAACTGTGCAGTTCGGCGTATAAAAGCAACCCTCACAAAGAAACGACTACTCATCATCAAAACATTTAGCCCTTGCGTTAATGAACATTTCAATTTTACTGCAAAGCCTCTTTCACTAGTTACGAAAGGCACACTGATCAATGTTTCCCTCTTCTATCATTTCCACTTCACGCGAAAGCCTAGCTAGATACATTCGTGATGATTCATACGCAATGTAATGAAACGCAGCCCAGTCATACACTTTTCGGCGCGTTACTGCATTGCTTGTGCAGTTAAATGAGACATAAATAAGCTGCACGTGTGGCACCTGTAAGATACCGTTCCTCTTGAAGCAGGCGTCTGCGGAAGCTAATCCCCATTAAGAGACTAACCTGATCAACGCAAACTGACGCGTACCTGAAGATGTCATTCGAAAAGTAAGAAGCTGATAAACTACGGAGTTTAGCAAGTCACCAACGAATGGCTTTTGGCAAACATTCGTTCATCGTTAGTAGCTTTAATCTTTGGCTCACCTAACGCCTTCAACTAACCTTTGGTTCAAGAAATGGAATCGCTGTTCAGTAATCTCACCTAAAAAGGAAAACCACATAAATATGGACTGAATAACTAAGTGAAAAATTGCAAACAACTGATCACCTTCAGCCAAAGATCATACGAAGGATCGCCTGGTTTGGGAGGATTCACAATGCAATCCATCACAGTCTGAAAGAAAATAATGCAAATGAAACAGCATAAAATCAAGGAAGTGATTAGAGAGAAGATAAATCCTTACGTTCTGGTCAGACCTTAAAGATTAATGAAGGTGGCCACTAAATGAACATCTAGCATAAGGTGAAGTGGATCTCCTAGAAACAAAAAGCATAGAAATTAGCACCAGTTCTTACAACAGTGATTGAATTTTTCTACACTGAATGAAATTCTTGATAAGGACGAAGGCATCACTCATTCGTATAACAATACTGAGAGCGTTGATTAAGAGATGTCAGTTTGATCTCACACCGTGTCCAGTGCACTTTCAGAAAACTTTATTCGTTTGTTGCCGTACGATGTGCTGCTCACTGCAAGATCTTTTTTCCTCCTAATTCTTTGGTATGTTGTTGAGTTATTTTCTTCTGGCGCCGTAAATGCAATACGCTTACAATTCAACATTTTTTTTATTTTTTCAAAACTGCCTAATGACGGCTCAGTAAACCGAAACTTTGCCCACGAAATTGTGGAATCATATTTGACGCAGTACGACGTCTGACCAACACATTTTAACCGATGTTGTCGACTACTGAGCGTCGTCTGCGCATTAAAACGGCGATTAACCATATGTTGGGAAAAAGATTTCCATCGAGGTGCGTTCTTACAGTGGAACGATATCACTGAAAATGGACCTTTCGAAAGCGACAGTCTACTCCATGCCTTAAGCAGCTTTTCTCGTCAATGATTTCCCCTCCCCCCCCCCCCCCCTACCCACGCCTCCCGATCACTATTAGAATAAAGAACTCACTGCATGCTCTTCTCATTTTCTCAGAGGATTTTGTGATGATTTTTACGACTGATAGTTATATTTTAAAAAAATGTTTTCCATATTTGTCTGCTTCCATCTCCGCACTCATTTATAAAACTTTGCTTCACAAGGCTGCTTAACGATTTCCGTTAAATTGAGGTACTGCCGTCAAATGCCCGTTGCTGGCTGACATGTTGTCCAACTGCTCTCACATCAACAGCACCTAGTAATGAATAAAGCAAACTGATGGATGCTTCTAAAAATGCCGCTTTAAAGTAGAAAATACTGCATTAAAATCAGAATCCAAGAAATCAAATTACCTGTCCTAGGATTGTAGAACAAAGCTTGGCCGAGATCATTTTCTTGAAGTGAACGAACACCTCCGGGTCCATATTGACCAACTCAACGTAACCTCCACGCATACCGCACTCGCCCATGTATCCCTTTGACACAGAATGGAATGATGCCAATTCATGCCTCAAGAAATACTCCGATTTTGACAAATGATTTCACAACAACGATTATGACCGTTTATCATTGCATAGCGGCAAAGGAAAGGGGAATAAAATGCCCAATTAACGCTGGTTATGAACTGAGGGATATAAAACATGAGCAGAAACACAAGTCAGTTGGAAAAGCAAAATGTCGTGTTGATGGACATCTGCTTTAAGGTCACATCTCTGAGTGTTCCATACGAACCACAGCAAATGACCCCGCTCGCTGAGTGAGTGTCCTATCAAACGACTTAGCAAGATGTGGGTGAAAACCTGCCTGAACTGGATGTTTTTGAAATCCTTAAACTGACATCCTCCTTCAAACATAAGAACTGCTGTTCGATGAAAAAGAAATATGTTCAGTACTTGAAGAGTAACTAAAGCCTGACTTCCGCGTCGACATACATTTCCTCTACCCTAAACTCCTTTCGCATCCCCAAAAAATATCCCACAACGAAACATCGATACTTCTGCATAAACCTCATCAATTTCGACTGCAGAATTATTGCGGCAATTTTATCTGCTGCTAGAGTTCGGTTTGGGGATGCATTTTCGACTTGAAAAGGATGAACTTGAACGAAGCACATAAAATTGTGCTGTTGCTGCGGCCCACTACCAAATCACTCCTTCAATGGAAGTGGAGCTAATTTCACTCTCGCCAAAGAAAAAGAGTTAGGAACACGGTTTTTGCCAAAACAAGCATTACTTTCACTTACACCATCAGTATCCCACCGAAGCGTGTCCAAAAATTAAGCCGCAATTCTAAATGGGCAAGAAGCTTTAACGGAAGGACACAATATGGAAGGAACTTACTTTGAATATGGCTCACCCATACTCATCATCACCTTCTTGAAACTATGGAACTTGCATTCCTCGTCATAAATGTTGTCCTGATACACCTGAAACATGGAGCCATCACCACGTGAAACGCCCACAAAAATTATAACGGCGGACACGGAAAGATGACTAAATAGAACCGCTTACGACGACAAGCATTCTATTATATATTGTAAACTGAATGCGACATGGAATTTTTTGCTAAACAGAACACTTTTGTAGCCCCTCCCTAGCCGCCCTATCTATCTGTACACAATGACGTTAACTTCTGCAGAAACCTTTTGGTTTATTAGATGTTTGAACTTTCTCATTGTAGACAGCTGTGGGGATGTTATGAGATGAATACTCTTAGAAAAGAAATATGGCTCGATTAGATTCAAGCTCAGGACAGAAAATCCAATCTATGGAAGAGGTGTCTATGAGCAAGAGTTAGTACTCATTATTGCACGCTTAAAACATCGCATGGAGAGCCGCACGTCGATTCAAACGATACGCTCAGAACGGTCTAAATGAGTGGAAACCCTACCTCATCGGCCATCAGGAAAAGCCTGTGCTTGAAGGCAAACCGAATAATCTCTTCGATGTTCTCTCTCGACAGCACTTGGCCTGAAATGCATCTTTATCTGATCAGTAAATATGAACGCTTTATCGTATTATTTCGAAGAAAACTCCTCAGGATTCCATCTTCTCAAGACCTTTGAAAAAGGATTCATCCGATCTAAAGCAGAGCTTGTCGACGAGAATTACCACATTTCAAGAGTCCCAGCAAGCTGAAGCAATGGCAAATGAAGCAAATATAGGATCAGAGCTACATGTGCCATGTATGTACGATAAAATGTGTATGTAGCAGCATTGTAGGCTGTTGTGCTTGCTTCTGCAGATTACATTGCCACAACAAACGCTCGCACATACGGCGTTTCTCCGTGTATCGTGATGGAAGGTTATTGAGAGATTATTGAGGGAATGAAACCATCCTTTTTCCTAAAAGTTCATGAGGAAAGTGCCACTTGAAGGAGGGAGTAGGGGGGATGAGGGTTACTGAAACGAAAAATTCCCGTTACAGAAGATTTGACATTGTTATTCGAGGTTCGTTACAGAGATTTTTCAATACGGCTTTTAAATGAATAACATCCACACCACATTTTCTTTGAAAAACTTTTACTTAATAAGTCTTTTTCAGCTAGGTGCGAAAGAAAGGAAATTTCGTTCTACGTCAGTACCCTGCCTACAGAAACTATAACAACACACACAGTCTACTACCAAAAAGAAGTTAAAACACGTGAAATGAGAACGAAAATAAGAATTCCCCGACTACAACGCGAGGTCAAGGAACCAAAATTTCCAACATATAGATGCTAATTCAACTTTCACAAAACCACAGAGACACAGAGAAATTTTGAAACTAAAATGCCATAAGGAAAAGGCAACTTTCGAGGTGAAAATGCATACAGCATATTCGAATCGAAAGGGTCAGTCTTCTTTTTCCTCGATGAAACGGACTCATCAGAAGAACATTCCATAATGTTAATCGTGTGAATGCAGTGAAACTTATTTTCGTTCTCCCCATAAAACATAAATCAAACGCGATTCCATCAAGAAAACTATATCTTCGACAAACACACGAGTGCAAAAACAACATACCGGTCGGATTGCCGGGATTAATAACACATAGCACGCGAGTGTCGTATTTATCTTTCGATTCCTTTAGAGCGCGCTCAAGCTCACCTATTTCGAGTGCCCAGTTCTTATCTTCGTCCAGAAAATATCCCACCTATAAAAGGCGTTCAGGTACGCAAAAACGCCGTATGTTACCAGCCGGAATCCCAATAAAAATTCAATTTGATCAAAAGCAATACCCCACACTCCTAAACACCAAGCACAGAATTGTTACTAATTCTTGCATAATTTATATTCGAGAAATTACTTTCATAAAAACAATTCAAAACCTCATCCAGACAAATCAAACAGCAAAAAGATCACCGTTTTGGAAAATAAACCCTCGCAAACTTCTATAGCCCGATAACTCCAATAGTTCTCTGAAAACGATATGAACATGCTATTCATTAGAAATCCATAATTAGTTCCATTCTAACGAAAATTTCATGGTTTAAAGAAAGAAAAGTAATCACCTGAGCAAGTCCGAACTCCTCGATACTCGCAGAATAGAGGGGATACTGAGGAATTGGGACCATTACACCAATTTTTTTCGGCGAATCGTGGTTGATAAACAATTTCAACACGTTCTTGAAAGAAAAATCATTTGGCGAAGTAATAAACAGATATTCATTAAAAGGCTTTAAGCTTTCGTTGAAACTGTGGAATCCACCACTATAAGTGACGTGACATGAAACTGGCTGCCACGAAATTTTAAACCCACAAAAGAATACATTCCTCCAAGCCTGATGAAATAAACTTCACATAGAGCAATGAAAAAGAATCTTTTAAAGTCATTACATCGACCAGCAGCATGGAAAACACATGGGGAATTATCACACTGGGTAGGGAATAGGCTTTCGTTCTGCGGATGCAAAATGAAACTTTGAGTTAAAGTGAAAGCGCATCCAATGCAGATAACTAGTGTCTTCTATTCACTGCATAACCTACCAAGACCGAATTTAATGACCACTGCTACATCACAATAAAATATGGGAGTTTTGACGTTCTCTGCAACGTTCCAAAACGACAACGAGCTGTGTGACTCAGCACTCAGTGAACGGAAGCATAATCTAAAGTCCACCTCAAGAGTGAACTACGCAATGACCGTTTTATTTCGATAAAACGGTCCAAATGGCAGTCTCATTCATTCACAACAAAAACAAGCAAAACCAAGCAAAGAAAAGGAACAAGCAAAGAAAAGGATCATAATTAATGTCTAGGTTATTCAACGCAGAAGAGAAAAGATGCAGTATAGGGCCCAGGTCAGGTCTTTCGCGATATGAATGAGCGAATGCTGCGACCTCTTGTAATGTTAGGCAGGGCAGTAAAAGAAATATCAACAAGGCCTGAGAGTGCAACTCTGACGTTTTTGGCCATTTTCTAAGGACAAGGATGCTGTCTGACTCCACAGAGATGCATCTTCTAATCTAACTTTCAGTTTCACTACAACTGCTAATCAATGAAAAAGCTGATACTTTAAAGTCTTTAAAGCTTCTGGCAACGTTTTCAGTGAAAGACGCTGTCTGATCTTATGAATGAAAACAATGCTTAATTTAAATGCCAAAACGAAGTGCTGCGACGATTGTTACGTTCATCAAGAACCTAGGTTCTGGAATTCTCAGCAATTTTTCAAAAACTAAGGTCCTCGCATTACCAGAAACGCTGACTTAAAAAATGTAGTGTTCCATTAACAGAGGAGGGGGAGGGCATTATAAGTGAGAGGGTCTGTTCTCATTCAGGAAAAACTGCTCGATTTGTCAGAGTGTATTTTGTAAAGAAAAATACCTATCCATCCGACTTCAAGCTTATGGCTCTCAATACGGAATGAAATTTAACCTCGGCATAAAGCTGGGGCAGGGAGACGACTGTCAGAAATGTAGCCTGGAATGGGCTAGAACATTCAGTTCGCAAGCGAAGAGAAGTTCTTCCCGGTTGAGAAAGAGAAATTCGAGTTGAAAAACTTAAGTGGATGAACGATAAAGCCTCAATAAACGAAAGGAAACTAAAAAGAAACACATGCAGATATGCTGCAAAACTAAACGAGGGAACTGAATATGAAAGCTCACAACACTCTATCTAATAAGCGGAACGAACCGAAGCTTACTCGAATGCTCTCTGAAGCACCACCAGAGAGAATTATGTTCTCGGGATCCGATGCGATACCACCATCGCGATTAGTAATGTACTCGGAAACGTGTTTCCTAATAACCTCGATTCCGTTACTCTGGCTGAAAAAAGTACGATAACAATCTCCAGATGGAGGGGAGGGAGGAAGAGAAACAACAGGGATTGCTATTAACTGACTACTAACTATTAACAAGATATAAACTATGGGCGACGAGTTAAACAACTGCTGACCTCAACCATCCTGATTTTTCGATATTCTCAACTCCTAATGCTTCAAGAATCGACTTTAACACAAACACTTCTCACAACTTAGTAACCTGTACGCTCCAGCGCTGCGCCCACCGCAGCCATTGAGAATGGTCTGCGCATGTTCGACAACGTCCTTCTTATATTTCCCAGAATCGAGCAACGATGGATTTGAGACGCATGCCAATACCTAGATGAAATCGCTATTGAAATTAAATGTCAAAAAAAGTGCAACCTACCTGAAAATTATCAAAATTTTCCGATCAATCAAAAAAATTCTTCAGCAGGTACAACACTCAAAAAACCTATAAAAGCAGAGGAAATGAAAACGTTTCGGAAGTTTGTCAGCTACACCTCGCTAATCAAATAGTTGCTGACACCGTTAGCTCACCTCGCGAATAAACGTGATCGGTTTCTGACCCATCGCATGCGCATCGCCGATATTCGCCTTGATAACACTCTTAAACGGTTTTGCCACCCCCTGAAAGCAACGCTCTCAAACAGCAGTTCTGACAACACGACAATCATAGGGTATTCAACCAAATCATTCAAGCAACGTGAAAACAATTTTTGAAACTCTACCAGAGCAACTAGAACGAAACTGGCATGAAAATGAGAAATTTTTCCAGCACTTAAAAAGACCTTTGACGGAAGAGTGACCACTTCTTTGGGTTACCTTTTTGGACGCAGAAGCACAACCAATTTTCTGTTCTCATAAATTTCCACCGCCCAGCATGATCACTGTGCTTTTCATTTGGGGATGCGTAGACCAGCTGCTAAACGGAGCTCAGAAGTGCAACACCTGTAGATATCATTCCAGTTCCGTCAAAAGTTGGTTTATACATCCCTCAATGAGGCAACTTACCTTAAAACACAGAAACAATTTTATTCCCTCCTAATCTGTGCACGAAAATCGCCAAAATGTCGCAGTAGCTAGCAAGTGGCACAACAACGCAAGATTTCTTATAGAAACTCATCCTGCCAACGCAATCGCTTTCGGCAAAACTGAGAAAGACATTATCGACAAATGTTGTCTATTAAGGTTCAGTTATGAGAACAAAGCTAAAAGAGCCGCAGTCTTTTTTGAAGAAATAATCAACAGTTTCCAAGAATCTATGTGACATTTTTAATGCCACAGTATCTACTCATCTTTTTTACAAAAGCTGCTCAATAAGTTTACTACGTCGGAAGCAACAGAAAGCATAAATCGTATTGAATAGTGGCGCCGCACTAAATATTCCTGATCACTGAAAGGTTTAGTTTTCCTCGTTCCTAAAAAGTATATCCCTTTTTCCTTCCTTGTCAAGAAAAATACCTCATCCCCTATCAAAAAACAGAAATTTCAAGGAAAAACACGATTACATAGACCACCAATTCGAATTAGCTACCCGAAACGATCACTGCAAGTTGTTCATATTCTGTGACCTTTTATCTCATTCACAAAAACAAACAAGCGAGCATTCTCGAGCAGTTAGTGCCACCTGAAAAAAGCAACTTCATGAAGCAACGTTTCACTCACCGCATTTTATGCAGAATAAATCTGTGGTCGAAAGATTACAGTGATTAGATATGCAATACTTCATCTACACTTCTCTTTCCAATACCACAATCACAAACCTTCTTCTGTTTCACTACCTCTTATACCTACCCTCCTTCGATTCTCCACATTTTCTGCTCCCTTCATAATATTCAACAACAGACACCCTTTTCGTCTCAATCTCTTGGACTGCACCTTTATATAAAAAGAATGCGAACCTTATCCAGCTCTTTTTCGATTGCGACAGCACGGATGACAAGCGGTCCGCGCACGGCGTATTCCATCGTTTTGACATGCGGGTTGATATTGCCTATGTTGAGCAACTTGTTCGACGAGGCCATCCTCACTGTGCAGGGCACAAGACGACGCGAGTTCGCAGATAGCAAGAAAGCTGCACAACTCCCAGAACCCGTTAGGCTGCTTTTCATCCTTAAATGAATTCAACACTTAAACAAGCAAACCCCATCTGATTATGTCTGTTCCACATTTAATTTGACTCTTTTAATTTACGTATGCGTTTCGGACATCGATAACAACCGACATCCGGAGGTCGAACTAAAGGCAACAGGATGCAACGGATCCCGCAAATGTGACATAATTTTGGATTCGGAAAAGTAGTTGAGTAACGAAGAAAGGCTACACTACGCAGTGGTGGGAAACATATTAACATATTAACGCCGCATAACCAAAAACCTTCTATGAGAAAATAAAACAATTCAGCTGAAACCAAATCAACGTATAAACAAAATATAACATTAGTGGAACTAAATGATGTGATCCGCACTGTGTAATATTTAGACATCCCAAGCTTATGCAATGCTCATGGCATATATTAAAACACAAAGGTGACAGGAATTTCCAATATTCCAGGCAAATGAACCACAAAAGCTCATTAGTAAAGACACGGCCATAAAAACTTCCCGGGTGGGGGAGAAGGGGGAGAATGGGTGCTAAAAACACTTCTGATGCTTTTCTGTTGCTCAACCTTCGACCATCATCTATATTTTCCATTGCCTATATACGAGCTGAGATTCTTGGCCAAAATGCTAATTTACCACTCCCAACAGCAGCGTGACACACTTTCAGCCTGCTCCCCATACGAAACTTCCACTTAAATAGAGACAATAAGAGATACTACTTGGGAAGAGGAACATAAAAGGTGTGCTCTGGGAAATAAAAATCACTTGCAATCAAAAAGCGCTATTGAAAGGACTATTAATAATGCAAATAGCTCGTATTAACGGACACACATGTACTCCAAACACAACGTTGACTCTGTACACAAAGAACATACGAGCAGTGCATCTTGTGTACAGCTAAATGCACTGAATCGCGAAAACTATGCGGAGAGGTGAACAGGAGGACACTGATAAAATAAACGAGTAAGTTAATAGCTCGCTTTATAACCATATTGAATAAGAAATAAAGAGAGATAATGCACGGCTGGTGACGCATGATATTGACTCCTCCAAAACCCTCTAAAGGACCGACATCCTGTGACAGAGCTCATTGAAGGCGTGCCTAATTTATAACAGAAAGGAAGAAATAGGATTGCCCATATCATTATGTTGCAAGTATTGGAGCCATTAACGACCAGAACATGAAGTTCATAAGCAGTATTTAGGACTGCCACCTGAAGAGACTTCTACGTGCCAACAATGCTCTAAAAAATCGGACCAACAGGCAAATCAACTATTAGAAGTCATTCATTGCTTTAAATCACACCTGCATTTTACCTAGGCTGAAATCATCATCTTCGTGAGTGTTTTTCGTTACAAAATCTGAGAACTATGAAGCCAGCTTAAATGAAGTAAGGAATGAGAATGCGATAATTACAAACGAGAGAAGGAAACGAAAACTCCTATTGGAACAACAAAACAACGACTCTTCATTAATTATGAAACACGGCAAGATTGCGGAAATGACACTACAAGCGATGCAAGTGCACCTTCCACTTGCATACATACCAACCCATCGCATAAAAAATAGCACATGCTAGCGAATAGGCAGAGACGACAGATGACACGTGCTGCAGCAGGAAGGAACAACATTCGGCAGAGAATAACGCAACTGCTAAGGTTGGGTTAACATAACACGGCCTGCTGAACACATCACTTTGCCTGTGAGCGAACGAATCCGACACAAGCAAATACCCTATGAAACGAGGACGAAAACGACATCTGATCATATTTGAATATTAGTTCATACTAGAAATAAAGCTTTTCATACATTTAAAAACCTCCGAAAAAATTAAGAAGCGGTATTAAAGTCTGTCTTATGATGTCTATAGGAATAGCTGCTGCCCAAACCGAATTAACTTATAACATAAATCGCAGAGAGACTTCCAAAAACATAGACTTTCCCTTCATAGGACATAATTCTGAGTTAGTGCAGAAATGAGGATATTATCACTTCAAAATATATTCCAACTGTGGGAACCTCTCGGAAACAACACACAAAGGAAATGACTAATTGCAAACATTTTCCGATAAGGTGAGCTTTCCTTTAGCAGCTGTTACCTCCTTTACTCCTCACCTACTTTTCTGGCACTAGTCGCTAAGGTCTTCGGTCCGGAAAACCTAGAACTTTGTGCGGAATAAAAATCCCACTCATGAGAAAGAAGAAATACAGCGCTTATATGAAAAAATCGAACGCATTGAAATGCGATTTGCAGTTAACACAGAACAAAACCTCAGAGCACAAACACAAGTCCCTTGTCATCACAATGGTTCCTGCGATGTGGGAGTAAGATTGTGCGACATATGAACTGGAATCACTACGTACGAGAAAAGTAAAACAATATATTACAATTTTACCAACTGACACAAAGCAAATTATGGACACATTTCCCAAGGAATTCTTTCACAAGATACGTTGAGATAGCTAACTATTCCAAATTTCCCAGATGAGCTTTTCCCTATCTCTTCGGGAATTCCGAGCGATTTCATTCGATGCGACTCCTTAAGAGCTACAAACTGTATCATTCTGAGCAAGAAATTGTTGAACTAAAACTCCACGCTCCTATCCTCCCCTGCACCTATCCTCCCTTTCCTCCCCGTTCTCTCGTCCTGGTAGTTTGTTGGCAAGGGATAGTGCTGCACTGATGGGAAGCCCCAGAAAGCAGAAGAGGGAAGTAAGCAGCAAAGTGGCCGCGCTGCGGTCGATGCGCTGAAGGCAATGTGTGCCTGCGTTGATTAATACGACTCCTTCATTTTTCAAAGTGGTCGTTTCAGAACGTCAATAAGGAGTTTCCGGTCTCAAGTGTCCGCCCGCATCATTTCTCAATTTCACCAGCGTATCGTGATGCTCTGCAACCGTACGCAACTTCCACCTTCTACATTCTTTCATAGATCTTAAATTTTTCATGTAGTCACAAACATGTTCTATGGTTTCACTGAACCTCGTACTCATGATTTCAGCTGCTAAAGGAGGACGATGACGAAATTCGCCACTATGAAATGGCGCATTCATAAGAGAAATGATGGCACTTCAGATCGTCAGCACATAAACGGAGGAAGTGGATGGGAAATTTTGGAACTTAAAAATACCAAACCATGACATAGTTCTTGTTACACAATTGTCCCTATCGGAAAACCACTAACTGTGTATCGACAACAAATCCATAAATATCAAAGAATAAACTTATGCATAAGCAGTGCATCATAGTTTGAAGATTTTGGTGTTGCTCATTAAGCGTAAGGGTGAGAACATCGCGAGCATGAAGCAACGAAATTTCATCCAATAAAACGAGTCGCAAACAGATAAACAAAATTGGTTTGAGATAAGGTGCCTTATCAGTATGATTTCCCTCTAACTTCGAATGTTCTGCTTGCAAACAACGACCATACCTCAACCATCAACACGTGCATCAAACACCTATTCACATTAACACCAAACAATTGTCCCGCTTTCAAATTCTAAAATGCATTTGATGTTCGCTTAGCGTGCAACTGGAATATTCCAGTGTGATATTGAGAATCACTCTCACTCATCATCTATAAACACAGGAGAACAGAAAGGTGAAGAAGGGGAGAAATAAGAAGCGATTCACACACCAACAAAAATCTCACTAAAAATCTGTGAGAAGCTCTAGACAGTGTGCAGAACTGGGAGAAAAGTTTGATGAAAAAGTGGAAAAAATCGGCCTGAAACATAATAAAGTAGAACTAACACAATTCTTGAAGGCAAAAAAAGCTCCCTGTTTAGCAGCTTAAACAATAATCGCAGTCGAGAATCTCACTGCTTCAACGTTGATGTGGAAACCCACAAAAGTTGGGGCTAAGCTAAGCGAGAGTTTACAGACATCCAACTTTCTTGCCGCTTTTGTGATAATGACCTCGAGATCTAACGCCTCAAATGGCAAAGAAAGAACAGTAAAAATCTAAAAGTTAATTAACACAGCAATAAACGATGTGAATATAAACTGGCAGAAGGAAAGAAATATGCTAAGAATAAGCTAACAAAGCACAATAAATTGCCTCAGAGCAAGCTACTAAACTGACATACAGTAACAAACTAACTGAGAATTGGCTGAGTGAGGGAATAAAATAACGTTCCCTCTGAGACAGAAGAGTGAGAATTTAGGCAATTTATGTGCTCTTCAACGTGCAACGAAACGACAACATTATTTTCATCAAAATTCGGAAAACTGCACCACTCACTGGTCTCCTTAACAGATCATTTCTGCTGAATTTTCGTGAGAAATCTGCTGCGGAATTTAAAACTGGAAACGTGGAACGTTCATGGCTCTCTGAGATTAAATTATGAGCGGCAGGTTTGTTCGAATGAACGATTTCCATAAATGCTGCAGAATGCGACAAAAATTCCGCACTTTGAAGTGGTTTTTGGCTCTTTTTCCTTGCCGCCTCTTTGCAATGCACCATACATCATCCGCAAGACAATTAGTGGTCATCTAACTGCCCGTCCATACAGTGAACACTTACGATCAACTAGCACTCGTTAATTGGTTGATTTGTACAGATAAATAAGAACAAAAAGGCAAACGATCTTTTTTTAAATCTTCTCATAGTCTTCAGTGTTTTTAATGCAGTCAGCTCCAAAGTGAGTGCCTCAAAAAGCTGACATTTACTATTTCCCCACTAACCGGTGAAAACGGAGGACGAAATGAGCTACGAAGGAGGACTGAAGAAGCGAGGAATGGGAGATGTAAAGCAAATTACATATATTTGATCCGAGTAAAGTTTAGCGTACCGTTAGAATCTTCGTTCCTCCTTAAGCCCTCCCCTCTCCCAACCAAAACGATTCCAAATATGACTTCTTTTTCTGACCCCCTATTTCTCTTACCCATATCGCTTCCTCATACTCTTTTCCTTCACATCATCAAAAAAGCGCTAAAAATAAATAGGTTTCCGAGCAAGTACGTATGCAGCTGTGCATAGGAAACAGAAACGATGAAGAACATGCGAGCAACCAAAGGAATGGCCACTTCACGAGAAACCTTTTGGGGGGAGATGTGTGAGGGCAAAGGAGAGGGTGATTCCCCCAAGTAGACTCTAAAAAAAAAGATCGTCATTCTCTGCTTACAATGCTAATCGTTTAGAACGATAACGTTGAAATGACAGGATAAAAAACTGTAAATGAAGTCAATAATAAATGAAATAAGGATAAATAAGATCGATGAGCTTCGTCCAATAATGATAGTAAAATATATTAACTTACACCAGTAATCAACAAGCAATGGGATTTCGGAGAATCCCATAAAAACTGCATCATTAACCGGACAAAGTCATCGACCAATCTCAGCTGCAAAAAACTGCTCGCACTTCATTTTCTTAAACATCATTGCATGCGACGCCATGTGTGGTCTAGTTGAATGCACAAAATTTGCTGACATAACAGTCACCAATTAAGCTGTATATCCCTTAGCACGAAGAGTTAAAAACGTAAGTCCAATCGTGTCATATCGCATATTCATTCTCCTCTTGATTCGCTTCGGCATTTGTAAATGATATTTATTCATATCCAACGTATCTGAGAAGTTAACGCGTCTAAGCAAATTTTCGCTAGAGCGGAGTATTTGGCTCAATTTGGAATGCTACAGAGGTGAAAGTCTTGAGCTAAACGATGAGTTCATCAACGAAATCCTGAGCAGTGAAAGATGCTACCTACGAAAAAAAGATATTCTGAGAATTGAGCCAGAACGCGCATTCATCTAAAATGCTGCTAAATTAATGGAGGCAGTTTTCACGTCATCAGAAATCAAAATTTACAGAAAATACTCCAATTAGCTTTAAAGGATAACAGCTATCCAGGGTTTCTTTTTCTCGTCTCATTTACCTGTTTAAATGATACGAAAATTGTTTCCTCCACTACACTGCTTTCATCCTTAAACATAGTAAATGTAGCAGCTTAGAGGTCTCTAATTTTGCACTGTCATATTTGCGCTTCTATGCTTCCATTGCTAAACATTTAAACTGCCCTAAAAATAATCCACAATAACGAAAATAAGCCTGGATGCATACAGTATCCGAAAACAACACGTGGAGAGATGCTCAGAAATTTCTGGGAAGAAAGGCAGGGCAACGGAAGATGGTGAGCGAAGTGGGTGCCCATAAACTTCTGCAATTTCACGCTTACTTCACACCGAAAGCCAAGCAAACAAAGACCAATCGCACATCTCATCACCCAGAAAACCATGCCGACAGTCAACGTCGAGATTTCTGATGAAGATTCCCAAGCGCGGTTTATTTATTGAGGCTGTATTTCATTTTTATTTTGGCAGCCTTCTTCCTGCGATAAAAGATGAAGCGTCACAATAAAAACAAAGAAAAATATTCGCGCAGAAGTTCCGAATAAAAGCGGCACACGTCCAAGATTCTCGATAGTATCTCAAAGTCTTAGTACTTGAAGCTGCGATCCCATTTAAGGCCTTAAATCACCACATCCACTTCTTAATGAGAACTTCAGTATCCCAAGATAGTGGCATTAACGCTCTGAAGAATACGGAAAATGTGAGATGAACGAAGACGCCATTTTAAAAGAGACAAGAAATGCAGTCCTGCAAAGAATATGTAAATAAACGAAAGGACTAACCAAGCAGCTCGGATATCGAAAGCGAAGGAGGAGCCCTCCTGAAACAACGAAAATATAGAGGAAACGAAAATGGAAAGCATTATGAATACGCATCATTAAGGAAAGTGAAAGGGAAAAAGAAGAGTCAAAACCACGCGGACAACCTCCTCCATTCGTTCGCTCTACCATCTGTCCCTCAACGAAGATAAGACTATTAAGACCGTAGTTTCGGAAATAACGGGCGACAACGCTTATTAACGAAAATAAAGGCGTTAACCTACACGGGAACAAGAAACACTCTAACGACAGACAAAGGTTTGAAGAATCAAAGCATCAGGAGGAACTTCACTATAAACTGATAAGGGAAGGGGAGAGGGGGGACAGAAGTATTTCTGCGGAACATTCACGATCCAAATAAGTGCCCGAATTCAGTTATTTGTCATCGTTTCGAGGAAATGAAAGGACAACACCGCTCTCCAATCAGAATTCTCCCACCTCTTTCATCAGTGCAAGCAAAACCTTCTGCTGCCCTTAGTGAGTTCATAGGTACATAAATCCTGAGAACAAAAAAAAAAATGCACGCATATCGGTGAAATTTCGCATCACAATTATTCGCAGTAATAGGAAAGGTATACCATCTCAGTTCTAGAAACGCTTGCCGCAGGAACTCGAGAAGAGCCGAAAGAACGTGTTAACAAAGAGTGACGTTTAAACACAATTTTAGGACGGTTTCATACTCCTCAACGCTTGTTAGATACCTATCATAAAACGTCGAAAGCGGACCTTCCTCCCCGAAAATAAACGCCTTTTTCCCAAAATGGGAACAGTTACAAGTCCTCCCTCAACAATACATCGTCGTCGAGAAATTGAGAAGCCACAACTTTACCACTCTTCTATTCCTTCCCCTCCTGAACTAAGTTTTCCTCCTTTCACAATATGTTCCTTTTCAAACCGCGGCCAAACTACCATTCCTAGAACTCTTGAAGTTTTCGCTCCATTTCTGCTCGAAAATTTTAGATGAATGGAGCGCCATCACTTCCGAAAACTGCACAGCTTTTCAACATGTTACGGCGCTTCAAAAAACCAGCTAATTCGTTCTAACTGACGAGCGTTTTAATTGAGCTCCGGGCACAAAATACATCAGGCCGCGTTTTCTGGATCACAACTTCCCTGGATGAGATTCAGTTGGCCTCAGCCGCAGCCGCAACAACACCTAATACCTGGTTAAACGAGAGGTGGGTCAAACTCAGACCCGCCCTGAAAGGGTGGCTCTCTCCAACTCGAAACAGACCAGCACCGAAGCTGCGTTCAACTCACTTCGACATGGTCAAGAGTTAAATCACGTCCCGATTTTCACCTGGTCGCGGCTGAAAACTAGACGTGTCAAATCTATGCCCTTCCTACTCATTCAGAGTTCACGGAAAAGAAATCTACCACTTAAGCTCAAACAGCACTCCCATCACCACACATGGTAGCCTTTTAGGTAAATGAATGAACGATGCTAATTTTGCTGAGCTAAACGAGTATAACTTTCGATAAACAAACTTCACATCTTGAGAGAAATAACGACTGCCTTCCCCGTTCAAACAACAGTCTTCATCCTTAAAATACAAGCGTTGCTTTACGCACCTTCGAAAATAGTAGGGAAAATGTCATGCACTGAAATAACTACTTCCAACTTCACGTATAACACGAACAATAAGAGCCACAAGCGCCAATTCTCGTACTCCCTCACACTGCTCCAAACAAAGCCCCCCATGAGCTCTCAACGCAAATCGGCAACCGCATGTCAAATCAAACTCTCCTAAAAACAATTAGATAGAATGTCACCTAATAACCTGAAACCCTGAGAGGAATTCCACGATGTTTACTGTACTAAGAAAATTTCAGTCCGATAGCGAAATGCAACGGCAATGGAATATAGTTTTTCTACGATAGGCGAGTAAATTTGTGCGATCACTCTGTACGATAATACCCCAACGCAGATAGTAAACATCTTAGGAATATGAGCACATTTCCGAAGAAGTTGCTTCTTCCACTGCTGGTGAAATTCTTCTACCCTCCGAGGTAATTTGAGTTCCTCTTTTATGCCATTCACATGGTGAATTTTTGCGCACTCGCTCCTTAGCGAACAAGAAATACCCTATTGATAGATCAGAAAGATTTCCTAAATAACCCCCAATAAAGAGGAATTCCTCCTCCTCGCACGAAGCAGCAGTTTGTTCCTAAAACTGCTTCCGTTACGAAACTAAACAGAAGTTTAGAATCGCCGTGGCAATTAGAACCGAGTTGTGGGAATGAATAATCTGATTAGGGAATGATCAATAACGGTGAGTCATCATAATTAGTGGCCAAACAGCATTATCAGCTCTTTATTTTGATAAGGATTATTTGCTAAAACGAAATCTTCTTCAATATACATAGTTAGTTATCAATAAGAACGAAACGAGAATGCAATTGCATCACGTCGGACAATTGCGCCAAAGAAACGTAGCGCTTATAAATTAAAAAAATCATCTTCGATCAGAAATTACATAAAGAAAATTTGAATGAAAAAATGGACGTTTAATCTCAACATGAGAAGACCTATTGATCCTATAGTTGACTATGTCTTTTTGCCTCATATGGTGCCTATTGTGCGCACACCTCGACGTTAAACGAATACATATGAAAGAGGGATTCAGGACCACTTATGGTTCCTGATTTGAAGGTCATCCCATATTCTTTTATTCCACAAAAATACTGATTTAACTGGAAGTCCAAACTGAAAGGCTGTAAAAAGAAACCTCTCGTGAAGTGCAACTGGTAGTCAAATTTTACATATAAGGGAAACCTCATCAAATTACAAGAGAGAGTAGCAGAGAGAATCGAATGCGAACGGATTAGAAGTGCTGCGGTCGGTGTTAGTCATACGGGGGTGCGAAGATTTCGAAAATGACCGCTCCCCGGCGATGATAGTCCAATAACTCTCCAAAGACCATTTCCCCGATGAGTCCAACAACTCTCCAAGGACCGTTTCCCCGATGATAGTCCAACAACTCTCCAAGGACCGTTTCCCCGATGATAGTCCAACAACTCTCCAAGGACCATTTCCCACGTGGATTCAACTAAGCGAAAACATTGTGCTTTCTTCAAGAGAATTTATAAAATTGTTCTCAACTGCATGAGGGAATCCTGTTCCTTGTTCTGGACAAGGGACCACTACTAGGCATACCTTCACAACGTCCTGAAATGAAAAAACAATAATTTCCTGTCCCAGCCACATGTTGAAGAGAAAAATGAACTGGAATGCTCAATTCATTTGAAGTCCCCTCCTCCCTCCCACCATCTTTTTATTTCGAAGGGAGTGATTTTGAAGAAAAGGAGGGGAAGGAAGGTATGCTTTCACAGATGACCTCTTAGAGTTAAAGCCAGGAGAAATACCCCGAGAACATCCTCGGAAGGCCAATAATCTTGCGTACATTCCTGAACCCACTGTCTTCATGAAATATTTATTTGTTTCATGTAGTCTTTAGTAACGAAACATGATGCCTTTGACTATATTCGTAAAGATACAGTTTAATAAGGAAGGCAGCCAGCTGATAGAGTAGTGGACTTCACCGAGCAAGTTAGAAAAGTGCGGCAAAGCTTAATTAGGCTTTTGTGAGTGCGATGATCACAAGCCAAACACGATGGTAGCCCTGTTGTTCGCACTTCTGCTGAGTGTCGCTTGTACTCCTCTTCAGCACACAGTGTTAATTTCAAAATGAAGCCCGTAGGGCTACAGGTATTATTATACACTGCAGCGACGGGCAGAGTTCCATCCATTGAAATAGTGCACTTTTCAACGTTACTCATCAGGAAATACATGACGCGGCAGAGGGTTTCCACAAATTGCCCTTATTCAAAACGCACTTGCGGGAGTACTTATTTAGAACATAAAATACTACGTAACCTCCAGAAATCTGATCCTTCGTTGTAAAATTTTTCTCACATTTTTCGTCCACCTTTCAACTTTCTTGCCGCCATGATTTTGTATTGTTATGATTACGTTCGCTTTATTTAACTACTACCGCTTCTCACTTCAATCATCTAAATGGCGCTTACTCCATCGTAATGAACAGTTCTGAAAACTTGTTTTACTAAATAATCTTGGAAACCTTGGAAAGTAATCTTGGATAATTCTGGAAATATAGCTTGGATAATCTTGGAAAAATTTATTTTCTGCAGTAATAGGTTTCAACGTGAAACATGCTTTTTGCGAATTTCTTATGCCGAAAAGTCGTGACACAGCACGAGAACATCATTCACTGATTCGTAGAAACGTTCCATGGAACTTAGACTTTGTGTGTCTGAACCTGCATTCCCGTTGCATTTTACACTCATTACTTACCTTGATAATCTTATTTAGTAGCATTTGTTATATTCTATGAGTGAATGCTTTCCACGTGTTTTTACATTCACAACACCAAAAACTGCACTTCTGAGGACTTGTTTCTCAAATACACTGTTCAAAATGATGAAGCTTTGTTTCAAATAAATAGTTAGTGAAGCGTGATTGTCTATCCAATGTTTTCAAATCGTCAGTCGCAAAAATCGAAATGAAGAATGGTTTATGTAGACCACTTCTTCATAATGTTTTCGCCCCCTTATTTAAGTACTCTGAGGCCCGATAACTTTGTGGTGAGACATCCTATTCGATACCTAACCCTCATTCGCGTAGATTTTGGGTAAATTAGGTTATTACGTGTTTGCGTGCATGAATATTATACCTTTTCTAAAGTACCACCGTTCATTGTTTCTCTCTTTATGCCAGCAGCATCTTTTTAAATACGAGGCTTTCGTAGCCGAAAGCAATACAACAATAATCGAGGCCACTCTAAAATTGCAGTGTGCTCAACGCGAAATGTAACCGAATAGTAACCCGGTCTATGATATGAACGCATAAAAGGAAATATGAACGCCGATGGAAACATCAAAGGAGTTCTAGGGAAGCAACTGAGGCTAGCAAACGTCGCGCAATGAAATATATGACAAGAAACATAAAAGCACCGAAACTCTTTTCACGTGAACATTGAATCTGAAATCGTATGCGACAAGTATGCCGAAAATTACAAGCTCGTAGTGGATCGCTCAATGTCTAGAACATGGGACTTGTCTAGAGATACTGTAACATACTGAGCTCAAAAAACAACAGCCTTGATGATAAATGGTAATTAAACGTGCAGGTTAAGTTGTGGCCACGAGGAATAAAGAGGGAGACAAATCTATTCGCTGCAATTCTTTCCTTACAAGTCCGTTCGGCGAATGCATCAGCTCTAATATCTTTTCAAGTATAACCCACAGGGTTTAAGAGCTGACGCTAAATCAGATGTTACAGCAGTGCATAACTTCAACAAATGAAGACTAGAGGTGACATCGGGATGCGGAAATAAGATGAACGATTCTTCTGAACGATACTGAAAAACTACTCGACGAGTTTACTCTTATACGGTTACGACAAAATTACTCGTGTATACTGCTTAATAAAAAAACTTGAGCGAATAAACAAGAGCACTAAATGTCACGCAAATCGAAGATGCGCACATGGGACGTTCGATAAATAGTGCATGTCACAACTGCAACACAATGAGCATGATGCTGCCAATCGCTTCAGATGATGGATTTGGAAAGCGGCCTCAGCCATCCATCATGTGTAATAGTGAGAAATAAACGAGCGCTCTGAATTTCATCACACGGATACCACTGAATTGCTAAGATGAACGCTTACTGGCAGTAAAGTAAAACTCATTTTCGAATATGCTCAAAGATAACGAGCAAAGAAACAAAAAAAAGGTGAGCGAACTCATGCTCGACTAATTTCTTTAATTGTCTAATGCCTAATAGGCTGAAGTAATTTAGGGAGGGTTCACTTGAAACGAATATATTCTCAAACGTACTGATTACAAACACAATCAAATAATAGAACAACGATCTTGATAGAGTGAAATTAAACGATGAATTGCATTTGTGAGAATAATTAACCATTCAAATTGAATCATATTTCTATAATATTGTAGTTATTCAAAGAATAAAAATAAAAACAATGTAAACTAATACTGCGAAATTTGTAATTGATAAAAATGAGAGGCGAAAATGACTACGTATGCACTGAGAAAGGGGAAAAAACCACTATAATGGGTCTAATCGTTTCACTTCCATATAATTTGTTTACATCGCGTAAAACGTTGATTGCAACCTTTCTTATCACTTATCACCTACGATTATCACTTGTCACTAATAAGTCATATCATTTACCACTTACTATTAAGAATATTTTTTCTCCTTCTTGAAGAAACTCTAATAAATGTGGTTTTTCAATGTTTATTGAGTAAACTCTACTGCAAAAATGACAAAATATCTATGGAGACGATGAACTAATTCTTCATATATAGATCAGCGTTCCATCAAATATTCATCATAAAAAACGATATTTATATCTTTTTTTGATGGAATATTTTTTCATTTCCAATAAATTTTATGCGTTAAGAGATCATTTTTATATTAAAACACAAAATACTTCATCGATCCATCAGATATACTCGAAACATCACTACGAAGAAACTAATATCTATTATGATTGATATTAACGCTCATTACAGTTAATGTATACTTTCTTCACTAATTTTCCCTTAGTTAATTTTGCATTTCTTGTGGAATTTTATGAGAAACTGAACTCACTGAGGTGATTTTTCCGAATCGCAGTTCTTCGCCTTCAAGAAATCTTTCAACCGCGCAGAATATGAAGCTTAACACACGTTTCCAGATGCGATAGGCCGCTAACTGTCAAAGACATCTTAGAGAGAGAGCGAACGTTAACACGCAACGATCTATAGGGAACGATAAAATAAGGAGATATTGCGTGAGAATGGCGACTTTGTTTATCCTATGGCGCAGTCAGCACGATTCCACAGTCTCCATCACGAATATCGAGATAGCGTTCACTGTGGGTTAAGTACTTTTCTGAGTGTTACTGCAACAATCGATGGAACGATGTGTTTAACTTTGCAGTTAAAATTAGGTTCGCATTCGGCGACCGTAATATTTCATCATCCTTGCACGTAATGGTCAGAAAGACCAACAATCACTTTATCTGATCGTAAAAGAAGTGTCCCATTGATTAGCTAAGAGTGCGTCTCACCAATTAGCAAAATGTGGCGCCACTCCAACGGCATCATACTGCATGAAATGAGATGACTCCAACGAAACGCAAGGTGAACAGGCAGCATTCGATCTTGGAATATCCTCGTCGATAAAAGTCACTTCTCATAGTTGAAAAATTAGTTATACACGTTAAATGGGGCACCTCTCAAATGCTTAAGAATTCAGCTTTTTGGCACAGTATCGCTGAGGAAAGGAAATTAACTTAAAACTTTTTCTGCACTGGAACAAAAGCATGCTGGCGTTCATTCCTGCACTCTTTAGAGAAAACTTTGGCTTCACTGGATGAGCTTACAACTAAGGGCTACGGTACACATGTTTGCTAACGACTTATGGCAGCATCAGATACTTTAAAAACTTTAAAAAATTCTGCTTCAAACACTGATGCTTTTCCACTGTCACCTAAACTGACTATCCATCGGACGCTATGTTCATTATGAAAGTGGATGAAGCGCAAACAAATATCTGCTACTTAGAAAAAATGGACCCTAGTCGTGATTTAGGAAAATCCTTAACGGAAAACCGTTGATGTGTAAACACGCACAATTTGCTACACGATACTGAATCTCACATGATCGTAAAGATGCGCTAAGCGCAGTTCCGGTTCCATTCGTATTATTAAAGGAGCAAAATACTGTCGCCCAAATGAGGCCAGGTTCAGCTCGTTCCGACATATTTTTATCATACCATGTAGTGCTCTACCATTATGCCATTGTATATCGCCATAATAACACTCAAAAAATATCACTAAAATATCATTAAAAGTAAAATCCAACTACCGTTTCAATGTACTTTATCAAACCACTTACTGATACATAGCGAATTACTTCAATGACTGAAAGAAAGGAGTAAAAAAATATCACATCGGAAGTTTTCCGAAGTTGCAAAAAAGAATATGCAAGGGATTTTTTTCTTTGAAAACTATGAACTACTTATATATTTGCCCCGAAATAGAGATAATAAAAAATCCTCAAAAACTTTCCAAACATCCAGAAAACTTACGGCATTATCCACATTTAAAATACAACAAGTGAAGCTTATTTTTCTGAATATCTTATCCTTAAAGATTTCTTCTAATTATTAATCACCAATCTATAGGTTACACTGCTTAAAATACGGCAATCCCTTCTTCGATCTGAATAACAGGCATATGCGAAGGCTGATTAAACTTTTCTAGCATTATCATTTATTGGTCAGCCGCATTTCAACGAGTTTACCAAACGAGGAATTTTGGGCGTTTTATTAATCGCAATCGGCAAATATCATTTGTGTAGATTAATTTTCGCGACAACGTTTTAAAAATTTCCACTTGCAGTTCATTTTATTGATGATTCTTGGAGAAATTGGCCTATGAAAGGCGGCGACGATCCATTCACTTGCAGGGATCCTGCATTTTCATCTCAGTTTGAAAATTTTCCTAGGAAATATGAGGTAGTCAGATTCTATTCTCATTTCGTTAGACAAATTTTCCACGAATAAAAAGTTGGGCAAATGGATTGATTCAACACTCGATGAGAATATCTCACTGACTCCATTTATTAGCCCATTCGGGTCACTTCTAAATACACGATACGTTTTATTCACATACGAAAATGGCATAATTAATGAGAGATGTTGTGGAAATGATGCAAAATAGAATGCAACAGCCAACTAACATCAACTGACATCAGCCAACTTAGATCCCTTCTCATAACTTTCATATTCCCATTTATTTGACTCGAAGCAGTTTAATGCGGCATTTTCTTACATAACATGCTCATGCCTCAAGAGGCGGAAAGAAACATTAAGGAAAAACAATGCTGACGTGTCTCTGAGTGGGCATGTGATGAGGAAATGGACCCGAGGGAGTGTTGATGAGAACGACGATTTGAGAATGATGATTTATTAGGTGAAGACAGAGAACCCAGTACACTGAGTATACACATACACCACAGAGAAACAAATGGAAAAAAGGCACAACTTATATAGGGTCATCGCTTGATAATTCGATCGCCAAGCTAATGCATTCAGGCGATCTCCATCACTTCATTGCGCTTTATCATGGCGTCGCCATTGCGTGTCGCAATATTCGCTATGTGGATATGTGTTTTGCAGTAGCAGCCTGGATGTGTTGATTCATCACCATATACGTAAGGAACCCCAAAATTGTCGATGCAAAGACATAGTTCTCCAAGCATCGCTGTAGATACAATAGCTATGCGAAGGATGCGAGACTGAAGCAATGCGCTTAGCACATTTTGTGATTCGGAATTCGATTAAAATTCTATTCTGGATATAAGGTCCGAATAATGGCCTGTAGTCTTGCCATTAAAAAAGAGTGGAAATAGCGTCAGAAAACCTGTTATGACATACGCTTCCGCAATTCCACTTAGTCGGATAAGTTTCTTTCATAAATTACCAATAAATATCAAATATATGGTGCAACACAGTTATCATCCAGTGAAAACACCATCTAGATACCTCCTACAAAACAGTCATTTTTTGCATTTTATGACCTGTCAAGTAGCGGAACAATCAAACATACGATAATTTTTTGCGTCTTTTGAGCGTCCATATTCGTTTTATTATGTAAAGATGAGTCGAAAAAATTTCTGCACTAAAAGTGCTAAAAATCATTCTCTACAGAATGTAATACCTGTGAAATGTTGCGATTCTGAAGCCGATTCTAGGTTAAAGCTTTCGAGTACAAGCGTACACACATGCTCACATAAATAGTTCAGGTTCGGCAATTGCATGATAATGTGTCCTGCAGATGGAAATTTACAAAAACGTATGAGGTGAACGAAACCTGCCATTATGAAAGATCACTGTATTTTCTTTAAACGGTGTGCAGCTAAAGAAGCAAAGCGTCGCACGATTATCGCCTATGAACCCGCTGAGTGGCAATAGGGGTCGGAAAGCACCTTTGCATCATGCTTTCAATTAATTCCATAAAAAAGCTCGCAACAAATGAACCTTTAATGGGAATGCTAATAAACGTTGTGCAAAGAATTCAAGTAAAGTGTGTGCTTTTCACGTGCACTTTGACTAATGCTGTACTTCAGCTTTTGAATATTTAATTACTTTAAAATTGATCTGACAGTCTCGCCAGACATTATTGCGAACATACGGACAGCCTCGCAGGTACCGCGTTCAGCTAAGAAAGCCAATTTTTTGGATATCATGATTGATGAGAAGCTCTTGATGCATAAAGCAGCGCAGCGAAAATGACTTCAAATTTAACTTTTAAAAGAGCAGAAACGAGGTAAAACCTCCATATCCTGGTTGAATGAAAATGAAGTCTAACAAAAAAGCAAGTTTCGCAGAGGAAATGGCAGCGGTGCATTTAAGAAGAGGGGTCGAATATCATCATAAAACAGAGTAAAACAGAACAGAGGAGAGTATGACCGGCGTTGTTGATAATCCTTCGAGGAGACCTTTTCCGCAGTGGGCAGTAATCACGACCATATCGAATGGTTGGGAATAAACACCGCAGCGGGTGAGCAAAAAAAAAAAAATAATACCTTGAGGAGAATGACAGTCGGTAATTGCTGCTGAGGCACGAGGTATGCGCGAATTTAGGATTATGACAACCGTTCAGTAATGGGGCGCAGGGAACGTGGTGCCACAAGCAAGCGATCCAGAGTGCATCGCTGAACAGCTGAAAAGTGCAAATCTTTATCTGCGCAGGTGTTGGAAGCGAAGTTACGTGCGCAAGGAAAACAAATAAGACGACAATATTGTTTTTACTTGTTTGACAAACACAAACGGTTTCAGAGAGAAGACCAAGCAAGAAACCACGCAGCCACATTTGGCGACAGGTACATGACGACGAAAAGGTACGACTGCCTTAAATGCTTGCTCTGCTTCCATATTCGATAAAGGGACGCCATCTGTTTTATGGTTGCAGCCTTCACGTCTATCGTTTGTACTACCACCGTTTGTGGGCTTCATATGATTATATTCCATTCCAACATTAAGCAACAGACAGAAAGAATCGGAACCAAGAAAGAAAGTGAGGTAGTGTAGACGGGTTGCCGTAACAAAGTCTTACAGAGGCGGAATATATCCTATGTATGTAAGCAGAGATGGAATATAGTCGCAATCACAGCATATAAGTCTGATCTCGGCAACTGGTCACATAACTTTGAAATATGTGAGGACACAAAGAAGTGCTTCACTGGACGGACAACGAGTGTGCGAACTGGGTGGAGCGATGCGAGATGGGCTGGGTGGACTCATGAGCGCGAATTGACAGCTGCAACGACCACTGAAGCAAAGCGCATCGAGTCTCGCGTGCTGTTGCATTCCCCTTAGCGTCAACGCCATGCGGTTCGGTTGACACAACTGCCATGACCGTCAATAAAACTCGACGATTTTTCTTTTCTCTTTTGAGCTCTCGCTCGTATGCACCGGTGGAAATCTGCTAGCAAAAGAATTCTCATGTTTGTAAGAATGGATCTTGCCTCTTCCAGGTCATGTCTTCGAAATAGATTCCCATCATTTTTTGAATACGCGATGCAGTTGACTTTTTAGGCAACACACAATCGCAGCTGTCGAATTTGGAAAGAGAACGTAATCGAAAACAAACTAAGGAGTGACAAACTGCGCCACTTGAAATTTCCTTAATGAGACTGAATGAAAGCATAAGTACTCCAAAAAATTCATACGATGCCTGCACCTTCCCAAATCGATAACGACAACAGATTCAGATCTAAAGAACTAGTTTTCCCGCATCCACCCGGTGCAGAAATTTACATGCAAGGGTTCGATAACTCCTAACCATGCGACCAAATGAGGCCTCGGAAATCGTCATAGAATATTGATCGCAACGATACAAACTCAGCGCCGCAGCCTTCCTACTGACGAACTCGAAAACACCTAACAAACGGGTAGGTACTTTCGTACACTGCAAAAGTAGCTGCATATCTCTAAAGCACCTGTAGCATGCTTGTCCTTTGGCAGAAATACATTTAGCATCAATCAGTTACCGGCGATCGGAACATCAGAAATTGTGATATGGAAGGAGACTACCATAAAATGATGTTCGAAAATTTCAGTTCTTCAAAGATACCTTGCAATCTTGCAACCGGTGATTTCCAAGATATGGGCTCAAGTAGTTTACCGATGATCAGACATCTTAGAAGGCGAGGGCACATTAATTGCTAAAAGGCCTCCTGAGTGTTCTTCGAATGTGTTGCCAATAACGCATTTTCGACTGAGGAGTGAAAAAATTCTAAACGTTATTCATCTCGAGCAGATTCGATTTCGATGCCACCTTAATACGTTAGATTACTCTCGAACTTTAGCAACAATTTCATTCATAAAATATCTCGTCCCTGACTTAACAGCTAAAAAATGTTTTAGAAAGTCGTCAGACCTAAGCGTCCGATAATACTATTATCCAACTTTTATTCACGCATGTGTGGAGTGATGTTGATTAGGCATTCGACTAATCCACAAAGGCACTAGTGATTTTATGTTCCCCTTAATGAAACACCTCACCGCCTACTTTGCTCCATTACAGTCAAACTGCTGGGGTGCAAGTAAAGATGGATAAATTGACATTCAGTGAAAAGCAATACTCTGCTCCCGGATACAGGTTTCTTTCCCTATTCTTTCCAAATATATGCTTTGTCTCAAAGACCGAAAATATCTGAAAAACTCTAAAAAACGTCTACGGCTGAAGCATGAGAACCTATACTGCGAGAAAAAAGGGAAGTGTTCAAGCATAAGCCTATCTAGCTGTTAAACAGAGCGAAAAACCGTGGAAATATGTTTTTCCAAGCGAATGCCCCTTTCTGAATCCCCCCTTACGGATACGGGAAGAAGTAAAACTCGCGAATTTGTTATAGCTACATCACATAGAAAACTCAGGGGAACACCCACGTAGGCACGACCATCTGTAACCGAATTTTAGAAACTTCCCAGTTCTCAATAATCAAATTAGTGCGTACGCCAATGCCATAAATGCTTTAGTGCAGCGTCAGTCTTAACGTAGAAAAACGAACCGACGGGAGAGGAATTTCCGCAATCTGCCCAACACGCATGCAATTAGAGGGTTCCATTGGTGTGTAGGGAAACCGGTGGTGTCAAATAAGTGCACAAATTCGACAGAAATTCAAGCATGTATGTAAATTTTTATTGGTGCTTAAACAAAGGCATGGGGAAGTACACCAAGATGAAATGATGTGGTCTCGAAGAATAAATAAGCGTTTCTAAAGTTAGCATTTGGCACATTTCTCCAAATACTGCAATAAAGCTGGTTATGAAAGGCTTTACTAATTGGCACTGATCAGGGCAATTCAAGGAAATAACGACAAACTAGGGGTATCCTATGACATACAAGTAATAGGCTGTCAGATCCATTAGTGGGGAACTGAATTCGGGCGGAGACTTCAACATCCAGCAAATTACTTTTTGCACATGCAGAATTTTCTTACTGCCGTACATTCCGCAAAAGTTCGCGATAAATTACGCAATCACGACAACTGAAAAGTGGAGGAACAAAATGAGAGGAAACTTTTGAAGCCGAAGATCGGAAATTTAAGCATAATAAACGAAATTGGCAGGCACACTATAGGCGTAAAGAAGACAAGAAAACAGTGGTATTTTCATATTACTTGAAGTCCCCATCGAACCATTATATACATCCGACTGTGACACATTCACTATCTGAGTCAACAAAAGGCCGTTGAATAACTTACTGAAAAAATAACTGAAAACGATTTCAAAAATTATACTTTTACCAAGTTCAAGCAACAGTTGAACGATACAATCATGTAAAAAGGACAAAGAAAAGAGAGGGAAGACAAAATGAAACACTGCTCTAGAGAGAAGCATAACGATATGAAAGAAATGAAACTCATTTCGCTGTTGCTAACCTGATTGCGTGAGCACATAATTCGAATTTGCACTGAAGTGCTCCCCTGCAGTTGGGATTAAATCCAAACTCTCAAAGCTCCTTTCAACGATCAGGCCCTCAAATTTGACAAGTTTGCCTTCCGCCAACGGTTCCCATATTCTCAACAACTGCTCATACAGTTGTTTCTAGGACATTTAATATAACATTTATGCAACGAAAAATATGAAACAGATAATATGAAATACTACATACATCAATTTCGTTAGCATAATTTTTGATAGAGCCAAATGGAAGATTACATTTGAAGTTCATCGACAGAGTAAATCCACTGCATTACAACTCATACAATTGTGCATACAAATTAATAAACGAATATGAAATAACACACGAACAAAACGGCAAGAGAATTACAAAGATTTGACGAAATGTGGCAGACTGTCATCGAAATAGCTTGTCGCGATGCGAAGAACTGATAGCACTGCAAAAATGATAAGAAATGATCAATGAAGCGAATTAGGCAAACGATACAACACGTTTTGGAAAGAATGGCATGAAATGCGCTGTCGAAATCCTTCTCCTCAATGTAACCGATCTTTTCAACCATAACATATTTTTGAGACCAAAAAAATAATAAAACATACTTCTTAATGGATCTATGTAGAATGATATAGACTAGCCGATTCGATTGCTCTTCAGATCTTCAAAAAAACATTTCAGCGATCCGATCATTTGTGAAGCTCGCTAAGAGCGGTTATAAAATATATACAGGTTTCTGTCACTTTTGTGTATGCATAATTCCCGTTGGAATTGATACGTGATGATGAAAGTCGGTTTACGATGCAGAACTTACCTACCCCTAGCTTAGCTGCTTTCGAGCTTGAAACAGTCACACATGTGGACGGACACATACAGACACCGCCACAATACATCCCAGTAACACAAATTTGCAAACTCGTATGAAAGTTGGTGATGAAAGTTGTCTGCAGACGCCTAAATAGAACAATACGATTCAACTGCATCAGCACAAGAAAAAAAGGCTCTTGGTGCAAGTCAGACCGTTTTGAGGCAGTAATCTACTTCAAATCAGCTTACTGAAATTAGGAATGAGGCTCAGCTGAAACCCTGTGTATGCGAAGTGCTCTGCATCTTTAAAAATCGGATCAAGGCGACTATGTAAGCGTCACTATGATCTAAAGTGGGAAAATAGCGAACAGCGGAACCTTAGGTGCGGCTCAACTTTGCTCTGTGACATCGCTAGTAAAGTGAGTTCCGCTGACAATCCCGTTAATAATTAAAAATTGAGCAACTATTATAGGTTGGCAGGGTTTCAAAAGAATGTTATCCCTGTACGTGAAATGAATTAAACAAGCATAGCGCATTCTTTTCTTGAATATTCCCACAAAGCTGAAGCTCTGCTTTCATTTTCACGGAATTATCTTCAGCCAGCACGAATATCAGTGATGAAAAATCACTGATTCTGTTTCTACAAAAATGGGATCATCGTTGTTCGAGAAACAGTGTTTTAATATGGATTCCTATTCTGAGAACTCTTTTAAATATTTGCTTTAAACAACTGAAAAAATCTTTTAGATAATAAACGAAAATAACGGCAAATCGCCCGAGTTCTATCCGCATATCTTTTCGCGATTCGCTTCTCACAAAAACATTCGTAGAACGAACAGTTATGAAGTCTTTCCGAAAGAACTTATGACTGGGAAGTGAAAACTTTGGGAATCCACATCAATCAGATCGTCAAAGAAGGAAAATGTAAAGCAATAAATTGGGACTTCAGAACACAAACGATTTGCAAACATTGGAATAACCGGAAAGAAATTAAAAAACAGAGCAAAAGAGCTAACACGATAGCGGTTTTTCACAACTCTATTCAAAGGTAAAATGCTAACGACTGATTCGAAAAAAACGCAAATAACGAAATCATACTTTAACCGAACCAACTACCCGTGGAAACACTCCAAAGTTCATTTTTTGACCTGCAATGCTGCAAAGTGTGGACAGCGAGTCGCAAAACGACTCTAAACTATTGTTCGCATTTGACTGCTCCTAAATCCTTTAATAATTGACGAATCGGGCAAGAAATTCGATGAAAGAAGCGCATTATGGTGCGCAATTTCTTAGCTGCATCCCCAACTATTTCCGAGTTGAATGTGTTGCAATGATGGACACAAATTCACATCGATGGGCGTCATCTCGCTCTGATGCCTACTCAAAACATTAATTTTGCAATAGCGGGAAGCGAACGTGCTTCATTTGTTCAGGTTCACAAAATGCCGCTAATTAAAAGTAATTCGAACAAAAAATCCCAACCCTCTCCAGCCCGATGTAAACGGGAGATTGTGCAAAAAGATATCAACGACGCATAACAATGGAATAGCACTGGCAGCGTATGCGGCAGCTCTTTGCAGCGTCTCCTTCACTTGACAGTGCCCTGCTTTTCACCCTAAGTTCTGATGCAAACTCCCAGAAATGAGTATTCAAAAAAAAGAACACCAAAATTCAGAGATTCAGTTTCCTCAGAACACTAATGTACCAAAGTGGATTTAATACAGGGCCATCTATATTTGGTAGTGAATCGATAAAGATCGTAATTGTTTCAATCTTGGTGGGTTTTCGCCTTTGTCGTCTCTGATCAAAATTGGTCACATGCGTGAAAACAGCCCTGCATCAGTGCATGTGCTCCTGAGCGCGTTTAGAATCAGTGGTGAATATCGTACGCAAACATTATTGATACTCTGCGAGCAGCAAACTTTGTAAAGTCTCCTATAACGACCCTTTCGTGTTGTTTCACTTTTCTGGACATCATTTATGCATCCATTCTTTTGGTTTCGACCTACTGATTTCATAAGCGCATTGTGAGATTATGATGTAACATTAATTCCTAACACTCTGAACGAAGACTGATTCATTTTGTGTTGGGAATAAGGAAGAACCACATCTATACAACTTAGACCTATGAAAGAACCGGAAACTTTTTTCTTAGCCGGCCTCAACACCACTTCATTCATTCTCAGTTGCGCACTTCCACTGTTCAACTGAACAGGTTCAATAAGTTAAGCTTAATCTATGGATGGAATATAGTGCAAGCAAAAGACAGCCATATACGCTGGCTTGTATCCTGCTATAGCCTCTTCAAACTATACACCATAAATTAGGTGCTAGAAGATATTTTCTACTACCTTGCTCCTTAATCCAAAGAACGTCCAGCGCTAGCCAATTCCAGTGGGGCTCAGTATAGTTCTGTTAAAAAATATTGAAGCCAGAAAGACTGAATTTTATGCCCCGTTAGCCGTCTTCAGTTTTTCCAGCCTTCAGATTCTCAGTCTGCTGAATTTTAAGGATGAAATCCGAGTTCGGTGAGGTGCTTTTAGCTGCTTCTATTTGATCCATAACGTACATATACCACATACGCGAACACATCAGCTCGCCGTAATGCATTCTACCAACGAAAATCTCTAAAAACGAACAACAAAAGGTATTAACGCTTGAAACGGCTTTAGGTATGCATACCTGAAAGTGCATACTCTCCTTTACATGAATTCTCACGTAACGTAGTGAAATATAGTAGCACGCAGATTTGAAAACATACAGTTCACACTGATGTCTACATCATCCAGTTGCTTCACCTCCTCATGGTGGTCTCCTGCTTCTTGGTCGTCGTTAGCGTTACTCAGCACCGATTCTTAAACGTTTGTAAAGTAAATCACAGAAAGAGGAATACTATTAGCAACTAAAATGACAACGCACGATGAAGGCCGATGAAAATCATCTGGCAACTATTGCCTTTGCTCCTGTTTACAATGCTTACAACTCCCGCATCCTCATTTTTGTAACCCCCTCCCCAGCTCTCGTCCTCCCAGATTTTTCATCATGAGTTATCAAAACTGACAAGATGAGCGATACCAGCATTAATGTAGTTTATAAGCATGAAATGTGTTAATGGAGCTCATTTTTGAAGTTATCTCCATTCCATCAACCAATTAGGCACACCACCTGTGGACATATGCGTCATAATCTCCCATCGACCATCGAAATATGCGTCCATTAAGGAAGAATTCTCTGATAAATGCCCACGATAACACCCAAACTTCTGCACCATGAAACAATTTTCTGGTTACGGCACCTGAGCGATTTTTGCGCACCCATTTTTTTAAAGAAGCATTGCTATGAAGATGTCATGTCCTTCGGTTGTTACCTATTTGTTTCGCAAATGACCTTCGGTTTACATCTCAGTTCCTACGCAATTCAAGCGCCCGTTCAATACGAAGAAGGAACCTAACCGTCGCTACCGTTGGAAGAGAGCCTCGCGAGAGGGAATGATTCCTTCTTGTTGCGCTCATTTATGTCCAGACCACTGGATCCAGGGCTGATCCAAGCACTTTTCCAATAACAGTTGGATGCCTCGCTTCTGAGTCATCCATGAATAAGCATTCAAGTAAAAGCATTTCGTGTCCACTTCACCATATCCGCAAGACATTTGCAGCCAAATGCCAATGTGCTGGCAGTTGATCGCAATGAGGAGCATACATCATGCATACAGCAATGTCGCGACAATTATCAAATATGACAACTTTAAAGGTACAACTCAACGATTAAGAACTTTGGTCATTGAGGATAGCAAAAAATGCAATATGTTAGTGCGTAGAATAAAATTAGCTGTTACGTTACAGTGAACCTCATTTGCATATTTTGGCAAGATCTGCTTGAGAATTTCATGCTCCTAGTTAGCACGACCACATCTGAAAACAGAAACTGGCGACAGAACCGAAAAAATTAAGACCAAGTCGACTACTCCTAAGACGGAAAAGATCAGCCGTCAACTGAAACAACGAAAACGAGAATAGAATTCTCTCTTTTCCCGAAAACTAACCGTCGCAGCAACATTCAATCTACCGCGAGAGCATTGTATAGTTTAAAAGCGATATCACTCAGCCGACCAATCAATTTCGTGAAATATCAACATGTGACAAGATAAGTTATAATCGACCGACTATACAAATATAAGTCTACTACAAGAGTTTCGTTTTCGCACTCGATCGAAAGCTGATAACGAGTGAGCGGTCCTCAAGAGAACTTCGAAAAACTTCCCATATGAAGGTACAGCGAACGTTTTGAGAAACTCGCTTGCGTGAATTTCCTGGACAAGTTTGCCGAACTGGCAAATGTTCCTTTTGCCCTACTATGCGATAGTGGAAGGAACTGAGGGTTTATCGTCTCGCACGTCGGGTACTGTGTGTCGTAATCATAACCACTTTACCCTATGTCCAAATGCAATGCTCGCCTTTTTTTCTCCTAAATTTCCATTGAAGTGCCCACTTCGACCGACTGAGCAATAAGCGCACTTCCACTCGATATCTATCCTCCTCATCCAAAATGGTCAGTAGATTTGAAGGATGCCGTATAAGTTACATTCGCTCCGACAACCTCACCCCTCAAAACATAACAAGCGTTGTGCGATCGCCGAAGTTTGAGAGACTGCAAATGAATTTGTGCCACTATTTTCATATTCCTCAGATTGTTAGGCCGATAGTAATTTGGTTCAAGTTATAAGTGTACATTTCATGCTGCTACGCTTATCCTAGGAATTGCAAACAATCACTTTTCCTTACGCCATCAATTCTGTCCATGCCTTTCTTTCTTTGAAGTTCCACTCACTATAATCAGCTCTGAGGACTTATCGATGAACGATAAAAGCGAAAAAGGATGACCAATTTTACCTTTGAGCGGAATTCTCAGATTTTGGTGACGAATGGCTGAGAGGAGAACCTGTAAAAAACAGATACACAAAATACTGTTAACAGTGTTAACAGCATCGAAAAGTTAGGCATACACCTACCGTACACGTATATTTAACAAAAACAGCGATTGCACTCAACGACGCTTCCCGTTTCGCATAATTTTGGCATGTAATAGTCATTACCTCTCATTCGCGCTCCTCAATCAACCCAGTATATATAAAGTTTTGCTTATATATTCTGTACAACAATAAAAAGATGAGAGGTGCATATAGGAGAATACGAAATGAGTTATGCCTATGATAAAGGCGAATTCCCTTTTTCGCATGTTTGTGTACAAATCATTTCGCTTCCGTGTATCTCTGGGACGACCACTAAATTAACTTCCTCCCTTCTAGAACTTCAATTTTAATGTACCTCACGTACATATATATAGAACTTCTAATGAATCAAAATGACAGGATTATGTAATTTTAGGTCGGAAACATGATGAAGTTTCACATCCTTCCTAAAATCATTGAAAGTATGACGAAGAAAGAATTGAGACACCACACAGTGCACAGCATTGCTCGAAACAACGACATATAAGAAAAGTTGCACCTTCAAAAACCTTTCCGCTTATATTTCTCACATGAATGAATTAACTCCTTTGAAACGAATGCTCAAAATGGTCAGCTTAGAGAGGAATGGATAAATGAAATGGGTGGAAACGTTATTCGAATGAAAGCTTATATGATTCACTGGTCGGAACCGCACGACTCCTAATGGAGAGGGATTTCAATTCCACATTATAGGAACACGATCTGTAAAGATTTATGAGAGTGCTATTCAGGAATATTCACTCCGGTGCCAGTCAAACGAATGAAAAAATAAATCTTTTGCACATTACCCGTTCAGAGTTCCGTTCAATACGAAACAATTTTGAGAGGCTTCGGCAGTTAAAGTATAACAGTGGCTCTTAAAACAATCACTTACCATTGAAAGAGATATCGCATTTAACATGCGCACCGCTGATACAAGAACCCATTGTCGTATCTGTTTCCCCCAGCTGTAAAATCAGTGAGCGATAAACGAGCATTGAATCTTTTCGCTACTGTTCGAAACTGATGTTCGAAAGCAGTGCGGATTAAGTAAACTCAAGAAAGAAAGAGAAAAATCAGGTCTAATCGTAGTTGTTTTCCACAAAAAACAAGTTTGTTTCGGACTTGACTAGGTGCCGAACGCATACTGATTTTTCTTGCTTCTGACCGCTCATAACTCTTCTGCAATGAAACTCCACCTTGAGGTTGAGGTGAAAAATCATTCCAGAGCACACCTACAAAAGTTCGCAACTCGAGTTCTATTGGTTCAAGAGTCGGGACCATCATGGACACGGATACTGGACAGGCAAGCGCAAAAGTGTACGTATAGACAGAGCTCGCCATACAATACATTCAGCAAAGACGCATGAAAACGACCACCTTAGACGGCGTGCCGAGTGCGACTGTCGCTTTTTGGGAGGCTTTTATTAGCATGAAACGTTCATTGGCCTCCTCTTGCATAGACTCGCTTATGACCATACGATCGTATGCGAGCTCCCGCTAAAAGTATACCTTCGTAACCATTAATACAACGAGATAAAAACCATAAACAACTATTATTTTTCTAAAAAACGCAAAAGAAAATATATCTTCGTCGTACTTTTACTTGTTAACCGTATTTTCTTCCTCTCCTCTGTTCCTCACCTTAGACCTCTACAAGATAAGTTCTCTCCATGAATACAAAACCTGGATAGAGTTGCAGCCAGATAAGTTCAGGATCGAACTGCAGAACACCTGATACTGCTCGAGAACTTCGTATTTCGAAAATCTAGAGGCGATTGCAGCACAGCTTATCAGAAAATATAAAAATGTTGGGATCAGAAAATATGTTACTTGCAGAAGCAATGGGTGGATATTAACATATGTGAAAAATTCAGGGTAGAGGGGACTGTATTCGCATCCTTCATGAATTGTGGTCACAACGGCAAAATGGAATTCGTCGCTCCATGAACCCCATCACAGACAACTGCTATCGACCAATCAAAACTTTGCTTAGTGAAGCAGTCATTCTCCGCTTCCGCAGTTCCCTCAATCTGTGCATAATCAATCAATTCCAAGAGTGGACGCAAACCAATTTTACCTCTGCAAATTTCATGAAGCGCTCATCATCGGAATCTTCAATAGCGGCTATGAAATTAGCACCTGTATGTAGACCGTAGCTGTCTTCAATATATGACTGCCCTGTTGTAGAAGATAAAGCACAACTGACTGAAAGGAATTTGAAAAAAGCATACATGTCGTGTATGGCATTTAATATAATGTGCTCTTGTGGCAGAGCCCTTAGGTCGCAACCTTCTGCAAAGCAGTTGTTCGGGGAATAGGATAAGCTAAAATATGAGGGCGTTATTCCATCCAATTTGTTTTTGTTGCTAACTTGTGGAAGTTATTGGTGAGGTGAGCATATCATATCGGCTCTTTTGAAAGGCTTCTCCACTCCACTCAAATTCATCTGCACTACTCCTTTCGCAAAAGTTAAACGCTGAAGTCTAACAATCTCGAGAGCATTTTCGAATGCGTAAATACGTCGAAACAGCCAATTTTTGAAATTACCTATACAAGTTGGTCTTTTAAGGGTACTGAAAGGATGAGGCCAATGATTGTGTGCTTCACTTTGCACCCAAAGCAAACAACAGTCAAATTTGTACACATAGCCGTTGAAAAGCGTTATTTTTCTGGACAATTTAACGTGAAAACGGTACGGAAAGGACTCAACCAAAAGCACTTAACACTTCTGCAAGCCAAAAAGAACAGGGAAAGTAAAATGACGATTTCAATCAAACTCTATATTAATGAGCAATACCCGCAAGGAAAAAAGTTCTCATTAAAGTACCAGTAGAAGATTCTCGAAATGGGCTGCAATTTGCGGCTACAAATTGCTCCACAAAAGGATTCGACGATGGTGATAGCGTCCCTGTGCCTTTTACTTTGATAGTCTTCTCCACAGCCACATAAGGGAAAAAAGCCTCTACAGCCACTCCAAAATTGGTCACATCCTTTCTCGTTAGCTGCAAACGATGATGATTAGCCAACAAGAGACACCAGTAACAGTAATTGCAGTATCCTAACGAACTTCATACTTAAACAAGCCAATTTGAATGTTATGAGATGAATGTGGAACGATTCCGTCAGGGTTCTTCGCGTAGCCCACTTTATCATAAAAACAACTGCGCACAACGGCAGTTAGAGGCAATAATAAGGTTCCATCGTATGGAATAACTGCATCGCCTCGTTCTTAAGAGATGAACAGCGAGAGAATAAGACGGGAAATGCAAACTTCCACGAGAATATCCCTGCCCTATCACATTAATTCTTTAAAATACTAGAGTTCACGTACCGCAGCAAATCAAAGATAGTTGCCACTTGTTGCTATGCCTTACATACGCATGCCGCGTTGTGATGACCATCCTCCTCCTTTATACTCCCCAACAAATAACCTTTCGGAGCAATTCTCATATATGTTCGCTTTGAAGGGCGGAACTGTTAAACGTGTGGCAGGATGAGACTGCATTCGAAGCAATAATTATACAAATATGAGGTTGGTTTAGATCAGTACAGATTAACGCCTTACCTGTTTAAAAGTTAACTAATATAATCTATTGAACGACGAAGAAAAAGTATTGTCTCAATGAAGATCTCAGTGATTGCTGCCCCAAAATGTCCGTTAGCGCGCCGACGTCTGTTTCGTAAGTTGCTGCCGAATTATTGCGTTTTCTTCTAGCTCCTCATCTCTTAACCACCGCCTTGTTAAGTCAATCCAAAAGCGTGTTCATGGACTGTCTCATTCTGTTCAGAATGGTATTCTCTCGTTACTTCGAAAGATCCTTTCATATATGGATTTAAGTCATAGTAGTCTTTCGCGTAATCCTCGGCGCACTGTGACGTACGGAAGGCCGTGGAAGAAGGCTGCAGACGGTCCAAACAACTGCTTGCAAGAAGGTTCGAAGAAGACTTGCAGAAAAACAGAGTCGGAGATCGACGACAGTTTTTGCTCCTCCAGCCTTCGCTTAAAAATTTCCCGCTTTGTTTACTAGTCGGTGTACATTGCTGGACAGTCTCAGTGCTGTACGATATTTCTGTGCTATACAACTTCCATGCTTCAACGACATTTGTACCAAAAGTCCCTTTGCCTCTAGGAACAAATATAGCACCCTACTACCATAAAATGAAGAAAAATGCATTTTACCGCAATTCTACATGAAGTGCTGAAACAGTGAGTGTAAACACATTTTCATGGAAATTTCCAAGTCCGCATGAAACACTTTTAAAAAGAAGTAGGACCTCATCATAAAGACAGATCAATGTTAATTTCAATAGTTTGAGAGCGAAGGTCGACATAAATACAACCAATGAACTCGAAAAGAGGGAGTCGCATGTCATGACGTTCCGGACTTCTCCGGATGTTTCACGTTGATCTATCAACTAGACCTCCATGTTACGGATGCGACGCGCAAGGGTCCAATCTCAGCATCCCTCCTGAACTGAACCTCAGCAGACCTTGGACTCCTATAAAACTGCTGCTTTTTTGGGGAACGGTTGTGTAGACAGTATATGCAGAGACTATGGCTCAGCAGTGAACGCTGGCCAGGGAAACGCGCCCTACCTTTGGACAAGATACGTGGCACTTTCGCAGCGAAGACGAATGTCACAATTTACCGATGTGCGTATGCAAAGAAGTTTCCGGCTCTGATCGACCGAGCGTCTCAAATGCACCAGGCAAGTAACGGAAACCACTTGAATGGCAAAGTTTCGTTTATGTCAATATCTTCAGTTTGAGCTTGAAGTTAATGCTGACAAATTCGGAGCCGAATTTACTTTGACCGTGATTTTATGACTCGAAACATGAGCCATTCAGACAAATATTTGATTCGTAAACATCGTATTTGGGTTCCACCATTGCATGCTTGCTCTAGGTCGTCGATTCGTCGAATCGCCGAATACATCCTTCGCTTCAACTGGCAAATCTAAACAATTTATAAAAGCCGAAGGATAAGACCCTTTTTCTTTCCAAGGATAGTTCCATTTTTTCGTCACTTCACATAACGATCTGGAATTATGATTACGCCTAAACATTTACATCCCAAAAAGGACGAGCCTCGGTTAAGAAGGTGGAGCTGAATGTAGCCTTGAAGACATTCAGATCTTTCTTTGGTCAGTGCTAATCGCGTTGTGATTTGCATTACCACCGAGAAATGGAATAGCTAACGCAAGTAATAAATGGGTTCGCTAACTTTGAGGAGCAAAAAAAATGCCATCAAACAGTATGTTACGATTGCGGCACGGCTTACAGCCGAAAGCGATTTATCATCTCTACGGTGGATGATGACGTGGAAGGCGCTGGAAGTGCAGGTTTACTTCCTGTCTTTGTGTCTCCCTCAACAATCGTTTAGTCAAAACGATTACCCTTGGAGAGGTCTGTACCTGCGAGGGCATCCATTTCGAAATAAGAAGTTGCCTCAAGATGATCTAGTGCAAGGTCCCACTTCGCTTCGCTCACTCCTATTAGATATCTCCCATGCAATTTTAGTGTAATTTCGGTAGGCAATCAAATAGGGATTCAGAGGTTTTTATCGAAATTCATTAAGAACTGGGTTGCCGAAACGTTTTGGCACAAGAACGACAAGAAGCCACAAAAGCTCAATACGTAAAACCTCTCCTACCAGATCTCCTCTGCTCTCCTTCCCTTGGCTCCTGATTTCCAAAAAAGGTGGGCTGAATTACGCGAAAGAAAACATTAGAAGTATCTTTATGAGTACTGCTAACATTCGTTCCCCGGCCAAAAGCATTTTTACTAGCAACCCCCAGCCTTTGCAGTTAACTGAGCACACCTTTTCCGAACTGAGTACACCTTTTCCACATTTTTTCGATTCCAATGCATAAACTGTAAAACCTGTGAAAGCAATTTCTTGACTATTAATAAGTCGAGGTTGAATTAGTAGCTTAAGAATATTACTTGCGAGTCGTCACCGGATTGTTCGCAGTCTTCTGTTACGTTGTTTGTTTATTACAGGTGAGCTATTCCCCTGCTATGAGCAAAATCTCCGACCTCTATGCCTTTTACTCCAACCCACCAAGTAGAACGATGGGTATGAATGGCTGAGAAATTACCAGGCAATCATAACTTACAATCCAATGTTCCAAGAAACCTAGTTCCATTCGCAAATTCACAAGGCTGGTTTGTATGTATGAAACAATAAAAGGCCTGCGCCTCGCTTATTCTATGCAGGAAGGTCCCACGCAGCGTCTGGAAGCAAGTCCTCGATCAAAAAGTGTTGCCTAATTCAGCAGATAGTCCAAACAATTCAAATTGCACTCCTGCTGCCTCAACAAGAAAGGGTGAACCTCAAGCGTCATAGCAGCATGGACAGGTATTAAATAAGCACCTTAGATACCACATTGCGAAAGCTGTGGAAATCATTTGTCCGCTGGACTGTGGAACCAGTGTCAGAGGTGAAGGTGGCCTTGAGCTGATCGAAGTGCGGAACGCCTTCACAAAGATTTGGCCGCAGAAGCACACGACGAAGCTTGAAAACAGTCAAAACAGAAAATTCAGTGCTTTCCAAGGACCGTCAGACGCGATCAGAACGTACGCTCTCACATACTACTTTTTGCAGAGACCGATCATCAGAAGGCACCCGGAAGTGAAAAATTTGAAGCGAAATTAGTTGGGATTCAGCTTATTTCGAATTCTCATCAGCAACTTTACCATGCCTAGCCTCACAAAGCATTCTTCGAGAGGAGTTCCCGTTCAAGCCTACAAGCCGATCAATTCCTCCTCGAACTTAATTCCGCAACCGTTTGAAGGACAACACAGAGAGGAATAGTCATATTTCAGTGAGTCATTGATGACACGTTGATTACACCGGAAACAGCGAGGGAAGTGTGTCCTCGCATGAGATTTTCTTGAAAGTCCTGGTCTACTACTCCAATTACTTTTTCAACAATGCCTTTAATTCGTTCGAACGCAGTTTTACCATCTGATTCTGGTTCATTTCCTTACCCGAAAAATCCGCAGTTAGTACGTAATGTTAAGTGCGATAAGTGTGGGAAAGAAGGGCTGCTCGCGCACAATGGCTGTAGTTTATTTTATTAGTTGAGAAAAGAAGCACGCTCACGGGATTGAACGATTCGTCGTTTGCGCCAGTATGTACCCGAAGAAGTGTGGTGTTGCAAGAAGCGACCAAGTCGACGGCAGTCTCAATGCTCATATCCGTATAGATCATCTCATTAGCATTCTTCGTCGACGTAGTCAAACTTTTGATCTGTAACTACAGTAACCAGAAGATTCAACAGTGTCGCTCGGGTACGTTGGTACATTGTGGGGAAAAGTGGCGAACCAAAAATGATATGGCGATTAAGGCAATTAAGACGCTTCCATTAGCGATTAATTTTGTGAGAGAACACCTCTGCTACTGAGGATTCTCGCTAATGAGCCCAGCAACAGTCAGATCACTTATCACCATTTTAGTGCAGATGCTTCCGCCCGTCTATGCGGAAATTTCAACTCATTGTCTTAAAAAACTTCACCAATTTTCTTTCACTAGAATTGCTTTCATTCAGTTCGCCGACCAACTTCCGCTATTCCACACAGTGCCATAATCTCGTATTTTTTTCATGGAAGACATGAATCTGACGCAAAACTACCCGATGAAATTCGAGAAACAATTTCCACACCAATACGCGAAGAAGTCCGACAAGCAGACGAAAGATGTTCATCGGATCCGACGAAATCTACAAAGTTCCCACAAAAATTAGAAACGGATTCCTCTCCTTGATACAACAACATACGGTGAGGCGTTAGAATTGAGCATTAACAGAGAATAAAATCGATGTTTTACCACACAGTTCAGCTGCATTACCTACCTCATTTGGCAAATTCTACGATCCTGATCGGAAATGAAAGGTGAAATGAAGGATAGAAATTTGTTCATATCCGATTACAATCCGATAGGAAATTATACGCATCTATCCGTTGCTTCATTTAGTCATTCGCATAAGAAATATCGAGAAAAGATATTTGAAATTATTTCTGCTTTATACTTAATAGCAAATTGGAATGCCTCGTTGAACAAACAAATGTGTTTGCGTTGTTGCGGGCAACATCACAGATCGATGTTGTGATCGCAGATGAAGTTATAGGTGCACAATGCGGAAAACGCTGTCTCATTGGTTCCATCATCATTTCCTTCGAATTGCAAACGTGTGTCTCTTCCGGTCCTCCATCTTTCCGTATCTTTTGTTTTCCACGCTCTTTCTTGTCGACTATAAATCCGTTCAAAAGTTACATGATAATGTGGATTCCGATTAAAGGCCTCAGTAATTTTGCGAAATGCGATAAATTTTCATTGAACACCTAAAAGGTATACTTTTCCATGGGATGCCCTTCGTGATTCAAGTGACATTTTAGGTATCCGTATGACGACTTCCTGGATAGTAAAATTAATGCGGTGAAGCTTCATAAAAATAGCCGATTGAAAGGCACGCTCCTGCGACTTCGTTAAAAGATGCTTTCAGAAGTACTCTGCACCACCACCATCTAGCATCACTTCTGAGATTTCCTTGTCGATGAGTTCCTGCGCAAATATGCTACAAATAAGGAATCGAAAAAGTTAGCTGGTGTATAAGCACCTTAATATTGTATATATGTATATGAAATGTATACTTCTCTATATGTATGCCGTGTATGTACAGCTAACAGATAATTTTAAGTAAGTCACATCGGCAACTCCACGTCACCTCAATTAAATTTGTGGAATACTGCATGAGCACACGAATTACTTCCATCCATCCAACCGAGCAATGTCTCAAAGAAGCGAATATAGCCTAATAATGTAAGAGTACAGAGCAAATATTCCAACATATTCCAATAACAAAAATAAACACCACTCGATAACGCAGTTAAGAGTTTATTTCGGAGAGTAGCTTATGTTTCAGGATAGTCGAACAAAATTTCCCACAACGAACAATGTGGACACTCGATGGGTACTTTTGTTGGAGTGTTTGCAGGTCGAATAAGACATTCAAAAACACTTTTTGTTGAAAGAGCACATGCACTCTCTCAACAGCTACTATACGCTGCGAGAATGCATTCCAGAAATTAAAAGAGCAGCAGTCATTCCGGATATTAAAGATGACAACGAGGTAATTTAGGTAATACCATTTGTGCTCTAGCATATAAATGAGCCATCCTAATTCTGTCGTTTAGCATAACAATTGCAGCAATTAATCGCTACACAACTACAGTCTTCGCCGATGCTTCCAAATATTCAAAGCGCAAAATTGCCGACAAACTTTTTGAGAATGGGATCTATGGAGAATGCATTCTTCTCTGATTCAAAATCGTAACATTCAACCCACAAATACGCATAGCACAAGAAATCAATTGAACACTACAGTCGCGCATTCAACCCACCACCAAACAGCACCACATCATCAATGTTAACGCCCTTCAGAAATAACTGAAAAACGAACATCGAGTTCGCGCATATGGAGATCACGTCCGTTTCTTCAAAACCTGAGATGATCAAACTATTCGAGCGATGCATTTTTACGTTTAAGTAAGCAGCAGCGAAGTGAACGCTCGTCTTGTGCTACCGAATCTGCTGGTCGAGAATGGACCATTTGATTGCCATTCAATACTGAATCATGCCACCTATCGACCATGAGGGCGATACTACGCTGAACGACCAGCTTTGTTCTACACTATGATCAGCAGTCGCTTCCACTTAGTACCTAAATTCATTACGTGACCGCCAAGTGGTGAGTTTCCATCTGCATTTTCTCCTCTATCCTTCACTATGGCGTCTATAGCTTCAGAAGCACCAGCATGTGCAGTCAGCTACATTGAATCGACCCAGCACTGCAATATCAGCTTTTGCGGATCAAGTAAGGTTGAGAACAAGCGCAGCTGGTTTATGCAGCCCTATGCTGCAGTTATATTCACAGAAGCCAGTTGTACTCCACAAGAGACGCGCCGTCTGTTGTCAGGAACTTTCTACTGGTGACTACCGCAGTGGCCGGCCTAAATCTGAAACGTACATTGAAATACCTCTGCAGCGTTGTGAAATCGATGTGGCTGCGAATAACGGGAGAAAAGCAAAGGCTTTGCTCAGTGAATAGGAGACACTAGCTTCTCATAGATTCCTCCATTCTAGACCGAATGCAGCGAAGTCCACAGGTCGGATAGGACTAAGCAAAGATACCGCTATCTCTGCACCAATGAAAAATGGCTCTGAAAGTTACTGCTGCCAAAACATTTTCAGCAGTTGTAGGTGAATGAACACTTCTGGTGACTTTATCGGTTTAAATCCAGAAGCTGTGTGGTTTCCACGAAATGCACTTCGATTTCTTCTGCGTAGTGCACGAGACTTACAACGAACCGTTATTTCAAAAATTTTACAACGTATGACGGTATTCATTCTGTACAGCATCCACTTTGCCGTAATTTTTTTCAAAGAAGTCCAATATTATCATTTATATGTATATACGTATATATATATGATAATACTAATTCAATCTTCCCATAATAGAAAATAGTATGCCCATAGTGTCTAGACCCTTTCTGCGGTCTGACCTTTCCCAATACGTCACAATACGCGCACATTATTTAGCAGCAAGAGCGTTTCCTCAGCGGAGGTAATGAGGTCGCTGTTTTCGTAAGCGATGGCATATGCGATATTTGTGTTCTTTATGATCACGACTGCGGTGGTCGTGCAGTGACAAGAAACCACACAGAATTCCAAACTGCGCGTTGTGAAAACCGCAACCTCTTCACCTCGTTTCTGACATACCACTTCTTGAAGGTGTCCAAAAGACTTCCGAATCCATTACTCTTCATAGAGTTTATTCTGGGCTTCACTAACCCAACTGGGTTATTCGGCCGAAAACTTGTTGGTTTCCAGTCATCTGAGTAAGGGGAAACCCGAATTCGGCGACACTTTCCTTTTCGAGATAGCGTCTGTTTTATCCATCGTTCTTTCTTTTAGAGGATCTCTAAACACCACCAACGTCAATATTGGTTTCAGCTGATAAGAGAGGATGTATGCTACAAACAGCGTTTTAAACAGCCTCTGTGGATACGTGGAAACAAGATGATACAACATAAGGCGGAGCAATGAAAACTTGTTGAGACGCCAGGATCGTTCCGATCACCACCTTCCCGTAAACCTCACGTTTTAAATCTCCCACTGCGAACACCTTTGCGATGATCGCTTTGCACTTTCTTTTTATGTTTGCCGTTTTCAATTTCGTTGCACAATCTGCACAATGACCATCCACCGTTCATCCATACGTTTTTTTTTTTTCAGTTCCCTTACTTCTCCCTTACATAGTTTTGTGCTTTTCACATCGACTTATGTATACGGAACGAACGAAATAAATATGCACCCTCTTCATAGGTACAGAAAGAGGATTAAGAAATTAATATCCGTATTGCTGTTGTACGAACATCTGATGCTCGGGGAAAGGATCATGACTGCTTAAAAGGCCAGCACCGTAATACGTATATTGAGAGTTCAGAATATCGCTGTGGTAGTTCTTCTGAAGTTTGCGACGCCGCCGATGCACCTGAAGTTTATATGCGGTTTTCTTTCATCGCTCAATAATGAGAAAAAAATCTCTCCGCAGATGGGATGCGAAACCGCAACGTTCCGTTCTCCGAGCACACGGTCTGCGATTGTTTCCACTAACTATTACTTACTTACTGATTAGGTTCTAGCAGTTCCAATTTTTATATAATACAACAGGAATAATGAGCGCATAATGCCAACAATCAGAGTGAAAATTACATCGAATAGAACAGTATCTATATACATGATTAATGTTCTATGAGAAAGCTGCTTTGGTCTGGCTCAAAGTCAGGTGATACCCACTGTCTGATAACAACTGAAATGCTTACCCTCAGACTAGATCCGAGGGCACGTCTTTTCGCTCTCCATGCAGACGCTCTTGGAAAGTGGGTTATGTCATCACCCGAAAAAGGTCGTAAAGGCAGGTCCCGTCAGCTGACGAAGTTTCCACTCGTAGAAAAATGGTGGTTACCTAGCTGAGCGATACTAAAGCTGGCGTTGTTCTAATGAGTTAAACGCTTTTTTCCCACTAGGAAAATGTTATCCAAATGAATCTCGAGTTAGCAAAATGCTCCGAATACAATGCATTAACATTCTGTTTACTTGTGGGAGAACATATGTGTGTGCTTCATCTCAGCGTTTTTAATGTAGTTCCCAAGAAATCAATAGACGTCATATACTGCATCCCCAATCTTCAATGTGAACGAAATTCACGGGAATGTCAAGTAAAATGTCAAGTTTGGCCCTATGCCTAATATTTGATGGGTTGCACAATTTCCGAATTGATAAAATCAACAGCAAAATTCGAAAGCAGCGACGGAACAAATCGACGCAACCGAAAGTGAGCGAACGACCATCAAAACAAACGTGGGTACTCAAGAGTGCTAAAGTGATACAAATAGCGTTCAGAATTGTTTCAATTCAAAGACGGCGTAATATTCTGACACCCCACGCTGAGACAATATCGAATAATAAAGTTTTAAGATCCTTCTTTTTATGTTCTCCAACTAATTTGAATTAATAAATTTCAACCTTTGAAATCCAAAATATTTTTCTGTTTCCGTTCAGCAAATACGTATTGGGTGAACTGAAGAGACAAGAAAGAGCTGCGGACAATACCTTTAGGAGTGCGTGAAGATCGAGCTGAGTAAATGCCTTCTCACCATCGGAATCCGAGTCTGACTCTTCAGTTAATACGTTCTTTAGCCATTTCCTTTTTCGCAGTGTTTGCACGTTGTAGAGCTGGCTCGTTTCCAACTGACGTTCCGCGTCACTTGCCCAGATCGTCTTCACTGAGAAAATACTATGGCGCATCTTATTTGACGATCCCGGATATGGCAGTACAGATGTCCCTGGTATCCTAAAAATATTCTGTAACAACTGATCTGCGAAGAAAAGAACACCAAAGCATAGTTCATTTTCAAAGAACTGAGGCAATAAAGATACGAACACAGCCAGTTTTGTTTCATTTATCGCAATTTTACGCAGCCATTTGTAGATTTCTATCCGCACTCAAGCGGAAAATTTGTCGGCTACCGGCCCAAGTTGCCGATGAAGCAATCTTGTCGCTCAGGTAGCTTGATGAAAACCAAGGCCCGGTGGAGCCCATAATGGCTTTAGAGGTTTATCTTATACACATTAAAGGCACAACCGTGCTTGTGCCTGATATTCGGCCACGGAGGAATCATGCAAAATTTCAGTTAATCGCAGTTCGCGTGTGACGCATCTTCGAAATGACGAAGAAATGCATGTGTCACTACTTCAACTTTTGTCGAGCGCAATCAACTTACTGTTGGCTACATACTCTCTCGTAGGAAGTGAACCCCTCCTCAGTTGTGGTTGTATCCCATATATTGCACATGATATTGAATTAAAAAAAAAAATTAAATATATATGAAGTTCGTCACCTCCTCTCTCAATCCCACAAGAAAACATATGGAAAAGAAGCATTCAATGCAGCTCACCGCTTCGAATTTTTTTTTTCACAATTCTTTTTATTAGTGCAAAATCTGTGCAAATTTCGCGTGAAATTTGTGAACCTTTGAAGGTACGCATAACAACTGAAACTTCCGGATGATGGAACATCATAGGCACTGATATAAAGGAAGTGTAGGTTGGAATATCACTTTGCATGTGGTAGCGGGAACTCGGCCTATGAGGCATTTTTGGCAACACTCGCCACAATATAAATTTTAGAAACTCCCTTCCCCGTTAGTCAGTAGAATATTCACAATAAAAAGAGCCTTAAAGCTTTAAACAGCGAAACCGTTCTAGTTTACGCATGGCCAACGATGCATTCATGAAGAATAATGGGATGCCTTGCTGACCATTAATACTTTTATGAACGGATCACTCGTTACCTTCCACATTCCCTCTTCTTGGGTATAAGTGAGCGATTACTGGAAAACGAAGCATTCACCTACTTGATCGGCATAGCAAGGAGCTTCTCCAGTTGTTGCAAGAAACGAGTCAAATCGACCATTTTCTCCAGGTATTGAAGGCGGATCGGATCGGCCGCTCTCTTCCTAAGGCGTTCTCTGAGTGCCTCATCCGCCTGGGCGATCTCAGATGTATTCATCACAATCTTCTATAAATAACCACAGCAACTTTTACGTAAAAGAATCTAGGGAACGAAGGTTAGCCACATGCGTCAATCTCCTCATCATTCACATTTATTTTTATCGCATACTCTTTTCTATTTAAGTTAAGAAAGTAACTCTGAGCTGACAAGGCCAGGCATGCTGCCATAACATTTTTTGGGGGGAATCTCAACGTAAATAGCAAAATATGGTGAACAACCTGCTGCTAATGCATAATAACGTAAGCACAGGACGCAGCTGTAGTAGCCATAAGTAGATGCTATCAGTCACATCATTCCCTTATGACTTCGATGCGAAGAAGTCATTAAGGAGCTCTAGAAGGGAAAAGCCGCCACTTAACTAAGTAACCACACCGCACTCGAGTTCCCTGAAGCGTCTCATGAAGCAGGAACGATGCTTTCTGTGACGGGTACTGCCAATTCCAGCAGAAAATGAATCAACCTCTCATTTCCCATCCCTTCACACCCCTAGGATCAGTGGGCAGACCGTCAAACGATAAACACTCTAAACGTGATGACTGCAGTAGGCATCGAATCACTGAGATATTACGAAAGCAGCCTAACCTTTAGCCATTACTGTTACGAGAGCGAAACGTTTTCAACGTATAGATGAGAGCTGATGTGTGCGAAATGTCTCTATGGAAAGAACACTATCACAAGAAGGAGTCGTTGAAAAGAATCTATTGAAAGAGCGGCGTCTTCGTGAGATGGGAACAACACAAAACGTTCAACTGAATTCGAGAATTGCGGTTTCGAAAGTGAACAACAATTTCCACTTGATAGCTATGAAATAGATCGAGTACATTGTGGAAGCGTATCCGCAACATGAGAGAGGAAAACGAATTCTTTGCTGAATTCAAGTTAAGAAGCAAGTGATCGTGCTAAGCACCTAGGCGATATGTACACATGGCAACCCTTCAAGGAAGCGTCGACAAATTTCTAGGCGATCATTAAATTGAACTCAACACATCGACGACGCTCGAGTGATCGATCTAACAATGAGAACGAGTGAAGAACTGTCAATATCGGATCCATTTGTTCACTCATCGACGGATCCCCTAACGGATCCGGTCACGAATTTATTCTTATTGCTACATTAATGAAGCGTTTCATATGAAACTTCAATTAGAGCGTTAGAAACACCGATGCGCGATGCCAAACGACTTTTATCGAACATACGATAAAGTAGGTACATAAAAATCGATATCTATCACTTAGCGAAACAATTATCGACAACGTATCGTTTGTATCGCCGAGAATAGAGCTTCTGATAGTGTTGAATAGTATGTTGTTTCCCACTGGAGTGGAAATGAAAGCTTGCCAACTTTGCACAAAATATTAGCAACCAATTACCGATATCCGCGCTATTAATTGCACATAAAAGATGATCTTATTGCGTTGATGCTCGCAATATTTCGACAATCTCTAAGCAAGCGTGACATATCTGAAGTTGTTAAGCGTAGTCAGTCAATTTCCTCGAATCTTCCATCGGATCGATAGCTGCGTGCAACACGATGCAGCATCACTACGTACAACACACGATAGGAAGTACTCTCTTGACATTTACTTGAAGTATATGATGATAGTGTCTACTGGGCTCTTATACTTTCATAGAATACTAGGCTATGGAATAATGCTTAACGCGTAACCGATCATATGGGAAAAGTTCGACAGCAAAGCGCCATTCAAATCAATAAACTTGACTAAGCTAGAAGCATAGTGCTTCCGTCGAGTGCGTCGAACGTTTGACGAAGAACTCCACGCAGCACAACGTTGAGGGTTCACAACGAAACATGCGTGAACTATGTGAACATCTTGCGTTGCTTAACAGAACGCACTAAATTAGCCTTTCAAAGCAGAATATCGTCGCCACTCTCACAATGATCACGCCGAGTACGATAGGCTTGTTATGTGAGCCATTCGATGGGTTCGCATCTGCTCACCGCCAAATAGCGCTTTGAAAGAGGGCGAGAATGCTCGCTACTCTTATAGAGACGGAGGAGGGGAGTCTTTCCGGAATATTGTTCGCTTATCGCATTCTCGAAAGTGCGTTTGATATGTGTCGAGGGTGGCTGCTTCGATGTGTGTAATTGTTTTATGTTCGTAGCGGTTTCCGATGTTATCCATAAGCGGTGAATGGTTTATTTCCATCGTCGATAATTTAAGTATTGTGCGTTGTGTGTGTCGACTTTAGTGGGGAATCTCCTCGAGCATCTATCATATGTGGAGCATAAAGTGCACAGGTCTATGCGTGCGTATAGCGTTGAGAGGTCACTCTAGCAAGTCGATTTCTAATATTCGGAGCGTGGAATTGCCTCCGATATGATTGGTTGGCGTTGCAAAATACCCATCATATGAGAATCGATGCAGAAGAAGCGAAAAGCAATCGTTCGAGCTCATTGCAGTGGTCTTCAAACAATCACATGAGGGCAACAAAAAATGCAGAAAGCAGGTTGCTCTTGCAGTAAACGTTACGAAGCATCGCTAAAGTGGGATCTCTCTCTCAGTTAATATTTTTCTTCTAGCGAAGCCGTTGTAAATTATGCGAGTAGTTCTCACTCGTATGAGAGCTAAACGATGCAGCCACTTCATGAATGTCCTCGTTTCGAGCCGATATCGATAGCAACAGATGCCACATCGAAGCGGCAGCAGCGCGGCGGAATATTGTCGAGGAAGTGAAGTTAATCCGTCCCATCTGCCGTTTAAATCAAACCCATCTTCAGAAGTAGTAAATATCATTGTCCTGTGCACATTTGGCATGGCTCTATCCTTTTATTTTTGATAGTCTTTCAACAGATCACTGAATGATGTATTTAGAGCATACGGGTGCAACATAGGCCTATTGCAACATAGACCGTTCAGTGGATCGATCCAATGTGAGGGATCTATTCGTTCTTACGCATCTAATAAAGAAGAGGAAATAACCGTTCAACAACAGGGCTTGTCTAAGAGGGTTGGCTTGCAGACTTAGATGCTTAAGGATTGGATAAACGTGCTAATTTAGTAGGAAAAGGTGCCACTGCACAATAGTCTCTCTTGGGAGGGCTCGTTCCGGCGTTGAACTTCCACTAGTTTTTAAGTCATGCTTTCCGCCAATTTATCTTTCCAAGCAACTTGTTGTGAAATACTGAGAATGCGCTTGCTGCATTTTTTGCTTGCCATTTGGTCTCGATCGTGGGACGTTGATATGAATGGCCGAACATCACTCAACTGGACTCCATAGATCTAGATGAATCTTAATGGCCTCAAATGCAACGATCCTACCGATATTGTCATATAGTTCTCATTTGCGAAGAAGATTCGCTGTTGGAGGTGATCGGCACTGGAAGACAAGAAGTACGAATGTTCCGAAGAACAGTCCTTTCCAACCTTGCCCTCCTTTCCAGCCTTGCCCTCTCCATTTTCTACGTTTCTGAGCAAATGAAGTGATACTTCTTCATGAATATGTTGCAGATGTGTTGTGCCGGTTAGATTAATGTTGCGACGGTTGCAGATGTTGCAGTAGGCGTAGTCAATGCGGTGGCGTATCGAATGTTTCGGTAAGATGAGGATGGGAGCCGGGGGGAGCAAGCTTCATACTCATCCTATCATTCAGCGTTTCTCACTCTATTCGTCTAGGAAAGTTCAGAGCTGAGTTTTCCAACATTTAAAATTACAAATACTTCTCAAAGTGTTAATCATTCTAAAAGCACAGCATGCATAAGATCCACAACCATAGAACGATATAAGTCGAGCGAGTGGTGCGAAAGGGAGAGGAGGGAAGATAGTTGGGGTCGTTCGCCATGATCTATAACGGTTCGGTCACCAATAGATACCTCATCGTACTGGTTCTAGAACTACTCGCTCTTTGTTCTCGCCTCGGTCCTCTCGCTTAGTCTCTATCAATAGAGGTAATTATGATCATCACCTACATTTCTTCAGTTGCATAGCGCGTGTTCATCAGAGATCTATTATCGTCAAGCTCTTACAAGAGCATCTAAAGCGCTTTTCGCCATTGGCATGGTCATTCGATAACGTGGACGTGTGTTACTATCAGAATGGCCACCGAATCCGTGACATTGAAGGATGCGGTCGGGAATGTTGATGTGTGTGTTTTTTCTTTTTTTTTTTGTTTCGGTTTTGAATTAACTTGTAGATCTCATAATTTTTTCCTTAGATTTCAGTGCGAACATCTTTACTGAGTATAGGAGAATGAGTAATAGCAGTGAGGAGAAATATATTTAGTAGTTGACTATAGTGTTGAATTTCTCCTATTGGAGCGAATCTTTTTTTTTGTCACCGAGTCTCACCTCTGTCAATGTGTGGTGGTGATTCAATTATTTGGATGCGATCCTTCAGCATCACTTGTATCTCTTTTCCTCAATTTCAGCACCTATTCGGTTCTTTTATTCTATTCAGCGCTTTAATGCTAAATTGCGGAATCGGCAATCCGGCAAATTTCCAAATTTTGTGGCTCAATTCGAAAATATTATGTTCTAGACATCGCCATTGTATTGGATGGGGTTAAGGAGGAGATATTCACAGCTTTCAGATATATAGCTTATGAAGTTGTTCGCAATCGATATTCGAGTAGTTTTTGCGGATAAGCGTTTCTTTCTCGTAGTGCATCACGATGATGGCTATCAAGACAATGGCCATCTCGGCTCCGTAAGCTTCTTTCGAAATTTGAATATTCTAGCGCAACCACAAAATTTGCTTTTGAATTTTTAAAACTCATTAGAAGGTCTCATCGTTTGGGGTTTTTATGAGGGAAGTTGCAGTTATTGGATGAGTTGCCTTTATTCGATGATCAGCCGTGCATAGAGGCGCAATCTGTGCCACTACAGTGCCGCGTTTGCTTTGATACGAACTTCGAGGATCGTAACGCCTACGTCACTGGTGTATCAAAGTATATTGAGGAGGCCACACGACACGCAGAATTCGTTAGTTCATTTATTGCTTTCGGTATACATCTCTGCATGAACGATCTCAACACACTGCTCACTAATTATAGATTGTTGTACATTCACTCAGCAATTTTAGTCTCGTAAAGAGTAAGTATTGAGTCATGTAGAGTTTAATTTTTTCCCAAAATCGCCGCCAAATATCCGGTATCTTTAAGCCTGCTACCCAACTAGTACAAATAGGTCTCATGCTCTCGGGTTGGGTAAGAGCCACTTCCCATCATCGTTAATAGAGGATGAGTCCCGAACTTCAGTCTAGAATTCGAATCGGTTCTGACAGAATGGAGCATATTGATGTATAGTTTCAGAATGATTTGTTGGCAGAAGGCTTCCAGCACGCAGCTCATCTATACACTTGGCGATGCTGTTCGAGAGCGGTTCCTATGGTGCGTTCTTTGTTTTCTCTCTTATCATAATACATACATATATACCATATAGTTTTCCCGAGGCGTTTTTTCTCCTCAAAAGAGCGGAAAAAATTGTTTATTAGCAGTACATATGAGAGGTAAAACTGAAGCCATCATTGCATCGTTGCATCTTTATTGTGGTGCTATTTTTGTCTCATTGAAGCTTCGATTGGGAGTAGGTGATACTAGTACTGCAAAGGTGTTTTATGATTTCCATTATTGGTACCAAGAGAGGAAAAGATTTTGCACCCGAAGCGCAAATTTTCATCTTTTCTCAGTGGTGACGATGCATTCCACCCGGGGGGGGGGGGGGGGTTCGCAATGATTGTGAAATATTTTAGAAGTCAGGTAGTAAGTACATCGATGTATCCTGTACATTTTATCTTCACCTCTTTTATCTTTAAGATTTCCCGTTGTATTTCGACGTTCTACGGAAAGTCGTTTTTGAATTTCCACATGCGGTTGCCGTCTCTGACGTTAATATTTTGGTGTTTTCTTTATTAGATCATATTTATCACATTAAACTCCTTCTATGCTTTTCGTTGTTGCAAATTGAGTGACTCGATTGTTCGCTTATATTTAGGCGAAATCAAATGATCAACCAAATCGTGTGGAAATCAACGAAAAAGTCGTTGAAGTATTGAATCCGGAAGTTGAGAAACTGCATCGATTTATGCATTTCACGGTACTCTCTTTATCAATTTACATCTTTATATTGTCCTCTCGTCGTCTCTTTATTGTATGCATAGAAATATAGTAGCTCAACAATAGTATATGAATGTGGAAATATCGAATAGGTCGAGTTTATCTTCGTTTTTCTCAGCTTGTACATATACTTGTTATGTGTAAGTGTTTCACTTAGATCAGCAAAAGTCAACGTTTGAGTATTAAAGCACTTTCGCAATGCTTTTTGCTAGGCATCATTATTCTTTGCTTCCCGAGATGACGATCAATTATGTTCTCTTATATTTTATCCATCCTTTATGAAAGTGAATTTGGCGATCTTTTTTTTTTTTTTTTTTAAGAATCGCGCGATCAGTCGTTTCTGTGACGAAGTGAAGAGGTTATGTCATCCGGAGAAGCGAAAGGATTTCGTGTCTGAAGCCTATTTATTGACACTCGGCAAAACGTTGAATATGTTTGCCGTCCTCGATGAACTTAAAAATATGAAGGCGTCAATTAAGAACGATTTCTCCACGTTCCGCAGGTATTTCGATCTCAATTAGCCTCCCTTTCCGCTCCACCCCCTTCCGTACACTCCAGCAATTCAGATATCTTCGACCTCGATTAGCCTCCCCTTTCCCCGCCTCCCCCCTCCCCTTACCTTTCAGCAATTGAGATATCTACACTGAAGTTTTCAAGCATTTTGGAGTAGAGAGGAGCCGCTAAAGGCATTTTTCCACAAATTTTATGGAAAATTTCTATGCTGCGAGAATGTTTAAAAAAAAATTGGCCTCACAAGGAGTTCCGTTCGTTTATTATATGGTTTCCGGTTCGTTTTATCGATTATTGATTGAATCCGTCTATATTTATCGATTACTCTTCGTTTATGTTTCGGTAATTCATTTTCTTATTTGTTATGGGATTTTGGTCTTTTATTTCTTGCAATAAAGCAGTATAGATTCGACGTTAAGTTCAGATCAGCGCAATTCTTACAAGTGATGTCTGATACGCAAACAATCCACGAAATGCAGAACTTGAGCATGTTCTTGGCGACGCAGAATAAAATCAAGGATACCCTAAAATCGGAACTGCAGGCGGTTTGTACACAATGTTTCTTTGTGTTATTCACTCTTAAGCTGTGAATACTTCGACGATGTTTAAGATGTGATTGACGGACATGTTTGATTCCACTCGCTCATATTTCGATTGTACATTAACGGGAGAGTTTTCACCTCATTTTTCGCTCACTTTGTCGACTTAGCGTATAGAAAGTTATCTGTTGAATGCAGACAGTGATCTTGCTCGGAAAGGATAGAGGCTAAGAGTTTCTCTATAAATGCGTTTAGAATGTTGTGATGTGTTTGCTGACCGGTGTTGTGATGATCTTTGCAAGTGGATATTAACAAGAAAATCAAACATCAAAGTTCACTTCTTTTTTATGCGGTTCTTAAGCTTTATAAAGGCTGACATTAACGGTATCATCGCGAGGATAGGTGTGTGTGGGGGGGGGGGGGGGGGATATTCCGAGTCTTTTCATCTTGATGCGCATCATCTCGACTTTCCGCTTCATATTGCCCTCTAGCCTCATCGAATATTCGATCGCAACCAGTGGAGCTAGAGGGAAAGAACTCGAATTGAAGTGATGCTTCGGTTTTTTTTTGTTCAGAGTACTTCTTTGTTGTGCCCATTATGATGCAGTCGTTAGATGTGTGGTTGAAGCATAAATTAATGGAAATATTAAGTACTTATTTAGGAGAATTTTTCATGTTTATCATCTGGTTGTTATGCTTTTAGTATTTGCCTCAGATTATTGCGAAATTAGGATATGGAAGTGAATCAATGTTTAGGAATTCACTCGTTTTCATTTTAAAGATAGGTGGGGAATGAATCGTTTCTATGGCTCATTAATTATCCTCAGAAGTTGACTTATTTGACCCATTATTAACAGCTGAGTAAAAAAACTGTGTCCAGTAGTATGTTGAGTGGAAGTGAATGTATCGGCTTAAGGTTACGTTGCGGTTGGAACTAGCGATTGCCACTACTTGGCATTGTACTCAGAATATAATGTGATTTTAATCTCACATAGTGTTTGTTCTATGTAGGCAATCATTCTTCCCTAATGCCTATTTGTATGGAAATTTTTTTATTCGTTTCGTTTGCAGATTGACGGATATGAGGAGCTTTTAGCTGATGTTGTCAACATATGCTCTCTTCTCTTCGAAAACCATATGTATATCACTCCAGCTGAGCGACATATGTTCGTTAAGGTAAATATTTCTCTTTGCAGCACATCTGAGGGATAGATCTTTGGAAGCTTTGATGTAGGGATGCAGTATGTCTCATTCTGAGAATGTCCTCTCTGTGTATGTTGTATTTGATGGTAATTCACTATATGCATAAGATGTATTTGTTGGAGAGGGAGTGGCAAGAACGGTTCATATGTTGTTTTGTTGTGTTTTTCATTCGAATGAGCAGTTTCTGAAACACTTACTTTTGGGAATTCTTTTCTTGGTTTCCTCAATTACCTTCCCCGATTTTTAGATTCGTCATTTCTTGATTATTGCCTGTTGAGTTTCGGGTGAATCTTCTGCATAATTGAATTCGTATAAGTGATATTATTCGATTGTACTTTATTCACATATTTCGGATGGTACTTTCATATAAGCGTAATTGTAATCCGCTTCGCTTATGTACGACTGTTTGACTTCGAGGTAGTTCTTGCTATTGTTTCATTCGTTGAGCTGTGTTCAGTGAGGTTTTTTTTTTATTGCATTTATAGGTGCCCGCATTCGCTCTCTTCCTCATGGATGGTGAGAGTCCCAACGTTGCGAAACTTGATCAACGCAAGAGAATTAATATCGCGAAATTGGATAAAATCTTCCAGGTAGATGAATTCTTTTTGAACGTTTTCATCGCGAGTTATGCTGAGATTGGCTTATTGGTTTGATGTTGAGTTCTATTTTCAGTGAGCTGTAAGTGCCGAATTCGAGCAATTAGTCATCAATTTGAAGTCTTTGTAGATTATGAGTGAGAATCATTGCAGAAGAATATCGTTAATGAGCCAAAGTGATTATATTAGTTGAAAATCGGAGCTGTTCATTTCCGTGTACAGCATTTCCATTTTTTTTTTTCTATTGTTACGTACATGAAGGTAACGGATTAATGGAGAGATAGAAGGGGGAAGTATTATGAGTCTTTTCTTGACTCGTAGTCAATATTCAGTAGTCTTTCAATATCGCCCTTAACAATGAGCATTTATTCCCTGTGGTTGATTGATGTTGTATAGTTCATTTCATCTGGTAAGGTGCACGTTGAAGTACAAGTCGGTTTTATTAGGAAACGTGTATTAGCAGAGGAATATCTGATATGAGGAGATGCTCCACAACAATAACGATGATCTCCGAATGAATAAAGGCGATTGTTTGCCAATGTTTGCTTGCACCATCAAAGTGATATGTAAAGCGGTGATATATAGTGGCGTTGAATTGCTTTATTTGTGATATATGCAAAATATCGCAGCAAAATTCGCTTCCCAACCTTTCGATTAGGCTAGCGTATTTCGATTGACATCATCGTGAATTTCCCGAACTTTGAGGTTGCAGATGGTAGCACACGAGAACTAAATGCACTGGAGGATAAGCTGAGCATAACAAATTCTTGTATTTCTTGCTTGCTTGAAGCCTTGAATTTGTCTGTTACAGTCACTCGAAGTGGTACCGCTATTCGGAGATATGCAAATTCAGCCGTTCTCGTTCGTGAAGCGTTCGCCATTCTTTGACTCTTCTAAATGGCCTGCTTCGAATACTGAAGGTATTAATTAATTGCTCATTTGGATTAGTCTTAACTCCTTGAGGCTAGTGAAATGAGCTGTATGGAAAATTGCCCGCAATAATTCTTGTCCTCTAAAAACTAAGGGATAGTGGAATATAAAAAAACTTTTTCGCCATTATAAGGCCTTCTTTAAAGTCACATGTGTTTCACCCGCTGAGCCGGAAATATTTATTTAGTTAAGATTTGCGAGGATATGCTCACTGATCCTCAATGAGCCAAGTAACAGATATGAGAACTAAACATAAAACTTTAAGTGTAGTTGCTTCGATGAATTGTGATGCAAACACTATCTTGTCGCCTAGCTTGGGTCTAGTTGACACGAATGAGAAATAGTCGGCATTCTGTTTAACATATGTTGTGAAGTTCATAATTTCCAATAATTTGGCATTTTTAATGTTGAAATTGCAAACTATGTTTAAGGTGATAGATGCCATGTGAATATCGTCGAGAAAGTCCTCACGATTAGAGAGCACCATATCGAGTATGTCGCTTGTCTCTCTCGCATCAACAATGAGGTTCTTCTTCTTTAATTTAACTCTGTGTCATTCGTTGTCTATGTAAACACATGGTCGGTTTCAAATTGTGAGTACTTAATTGTGTATTTGCTTGCCGTTAAATGTTTCTTCTGTTCATTTTACTCTCATTAAATATATTTTCTGACCTGGAGATTTCTTCGAGCTCCATCATTGTTCCGATCCGCATTATTGATCATATGTCAAACCAGTCGTTTGACTCCATTTTTCAAACTCTGACTATGGAGTTTAGAAATTTTCGTTCAGTTGTTCCTTCTCAGTAAAGGAAATGGCTTCCTGCATGGAATTGTAGCCGAACATTTGAAACAATGCGGTGCTGCACGAAACGGTCCGCAATCCTCGTTAGGCCGACCGGAAATCTTTCAGCTAATTGAGCTGAAGCTATACTAACCGTTTTGAAAAATAAAATAGTCACGAGTTTGAATCATTTCAATGTGAGTGTAGTACAAGTTCAGGTGGCGGTCTATGATAAAGATGGGCCTCGTTCGGATGCAGAGAACCGTGAAATGACACAGTTGGCACTGAGCGGCATTCAACTGCTATGCGGCTGGACGAGTGACGTGGTGGAGACTATTTCGTGGAAATTGCTGCATCCAACCGACCATAGAGTAAATCCCGATTGTCCCGAGAGCGCTGAGGAGTACGAGCGCGCAACGAAATATAACTATTCACCAGCGGAGAAGGCCGCTCTTATAGAGGTTTATTGTTGTAATTTTTTTTTCGCCTTCTCATTGTTCTTTTTTGAGTGCATGACTTAAATGTATGAGTATTCATGTGCAAATGAATATGGTATACTTATGTGTCGGTAATATTGCCCACCGAGCCACTTAGTGGTATTAAGCATCCGAAGTGAATTTTCCCACCCAAAGAGTTTCCAGCTTGTAATGGTTTCTAGTGGAAAGGCGGTAACTAACCAGGATCGTTGTCAGTTATTTATGTCTTGAGCGTCTTCTATTTCCTAAGTTATTTCAAGTTGAAGGATATTCGTGGTAGTACGGGGAAACCAACTTTTGTTGTGCGGTTGACGTTGATTCCATTGTTTGGGTCCCAGGTAGATCGTTCGGCCTAATGGAAAAGGTCGAGGAAGAACGAGAGCAATGGAAACTGAACGCGTTCCGTGGTTTTAATGTTCAAGATATCTCTTTTTCTTTTTTTAATATGAATGATGTTCTCTAAAATGGCAGGGGAAGCTCTCAAGGATATTTTTTAGTGATTACACTGGGAAGTGCTTATTTCGCTCTGCAGCTGTTAAAAAAGGAAAGATCGCTGGAATGTGGATCAGTTAGAGGCGCATTCATTGTCAGTGTTAAGCATCTGCATATCCACATATCATGGTTATTGTTCATTGAAGCCAGTTAATTGCTTACAGACGATTTCGATGATTAAAGGAGTGCAGGCAATGTTAATGAAGATGGAAAGCGTTCTAAGCGTGGCTATTCGAAGGCATATCTACGCTGAACTACAGGATTTTGTGCAGCTCACCTTGAAGGAGCCATTGCACAAAGCCCTCAAGAACAAAAAGGATGTTGTCGCTGGGTTGGTACAGCTTTTTGTTGTCTTTTTCACATGATTGTAATAGCGTCCAGGTTTGACTGGTCATTCATCAGTTTCGTAGCTCTTTTCTCGATTTCGGCTTACCGCTTCTTATCTGTGATGGGCTGTTTTTTTTTTTTTGCGGACTAGACTTGTTGCCTTCCTTTTTTTGAACGGTCATATGCGGAAGTTCAAATGTGTCAACTTTTTTCTTGGTTGCAGCGTAATTCAGTCTATTTGCGATACGTGCGTAGATGATTGCTCAGGTCAGTTCGATTCGAGATCACCAGACATTGGAAAATCGAAGAAACAGCGTCGTTCGACAACAGGATCCGTTGGTGATATTCGAACCGGACGTCGTTCTGTCGCTCCTAGTAGTACCCAGGTATACTTTTTCAACTAAACATTGCTGAATTAGAGCAGGTATTTTTCACTGTGTAGACATTTCTTAGGGGAGTTGAACTGGATGAAGGGATTCTTGTGGTACACATATGTCGTGGAGAAGGTTTACCTCCTAATTAAAATGCAGCAACGAACTGATACGAATCACTTTCCCGCGAGACTTATGAATAAAGGAGGACAGTAGTCGTGCATGCAGTACGCAAGTTCTTCTCGGTCTTGAGATGGCTAAATTTGTGTGAGAGCTTTAAGTATTCGCAGAGCTGCGTGCGGTTTGTGTGTTGAGAAAACATGGTTTTTTGTGTCATTGTGAGTTAGTTGATCGTGCAGTCACCCATATTTTGGCTGCGGCGCTTCCCCAAGTGTTTCTTCACTCCACAGTGTACTGCAGTTTCACTTCTTTATTTCATAATTTTGGTACTTCGTCTGGCCAAATAATGTGGCCTTAAAGTTCCGGAGTGCACATTTTGTCTTTTTTTTCGCGACTAGCCCAACTTGAGGTCGCAAAAACCTGAAATATGGATTTTGGTTTATTCGATGTGGGTATTTGACAAAAGTGTCAACTATCGGGTAGATTTGATCTGCTATAATCCTTTATTTAATGGCTTTTGTACGAATTTTAAATTTTAAAATCCACCGACATTATTTTCATATCGTTTGCAGCATATTTTCATGTATGTTTTTGTGTAATTAATGAGTTGTGAAAAGATTCCGGAGACTGTCTTTCGGCGTTTTATAATTGTCGTTGACTGCAGCTTTATATGGCACGAACAATGACCGAATCACTGATATCAGAGAGAAGCGGTGGTGGGAGGCGAGTTCTAAGGAAGGAAATTGAAGCGAAACACGTAGAACGGATGGCGAACTTCTTACGGATGAGCTACCACTGGCCTGCTCTCCTATCACTCTCAGGTCGTCTCACATTCTTTTTCGCTCTTTTACAGATCTTTTTATTAGCTCTTTTCACAAGATGCGTGCTGTTCATTTTGAATGCAGACTCATTTTTCAAATCCCTTTTGCTGTAATAAAAAGCTATTAGGATCTTGCTCCAGCTTGCACCTTGCCAGTTTGAGTCCCACTCAGTTTTCCACACCCGGTACTCCGGAACTTGCAGCACTCCTTACAATTTTTTTGGCTCAGAATAGGTCAGGTATATCATGCATTTTCACTTTCCAGTGGCACATTCTTTTCACTTCTTTCGCAGGTTGGGTCTCGTTCGTTGAATGGCATTCTGGAAAACTGCTGACTTATTCTCTAATACTTCCATCGGAAGTCCTGCTGAACAGTTTTGACCGTTTAGATTTATCATTATCTCAGTCAGAGGTTGATAGTTACGCGCTTGATAGTCTACCGTTGAGGGAAATTGCCACTCCTTACTATCTTTTTGGCTCAGCAGGTTTGTCACGCACGCATATACTTGCCCCTTCGCTTTATTTTGCTTATTAATTCTTTGATATAATTACCGTTGCTTCACACTCAGTTTAAGTGCATAAAACTTTTCGAAATCCTCCAGAAAATGTGCTGAGTTTTGACTGTCGAATCCCGCTTTAGTTTATTTGCACTGTTTATTGGTTAGATTGCAAGCAGCATCTGCTGCCGAGATGCAACATTGAGAGCTATGAAATGTGGTCTTCATGTTTTCGAGCAATTGAGCTGGGCATGATCACAGCGATAACCGTGCTCTCGAGCTTCTATTTACTAGAGCAGACGGCGCATTTCTCTCAGAATGGTCATGTGCGGCACAGAGGAAGGGGGATGGAGACGTCTAATGGCTTCATGTTGAATCAAAAGCCACTCGATTACTTTCCAGAAACGCTAAGCGAATGTTGTGAGTTATCGCAGCTGTGGTTCAGAGAGTTTTATTTGGAGATGACGATGGGTCGAAGGATTCAATTTCCAATTGATATGTCGATCCCGTGGATCCTTACCGATTACATCCTCACGAGTCAGGATCCAACGCTTACGGAGTTAGTCAACTTCTCCTACCTTGCACGCTTTTCATAACTTTATTTTCTTTTTTCTTTATCGTTTTGTTCGTTTCTTTTTCAAATGGATCAGGACTTCTATATTGAAGAGTATGCCGAATAATTTTCCACAGAACGTGTATGGACGTTTTGAAATCAGCTTATGGAATTGGGCAGGCATGTCAGAAGTGTTGTATCTCATCCTCTTTAGAAGGTGGATGTTTTCGTCATAGGCGAGTTCCAATCTTACCTATAACTCGTTGTATGTGTTGCAATTTTACTGGTTAATTAGAAATTAGTAGGTAAGTTATGTACACTTGTTCTCCTTCGACTTTTTGAGGATGATAGGTGCTTTTTCACATTGGAGGGCAGAGATTTTATTTGGGATTCCAAGTTAGAGAACTTCCACATAAATCAGCAGCTATGCGAAAGGCATTCTTAGAATATTCTTTGTTCTTTCTTTTTGCAGATTCTGTAGGGCATGCGCGTGGTTTTTTTTTTGATTTCAGTTCTACGCCACTCAGATGTATTGTTCACGAGGTCTTCCCTCTGTGGAACGTTGAATGAATAAATGAGTATGCATTTTATCAAATTAGGTTGATTTCCGTTGAAGAGTTGAATTTTAGATATTAGAATGAAGTGTTCGCAATTTTAGATGTATCTTTTATCAACTCGATTTATACAACGATGCGGCAGATTATTCGCTAAAAAGATTCCGCAAGCAGTTCCTTTACGATGAAGTGGAAGCCGAAGTGAATCTATGCTTCGACCAATTTGTTTTCAAACTTAGCGATTCTGTGTTCACGCATTACAAGCAACTCGCATCTTGGTATATTTCGCGCCTTATTGCGTCACATTTGTTCTAATTAATGCACTGAAAATAATTAACCGGTCTACACCATCTCTATTTCCTCTTCGCCGCAGTTGGAAAGTAGACCGCAAAAGTATTGGAGTAGTTCTAAAATAAAGGCGTAAAGCCGCTAGGTGTTGCTTATCTATCCGACTGGAAAGTGTATTCCTGTCGTGCGGGAGTTAGTAAAGACTAAAGTTATAAAAGGATGAAAAGTTCGAAAAGTTCCTCGAAATTCTCGGAAATGGTCGAGGCCTATTAGTCGGATTGCAGCCAAATGTGGTGAGATGAGGTATGATTGCTTGAAATTTGGATTGATTTTGTTCCTCAGTTTTGATCGATTTTGATGGTCTTTTTAAGACTTCTGAATTGAATTTAAAGAAATCCATTCTAATTCTTCAAATCATTTCTTAAAATGCTCATTGCATGGTTTGTTGGTACTATTTCAGCTCCTGGAAGAGCTTATCGCAAAGGTAAGGCTCTTTTATGAATCACTTCTGTCGATGCTATTTCCCTTTATGAGTGAACGCTTTTATCCTCATCAAGAGAACGTAATTCATTTGTTTGTATTTAAAAGAGAGAAGGACGGGAGAATGGGTATATCAAATTAGCATGCCTCGTACGGTGGCAGCATTATGTTGCCTAAGTAGGGCAGAATAAAATTGGCCATTTTAGCATGCTGTTGGATAAGCGTTTCAAGACCGATTGTCAGGAGATGGGCATCTCGATTCGGCTACCCTCTTGTGCGCGATACGAAAGCCTTTTGCAACAGCGCCATCTTCAGGTTTGTTGTTCCACGCTAACGCTATTGAGCATCATCACTGTTAAGAGGAATCTATAAATGGTGTTGCTAGCTAATTTGTGTTATTTTCAACTATGGATTAAGGTTGGTGAATGAGAGGCAGTGCTTGGGAGTCACCTCCATTATAGAAGAAATTGTCACTAAACAAAGTTCATTCTCCGCTTACCCTACCTTTATAATAAGAAGACTTTTGACTGAAATACTAGTTACCAGTATGGGATATTATTCCATGAGTGGTTCGTGAGCCATGCTCATAACGATAAAGCGCAAAAGTGAACTGTTTTATGGAGTGATGCGAGTTTTTTGATCGAATTTATAGCAGCTTAAATGTTATAATAGTTGTATGGAGATGTGTTCAGCTGCTGGGCCGATCAATTGATCTCAATCGACTTGTGAGTCAGAGGATCAATATTGCTATCCTGCGGTCGCTTGATGTCGCCATATCAAAGTTTGAAGCCGATGAACTCGCTTCGATTGTTGTGCGTTGATCAGTTTACAATACCCATTTTGTACTCTTAAAGGGCTTTATTTGTGGACCTACCTTTTCTAATCTAAGATGCAAATGCTTCCTGTCGCAAGTGCCTTTTTTGCTTTCGTTCTCCATTAGGTAGCGAGACTGTTTTAAATAGAGTTGAAAGGGGAGAGGAGAGGGAAAGTTACCACTGTATTGAACTGCTGCTGCTGTTGCGGTCATAGCTGAACATCCCATTGCTCGTTTCGGCTGAATCCAGTGTAGTTGTCTCATTTTTCGTTATCTGGTGGCATGGATATGTGAGGTCTAGTTGATGGACTTCGCGAATAGATGTTGTATCATTTAGTTCTCTTTGCACAGCCTCAAATTTTATCTTTTGTTTGCCTCAGGAAGCCTAAATTTTTCCCTTGGGAATTATTCCATATAGAAGCGATTTTGAAATAATTAGCTGTTAGGAAGGTAGTCATAATCACGTACACGAGCTATGGATCTTGTTGATGGAGCGATTTCTCCTCACACTTAATTATTGGTGGTCTTAATCGCGATGCTAATGAATATGATGCCAACTTTAACAAATTATTTGACGGGAACTTCGTTTTGATCTGTGAAATCATGAGGAGCTAGAGCGCATTTATGATTTTTTCCGAAATGAGCTTTCAACTTATGCCGATTTGCTTTGCCCTATTAAGTAACCCCTAAACAGGGGCAGGTGTTTCATTTACCGTTTTTTGTCAACGGAAAAGCGCTATTCTGTTCTTCAGAACGGATAAATGTTGAGCTAGGTCAAGGATTGAAATAGCAACTCCACTGCTTTTAACTGGAAAGCGTGGGGGTTTCAGTCGCTTTCGTTCGTCCTCAGAAATACTCAGAAAATGTTTTTGCAGAGTATTTTAACGAAAAATTGCAAATGGGTAGAGCTTGTTGGTCGTCGATGACAGAACCCAATTAACTTCGTTCATCCGTTAACGAATTGAAGTATGACTGTTGAAGGAGTTGGTGAGTCTGCTGGATGCAAACCGAGTGTGTCATCGTCTCCTGCGCGAACATTTGCATTCCATCTCTGACTTCTCTGATCTCCTTCTTGAAGCAAACCACAATGTGTCCGCACCGTACGGTCGCATCACTCTTCACGTTTTCTGGGAGCTCAATTACGATCTCATTCCCAACTATTGCTACAATGGATCCACACATAGGTTAGCGTCTTCGTTCTGAAGCTGCTTCTCATTATCGAGAGATTAACTCATTGTTGGCGCGTACAGAATAAGTAGGTTATGTCTACAATATCCGATCTCTTTGTGCAGTCTTGTTTTTGCTCTTTCCACCTATTTACCGTCGTTGAGGGTTTTACGTGCTATATCGTTGATAATGCGTTTTGCGTGGGAGGTGTGCGGGTGCGAGAAATAGTGTATATGAGGCGATATGATTTTATGACAGTTGCTGAATACTTTTTTAAGCGCAGAATTAATGTGATTTTAATCGAATAGGATTTAACACTGAGATTATTGGTGAGCAGTGAGTATTTTTTGAATTGTTTTGTATGCCGCTGTCCGCGGTAACGAGATCGCTATTCTTGTTATAGGTTTGTGAAGTCAAAACACCTGGTGCGCAAACCGGCACAGCGCGAGAAGCCTCCATCTGCATCACTTCAGTATGTCTGGGGTTCGAAGGTGTGTAGAATTGCTATTTAGCTTTTTATTGGCTATTGGTGGAGGATTCCTACTGTGAGAAGTGTCCACTGCTGCCATTCTCGGTCGAGAAACACTCTTCAGAAGACACTCATTAGACGCGTCTTTTTCATAAACATCCAGACCAGTCTTCTTTCTAATGCGTTTCAGTTTGTTTCATTCGTAGACATAACTTGCCTCGTTATGAAATCTTTTTGGATTTGATCTGTGGAACTTCCGAAATCCATATTTTATGTCGTTGAAAATATATTTTGTTGAGTTATTTGTTTTTCAGTTCATTTTCATTTTATTTCATTGGTTTTTTGATCGTTTTATCGTTTATTTGTAATTTTTACTTTATTATCAGTTTAGTTTTCATTGATCGCTTCTATCGATGAGGGGAATGTTTTTTAGTCACTAAACGCTGCATTCAGCAACATTCATTCAATGTATGGAGGATTCATCGGCATGCCTCATCTCAAGTCAGTTGTTATTCCTTTGAAGATCTATTGAATGTTTGTGTTGTGCAAGTTCATCCCGATTTCCGGTCCATTTATTATATTCTAAACTTGAAGCAGTATATCAAATCATTTGACAGCAATGGTTGAGGTGCTAATTTTGTGAGAGTTGAAATGTGGTATTCAAGATATTTTAGAATTTCGGCGAAATTCACCTCGCAAATACAAATCGGTCAATGTAATATTGCAGAAGATGATTCGCATTATTTTCATAAATGCTCAAGTGGTCACTTCACTCGTGAATTAAGTTGGCATCAAATTTGTCTCGTCGAGTAGTGACGTTTTTTTTTTTAATGCTTCCAATTTCATCTCTCACCTATCGTTGCTTTTGTTGATACTGCTCTCATCAGAGCTTTTTTTTTTTTCAGGGCTATAGCACGACTACTTGGCTACCAGGGCATTGCTGTTATTCTCAAGGAATTGATTAAAATCGCTCGAAGTTTGGTAATTTATTTTATTATAACTAAGGCATATACTCTCTAAAGTGACTAAATTTCCTTCCATTAGTTGATTTTTCTGTGTGTCATAGTGTAGGAATTTGTTTCTTCGAGGTGGCAATAGTAATATGGGATCGATATAAGAAGAACTAATGATGTCTTTTTTTGTTATCACATGATTTCCTCTTCATTTTCTCTGTATTTCATGCGTTTTTAGTCTTTCATTTTTGTGAATTAGTTTCTGCGTGACGATGCGTATCACTCGGCTGAAAACCTATACTTGATCCATACGTTCATGTTAAGTACTTAGTGCCGGAATGCGAATTCGTCTAGGGCTGTTGTTTCGGCCCCATCTTGCGATTCCATTAATCGTTTGATCGCTAATTGCGTTTTCTCTGCGAGAAAATTCTCAATGATAATCATTTTTATGCGTATGCGCTGCAATACGAAATCCCGTAGCCTGATCCAGTCGACCTGTTTATGTCTTTGCGTTTATGTTTTAATATGCTGTTCTAGTGAAACCCCCAAAAAGAAGAAAATTGCTCGATTGTAGTCTTTGATCATTTCGGATTTCATCTTCATTGATTGACACACCAGAAGTTACGAATTAAAGACCTAAAAGTCTATTTTGTCCCGAATATCTGGTAACTCCACCCGTCCAAAAAACCGTTGTGCAGGAGTTCGACATTGTTAATCTTTATCGCCTCAGTTGACAACACAGAGCTCTAAGCCGTCAACATCATTTCGGTCCAAACGGAAGTCTTGCTGTATTGATTTGCCATTTAGCTCGCCTAAACCTTTAGCAGGAGCAAACTTTAGCAAACTTTTAGCAACACAAAAACTTCCTGATTTGACAGAGCGTTTACATAGAAGCCCAACCTTGTCGGTCATTATCACCAAATAGATTGCTTGAACTTGCATGAATGGTTGGAGTTTCTAAGACTTCTGCCCACAAACATTTATATGCATATGTAAAAATGAAATGGTATCAGCCGGTCATTTGACAAGCAAATTTTTATTTTTCGCTGTTGGTTTTCAAGAGCCCATGCATTCGAAGGTGATCATTTGTCATTGCCAAAGTAACGACTGACAAATGGCAGTGGAGGCGAGAGGAAGAGGTTACAACAGCAGCCTCTTTACATTAGTTGGAACTGGAATTAAGCCAGCCCTTATATGTTTACCTTCAAAGACAACGGGGACACTTCCACACTTTTATTCTCGATGCTAATTGTCTTCAAAGAGTTGAAAATTTCGACATTAGAGTAACATGTTGCAGATAAATGGTCCAATACGAAATCACGTACGATCCGTGTTCAATCTTATGCCGAAGGTATGCAAACTGCCGCGATTCGATTACGGTTCTCCGGGTAAGCTTCTCTATTTTATTTTCATTTATTCGCGTTGATTTAAAGCACATTGCCTCTTCCCCGCATGAGTTTGGATAGTAAAAGATCTATGGACTGGCGAGAACGCCAGATCTATCTTCGGTATGCCGGAGTAGTATTCTATACCGTATGTGCGATTGTTCAGACGTGAGGAAATACATCCGTAGATGTTGTTTGTCGTTACGGGATTTTATTGCCAAATGTAATCTGTTACCATTGTATGGCTACTTTGATGAGTTTTGCAGTACTTTGTTTTATCCTCTTAAATTGATAGTTTAATGGTTACCAATGGTCTAAACGCGGTAGCAAAACTGCACGTCAGATTGTTGTAAAAACAGTTTGTGCAGTGTGATTTAGACTTTTACGCGAAAGAAGCAACGCATCATAAATCAAGGCTAACGGTGATGTTTGCGATGCATTTTGCGTTTGTTGTTTGAACTTTCAGCCGGTACTGTAGTAGATTTCTATGGTTGAGCATGGTTGCGGCTACTGCGTGGAAGATACAACATTGTCTACTTTTTCAAAGCACTGTTCTCTTTATATTTCAGCTGTTTTGGAGTATTATGTTGCACATCTCGGAAACGTGGGTCGTTATGTGGAGCTCAAGCGAGACATGAGTCAGGTACCCATCATTTACTACATTCTAGTTTCTTCTTTACAACCTTAATAGAACCTTTGAAGAATTCTCATCTCCGCACCATCTGCTTCCACTTTCAAATATTCCCATTGATTTTCATTCGGTTTATTTTGTGCATGCTAAAGTCGTAATCTGTTAGCATTGTGTGATCTTTAAGAATGTAAATGTGTTCGTCGACAATAGAGCAAGCGCAAAAGTTAGAAATTCATGTATATGTAATTTCCATCGAATTCTCAGAGGCTTATCGTAGTCCGAGTTCATTCATAAGCACCAGCTAATCCCTTCCATCATTGTGAGGTTTTTATTCGATCTAAAAATTGCTCCTTTATTAACAGCACCGATTTGCGAATAGAGCAGAGCATTTTCAGGTTTTACGAGAATTGGGCAATACGATTGTTTTCTGTATGCAGTTGGAATTGGCATTGGCGCAAGAAGAAGTGTTGGATTTGATAACATCTGCACCGTTCACCAACATAATTCCACGACCGCCGGCGAAAAGTTTGTCATTGCCGAATTATTGAAATATTCTTTTTTTGCGTTGCCGGCATCGTTCATTTTCCCATGGGCGTCTTAATTCTTATGCGTAGTGTCGTTTGAGCAGTCGGTTTCTTTGAATTCTCTAAGTGAGAAGTTGTTTATTATGTCAAATACTCATTCCTTGCTAAGTTGTTGAGCTTCCTCCTGAAATATTTGGCAGCGTGAATAGCTTCCATGCTAAATATTTGGCAGCTTACTCCTTGCTAATATCTCGCATTGATCAATATTTGATATCGTGGGGTTGTGTGATTTGTATCGCAAAATTTTCGGAAAGGTTTACGTTATTGAGGGAAGGCCATGATTTTTCTATAGCAGGGATCTGGATAGAGCACTTTTCGTAGTCGGAAATTACGGTTTACACTGGTGAATTGTTAAATTTTCGCTCCCACAGTGCGCATTTTTTGACCGCATATAGTGGATAGGACGACGTAGCGTGAAATTTCCCATCCATGAGATGGAAAATCCATCCGTTCTATGATAACAAAGCCAACGCCGGTCACGAATCCAATTACGTTACCATGAAAAAAGGGGTGCGATACACTTGTGCAAGTGCTGGATCAACAATCTCCTAAAGAAAACGATATAGAACACTGCAATAGTTTAAAGAGAAACGTTTAAAGGTCACAATATTGCTTATTTGAAAGTGGTTTATGAACCGCCTCGCATCACTTTTTTCTCGATATCACTTCATCTTTTCGTTCAGCAGTGGCTTAATCTTTCTGCTTTCGAAATTCTGTCGCAGACGTGGATCTCAATCGCAGTCTTCACTGTCCAAAATCTGTGCACGTCATGCGTTTTTGCATACTGCGGTTTCCTTCTACCTCAGAGCATCGTGGCAATCCATGTAGTTGAGTCGAATTTTCAAATGTTTTCTATCTCATCATAGCAGATCCACCCGAATCTTGTGAAAAGTACATTTTATTGAGCAATCTCCTTCGCACTTCGAAGCAGATCTCGCGTTCATCTTTTTCTCATCCAGTCACGTTTCAGCAGAAGGATTCTCGTCGGAAAGGCATTTTCGTCGTTACAAGGTTGACTGCCGAAATTCTCTTTAGAAATATCATACCCCGCTTTTTTATTAGTGCAATTATGGCATCATTAAGAAGGTCAGTGGTCAGAAAATCTTTAGCATACGGCAAATGTTCGCTACCACCGAATATATTGGATTGTTGTGGATTATTATTTCATTTGCGTCCTGTAACCGCTATAGCTGCAGCTTTCCGTTTTCTATCCTGAGCTCGTTTCTGAATTGGCGACCATATCTAAACGGGCACTGAGCGTCTCTCGCGTCAATGGAGTATCGCCTAGTTGAATTCATTGCTTTAAAATGTACTCAATTTCTTACTGCTGCGATCTGTGCTTGAAATATCATTCTTTATCATAGGAACAGCGTGATCTGCTGAGTATGCACTGCACTTGATTTAGTCCCAAGGTTCATGGTTGACGTTGACGTTTACACGTGAAAAGGTTTCATAACAAGGAGCAGTTGATCTGCGACATACTTATTCTGCTGAAATGAGCCTCGTTAAAAATTACAAACGGTTGTCTTTTTCTCACACAGACTTATTTCTGATGCGAGGAGGTTTCACTGCGAAATTGGAGGAGGAGGTGATTGGGTATTTAGAGTTAAGTTAAGGGCGTGACCTGATTTATCAAGAGATAAATGAAATCAACTTCAGAGGTTGCTGAACAGGAAGTGAAGATGGACAAGCTTGAACAGAAGTACGCCGGAATTCAGATTGCGTCTATGGTGGAGCAACTCGGTGATGTCAAGGTTTGGGACTATTTCTTGTAATTATTTTCGACTCATCTACCTGTTATCTGTTTCGGATTATTCAAGTTCATGCTCTGGTTTTTACTGATGGCTGGAGCAATCTAGAACGTTGCAGATTCCTTCTTGAACGTTGCATGCGAGAAAGTAGAGTGGAGGTTAGTGTTGTGCTGCATGATGGAGGAGCTTTCCGTCATTTGCAACGCTTCATTTCTCACTGTGTTACTGATCATATATGTCGCAGTGTTCATTGTTTACGCTGTTTTGACGCAGCCTCGGCATTCTTATGGAGATGCCATTCGAATATTCTGCTGTTCCTGGCCTTCCCTCCTTCCTTTTCTCCGTGAGACCTCATCTGATGTTTAACGAAGATGATGGCATTGTCTTTTTATCATCATCTTGCAGCCAAAATATAGGGCCTGTAAGTGACTTATTTTTTGCATGGACAGTGTTGTTTGATTTGTTTGGCTGCTTCCGTGCAGCTTTTTCCCTTCACTGAATCCATACATCAGTGTACCATCATCAGTTGCACGAATTTATAATCCAGTTCGGTTATAAAAGTAAGTGTTGATCGTATGCTGATTGGTGATCGATTATGGCGGACAGTCTCGGTGGGCTGCAGATTTTTTGTACGCAGCTGTAAAAAATTTGATTCATTTGAAAGCAAACTGGTACTCATCGAACCAACTTTCCGTCGGTGGTTGTAAACAAAAGATTCTCGGAAAGCTGACATTAGTCAAGGTGATATTCATTAATATGCTTGTGAGTTATGATATGAGAATGATAGAAAAGCATCCGTTGGGAAGTGTGGGATGGCTGGAGGATTCTTGTAAAAGTAAGAAAGAGGAAGACGCAGCGTTATCACTTGGCAGAGTATTTCGGAAGTGTAGTTTGAATTCGGAGAAAGTCCTAGTGCAAAGATGATAAGTGTCCGTTTTTAGCTTGGCATACGAAGTGAAGCCGTGGAGATTTGATTATGGCTACAAGTGAGAGGAGAATGTAAATGATTACCACTTAGTGAGTAGAATTAATGAAAGAAAATTTGATCACTTTCTCCCTTTAAACTTACAAAGCGCATAACACGTGTTCAGCAAGCGGCGATTGCGCGTGAGGGCGAATTGCTTACTAAGGAGCGTCTTTGTTGCGGTTTGAACATCTTCGAGATGCTGCTTTGCAAATTGAAAGAGATAATCGCAGCGGACACAATTTGGACTGGTGGATTCCCAACGAATGGCGTAAGTTTTTGTTTTTGTGGCATTTACGAGGGAGGGAAATAGGCGGAGGAATTGTATCAGTTTATTACAAGGGTTTAAAACATATATATATAAGCAAATATTGGGGATGTTTGGTAATCAGACGTTTATCTTTGCCATGTCAGCAAGACCTTTGCATTGCAACTCGAGAAATGAGGTAAACGAAGAGTTGACCAAGAACCCAGAAGACCAAATCTGTCATATATTTACTAAAAACCTTAGGAAAAGACTTCAGCGCCAGTAACGCGATTGATTAGTAAATGGTATTTTCTACTGTAAAGAGTAGTTTTGTGCATTTTCATATGGATTCGTCATAAGCATTTGGGCGCTTCTCAACAGTGAATGTGGGGATAGAGTAGGTGCAAGTTATGTTTGGATTTGCGCTCATTCTAAATAATCGGCTGCCTGGTATTCGAAGAAAACACTATGTTTGGTGCGGTGCTTGGACAGAAACTGGAAAAGCCCCAGGAGCGTTGTTCTTTTTCTCCAGTGATCATACTCGTTTTAAATGATGAGATGGTAAGGAGGTGAGTATGGAGTGGAGACGGAATTGGCCACTTCAAAAAAAAAAGAGGACAAAGGAAAGGTCTTATAACACTGCCTGCAAGGAGGGTAGACAGCAGGAAACAGGAATTTAGAAGATTGGTGCTGCAGGAGAGTAGATATTAAACTGTATGGGGAAAAAAGACGTATAATGGAGTATAGCGAGGAGATCTCCGAAAATTTTCCCATTCCATTGAGCCCAAACTCTCTTTCAGAAATCCTGAAAAAATTGGCCGGTGAAATGATATCGGCATGAAGAAACACATGCTTTTGAACCGGTAAATCAGAACTTATTCTCTGAATTTGTAGACTGAGAGGGTTTATAGATATGTTGAGCAAGATTATAGCGTTTCTACGACTGCGACGGCGCGGTACTCATGGATAAGTCTATACTTCCTTCGATCAGTGGCGAGAAAGTTAATTCCATTCCTGTTGTAATGTTGCTGTTATACAATCTGAATAAACAACGGCAGGTTGAAAGGGTAGGGTGGAGGAGTAGGGGGGGGGGGGGGGATCAGTTCATTTATCAGTTTGTGCGAGCAATTGCGTGGATTCATTCAGGTGATGTGGATGGACGAGTGTGTTGAGTTTCACCGCGTTTGGTCTGCATTACAGTTCTTTTTCTGTCAGCCACCTCCAGTTAGCGCGGAAGGCATCGAGCAAGCCACGGAACCACTCGTTGAGTATGTGTTTCATTTCGTTATTATTGATACAGAAGCAACAAGTTCTCATTCTTCGAATGTTGTTTGAAATCAGTTAAGGGAACGTTTTTTCCGCTAGTCACTTGATGAAGTTGAAGCTGAAAAGTAACGAAACTGTGAAAGAGTGGTAGTAGGTGGGTTAGAGACGTCTTAACACTTCCGTTTCAAATTCTAAAATGGTCTACATTAGAATGCGAAGTTTTAGCTGGGATAAGCGCACGTGCTCCCCAAATTTCGGGAAACTCACCTCCCTGCACTGATGCCACGCATTTATATGCGATCCCTTGCTACCGCCTCTTTTCTCACCTGGAGACATATATGTGGAGGATTCAGGTTCTGTATGGGCTCTGATTTTTTGAAATTCGAAACGAAAGTCGCAGAAGGAAAATGCAAGCGCATCTTAGCGTTCCGATGCAAGCTCCATCCGGTCAGAGATTCCTTTCAAGTTATGCACTTACGGAACCGACACTTCCTTGTCGTGTTTCGATTAGAACAAAATATTTCATTTGCATTATCCTGGCATTTCCTTTATGTTTCGTCCATTCCATTCACTAAATGGGATGGACAAAACATTCACTTGTTTTATTCTCCAATAGTTTTTATTTGCGAGTTTTAAAAATGGAGGTGGTCGAATTGAACCAAATTTTTATACATTCTTTTTCTAATTAGGGAAAGCTGAAGTTTTTGATGCCAAACAACCAATCATAACTTCATACGGCTTTTGAAGATTATTATGACATTTAGTGCTAAAACTTGAAATTTTCATGAAGAGGAGCTGGGAGGATTGTGTGTGCATCTTTCGACAACATTGTTTTCTTCTCGTCTTGCTATAAAATATTCATCACGTAGTCTTCGAGTTCAAGTTATACGCGTGGTCTGGCAGACAGAAAGGCGGTATGCTAATGAGGGTATTTCGAAGGTTCGATACCTTCTGTGTGATGTATTTTTCCGCCTCAGGCTTTGTGCATGATGTCGTCAGTTTTTAAGCAGTTCGCGACGGGTATATCTGATCTGATTCGATCCTTACTCGCCTCAACAAACTCATCCCGACTGTTTGCATTGCAATTGTGAAGTTTAAACAGCTTCTGTAATATCATTCGGTTTACTAATTCCTTCACTTCCTATCATGTACAATGTTTAGACGCTGTCTGCGAGGTTGCTGGTTAAATTTCAACACCTCCGTGCACACTCTGTAAACAGTTTTCAAAGGATCTGTACCCTTCGCGCACGTTTTAGTGTAAAAGCTGCTCCATTTGCTGCGATTTTCGGAATTCCGACTTTGGTGTAACGAACGTAGAGTCCTCAGTGTTCTGCGGCCTTTAATTCACGTCTGGCGAACGCTTTGCCGGCAAAGAACAGAATGAACCACCACTCTAACACTCCCTTAATAGCTGCTGGGAGCGGTTGCTTTCAGCCTTTTATTTTCGCTTCTGTACGGAATTCGCCAATCGCGCAACTTACTCTGCGCACACCTCGCTTCAAACAGGGATAGGCGAAGTCCTATGTGTGTAGTGTAAAAAATTATATTTCCTGCGTAATGGGGAACCAAAGCTCCTCAAACTCTTTTCCTTTGCTATCTTTTATTGAATATGTTAACATTCTTTAATTTCCAGCTTCAGTGTACGTTTGATGAAAATGTGTTGCTTACAGGACAATATTCGGCGACGGTCTTCATTGGGCTGGTGGTACCATAATTGTTTTACTGGGGCAACAGCGTCGTTTCGAAGTGCTGGATTTCTGCTACCACTTGCTGCGCATGCATCGTGCAGATGGCAAGGATGGCTCGTCGCATGGCATTGTAGGCGTTTTTAAATTTTTTTTTGGCTTTCATTAACCCCCTTTCACTTCGTTTTCACAAGAAATGACCATTGCCACTTGCTCTGCCTCATTGTCTAACACTGTTACTATTGGCACGCTTGCAGTGGACAATACAAAACTATCCATACGGAATTACTTACTGGTTCTTTCAAGTGTCGCAGTTGACTAAGAGCGAAGTTTATCTTGCAGGTGACAGTGCGACATGTATGGCGCTTCATTTTTTGTTTGTGCTTATCGTGAAGGGGAGAGTTCCTTTGTTATCGGGAAAATTTTCGGATGATTTCAACAAAACGGTAGTGGGGATTTTCCATTCATTGGGCTTCAGTTGTTTCGAACAAAGTAATTAGGCTGTGTTAGTAGACTAAATATGGTTGAGGTTAAGAGTTTGAAACTTAGTAAAGGAAGATTTTATTTAAAAGGAGTGATTAATTTTTCTGTTGCAGAAGTTATCACGGATGGTGGAGCGCATCAGACGCTTCCAGCTACTTAATAGTCAGATTTTCGGTATATTGGCCAACTATTCGCAACCGATGTCCGAGAACGGTGAAGAGCCAGTCGAAGAAACAGTACGTGAGTTCGCGCCTCCAGTACACCACTCGATTGCACGGCAGTTCCCGTCTCAGGACTGACTCGTCTCAGGATATGTACTAGATCTGATCATGGTCCGAACTTAAAGGCGAGGGGCATAACGAGACTCAGTGGTGCCATTTTTTGAGTATTTTTATAACCACTCGATTCGGCAGACGGGTTTACTAAAAGCGCTTGTTTGTAATCACCTTTGTGGTATGCTTCGCAATATGTTAGTTTCTAAACGCAGCAACAATAGCTCATCCAGCGCCATGCCCCTTGGCATTTCTAGCACAATTCTATGCGAGGACGCGGTATCGTTTTAGATATATAATGGCCTTCCTTCTAAATATGTACTATATACGACCACCGTCTAATATCTGTGTCATAAAAATAAAGCTTTTCATATGACAATGTTAGGCCTGTGAGCATCGTCTTGCGATCCCTCTCTCTACAGTCGCCCATGCCAGTGTAGAGGACACCACTCCATGAATGGAAGGGTTGTCAAGTGTCTTGCAGAAATTTTCTCGCTGTTTCCGTTCACTGTTCTTCGGTGTTGCTGGTGCAGAAATGCAGCATTTTTCGATTTGATGTATGATGCGTCGATTTGATTTTTAAGAACTCATGAAGTTCCGAGGATCTGGACATCTCCCTGGGTGTTTCCTCTCCATCTTTTGTCTCCCTAATGTATTCGCATGGACCGATTGTGTTTAGAAGGCTTAAATCATTTGTGTAATTAATTCTTAGGGTATTTGAAAGGGAGGGTTTCGATGATAGGCCTCTGTTCACAACAATGCTTACTTTCCACGACCTCTTCAAATATGACTTAGCGATGCGTTCGAGCATTTTTTCATGCACAACGGAGCAGTAAAGTAAATTGCATGAGCGCGTCATATCAGTACATTAGCCCTCGACTTTTATTTGGTTGATGTTGCAGATGATCATCTGATTTATGTTTACGGAGAGGTCGTTACGTCCAAGAGGGGTCTCTGTTTTTCATGAAGGGGCTCATATTTCAACTAGCTGTGGCATGTTCTCACAGGGTTCTACGAAACAAGTAAAATAATCGTGTTGTACGAATACAGTGAATATCAATCACATGCCTTGAGTGCCTCATGTGAGCTGTCTTGGATGATTTGATGCAAACGTAAGATGTTATGGACATAAGTTAGCCTCACTTTTTACTCGTTATTTGTCATTTACTGTTGGTTATTCGCTACACCGTTGCGTTATCCGACTTAATGCAATTTTTGGAAATGCAGCATAAAAAGATCGCTCCTACAGTTGTTTTCAACCTAGTTAAAGGTGAGGGCGGTGCAGAACCGGTGATCTACTTCGCCGTTAGCCGGCACACTCTCCACGCACCTATAATAGGAAATTTTCATCAACATTATATCCCCGAATTTGTCTCGTCGATGGTTCTGACGTGAAATTATACCGATTTGGGTTGGCCATGCTGCATTCAGCAGGCGATTGGCGGTTCAAAAGTTTCCTGAAATTTGGTGAAACCAAGTTAGAAGTGTTGTTGGAAAAACCAGAAATTTGTTTTTTGAATCTTTTCTCGTGTTTGCGCTTTTTTTTCTTGTAATTTCCTCTCTGCGGATAGCATCCATAGATCATCTGCACATCTTCAAGAAGAGATTTGCTCTTTTTCAACTAAATCAGTGCAAAATGTATTTCTCCTCAGAAACGATGCCTAGGAGTGCTACGTCATGAATAAAGGTGTTTGTCGTGAGCAGGAAGCAAGTTGGAATGGGTTTCGTCATTTCAGGGAAAAAAAAAGTAATTGTCGCCGACGCTATCATTCGAAGGTGTCGTGCAAGCAGTAGCAACTTTGATACGAAGTCGCAAATTCTCATCATTGGGAGGAGCGAATTCGATTTCCAAAGGTCGGACGAGCTTATTCGCTGCAAAGCGTACAGGCCATATGAAGTGTGATGGTTTCGTCATGTGATCCTATCACATATTATTTAGCTGAGAGGGTTGCTCGTCACCATTGACGTGTGAGATAAAGAAAAACATCCATCATTAGGAAGCGTTTATTGCCCGATTCTCGCTTTAATCATTGCTTATTTCCGGTCTTCAAAGGATGTAACCCGATATTTACAAGAAATTTATTCAGTGGTTGTAATGGCAACACTATTTCCGTTATGTTGGCATTGTCCACAGTGCGGAAGAACCTCAGGAACCAGATGTCCGGTACTATGCCAGCAGCGCTTTTCTATGCTTTTGCTTATCAGAAACCCCAAACATGGATTTTCGAAAGTTTCAGCTCTCTTCTCTGAGATCTTAAGTAACTATGAAAAGTTGAATGCGATCTGTAAGCAGTGTTCTAGGCGAGTTTGGTTTTCACGATTGAGACATATCGACCTAAGGTGAAGAGCAGTTTAACATCCGATGCCCCGCAAGATCGGATGGCACTTTAATCCACTGAAATGGTTTCATTGAATGATGTGACTATTAGAATAAGACAGCTTACAGCGTGTTATCATTCTAGAAAAAAATATTGCCTTTCCATTCATTCCACATCGTGATGAAACTGTTCTCTTCATACCCAACTCTGTCAATTTCGACTCGAGACGTCGTCCGTGTGCGTGCATGGGTACATGTGTGCATGCATCTGTGTGTCTGTATATGGACGTTCTGATCTTTCTAATCGTTCGTGTTAATTTTCGGCAACGATGAAGTTTGGCTGGTAAATTGTACATCATAGAGTAGGTGAGTGCTGACCTGTCAAACTCGAAAAGAAACCAGGAGCGTTCAAAAATACCAAAAAAATTTACCCATTTTTTCACACGAGAAACCAGTTCCCATCCTTACGAAGTTTCGAAGGTATGAGTCAGGAGGGAGCCTTCCTTCTATGATGATTGATCATTTCACTGAATTCGCTATAGAAGCAGCTCCTTAATGTCAAATTAAAAAAAAGAATCGAATGATCTGTGAGAAGTTGTGAAAAAACATTGAAAGAAAGCTTTTTAGGAAATACTAGGATAACGAAATGTGCAGCGAAAGCAGGTTGGAGATCTCTCTAATCTATGTCAAGGGCTGATCGAGAAAAGGCTCCGATACAAAGACAAAAATAGTTTCCAGTGCATCACAAAGAATACAGATTTTATTAGATGCACTTTCACATTTGAAAAATCATTTCAGAGCATTTCAGTCAATTCAACGAGTTTCGTAAGTGACGTATATTCGCATATTCCAGCAATTCATGAACTATGACTTCCAATATAAACTCATTCGTAATTTACTCAAAAATGTTTTTAGCGAAAATCCCGAGAGAGCAAAAAGGAGGAAAACAGGCAATGTTTTCGCAGCGAAAGTTAGGAACTCCTCTCGACGCATTATCGTTCATAAAACTTTTTGTTGACTAATGCTGTTATGGCTTGAAGAACTCTTAATGGCTGTTTGGCTTAGCTTTATAAGCACTTTGGCGGAAATTGCTTATAAAAGATAGAAATGAGGATATGCGTGAAAATTGCTTGCCGTTGAAGTGTGCGCTCTGCCCAGTGAAGACATAGAAGGCGTCGTGTCGTCTAAAACGGCTGCAGTCGTAACGAGCAATTTTGCTAGCTCTAAGTCGAATGCTGTTGCCACTTAACAGCTGTGCACTCTCGGCAAGAGAGTGCTAGTAATTGCTTTCATTTATGTTTTTCCATACGTGATTCAGTATTTCACTAACATTGCTGTAAAGGACTGTCTAAGTAGATTGTGCTAATGTGTCGATAAAATTGCTGTTTTTTTGTGGTGGAAGTGCTCTGAGTAAACGTAGAACAGTTATCATGCTCTGCGAAGGAGAGAGAAAGAAGAGAAGAAAGAACCGGAAATGAGAAGGATATGTGCGATCCAGTGGCGATATTTCAACCATGATAGGCGCACATTTAATGCTTCCGAATTGCACTGTAGTGCCAGGTGAGCGCTAACACTGAAATAGCTTAAATGTGTTTTGCTTATACGTTTGAGCAAAACGTTTCACATGCGGACGCTATTATGCATTAGTGTCATGTTTTGTGTTCTCGTTAAAATCGCAGGCCTACCTTTCAAATGTGTATATTGTAAAAATCAGTAACGCAACCTCCCTCTGTAATAGCATCGTAATTGATAAGGAAAAATTCTTCGTCTTCATCAACCAACTATTTCAACGGCCGTGCGTAGTTTTCCCTAGCCTGATGAATATCACAAATTTCCTACTCGAGGTGATTTCTTTCAGCGTTCCGAATATTTTGCAGCCACATTTTTTCTTAGGCAATGCTAAAGAATGCTCATCACACTGCATGTTTTCTTTGCAGCCAAATATCAGAAAAATGATTTTTATTGACTGACATTCCGTTCTAGAACGTAGAAATCGAGACTGCATAATCCTTGAACATGGATTTCTGCTAATGTTATTATTCATAGTAATATCATAAACGTTCGATGAGTAGCACAGATTTCATTATAAGAGTGGATCTGCGCTCGTGAAATCAGTCTAACCTCGCGAACACTTTGACTTCGGCTAATGAAACCTCAAAAGACCCTGGCAGTAAGCGAGCCATATAATTCTCCTCTTATTGCAATGTCCTAGAAAGCTATTATTCATATGATTCAAAAAAAAAAAAAAACTTTAAGAGAGTAGGAAATGTTTCTCATCTTGTCTGGAGGAATTCCATTTTTTCCGAATTACACTTTATATGAGACAGTCTATCCTCTCCATCTTACTCCTAAGATTCTCTTCCATATTCCCATAGTATACTTGAATACGCACGTAGAGTACATCCGGTTTTATGAGCAATATTCAGTGTGAGGTAAAAAAAAGCAACTTAGAAAGTGTTCCACTCAGAATGTTCATTCTCAGTCTGAAATCGCTTGTTTGTTTGCATTTGTTAACATCCAAAGATTGTCGAATACTATGTCATTCAATTTCATACCTCAAGGAGACAGGCAAAGACATCTTTCATCGCTTGACACACAGGTGGCATTATCAAGCGAGGCATAAACTTTTTACATTGGAGCTATCACTTTCGAGTGCAGTTCAAGAATGATGATGCATGGAGTCGATATCAGGTGTTAGACAACCTGCAGTAACATATCCAGCATTTAGCCTTGCATTACTAAGTAGTTTACTGCAATTTGCGCAAAACATTTGCCGGAAATATTTTCTTTTTCAGGCATTTTTACGCGTCTAGACCCATCTGCTTCGGCACTGGTTTTGTACTGTTAGTCTCCTGGCATGTCTGTGTCACTTCCTGTACACGAGCATTCGTTCATCCGTGATGAGAAAGTCAATTTATTTGCGCGCCACTACGAGTTTATACGTGTTCAACATAATCCTCACTCTGTCTTTCCACCAATATCCTTAAATCTACATTTGAATGTAGTATTTACTCCGCGGGCTCTGCGCAGTACATTCATGAATGAGAGGCGAATGCGCACCACTAGGGTTGGCATTTCTTTTTTTTGCACATTTCAACCGCTTTCATAAATTTCCTAGCAGACATTGTACGGTGCCATTTATGGATAACGAAATGAAATATCTCTATTTTTCATGACAAGCTATTTCGGGTTTATAAAATGACCTCCAGACCTTTCCTTCTGGATTTTCCATCGTTACGCAAATTTCCCAAAATCTCAGAGAATAGAAGTATAATTCGAGAACTCTTTCAGGTGTACAGAATATGCGTGGTAAACGTATTTCAATTTCTGTTATTTGTCCACTTTAAGATATCAAACTGATGGCAACAGACCATTAGGTAGAGAGAATAACGAACAGAGAAGAAGACAAACACATAGATAGATACTAAAGCATGCCTTGAAAAATTCGACAAAAAATGTGGAAGCTGCAGACCTCACTTAAAATTTGCATGAACTGATGAAGAAATGCGTTCATAAAATAGATTCCTTTAAAACGAATGAATCGTTCAACGGTCACTTATATACAGAAGTTTAAGCTGAGGCAAAAGTAGCCATTTATCGTTGGTCGATCATCACTAGTCGATCCCATTAAGTGAGTTATTTCCTCCACAATTAGCAATCGATAGAAGCAGTTCTAGAATCTCACTGTCATTTGTCGTTATGTATGTCGAATTTATTCCAGGGAATCTTTTTTTGTGGGCTAATTTTAGAACCAAAAAATAAAACATCAAATATATCAAAATACAATTATGGTGTGCGATTTTCCTCCCAAGCGTAATCAGTCTCTCTCTAAAGCAAAATCTCAGCGGAGATGCATAAATGATGCTTGCATAACATCACACAGTCCCATCTTCAGATGCTTTTACCATTTATCCCATATTTTCACAAGAAAGCCTTAACTACTAGAAGAGGAGCTCATATAGATATATATATATATATATATATATATATATATAGAGTAATTTGAAATGACGGACTTTTCTCACTTCTCCGCTGTCAGCACAATTCAGGCACTTTGTTGTTTTCCTTCTTATAGCCGTAGAAATATTCTATTAGAGGTCATGAAACCTGTGCAGCTGAAGATATGTATGAAATCTGTGGACGACAGAGGGAAAGCGGTGCGTATATCATCTATAAATTGATTCTTTTCAACACCGACTTCAAACCTGCGTTCCGATGCAGAATTTACTTCGCATGCTTTGCGCAGAACCAGTGGGACTGCTCGCCTCCGACTTTTGACACAAGCGTCTTTGTTGGACAAGCCAACCTATTTTACAATTTTACATATGTTTCAGTGAGCTTTTTTTGCATCAATTACAGTAGCAAGAAAGTGAGGAGTTAGCGATAATAAATAACTGAATAACCATTATTGTTGTCCATAAATAGACGAAATGAAATCCTGTTAGTTGTCTCTGCTAATATTCAAAAAATAAATCACTCGTCGCCTCAGTTCAAACTATCACCAGTAAAACTTTGCATGAAAAATTGCCAGCAAATTAGCAAATTACCAGTGCGCATTCATGTCATGAAATTTTACGATATTGTTATCGTTTAAAAGAGAGCTAGCGACGATGGAGTCGAGAAATTCGAATGTGAAATGAGCGTTCATTCAATCCAACTGTCGATCTAATATGGAATATTTTGTTGCAAAAACAGTCTTGTATTTATTCTGTTGTTGGAAAGATTCCTACTCAGAGCTATGGATGAGTATAGTTTGTCTGGAATAGACCTACAGGGAAATTCAAGAAAAGCCCTGCTTGCATATAGCAATGTTTTTCGACGTTGTGGGCGTTTTTCGCAGCAGTGACTCTCTTTCGCCAAAACCGTCTCATCATAATGAAAAACTAGCAACAGAATTGAAACAGAAACCTCTGAATGAAGATTTTACACGACAATATGAGTGAAAGGAGATATAGCGCGGACGCAGTTTGTAGGAAGCGATGTATTTCTTCCGTTCATTGCGGTTTCTTCTTGCTTCATTTAAAACGCAGACCTCTCATGTTTTGTTTATAGATGGTTGTAATCTTCGTTCACAGATATTAATTATTGCTGTTGTATCTTAGCCATCCTCACTTCTACTCCAATATGACCGAGTGATGGTCAGGCTCTATTTTCCGCAATTACGATTAAAAGTGAAAAATTTTATGGCGATCTCGTCAGCGTCTTCTCTGAAAAATTCAGTCGCCGGAAGAAAACAGCTCAATAAATAAACCAGACGCTGGGACTGATGATTCAGGGCATGAGAACGATGGCAGGATGGATTCAATCAATAGAGGAAGATGACAATAAGTCTCAGTGAAGTTGGATTTGAATAACTGCTTTTATCAAACGATAAAATTCTCATCGTCACTGCTTGAAAACTTTGGCGCACCCCATCTCGCGAATGGGAAACATAGTTAATGATGCGTGAATGCAGTTGACAGCGTTAACAGCAACTCTGAAGTCATCACGGTTAATAATGACATCTGCTTCAACGAAATAAATCTATTATTGCAGTCGAGAGACCTTCCCATCAACTACGACGGCCACACAGATTTTCTTCTCCTTCAGGAATTAATGCTCTCGGAAACGGTTATGAGCTGAAACAGGTTCTATGGTCGAAACAAACCAAAAAGGACTGGGAGTATTGAAGAATAAACAGCAGTGTATTCGCAAATAATCAGAATGAGGTGCTATTCACAAGGAAGCACTTCCTCAAACTTGCTGGAACCTTAAGCTGGTGTATATTCGAGATTCATCAACAGAACAGGGTGATCAGCTTGCAGCAGATTTATTTGGGGAAAAACCAAAAGATTAAATGATCATTATTCATTTACCCTCTGCTCCCACTGATTCTATCCCACAGAAGTTGCTGGAATTTTCATCCTGTAAATTCCGCTGCACTTTGGTCTCGTGACGGTCGGCTGATTTCAACATGGAATTGTCCGAAGTACAATCATCAGTTGGCCGAAAAATATGTTGCCATCTTCTATCACAAAAAAAATGGTGGAATTGTGGAAGAAGTGCCAGAGAACATATTAAGGTCTGCTTCCAGAAACGTCCATTATTTTCGACAAGGAGCGGTAGTCAGTCCGCACAAGGCAATCACAGAGGATCGTGTACTTCGATGTCTTATGCAAATCGAGGGGGCTAAAGGCGCTAAGACAAGCATTTTTGCGTCGGCCAGTTTTAGCAAATTTAAATATACTTATTGTTCGTCGCTCACTGCTGTTTACTATCACGAAAAACTTAGAGGTGTTCCTAGAAATGGCCTGAATGAGGCAAACTAAATGCAGTACGTTTTATGTGTTTGCTGTCTAAACTCGTCGCCAACTCAATAATTATCTGGAAACTCTTCTGTTAGACAGAGCACCATCCCACTTTGACGCAACTCTTTTGATTCTCATGACAACAGCTAAGGTTAACCTGGACTCACAAGGAGACGTAATATTGGTTGTGGAGACTTTGATCTACGTGGATAACGTGGTGACCGGTAATGGTATGACCGAAGAAGCTGTCAGTAAGTTCTAAAACACGAAGAAGTGACTCGAAAACGCAAAATGAATATTGAGGGATTTCGGAGCAACAATGCGACTTTCAGTGAAATCATCTAAAAGAAGGGTCTTCACGAGGCCGTTAACGAGAAATTGCTAGGAATGCCCTACAACGGTGTTCAGAGAAAATCCATCCATCGCATGAGAACAGCCATTACAAGCAAAACAATAGCTTGTTTACAGTACTGCAGATCAGTGCGACCCCCAATGGACTTATTCTATCCTCACCTGCTTTGCTAAAAAAAACGTTATTTACGTTATATCCAGAAAAGATGGGGTAGCAGAATGTCATTTGAGAAAAATGTAACGAGTAAAAATCAGTGATGCCACGATTCGTCGTAAAGCGCCAGCCTCTCAACAAATCCGCTGCTTCACGAATATGTCGAAATCAGCTCACATCTCAGCCGTCTACATTCAAATAAAACGATTTTGCTGATGCGCGAAGTGCGACTTGCCTATCCAGAGAATCTGCAGCTCCCCCTTGAGCTTACGAAAATAAGATTCTGCTGACACAAGGCTGCTTCAGAATACTTTGCAACAGTTAAAACTCGACAATAATGGAAAATGTGTTCGGATAGACAGCCAGACAGTGCACAACGAATTCGTTGCAAACCGCGCGGTAGAAATATCGATTTATGGATCTTGACTTCCCTATTCTAGCTTTCGGTAATCTCAACTTTCCACAAATAGGGTGATCGCTTTAGTAGAAAAGACGAAGATACAAACAAGAACGTCGGATCTGTAGACGACAATTGACGTGCTGAAAATTTCTACGTACTGGAGACTTTTCTGTTCTTAAGAATCGCAGAAAGTTTTTTGTTGTTATGTCAAGCCTGCTGGATTAGAAAAGTGTATATGCATCATGTCTTCGAAAATAAGGGCACTGATTATACAATATTATTTGCAATGCGTTATGAAGAGGAAGAGGACATATTTGTTTGCTGCTTTGTCAACTTGAGCTGTATTTCTCAAGGTCGCCTCAGGTCTCCTAAGTTTATTTCTCTGTGCACATCACTTTGCTTCACGATGAAAATTCCCCGTTATTCTACTTCTCGACAACGGCACGCAAATTGTTTGGGCTCAGTCAGTACTTACGCCGCTTTCCTAAGGCCATCAAGTGGATAACGCAATTATCGACCATTGCGCATTGCACAACATTCCGCGATCCTTCACCACCCTACTTGCACCATAGCGTGATGGCATTTAAGAATTTTATGGGTATAATGAAAAGTTTTATGAGGAAATTAAATGAGCGAAAATGGCTCATACATGAAGGGCTTCAAACGTTGATTATTGGCACTAAAACCTCGTTCGCAGAGCTCGCTTTCATCTGAGAATGCAACAGTCCTGAGATTGACTGATCTTCTGCTCGCGATTGGTATTTTTCACTACTTCTCTTCCGAAACATGCAAGATGTTGCAGGATATCCAGCATATTGTAGTCGTGGAGACACTCATCAAGGACCCCTATATTACTGTGAAGAAACAACAGCAAAGTTTAATGTTTTTTCGACAATGTGGTGAGGATAGTATTTGATGGGGCCGAAAAATCTACTTCAGATGGGCTATAACAGTCTCTCAGTGGCAGAAAGATATCTTCAGATCTGGTAAAGTAGTGCTGCTGGAGGCTTCACAATGTATTCGAGGTAAATGGATTTTTGGAATTATTTCAAACCATTGCATCCCAACACGCTACGCCTTAAAGCCGTAAATATCCGTCGTTTCAGTGGCAGTGAGGAACCACAACCACAAAAAACTCTTCCCTTTCGAGATTCCGGCTGAAGTAGAGACATTGTGGAGAAAGTTTTAGCAACAGCAACCTCAAAAGCTGTCGGTTGAAACAGTCCCAACGGAAAGGTCGTGTTCCACACATTTCTACCTCCGTGTTTGCTTATTTGTATCGGAGCTATTTATTTCAGTCATTAAGACCGCAGCACACAGCAAAATTTAAGGAGCATATCTACCTGTATGCGGAATTCGAAACTGTAAAGTGGGACGGTTTAACAGCCTTGCTATGATAAGAATGACCTTCCTTGTTCCAACGGGGCGCAACTGGTGCCTCTTAATTTTTCCCTGATTACTTAGAAGATGTGCACCCGAAGGTTTTATCACTTCATTATGCTCGAAAGCATTCAAGGATCTGCTAAATCAGTCATCAGAGAGGAAGACTGTGTAGAGGTGATGAGAACTAAACGCTTCCATGGATCTTCAACTCAAGATATTTAGGAAAAACGAACGCACGAGCAGTCATCTGCCGACCAACGATAAGCAGTATTCGGTTAAGGGTGCATCAGGACCGTTAACTAGAGGTTAAATGTAGGCTACGTATTGGCTATTAAAAGGTGCAAGTGGAGGACGACATTTGGCAAACGTCGCTGTTTGCTAACGAATGTGCCAATGAATGGCTATGGGATGAGAGATTACTTATTCGGCGGTATCGATGGCATTGATTCAGCCGACTACTCGCACAGACCACCCAGGAGACAATATCACCACTGACGGACCTTAAGTCTCGTAGTGTTCGATGAGCACAACACACAAGCGCTACACTAAACATTTCGACCGTTTATCACTACGCAAAACGGTCTTTTCCTTACGTCTGTTGAGTGGAAACATGACAAGATCAGGAAGTAGTATTGGACAGCATCATGCATTTAATGAATGCGCTGTTGAATTTATATTAGTATTCAATTGCGAGAATGCGCAGTTTCAATGCGCGTGCGATAAGTGATCGCATCATTGCAAACATCATCTTGACAGGTGCGTTGAAGTGGAATGTGAGAGGAGAAAAATTTCTGTATTCTTATTACTAGACTGATTTATCAATAATTGAGAAGCTGCTGCCATATCGGAGTAAGCAATCCGCAACGCGGCATAGACACCTCTCATGTTTCCACACAGTGGAGAGCACAATGACTATGGCGCAAATTTGTAGTCAGCAACTCTTCAACATATATCGGCATAAAAATTTCAAAGTGCCACTGAACTTACTTAAGTTGCGAAATGCTCGTGGGGGTTTTTAGTGAAATCCGCAATGTTCCCAGATAATCGCGTAACCGTTCGAATTTCGGAGGAGAATTTGAAACGGAACGCCCACGCAACAAGCAAGGACAGAAAGTCAGCCCATCGTCAAAGTATTCTATCAGTGGGAAGCTATTGCGTTCGCTCTTTCGATTATCGCAGCACTAATGATTACGGCCTTTAAAGCTCTGAAATCCTTGTTGTCTTAAATTCTATACCAACGTGACACTATTTTACTTTAGGTTCCTCAGATTTACAACTAAAAATGACGTCCATTTGAACGATTCATCTAATTTGCTATTAGTAAAGAATAGTTTTCTGATCCTCCACTGACAGCAGACAAAACAATCAGCTTATCCATACACAAGTCGCAATAACCATTTCAAAACAAATGTCACAAATAAGCGAAATGTTCATGACACTATGGGAGAGAACGAAGAGTTGGATTATTTCAAGGTCGGTCATTGATGCAAGTTTTAAACTTATTTAAGAAACGCACTGCAACAATAGATTTCCCATGAGGCGTAACAACTGCCGCTAATTGGAATATGTAGATGAAAATAAGGTGAAACGAATACTGTGTCAAACTTGAGTGACTTCTTCGATCTTTTCAAAGGCGAAATGCATCATAATGAATTCATTTATTACTGCAGTCGGCAATAAGAAAAACGAAACTAGCATGAAGCGTAACCGACAGGCCTCGCTAATCTTTCCGCTCAATGAGAGATTCGCAACAAATCACCGAAATCGAACCAAGCATTACTGTCAGTTGCGCAATTGAAAACTGCCGTTAAGGCAATCAGCTGAAAAGTGCACTTAAATTAAGCATTTCTAACCATCTCACTCAATTTACTCAACTCTTTCACTGTAATATTTTAGTGTGAACATCATGTGCATTAATCATTCTCACGAGTGCTCAGAAATCATTATTAGAAATTATTCACATGTACAGAGAATGAAGATATCTCAGTAGTTCAATATCTTTTGATTTTCTTCTCAGTGAGGTTTCCCCTATCACCGGCTCGTTTCATCAGACAGAAAATGTGGAACAGTTCGATAGAACAGTTGATTTCCTCGTACGAATAAATCAAAAGATAATTTTATTTCTGCGATAGCCAACATCCCGCAACAACGGCGATGGTCCCACCACTAGATGTTTCCGATGCCGATAATGCATCTCGAGAGTTTATCCTGAAACCTATAAAGTTAAACTGCATCAGTGACAGAAGTTGTGTGAGTACAAAAGTTGTAGTGAAATTGAGATTTGGTGGAAATGACCCAGTTTTCGAAAGAGCGATTCGTAGATAAAGCCGCTAGAATATTCCATCGGTGTGCAAGCACTTGATATGAGGTGCTTAGGGGGGGTGGGCGGGGGGGGGGGTAGGAGTAGATATGAGTGCAAAGAGCAGATGCTTTACATCGCGACGTTAGACCTCTACCTAATAAACAATTCATCAAATGAGACTATACAAACAAAAGGAAATGCATTAACTCAGTTTTCGTTTACCTGTAGAGGTGCCCCAACGATGGTTTTGAACTGAACGTGCTTTTTTAAAAGTTATTAAATTTTTTCTCAGCATTTACCCTTCAATAAATTCTTTAATGTGGCAGGTAGGTGAAGGTTAAGGATGACGACTGCAACGTCAATAAAGCGCAAAATAATTGCTAAATGTACTGCAAAAGTGATAGCCGTCCATATTTGCTGCATATTCAATGTTTTGTTGACCGGAATGTGGATTTATGCCAACGAAATGTGAGCGAGGTTGAGAGAACTGCAGTTGATGCTCTTGACGGTGAAGAGTGATCGAAACTGTCAAATGCGCTGCATTATTTCAGTAGTGATTTCGGTGAGAAACACCTGATAATCTATCTCAGCCGCACATTCACTGTGAAATAATTGAGGATAGAAAAACGAAGCGAGGTAGAGACGAGGAAAAGAACCGACGCTTCACACGCGCCGAAGACCATCTAATCTTTTAGCATCATTTAACTGGAGAAAAAGTTTGCTGACGGTGAGTTCTGATAAGAGTGGTAGAAAAAGAAAGCGCTAAAAATGCAACTATGGAATATAAATGGACGTCTTAATTTATTCCTCATTTCGAATAATCGCTTTATTGTGCACAATCTCTTTCTTTAATATCATTCAGCTTACGGCAACTTACTGAGTCCAGATAGGCTCAATAAAATTACTAATTCGATATGTATATTGTTGTCTTGCATATCTATGTGTAATATTTGTGGTGTTCGCCAAAGTGTTACAACTGAATCTGAACGTGAAGTACTCTTTAAAAGATGTAACAAACACATAAAGGACGCCATGAATCTTACATGAGCATGAAATTATGAGCGGTGGATGGACAGGTGCTTTCTCTCGATATCACTGCGCTACATTCACACTTCTGCAATATTTCTGTGCAAAGGTGTTATTTGTAAGCAAAGGTATGTTGAACAATGCGAGTAACTGAAGAATTAAACGTTGTGCCGTTTAGATTTCTTTTGTGTTCCGTACATCTGCGTTCCGTAGATCATTACGATGCGCAATACTAAAATTGTACATACGTTGAAGCAACAGATTCTTACGGCTCTCTCGGATGGTGCATATCGAAGTGAATTCACGCGTTGATAGATTTAGCCTATCGAACACCTTGAAAGTGTAATTGCATTAATCAGTGTAATTGATGATTTTTACGATTTATAGCGGCTAATTATATCACCTCTAACAAAGAACACGACGAGCAATTCATCCGCAAGCGCTTATACGATTGTCAGCTTCAGAAACAGCAGTTATCGTGAGCACATATTGCGGTCGGTTATCGCCTCGAACAGCAGTTTTCGTTTCGAATTATTCTTTTACTGAAAATGAGGTAATCTGTTTTCAAATGGTGCCTCAAATCGCGGCAATTTGAGTCAAATGAGCGGCATATTGCTCGTGCTCGGTTAAGCCGTTTCACAGACCTCTCAAGTTGAGCGCAACCGTTCGTCGTTAGTTGGCCGCGCACCCAACTGCATTCATCGTCGTGCTTTCCCTTCGCTTCCGCCTCCTTCCTTCGTTGATGAATTAAACGTTTTTCTTTTTGATCGGTTCTTGTGATTTCACCGAGATGAAATCGGTTTTTGGATTCAATTTTCATATAAGCAAAATCTTCTCACAAATCTTTTTGCTTTGCCAGCTTTGTGTTCGATTCGACGTCTGAGAAAAGGCTCTTAGGAAGAAATTGCCGAGAAGCGAGTCGAATCTACTTAATCAATATTTTTAATCAAATAATTCCCACTTTTCGCGTGAATAAAGCAATCGTGTTGAGTACTTAGTTTAAAGCTTGTGATAGGCACCTCGACGTTACTTCTTTCCTTTATTTTCTTGTGAAGGATGGTTTGGCTTCGAATGAGATATCGAATATTTCTACTCTTTTAATTTCCTATTCACATTTTCAGCTAACATCAATGTTGCAGATGTTACGTTCACTGTTTAAAAATGAATGCTCATTATGTTACTTTCAGCATTTCAAAAACCGACCACGTTTTCAGCTGCTCCCTTTCTCCCTTCCCCTCTCTCGTCGTCATTTATTTTTTTCAGCTCTTATATTTTTGCTCTTGTGGTCCCTAGTTTCTTCACTCCGCATTAGTGCTCGCTAGAGTTGTGTAGGTCCGCGTTATGGTCCATTTTTACTTACACAATTTTCTTTCACCTGCAAATTCACTTTCGCTACTTTTATTGTCCGCCATGGTCACATCCGCTAAGTAATATATTCGCCGTTTCACCTCATAACGTTCGTATCATGTGCTTGTTTCCCACGTGCAGACAAAAGCATTTCTCGCAGAATTGTTGTCTAAAACAATTGAAACAATATTTGCCGCTTCAGTACATCTTAAATCATGAGAGATTTTTAATCTTCATTAAGTTCATCGTCCAGCGACTACCGAGATTGTCTTCATGGCATTCAATTGCAATAGTGGGCAGTTACGCGGCATCTATTGCCACCGTCTTCAATCCTAGAAAAGTATATCCCGTAATGCATGGGAAAGATATGTGAATGGCAAATGGAAGTCCGATCCTACAGGATGTAGCCAAAGTTGACAGGATAAATCTTAGGTATAATGTGAAGTTGCCAACTTGGCAAAAATGGCAGCAACGTTCTCATTTACGGGCATGTAAGTGAGGACTGAACGACTAGACATGGAAGCATTGACTGCCGATTTTTGCGAAATCACTGCAGTTATCAAGTAGTTACGCCGGGTGCTCTCCAGTCCTTTTTTTCCTCAGGTGCTCTCGGAGTCTTGTAATTTGCATGTAATGCAACACGTATTCAAATATGGGTTATTATAAAAAAAGCCTCTAATCACCAATACAAATGGTGCAATGGTTGTATCTTAATTATCCAACGAATGGTTTGCAATTTGCCATCATTCGCCATTTGCTGGACTCCTCACTGCGTCAGTGGAATGATGTGGGGAATTGGGACCTTCCCATAGAAATGTCGTAAGCAAAATTTTTCTTTGATTCGCAGTCACTGACAAGATGGCGTGCTAGAAAGATGAACAAATGGAAAAAAAGATGACGTTATATGTCGTAGCTTACAATTTACTACTGCCATTGTTAATGACTGTAGTAGTAGTAGTAGTAGTAATAGCAGTAGTTGTAGTAGTGGTATTAGTAGTAATAATAATATTAGCGGTTGTAGTAATACTTAATTGCTAGACTGCATTTTAAGCAACACTTTGAACATGAAAGGCATCAAGCGCTTGAATCATTCCATATAACTCAGATTATTGAAAAATTCGGTGAAACTTTTCCTGGGTACGAAATGTGAAATCATTTTTGAAAAGATTGAACGTAAAATCCCATTCATACATCAGTTCGATCCATCACGTGCGCGCTAAATGTCAGATTAAATGTCAAAGACGCATATAAGCGAACTGTTAAAGGAAACTTCTTTCTCACTGTTTGCAAGCTTTTAAATCATACCTGTTGGAAATTGCTTTTCATGAAATGCCCAGTTTGTTCTTTACTCAACTGACTAATTATTTCGTGTAGTGAAGAAACGATGAGGATTTAAGATCTTGCTTGCTCGTTATTAGTGGAAGTATGTCAACACTTTGCCACTATGGAAAGTATCGTTTTATAAGGTGATCAAACATCTTCCAATGAAACAGTTCTGCAAATGTCTTGTCCAGGGAAGTTATCTTCCACTTTATCAAAGCGGAAGCTCACTTATCGCGGTCACAAGTGGATCCTAACGGTGCTTGGAACGGTTGAGCGATGCATGCAATTAGTTCAACGAAGATATGGGGATATTGATGAAACCGTTTTAAATGAACACATTTTAAACTCTTATTGCGTTATCGAAGTCTTTTTCGGAACAGATTGAGGGAACTGTGAGATATTAAAAAAACAGCGATGAGCGCCACCTGAGGTGGATAGCTAAGCTGAAGACCACAGCGGACCACAGGTTGTGTCCGCTCGGCCACTTCTGCAGCTGAAATCGCGCGATGAGGTCAGTGTTCCTGTTCTCGTACTCTACGTAGACTAGCTGATTCGTTGGTAGGATTATCAAATATTTTGCCAAAGAGGTTATCTTCACAGGTTGTCTATAAAGGTGGCCTCTTGTGCACGTTTTATTCAGTCATGTAATCTTCTTGTTTCGCAGAAGCGCAGTTATTTCTCACTCATCCCTGCTTCTACAGTAGAGGAGGATTTATTGACCTAAAGAAAATCAAGTAGGACTAATGGGAAGAGGTCGCCGTCATTACGTAGATGTAACTCAGTAGCCAAACACCGCCACAATGTTGACATCTTTGAGCGCTGTGATCGTAGCAGTCAGTCTCAGTTTACGTTCCGCGCTTGTTGACGGCGAATCAGAAAGATGATCTCTGATCAATGAACTTTTTATTTGCATACAATGAGGTATTTACTGCTCATTGGTGGTTGGCAGATTATATCTATGGAGAACATACTGCGTAGATTTTCTGACGAAAATTGGTTTTGGAAAGCGGACTTGTTTCGTGTGGGATGCAATTGAAGATGGTGCATTTCATCGGAATTCATTTAGTGCTTGGAAAAATCATAATACCCAATTTTACGCTCACTCCAGCGTTTCGACGCCCTTTTCCATCGTCCTCCTCTCTACCTACTTTCCCTCTCCACTCATCTCAGCGGTCTGGTTCGGAACCACAGTAGTGCCCACTGTTTATTTGACTATGTTTTATTGGTTCCATTGAATATGGCGATGACTAGCTGTGCCGCAGTGGGTTGTACTGAATGGGGAACGCACAAAAGATCAAACACAACTTAGGGTTTCCTGAAATTAAAGCCCTTCATAAGGAAGTGGAAATGGCGTTTGCCATCTCCGAATTGAACACAGATGAGCTAACGATTTTGAGCCATAAGAATTTATGTGTTCGAAATGCTAATGAACTTAAACCAAATAGCTGGAGTTTTTCAAATTTTCTGGACTGAATAGAATAGTTAGTCGCTCCAGTCCACTTTTTGAGGGTGCTGCGTTGACAGAATCTTTCTGGACTGTAAATTCGAAAACCTGACAAGAGAAATTGAAATTCATTCGTTGTCTCTCTGGATCTTGAGTTTGTTCTCCAAATTTAAAAATTCTGTTCGCACTGATTCGTGATCACTGCACATACAAACAGGGTACCGCACAAGCACTCGCTGAACGCAGAGATAACTTCATTGTAATGTATTTCCTAAATTTTCCTCTACAAGGTAAAGAAAAAAACGAAATTTAAAGACTTTTTACATGGGACTGAATAGGAGAATGGTAGCCTGCGTGCATGAAACCTTGAGATTAGTGAAGAATGAGGTCGGAGATTGCATTAGTATCATACGAAAATCTGGGCTAATGATATGAGACGCGAATCTGAATGCTCTTTGAGGCACGGAGACTTATCGATGAAATTTGAGACTGCAAACGACGTGAAGTGCATTTTTGTATGCATGGGAAGGAAAACGATCGTAAACGAATATTGGAGGATGCACTTCAACGGTGAATCCGTCTCGTCTCGGATATTTCCACATATCAGAAGTGACGCAAACGCCAATGTGGACTTCGATGAAATTTTGCATTTTGCGATTCTGCATAGTAATGCATCGCATGTAGATTAGATACGACTTTCAAAGCCTGCTTGCCATGCTCATAAGTTTGATACTTGTGCAGAACAAATTATTCGATTCTGGTCACGTATTTATCAAACAATTATGGGTGAATGAAAGTGGATCTGGTATTCACAGCTTGCTGTTCTCACTTCAAAACGTTTCGCTGCATTCGTTCACCTTCATGTTCCACCATTCAGTCTACGTTCAATTCAGTCTTGTGGTACACCTCATCGTCAAAAAGTGCACAAAATATAAATGTAAAGTATAATTTGTACTTACGACATCGGTTTGCTGAGAAATAATCTTGTCTAAGCGATCATAAGTTCATTTTCTAGGACATATTTAGTAACTGGTTCATTGTAGATTTGCCGCCACATTATTTCATTCTCGACTTATTAACTCAATTCGCTTGTACTAGCAGTTCACATTGATAATTTCTCTACCTCTTCTTTGACGTGCACAAGTGAGGGAATGGGGGGATGAATAGCTGAAGTGAAATGTCATCGGAGCGATTGAAAGGCATTCCACAACGACAAAAAGGCCAAAGAACAGTATCAAAGCTACTGCTGAGGGGACAGGGTGCTTTTAAATTACAGCTGCTCCTTTATTTTCATCCCATCATTGTCTTTCTAGCTTCCTGTTCATCATTTCTTCCATACGTTGCAATGGTTTTGTTCTTATTCACTCCTTAATACTGTGTAAATCCCTCTTGTTTTCTTAGTTCATTGCGTTTTGCATAGATTTCCAAAAATTTGATCAAAACGACCGAAGGACACGTTCTGATAAGACCTTCACCCCTGTGTCCAAGCATTAAAAATTTAAATAGACGTTGGAGAACAAGACGTTCTTATTTTCTGCATTGCTTCGCCTTTGGTATTCTACGTTTTCCATTCTAGCAGCTCAGGTTAACTCTTTATTTCAATTTTTGATGACTATAAAATTCTCTGAGATCCCACAAACCACTTTTTTACTGAGCTTTACTACTGCTATTAAAGCAGTGTTAATGGAACGATTTGTTTTCCACATTCGAACTTCATTTCAGGATTATCAACTCCAGTGATTGTCTTGCAAATTAGCCTTTATTATGAGGTTTTAATATTTGGTTAATTCATACGGCGCATAACTGTTCCTCTCCAAAAATTTTTAAGGATGAGCTGTGCTGTTTTGTGCTTTTATGTGTTTTCCACCCAACTTGTTGAAGATGCTTGCATAGGTTTTATTCGAGTGATGTTGAGATCCTCATACGCAATACATCATGGAACGTCCGCAGTGGGAATAATGAAAGCAGCTGCTGAGTGTTTTGATTTGGCGAAGCAGTGTGAGAATGTATGACGACTGTTTGTTATCTCGAACACTTCCTATCGAAATGGCACGTTTCGCTGCTGATGGAAGCCGAATACGTGATAGATGAGCCATTAATGCGATATCTGAAGGCGTATTTATGTTCAGTTGCATTGGAAATGAAACTTCTTCGATCCACCACAATCTTTTTCAGCTTTGAAACAAGTTTTACTCATGAATACTTCATTGTGTCGTGTGCATGTGCTTGTTAGTCCATACATTTATTGGTAGTTTTAACTGGGAAGCTACTGAAGACGTGATAAACATGGTGATTTTATTGAAGCTACAGCATATAATTTACTCCCTCTTGCACCAATTTTCAAGCTGTTTCATTAATTTCGAGAAGACTTATAGGAGCTTTAAATTGCCAAAAACGTTGTACGCATTTTTCGACCATTTCAGCTAAATTTCTCACAAGAATTTAGCAATAAGCACTGGAGGAAATCTTCAGCTTTTTTAACCGATAGCTCACATTGTGACTCAAGTGAATAGAAAAAGCAGGCATCATGCAGTTCATTTGGCACGCTCATTTGTATCGTAGTGGTGCGGAAGCAAAACACACCGAAATTCTAAGGTGTCTGAGAGATGCTACAGTGCTGACAGTAGGTGAATTCTTCGAACGGAGAGACCAGAGATTCTTGGAATCGAGTATAACAATCTCATCCCCTTTCCCTAAATTGTTTGGGAACGTAGCGTCGTCGGCTTTCTCTCGCCTTGTCATAGTCTTGTCCCAAAAAATCTTTCTTCGACATACGGAAATCCATACGATTTTCTGGGGATTTCAGTGGTTCTTTATCTCTTTTCTATCCTGCATTTTTTAAAATTCTGTTGTTGTCCTGAATATTTGCTTACCTTTCTGTCTCCAAAAACTCTCCTTGCGAAAAACTTAACAAAGCATCTGTCAGCTGCTTCTGTAAGTCTGTTGCATCATAGCCTTCATGTCCTTGCTCTGCTTTCATAACCTTATTTTATCATCATTATATTGTGCTAACATTCTTAGCACATTAATATTTGTTTCTTATCCTCGCAAATTTGACGCGTAATTGTTGAACATTTTACAGTGGTGTAAATATTTTGCAGATGGTTCGACTCATTTGCCAATTAAAATGAGATACCTTGTGATATATGTTACTGCCTCGTTGAAATGAGTGTATTGTGTCAATGGAGAGTTGGTTCATGTCATTTTTCGTCCCCGGAGATGGACTGGTTAGTCAAAAATATGAAGTAGTGGAAATAGCAGCTAACTACTGAATTACCAAGTTTGCAATGCTCATTTTTGTCTGTTGAAAGATGCCCTTATTTGCATATGCCATGAATTGTGCGGGTTGAGGTTTTTCTAAAGGAAAGGCTTCCACTGAATGGCACTGTCACGTTCAGTCTAAACAGCAGTCTATTTTCCAGGGTGTTAGTCTCTGTAAGCCTTGTTTGCCAGAGACGCATTGAACGCACTCTTCAACGGTGAAATACATCAACTTTAGTGTGCCTTTTCAAGTTTTGCACCCTCGTGCGTTAATAAATTCGCCAATCAAAATCTTAAGGAAGGGAAAAATTGCATTTGAAGGCGAGCGAGCATAACATCGAAAAAACTATCATCATTGATGTTTTAGAATAAATTGGCCGTTGAGGGCGTTGCAGTGTCCTATTATGGTGCCGGTTACGTATGTGATAGGGCCATTGGATTGTCCAGCTAACAGATAGCTGCTTTCCTAAGACCATATTGCTATATATTCTCAGGAGGAGGATTTTGCTACTAGACAGCTTATTTGTGGAAGCAGCCGATTGTAGCTAGCGGACGATTTAAATTGGTTGTAATTGTGGATTAACTATGAAGGAAGGGGAATGGAGATGGTGGCAAAATGAAAAGGCTAACCAAGCGTAAAAGTGCGTCAATTCCGCCCATTCTATTCTCACAGTTTCGCTGAGCACCTCATTTCCTCCATATGCTACACATTTAGCGTTACTGATAGACCGAAGCGCCAACATTTCGCAACAAAATGAATCGCTTAGTGAATGGATATGTTGATTCTCAGAGGCTAAAAATTGTATGAATATGTTTATTTCAAACGATGTATCGTCTGTCACTGTTACTTTATTCTTCTCTACGAGGACCGCATAAACGCACAATAGAGCATCAGTGAAATGCCCTCATATCGTGCTCATTGCTTTCATCAAGCCTTCATCCCAATTTCTCATCGATATGTCGCTGTCACATTCTCGTATTGACGAGGATTCGAGAGGCCTTTGCACTTGACTCTTCCTCACTTCCCCATCCTTTTAACTCCACGTCTTTTATAGATGAGCGTTGGCCATGTTGAATGAAATTATCGATAATTCAAATCGGCTTCCAATTCAAAGCCATCGTTGATGTCTAAATCATTTAGCTTCTTTCCGCCTGAAATATTTTTTTTTTTTCAGAAAGTAAGTGGCAACCATCAACGCATGGGTAACTCGCATGGCAGCACTCATTCAAATACGAAAAAACGTCGCTTATCTGAATTGAGACGGCTGTCAGCACCAAATTGTCAGGCACGTTCAACAGTATATTTGAGAAGTTTTGTCGTTAATCTGAATGACATCAGATGAGTCAAATTTAAGTTATTCAGTGTGAAGCAATAACTTTTTGAAATCTCAAACAGAACAAGAATGCTCGGAGGCGTGCTCGGCGCACTTTTACTCCTTCCTCCTCTCATTTATTAGCACTAATGTTGAAATGCTCCAAATGTGAGATGCCATAAGTAAGATTATTAGGAGAAAGAACTGAAGCTCCTTGGAATTTAATTTGTCCGGTTGGCTTTCAGTTAGCCGCGCATTTATGTGTGCGTTTAAATTGTCTCCTTGTTTGAACAGTGGAATTTAGCCATAAGGTGAAACGAAACGTTTCTTTCCGAAGTGGATTTATTTGTGCTGAAGTTTTATGCCGTGAGATTTTTTTTCAGTGTTCTTCTTAACGTAATCGCTTTCAGCAAACAGCCTTGAAACACACCCTTAACTTCGTCGGTTAGAAAAAGTGCTAAAACGTCTTTGAGATCATTTAGCGGGTAACTGTGCAATAATGTTTGTGTCGAACAATTACTTTTGAGGATCGACAACGCAATCACGCCTCTTTTTTGCTGGACAGCACGAGCAAACAAACCGCTTCGGTGGATGAGTCAAATATACGGCCAAAAATCCAAGTCAACGGGCAAGAATCCATCGACGAAGCTCTACCTCTTCCGGTACAGCTTTTCACTTGATTTCGTCCTCCGAAATCGTAAACTCGTGAAAGCTGTCAATCTCGATGAAGATAAGTTTACCTCTAAAGAGGCAGTTAGTAATCAAAGTCTGAGAAAGTGATCTTTCACGTAGGTGGAAGTGCACCGTGGCTATTTCGTAGCTTTTCTCACAGTCCATGAGCAGACTTCATCGAAGGTGGCTTTAATGTAGAATACTTTGACACCTTGACGAATAAGCCCTAGTCATTGCTCTAAAACCCTGAAACTGTAAGGTTAGAAATCATTAAGCTTTAGAGAGGGTTTCCTTCGTTCTTAGTCATTCGAATATGTCAATGATGAGAGATCGGAGGTCGGGTTGTATTTAAGGTAGATGGTTTTTTCCTGGAGAAATTTTCCCCCTAAGACCATGAAGCTAGCTAGTGAGTTAAATGCGTTTCAGATGTTTTCACAACTTAGCCTTATATTCGGATCGTTTCCGATTCATTGCATTTGTTTATTCTCCTCAATCACATGTGCTCTCAGCGACGTAGTAGAGGATATGAACAGTGAGCTTCTTTTTCAGCCAGGTGAAATTGTCCGTATGAAAGATCAGAAAATGTTCCATTTTCGACCTAATCAGACGAATGCACTTTTGTGAAAATTCTTCTATGATAGTTGGACTCACACTATTTTCGACTTCATAATTTACTTGCGACACTGCAACGAATCACAACATTTTCCTCTGCACAGAGAGCAACATTTTTTATTTATGAAATCACATTACGCGTAAAAAAGGTACGCAATGAAGTTGTACGCATAATGTGGCTCTTGACGTCAAAGAGTACTTTAAAAAAAGCCGATTTCGATACAAAAATTTGCAGTCGCTCTACGCTTTGCTTTCTGAGTATACGAGGTATCTCAGTGCTACATTGTATTCGTTCAATATGCACTACATTACCACTATAGGCATCTCATCAGGTATATCCAAAGGCTTCGGCAATAATGTTGTAATAGTGAATGTCGTGCGTTTTGGGATCCCGTAACCCATATCAGAAGAGGGATATCCACATACCCAGCATTTTGAAGGCATGCAGTAGCAACGCTGCGGAGAGACGAATGAAATTTTTGAACTCATCGAGCAGAGTGGCAATGCGAAGCCTCGAAGAAGGTGTTGATGGTGGCGTCGAGTTGGTGATGAGGCCACTCAAAGATCGTGCACGTTCACTTTCACCTCTTAAACAGCTCAGGACATACTCATTTCGTTCAACACCCTCTGAAGAGAGTTTCCTCAACGATGTGGTAGCATCATTTCTTTGTTACAGTTTTCTAACCGATGATAATTAAGTGAAGATTTATTGCAAGATCGGCTTTTAAAATCGATTTACTTAAAGCTTTCGGCGAGATGAATGAAGTGTTTCTTTCGACATATGCAAGCGCATCCTTGCTTTTCGAGTCATATAATGGATAAGTAGCCTTGGTCACAAAAAATAAATGCGTCGTTTCAGAGTTTGTGTTTTGCAGTGTAATTTCAACTGCAATACGCCTTTCGTACCTAACACTATTCTCATATGTATGTGAAAAGATTGCTGGCAGTAATTTTCGAATTTCTAAACAGCACTTCCACAATGAACTGCATTTACACAACCTCTTAGTGCCTGAGATGATGAATAAACAAGAATATAGATGTGTTTTTATGGTATGATAATCATTGATGATGGCTTGGTAAGGTTATCGTTGATGGTTTGGTATTAATAGCTTGGTAATTTCTTCATCACGTGCTGCCATAAAAATTATCGAAAAATTTATCCATGTTTGGCAAACAATAAACTTTCCGTGAACTTATCCATGAAGTGAACAGTTAGTAATATCACAGTAACAGCAGAGACTAAAAGTCTGGGAAGTGTTTTCCTCCCTAGAATGGACGTTATTGCAGCAGCAGCGTTGCATTCGCCGTTCATGGTGTTCCGTGATGCAGAGGCTAAGCAGGGAAAGGCATGAATTCGGTTTTTTTGTTCTTGCTCGCGTCTTCAATCGAGCGTCGTATTTGAAGCGTGCTTTCGGTGCCGAGGAATACAAATCTATCGACGACATCCCACCTGACCATCCAGTCCATCGGCATTCGCGAATCTTCACGAAACTCATCGACCTTACCGTTCGTTGTTTATCATTCTTTAGTTGAATTCGTGGCCATCACAGTAATCTGGAGTCATATTAGCTGGCTGCTGTTTCAGTGTATCTTCATCGTCAGATAAGTTGAGAATTGTTGTACAAGATGAAATACGCTTTTGCAGACAGCTTGATAACCAACTTCGACCACGAAAACAGAGGAGCTCTTTCACATCGAGAAGGGGAGCCTTTTTTGACATACTTTTACAAGAAAACCATGCCAAGAAATGCAGTATTCTAGGATAAGGCGACCATAGGCAACGAAGGCCTTACGCTAATCTTTGGGACATCCGTGCTGCAAGACACGGGAATTGCAGTCCACGAAGTTTGACGATTTCTAGGAGGACTGAACAGAAACTTTTAAATGAAGCTTCGTCCTTGTTTTCAAGCCTAGAATTCTCAACTTCCGTAACCACATTACCTACCATTAAAGCTTGAACTAATGACGCTATTCTGAGACTCTAATACCCTATCAATTGAGCCAGTCGGACTATCTGACTTCAAGCTACAGTGTCTTTCGGGAAAGAATTTTTCGAAGTGTTGACAGTCAAGGGCAGAAATAAAGTAGAAATCAGTAGAAACCACCCAATTAGTTCCGCGGTTTTCTCGGCAAACACAAAAAAAACTAATAGCCGTGACATTCGCCGAGTCAGCTGAGCTAAATAACCTCTGAGAGGCGCGAATAAAGGAAAAAATTACAGCATTGCTGGAAGCGATGAGTTTTGAAACTGAACGTGTTTGTGTGTTGTAAAAAATCTTTGCGCACTGCGCGATAAGGACGAAGAGATTGCTGGGGAGGAATACTGCAGCAACTGAAAGTCTATTCGATATATTTAAACAACAAGTGACGGAAAAGTGTGTTTTAAAAAAATTTACGAAGAGTAAATTTATCTGAAACGTAGGATAAAACGTTATGAAGAGCCAGCTTGCCATCAACAGCGTAGTTTTTGGAGAGACAAAACAATGCAATTCAGTGGTGCGACTCGAGCTATCATGTATCGGCGAAAGAGAGACGAGAACTTAGAATGGCAATAAAATGACACTCAAAGAGCGGAGAGCAGAGATGATTTTTAGGTCAATGCGTGTGCTGTAACTCGCGTAAGAATTGACGCAACGAATCTCCACGTGACTATGTGAACAGACAGCGAGACAAAGCCTCTAAGTAATATGAGGCTTTTTTTGCTATCAAAAAATGTTGAAATCTCCCACTTCTTTAGATTAATATGGGTGGATTTTATTTTAAGCGTTCCCATCTAAATTCTCCCAATTTAAGCAATATTCGTTTATTAAAACGCAGCATGAGACTTCGATCTTCATGTGATTTCTTGCAGGTTCGTAATGTTGACGAATTGGATAGTGAAATTGCCCCAGCAATATTTCGATATGGCCAAAGACATTATCACAGTAATGCTGTTAGTATTTTGTTGATTGATATGAGCATTGAGCAGTTATTAAGTCTTTAGTGATACATTGATAGCACTCTTTGGAAGACAAAGTTTCTCCCTTCGTCTGTTTAACTTAAAATCGAGAAAATGACTCCATACTTTACCATACAATGAGAGGATGTTATTAGGTAGTCGATCGAGTGCTGAAAGGAGCATGTCTAAATACTTTGAAAATATGTGCAACATTTCCCACTACTTTATGCTGCATCATAAATAAAAGTGTCCATTTTGTTCATGTAAATAAAATCAAAGTGGAGATTGTGTTATGTCGATGACCTTCAATTGCACCGGTTAACTCGGCGTCGAATGTGAAATAACTATGGCATTAAAGTGCAGAAAGTATCCGATGTAGAGCTAATTTATATGTTGTTTTAATGCTCAATAAACGAGTAGTCCCAAGGCAACGTTTTTATTCATGTATTGCTTTCAAGATTGCAATCAAAGTTGAGTTTTTATTGAATGCAACGAGTGGTTTCCTATCGGCTGGAAAATGAAACACAAAATTCCTCATAAAATAGGAAAAAGCAACAACTATGCATGTACTAAAATAAATATCGTCAAGGCGTATGACGAGAATCATTTCTCAGAAATCGAAGTCGTGCATCGAAAATGAAGTTTACATTTTACTTTGTTTTTAGTTTAACAGTTCGGAACACTTTACCTTGGAAAGCGACTAAATAGAATTTCGGTTGCAGCTGCACTCTTGTATTCTTTGCTGATGCTTGAATACTAGGCATTGTTTCCATTGCATATAAGCTATCACTACAGCCAAATATTCAATGTTTTCTTTGCTTCATGCAACTTTAAAGCAGTGATGGCCGTGAACGAAAAAGAAATGCATTTTTCAGCGCGAATTTTTCGGGGAAGAAACGGTGCGTTTGTTTTGTAGTCAGGTGGTATGCACAGTGGTCGATTTTAGCGACCCCAACGATACCGAGCCACTTTGCGTGGAGGCTTGGGTTGAGCTGATGCGTTATGTTGGAGCAAAACTTCTTGATGGCTTCCAGTTCGATCATCTTGCCAATACGAAGAAGCTTGCCATCAACACAAACGATCGAGTCTTCTTTTTACTCTGAAGTCTCATCTATGTTTTGTTGATATCCCTCGTGAAGGTCATCAGCATATTCATGGAATGATCTCTGAAAGCAGCTCACTAGAATTGTGCTGAAAATGCAAAAGCCAGAAAGACATATCGTGAACCACACTTTTTTTGCTTGAAAATATCCGTAAAATTAGAAATGCATCGAACAAGAGCAATTATCCGCATGTCGATGCTTAAAGCTGATTGTTCTGGAATCTCAATATTGTAGCATATCAGCCTCCAGGGATGGGCATTTTTAATTAAATAGCTTAGAAATTGCAACAATGTCTCTGTTTAACAAGTGTTTGATTCATCTCGGTGGAATACAGCAGAGGCTTGTCGTGAATTGTTGCTGTGGATTACGCGTAAGGGAAGTGAAAAATGTTGCTAGACCTCTTTCGAAAGCAGACGTTTATATAAAAGTGATGAAATATGGGGTTATGGGAGGGGTTGGAGAGAGTGCGAAAAGATGTTGAGAGCAAGGAGGTGAATTGAGTGAATGTAAGCAATTCAATTGAGGTGTTTGGATAGCGCCAACTCTGAACTCTTTATTCCAGGTCATTGCAAGACCGAATCCTATTGGAATGAGCAAAACGGCTTTCATTACTGCAGTAACTCATGTAATGCTCTTAGCGTTGCTGTTTTCTCATCCAGAAAAACTTTTTTTCTGTTACGGTTCTATAATATTTACGACATCACCACATTTTCTGAAGAGCAAAGTATTTCCAAGACGGCATCACTCGAATCGGACATTTCTTCATCACGGTTGCATTGTTTTTTGTGACAGCCTTTTTTTGTGAAGCGTCGGCAATGCATCATTTAAATGTATATATAATTTGTGATAAATGATTTGCATTTGCAATTAAACTAGTGAGGGAAAAACTCCATCAAACAGTATTTTCGTAGTTTGAAGAGCGGTTTGGGGCATGGTTTTGCACAGTCGGTTACTCTGCAAGTTCACTTCGATTTATGTTGGAGATGAAATCGAGAGAGGCAATCATCAACGAATTCTTACGGGATCTATGTGTATAGTAGATGCGTGAAATGTGCTCACTCAACTTTGAATATTAGTCAAGGGGAGTGGCAACACTAAGTAGAAGTGCGTGCAATGTCGAGGAAGATCGCCTAATAACCAATTTTTGCATTTCACTTCTTTCATCTTTCCAAAGGTGCATTAAATGTTGCACGATCATGAATGGGATCTTTTCATATTTCCAAATTCTCGAAGTCGTAAGTAAAAGTGATCACTTTCGTGAACAGAAATAGGAGTTCCAACACCTCTAACGTCAATTGCAAAGGGCAATAAAGGAGTACATAACGGCTGCTGTGCTGTCAGAAGTAGCCTAAGGGATATTTTTTGAACGTTACGCTTCTCATCTTTTGCCACACCGTCATCTGTCGCCACCGAAACCATTGTTCCGACGAAGGCTTTTGGTATAGGTGATCGAAGCCGAATTCCGTACGTCGAGGGAGACTGATTTCAGTACACGTGGAGGTGGAGGGGAGAAGGGAGTTGAAATAAACCGTTTCATTTCAGTTCTTCGACTTCGCACAATTGCAGTCTGTCTTATACGTCACCTCTGCAGTTTGTATTAGGAATTAGGGAATTCGACGCCTTTACGTAAAAAGATTGCAGTCCGTGTTTCCAATGATTAGATTTCGATCATTGCGTTGCGAGTTGAATTTCATCCCATCCGAAATTTTAGGTTGCCTTGCAAAAGGTGATGTAGCATGTTGCGTTGAGTGCACCTGTGGAATGTGTCTGCCTATTCTCCAGCAGTTTCATCTCGTGAATAACTGAAGCTAGAGTCGGGAGATTTGATGGGTTCATACACACTAGAATGATATTCCGGGTCATATTCGGGATTAATCTATATCATCTTCGAGAAGGGCTATATTACGTTAAAGGTGGGGAAAAATATTAAGCATTTCTCAGTGACTCAATTTCCGCTTTGTGTCATCATCAAAAAAACAACGAATTTCTGTAGAATTGCAGAGGTGCTTTGGTCATTTGCACCGCCAATTTTATTTCTTGTTATTAATTTGTGATACTTCCAGTCAGGTGAGCGATAAGCAAAGGGGCATATTGCGCCACCCCATCCAACATGCGATCCTACCTATTTGAATAAAATAGTGGCCTAAAACGCACTGTGATGACATCTCGCATAGGTATTCTTACGTATTTCCATCCAGGAGAGTGAATACGGCAAATCGAAAGCTTCTTACTCCCAAATGGTTGCTTAGGAATTCAATTTTCATGCCGAACTCGACTTCAACAGACCATATCCCCTGAATTACAGCTTATCTACCGAAACTACATAACATAATTCTATGCTCATATTCTGTAATTATTTCTGAGCACCCATTGTCACCAGTAGCGCTTCTATTAGTAGAAGAACTTGACATAGTCAAGTCTTAAATGACGAAAATTCCTTAACCATATAGATTCCAGTCGTTCGTTGGAATTCATTGAAGACTCATCCGCTTGATGGCAACGTCTACTGTTCTAACTTCACGTCTGAACTTCAAGGTTCTCTAAACTTCATTGCATTAGTCAGGAATCAGTTTTTACGCGTCATCGTTAGAACACGTCTACTTTCATTTACCTTTGCCGTGCTTAAATAAGGATAAGCCGTTCAATCTTAGATGCTGAGAGTAAGAATAAGACAAATTTTTGTTGATTTCGTTCAACATGAGAAATTCAAGCGTTGACAGCGAACATTTGCGAATGGCCTAGCAATAAACAGCGTCTGATAAGCCCCTCAATGAGCCTATTTTGGGGACGGGGAGGTCATTTTGTCGCGCTCTGTCGAATGACGACGTCAAGAAATATCAGCATAACCCAGAATAGAGTCGCTGAAGAAGGAGAAGTTCGATTTCAGCCAGCGCAATAGCAGAAAACTTGAGGTTTTGGAAAAAACTGCATATACAAAATAAATCGATGCCTGTGGAATGTAACGTATTTGATCAGAACTGTTGATTAACACTGCCAATGGCCTCTCCTCCTTCATTATGCAAACTTCAAGAAAGTGCTTCACATCTACCGATACTGTAATCCAACGCTCACTTCATTAGAAGTGAACTGAATCATCGTCCTTTATGCGAGGTCGACTCATCCACTTTTTGCGAAATGCAACTTTGCATTTGAATCCATTAAAACCTTTCGTTCCGTTAGCTTCAACCACTCATTAGCTTGATCAGAAACTGCCGATTCTTTAGGGAAACGGTTGTGGGTTCACACTGAAAGAGACGTCTTCTCAAGCGATCACCATCGCACCACACAAAACGACCAGAGATAAAAAGCGATGTTTGCGTCTCCCTCATCATTTCACCTATGGAAGATGAACTCATGTGCACCTTTAACAAATAAAGATAACATATCCAATCAACTTATCATAGCACCATCACTTGCAGAAGGCTTCTTTTCTGCATATTTGAAGACTTATATGACTGCAAAGACGCAGCTGAAAAAATAAACATCTAAAGCATCCACTGACAATGAAGTCACCGAGTCACGGTCGCACTTCAGCCTGGAAAGGTACACTGTGGAGTGGCATACATAAGCAATTTGTACAGCCGTCAGGGTGCTTATTCAAGGCAAGGACACATTGGTTTGTTAAATAAAAGACGCTGATCGAATCAAACCAAACTATCTTCACACGCTCACCTTTTCATAATGTACCCTTTGATTCATTTGGATCAGCTGCGTACTTCTTATTGGCAGCTATACGTCATCAGATAACTTTTGTCACGTCACCAGGTGTGACATTTTGTTGCTCAATATGCAAATTCACAGCGCTGCATATAGCTGCTCACTGTCGCACGCAGTTCATTGTTCTCTCTTGAAGAGGAAGGGAGGAAGGGTGAGGTGGGTGGGGTCGGGAATTTTTCGCTGGTGCTTTGTTAGGGACATATTTCAGCTACCTATTCTGCGATGCATAATTGGTTTCGAATCTGGTCGCCTGTATACCTTTAAAGTTAGTTCGAACTTCATTACTTTTCACTAGCCTTTATCTCACCTTTATCCTCACTTCATTCATTGTATGATGCTGCAGTTAATGTCACTTTTCGAGTTTTTATATTATCATGGTCTTATTCACTACAGTAAGGGAAGGTGATTTACCTGACTGGCTTGTCAGGATATTCTTTAGAGCAGTATTATGATCCGCTAGCGTATCAAAAAACTGGGCATTTCTTTAACGCATCATACAGCGGACATCGTCAAAGTGCGTCTACAGACAACATCAGAAATAAGTCAACTATTGTTATGATAGACGATTTGCGGTCCATTTCTTTCCATCGGCCCCGTGCCTCACAATGGAATGACAGTGTTCGTGATCACAGTGGAGTGCTTTAACTACGCCCGACATCTTAAGGTATGAATCTTTACTGTCGTTCTTCCATCAGCTTCGCAGTCAGGCAATGGAACATTCCTTCCTTTTATATATATTTTTTGATGCAACACGCAAAGAAACTCGCAATCCCTTTCATGTGGGTGGTAATAAAAGTGGTGCTGTATAAGTTGCATAAATAGTTCTTAAACGCGTCATTAGTTGCGGTAGCGGACGGAACGAACTTTGCAACCATCTTGTTCCGCAGAGATTCTCACCTAATGGAGGCACTTAGACCGCTTGATGTGTGTGAAATAACACTGAGCTATAGGATCGTTGCAATGCGTTTTTTGCGCAATCTTTGAATATATAGGCAGATATTTATCGAGTGGGGTTGTTTTGCTAATGCTTGGTGCAACGTGTTGTTATCCGTTGATGCTACTCAACATGACATAATCGTTTCTTCTATGGCAGTTTTTGTTATGCTCTTCTTTTACTATAATAATCTCAATTTTTGTAGACGAAAAATGGAGCACGTTGGCTAAAGAACTATGCGTCGAAGCCAAGAAACTGTCGTAATGCCGAAAAGAAGGCGAGGCGAAAATCAGGTGAGAATTACCGCTTGAAATGGTAGTAGTTCGTGCATTCACTTTCTTCTATCAGTTTTTTTCTTTTCCATTTCTGGAACTCGTTACTGTATTGTCTTTATAACTTCCTACATAAAGGGGGATTCTGCGTAACGTCCTGAGTGCTTGCGTCAACGGATAAAGGCGGAAACGTGCTCATCTTTAACTCGTGTGTCTCTTAGCTAATTTTTCACTAACATCTGTTTTGTCTTCTGACGATCGCTCATCAGTCTTTTGCTAATATCTCATGACGTATTCGTTTCCTGCCTCTTTTCCTCCTTTTTGTTCACATCAGACCGTATTTCCTATTTTTATTCCCATTATTTTAATAAAACACTTTATCCGGATGTGCCTTTTTTTGCTCTTCGCTTACTCAGTTATACACTGCTGTGTTTACTTGTTTTATAGGTTTCTTTAATTATGTGTTTAATTGTTTACGCTCTATCCTCTTATATAAAAAATCCTCGGTACAGACTATTTCTCTTTTAGGGCACTCTTTATTTGACTCAGTTATTCACATTGTTCTGTTTGTTTGTAGTTCCGCATTCTTATTTATCCATTCATTTGTTGATCTCTTCGTCTGTTTTTCTATCGTTCAATAAGTTTACTCATGTACTTGTTTCTTCCTGCCCAGCTTGAAAGAGTTTAGATGTTCGATTGCTGGTCTCCTTGGAGGTTCCCTGTGGTGTCGAGCAGATAACAGTTTCGCGGGTCACTAACGACTCTGTCAAAAATCGCAGCCACTTGTTTTCTTCCACGAAAAATTTTTTGCAGACGATGATTTTCTTTTGATTTTTTAGATCATCCGCGAGCTGAAATTCCTTTCTGATCTATGCTTTTTTCCAGTTTCACACCTCCGGATTCCATCATCTCTCTCTCGGCCTTCCGTCAGTTTGGCATCTTCAGAATGCTTCATTTGGCTCCTCCTCTCACCCCCTCTGCTTTTTACCCAAACTCTATGCCACTTACCCAAATCTTTTCTCATGTTCCCACGTTGTAGAAAACTTGTTTTTCGCTGTTTATTGATTTGTTCTTATTGGCCATATTAGCAGCAGAAGACAGGTGATGTGTTGAAGGTGGACGTATCTGCGCAGGAATGACCGCACGAGCGTTGGTTGAGTTATCGCAAAGATGCCTTCTGGGACTACGGTTGTGATATTTAGACCCTTGAAGAATATTGCATATGTAAAGGTCTATGGGCGCATAGGAGTAACAATCCTTTGCTGAGTTCCACCTCGTCATTTTCGTAAATTTTAAACCTTGTTTCGTTTTAATTTTTCGAGCTTGCTTCTCTTCTTGAAAGTTGCTGAGGGCATAACGCATTTCGTAAGTAAGCCACCATCCTTCAAATGGTCATTCAAATGATGCACGCACTGATTCTGGTAGCTGCCGACTGGTTTAAGTTGATAACAGCACTGCTGATTTCAGTCCCCATTCGTCCCCTATCTGCATTAGTTTTGTTCGTCCAGACCCATGTCCTTTCCTACGTTTGCTCGAAAATACGCTGATCGCGATGCGGGCGAATACCATGAGCTCCCTCATCTTTTCGTTCATCGCAGTCCGTCATATAAGTTTGTCTGAAACTCGTGAACGCTGGAAGTACCGAAGTTCATGTGAATTGTTGACCAGCCTTGGAGACCATCGATTTCATCTCTGAGCCAGTGCTTGTTCATCGTAAAAGCAATTTACATGTGACAGAAGCGTCTTTGATATTCCATACAAGAAGGATGCTTCTAAAGGATCTTCCAGTAGAGTAAAGATTAGTAATGCGCTGTGCATTAGTGGTAGAAAATGTGTAGATAACGAGGTCGAAAAAAATTGTTGCATTGGCTTTCTTTGAACTGCGGCAGTAGTTTGTGTTGTACAATTAATGTAGTTTGTGTTGTACAATGTTTCCCATGTTCGGGTGGAAATGTTAACGCATGACGCAAGCCTATTTTTTCTAGTTTCATTTGAGAACAGTTAAAGCTGTTTCTTGTGAATGATTCGAAGTTTCTCATAGTTCATTTGAAATATTTTGATATGGGCAGTTCTTTATCGTATAGTGGAGAAAAAAATTATGCGTCTTAATTAGTAAATGAACTTTTGACGATTTGTTTAGCCCTCATTTTTCATATACTTGATCATATTTTCTAAGCTTTCAGAAGATGGCCACTCTCATGTCATTATCCGAATATGTTCCACCTGAGTCCTTCCCATCCTATAAACTTCCTTCTCCGATTGCCGAGTACAGTGTCACAAAGGAGCGAAATGTGGTACCGGGCAGAGCAGAAGCGAAATATTTCTACGGAAAGGTTCTTGACAAAGATGCGGCATTTCATTTCGATCTCAGCGAAGGGTTCGAGAACTTTGAGTCTAAGGATGATCTGCTGCAAGATGAAAGACTGGACATTCTTTCGAAGTGGCTGATCTCGCGTGCTGCACCTAATGTGGGCCTCAGCGAAGTAAGTGCGTGGTGTTTGAAATATTTCAACTTTTTGGACTAGTGGAGTTATAACAATACCGAACCTACAGTTCTTGCCAGATTATTTATAGTGAGTGCCTCTACCCTTACAGTTGTCATGCTGACTTTGAATGTCGCTGAACGTCAGTTGAAAGTTCAAAAGAGACGACTAGTTTAGAGCTTTTTGAACGATCACATAAGAAGATTCAGATAAATCAGCTAAAAGAAGCATCTCAAAGTGCAACCGTTTTTACTCTTTTGTCGTAAACTAACAATTCGGTGCGGCGTTTGCGTGATGTTTGTTGAGAGTAACTGTTACATCTAAGTTCACATTCAGGTGTGCTTTCATGCCGATTTCGTCTGTTATCGTGGATTGCTGACACGCATTGCATCGACTCCTTACGATGTTGTGGAGGACTGGATCGTGGGTGCAGTCCGCATAGAATCAACAATTTTCCTATGCGAATTCTGCACTGAGCAGAAGAAGTTTCGTCAGGAGACGTTAGGCCATCGAGATAAATTGATGTGCTACTGGGGCTTCAAGTTTGAGCAGTACGTCACCACCGACAGTCCATTGGTAAGACGTTTAACACCTGTGTTTTCTTAAATATATTTCCATGCTTTCAAGAATGGCGAAATTAGGTCTAACAGTCGGGAAAATATCGCTTTGAAGTTGATTGTTGGAGGTTTCAACTTCTTATGAAGTTATATTTGATATTATTGATCACCTGAGAGTACATTGAAAAACATGGATTGCACGTTCACATCGCTTATTTGTTGTGATTTTAGGTTTATTTTTTAACGAAAAGCAAAGGAGTGGGGATCGATTTGTTGACGTGAATTGTACTCTTAGGCGGGAATATTGTAAAGCGTTTTCTCATCTGTTGTGACTGTTGTCACTTTCTGTGATCAGATTACTTCCATCGCTTTGTGGGCTCCTTAACTACATAGACTCTTTTTTCTCGCTCATCCTCTCTGTGCAGAGTTCATCTTCACAGTACCCTCCTTTATTATTCTGTACAGTTCGCCATTTTCTCAAGATTTTATATCTCACTCTTTTTTTGCACTTTTTTTGCGAATATATGCAGCACCTTATTCATGCATGTGTAATGCATATTTATCGAACAGTTACAGCTCAAGAACTGCCGAAGCTGAAGTAACGAAAATGATGGACGTAATAGGAACATAAATTGTCCTCTTAAATGTCATTTCACGTTGGTCCGTTAGTTTCGATAAGAAATAGCCGTAAGAGTTTAAAGTTGCCAAAATTTTACGTATGTCTTTAACCGTTCGCCTAAAAATATAGCAACATAACTTCATCTCTTCTTTGGGCACCGTTCGATAGCACCGTTTATCCTCTTTTCGTAATTCTGGCTTCTATCAGAATTGCTGCTTCAACAATGGGTCCACTTGTTATAGCAACAGCTGAGGATGTTCGGAGAGCCGAAGTATTCTAGCGAGAGGAGGAGAAGCGAAGCCGATTTTAAAGTCTCATTTGGAGAGAGGAGAACACTGAGCAGGGAAACTGTCATCTAAGTGGTTTAAACATTGTCTTGTATATTCTGTTCTTGAGCTGTGAAATCCGTTGATGAGACTGAAGTGTCCGTCGGGCTAGTCGCCTTTTCTTGTTGTTCCATTCATTGCATCTGCAGTTCGATGATACCATCTCCATTTATACGCTTGTTCCAACTTGGTCGTTAATAAGTCGTTGAGGGGCTGTTTTTCCCTTAATGGAAGTGAAATTTGAGCGGTGAAATTGGTAAAAAATAGCTTTATTTCAGTTGCCGACAAATGACGAGTGTTGGTGAACCGCGAGCTTGATTGAAATGAGACCGGAAGTATTTCATTTCCGTAGGATTTTTTTTTTTTTTGAAACGGGAGGGGATTCTGAAATTTCCAGTTCCTTCCTCTCATTTTCGGTGTTCTGGTTCCTGCATCCTTAAGACCTGCTACTGGTCTTCTTAATCCACTGACTCGGATGGGATGATTCATTGCATAGTTGTGGATTAGGCACTACTACGTTATCCGATGAAATGATCTGAAGGGAGTATGAAAATTTGTAGATAAGAAAGCCTTTTTTTCTTTTGGATGGAGAAGCAAATGTCATGGTCAATATATTTACGCATATCAGTTAAATCATTTAGTCGAGCCCAGTAACCGACCAAGCTGTCAGCAATATGAAAGAGTTCGACGTGGTTGTGAAAACCACTCTCGGGAATAGAGATGGTGGAATCCGTCTTCTGTTTTCAGCGGAAACCGATTGTCTCGACTCAGGTATGTTTCGTTAATGTTTTCTTTTTCATTTGCGCCCATTATAATGTGTTGTGAATGCTGAAAGAGGAACGATCGTTTTGTCTATAATTATGTTATAGTTTATTGAGGTTATATTGGAATACGAATAGAGTCAGCAACAGAAAGCTTTCATGGGTCAGGGATCTGAAGTGGAAATTGAGCGAGCGGTAGCACTGGAACATTTCCACCTCCGAAATAGCCATTTATAGAAACGGGTTATGTGTTGGAAATGAGAAATATTGTAGGGTTTGAGTGGAAACCGCCATAATTGTGAGGAAGTGGAGACCTTAGATAAAAAGCAGAAACGACCTAGGTTATGAGATTTGGAAGCTACTTTGATGTGCTATTTTGTTCCTCTAAAGATTCTGTCAGCTGTTGAAGCTTTGCTGTGATAGTGCATGTCAGTTTGGCTTCGAAGTGTTGTATGTGTACTTATTTTACCTGCCATGTCGTTCAGCTTTGGTCGTAGGTGATATGGGGACAGGTTGCCTTGTTGGTTCTTTCGTTGTTTTCAGAAGGCCACTATTTGGAACTCAAAACGCAAGCTTTTGGAATGGTCTCAAACTTTTGGAAGCTGAAAGCGATGAAGTGGTGGATCCAGTCGTTTTTGGCTGGAGTGGAACAGATCGTTGTTGGAATCAGGGATAACAATGGTTTTGCTGCATTTTTTTTTTAAGTTTATGAATTGTATAAACTTTCGCCGATACCTAATTTAACAGGTTACATAGTAGTTAAAATATTTCTGGTTTACCTGTGCTTATCGTCTTGCAATTTCAAAGTAAGTTTGAGAGTGGTCGATCTCTATAAGCTTTATAGTCTCTGATTTTGTTTATAAGCCGATTGGAAACAGTTGGCTAGAGATCCGTGAGTAGAGGATTCTGTAAGCATGTAAATTTTGCTGGGGAAAACAACGTTTTAAACAAGTTGTACTGCTGAGGAGAGGTGAAAAAAGCGGTGTAACTTGGCAAGCATTTATGCAGTTTCACAAACCTTGGAATTTTAGGTACAGTCTCAGAATGTGGAGATTTATAAGCTGAGTGCTTCATGATGTGACAGATTTGAAGCACTTTGGATTATGCATCTTTATTTTATACGTATCTGAAATAAACCAACATATCACTTAGAACTGTAGCAGATTTCGGGTGAATGTTAGTTTATGCCATTTGTTCTCTATTCACATTTTAATGCAGCCAACGATTTCCCTTCATTTTCTCAAATGCCGCATTTTTTGTCGTGAAAATGTTTATTTCATAAACAGCGAAACATCCGCCGATGGCCTCTTTCCAGAAAGAGCGACTAAACGGAAGCCAAAAAACTTTAATTATCAATGATCGTCGTTTCTTATTCTACAGAAAGCATTTATTTTTATTTAGTTTAGCAGATGAATCTCTTTCTTTGAATTCATTTTGTTTTACTATTAAACAATCTTCATGAAATTTGGTGCATTTAGGCCTATATCTCTGAAGGCCGATAATAAAAGAATTTCGAATTTTGTCCTCTTTGGGAGAGTTTTTTCGTTTTTCCTCGTAGATTACTGATAAAACAGTTCTTTATAACTATTATTTAACATTACGTCGTTAAAAGTACATTGATATTCTCCTATAACTGCAAACCACAGAGATATGAAGTTGGGATTGTCAGGCGATATGTTGATTGCTTACTGATACGTCATCCATCTGTTCAATTCGCTGCATTTGCAGGGGTCGTCAGGTCAGTGAAGCGTGTCAAAGTTGCAGAGCTCTGTCGTAGGGCAGTGAATTGGACGCCATCAAGAACATTCAATTTTTTACTGGATGTGCTCACACTGATAAAATCCAGAATGTACGAAGTGCCTAGTCTCAGCTATATGCTTTTCGAATACAACCACGTAGATGGGAAAGTCACTTTTCGCCACGTGCCTACAGAAGGATGCGAGTTCGCGCAGTACCGTTTTTTGTCAGACGATTTCCTCAAACGTTTCGGTGTAGGCGCTGAGTAGGGAGCAGCCACTGAATGTACGCAGCAGCTTCTGTGCACGCTACATATCTTAGAGGTAAAAGTGCACGGACACTGGCTGACCACGGTAATGTTCGCTAAATGGCCAGTAAGGAGAAGTGACCGTTGAAGTGTGCCATTTTGAGCAGTAGGTGAATATGATCGAAAAGATTATTTAGGTAAGGCATTTGACAGCTTGAATAGCGAACAGTGTCCTCGAGACGCTTTTAATTATGAACAGCAGTTTTTGAAATTGTGACGTTTGGCTGAGAGGTTTTAAGTGTTCATGTACGTACGGTTGAAAAGCTCATCAGATGATGAGTTGGTCTATCTCTCAGTTGCCTCGAAATATAATTAGGGAGATTTATTCCACTATTATTAAGCAGTGCTTTTATACATGACACTTGCCTAGATAGAAGCTTGATCCTTCATTTCTCCTTTGTTCACATGTTTTCATGGAAGTTTCATGTCCGACAGAAGGATGACATTTTCTGAGGAGTGTGATTTCGCCTTTTCGAACAATTGCTAGCAATAAAGGGAACTCATATTTGCATGTTCGCAGACCGTTCCCAAGTTTTATCAGGTTATTATGGAAAAAAATCCAAGGCGGTCACTAGCGTCGGGGATGGGAAGGAGGAGAGGTGAGATAGAGCAGTAGAAAAACGAGCTTTCTTTCTTTTCACGCCCGAAGGGGGATTCTTTTATCCACTCCAACGCGCTACACCGCAACAAATTTGATCTCTCGTTGCTAATATGGTGGTATTGTAATGTGTGAATGGGTCAGTGCAGTCTTTCATCATTCGTCGTCCATTACGAAGGTATACCTCAATGGTTCGCACGCATTTTCTGTTTTCTTATAATTCTATGGAATGATTTGGCTGATATTTAGCTTTGGCTGCTTTGATATTAGCAAAGGTCTTGTTGTAGTTCAATTGTGTGCCAGTACAGTCTTTGAACGAGGTGTCCCCGCTTAGTCTCTTTCAAAGTGAAGAATTTGCGAACGTTTGTTTCTGCATTGAACGCTGACCTCTACAACATCACTGTTATGGTGGGGGGTTGTATTTTCGAACGGGGTTGCATTATTTGTTAGTTGCATGTGAGATTTCATAGCAAATAAGTGGGAGAGAATAGGAGAATTTTACCGTTCATATATGCATTTGCAGCATTGTGACGACTAAGCGGCGATACTGTGTGTTGCCATTTTAAATATGCGATTGTTCTGTCCTAGGAGTGATCGTTTTCGCGCCAGCTTATGGAGTTTATCATCATTAATTGTTTGATGTGGGAAAAGTTTTAATTAGCTTTTGCGTTCCATCATAGTAGGATCGAACCTCCGCAATCTACATCTTCTCTCCCACCCTCCTCCTCTTCCTTGACTCGCACCTCCTCTCCTCCCATACTCTTCTCTATCTCTGCATCCACGCATGTCCCCTGTACTCCCACCACTCCTAACATCTTCCTCCACTGCCTCCACGTATGACCCCACCTGCTTTCACGTGCGTCCACACCTCCCCTTTCCCCTCCACTTCTCGGCACTTTCTCTATATACGTCTGTTCAAGCGTAAGCCACACACATACGTTGGAATCATTGAAAGTCGCGGCTGCGTGAATTACTGCAGGTGATTCATAATGTGGGCTGAAACTGCTGGAACCCCTGCAGTGGTAAGTTTGATAATTTTGGTCTGCGCCTTTGCTGAGGAACTGCGTTTGTGGAATTTCGCAACCTGTATTTTTTCAGCGTCAGTCTTCTATATACACTTAAGCTTGTGTCCGCCTAGCGTTGAGGTGTCTTACTAGGTATGAGTGCACCACCGCAATTTGGTGCATAATGGTGTACTTTCCTCTTCTGGTTGCCAGTAGAATGACGTTTGTTTCCATACCCTTGCCCTGGATTCATCGTTTTCGTTCCAGTATTGTTTTAATTGTTTGTTGCGCCGACGCGCGTTTTTTGTTTTCAATTTCGGTGGCGCATCCGCACTGTTGTTGTTTTTTTAATATTGTGTGAAGTGTTTCGTTGATCGAACTGCTTTACTCAACGATTGTTCTTCCAAACATGTGAGAATGAGTACGGCAATTGGATACGAGGTCTTAAACTTTTCGTACAACAAACCGAAGGTTTTATTCAAGGTTACATTATATACAATTTGAGATGTATCAGCATATGGCGTATTTCGTATGCTCTATAGCGGCAGATGGATGAGTTTAGTTTTTATTATGAATTTTTGGTCAGATTTTGTCGAACAGCGTGATGGTTTTGTATAAGAAGGAATAGTGAATGGAAAACAACTGAAATGTAGTCGAAGAAAGCGGCCTGAAATTAGCCCGGAAGGTGTGTGAAATCGATGTTTAATTGCGATGAAGTGAGGAAATGAGGTCTAACAAATGAAATGAAGCTGTACACGACGAACGAGAACATAGGAGGTCACCCGTATGCAAGGAAGTGAAGAGGATTGTCGGATTTGCTTGGTTCGGCGATCATTTCAGTTGTATAGTTCCCACACAATTGCATGTAGCGCGGACTGCTCACGTGACATATTGTTTGCCTTACGTTCTTGATGAGAGGTCATAGGTTCATTGCGTTTTGCGGCAGATCCCTTCTCGCCAGAGCTTCTAAGCGAGTCGAGGTAGTTGTAAATCTCAATTATGCGCTCGATGTCAGCAGATTTGCCGCTCCTGAATCGTCGCAACTCCGAAGCCTTTGAAATAAACTGAAGTACATCCCTGCTATCATCTGTTGATGTTTGCAGGTGCAGGCTGCTTTTCAAGTCATTTCGCACGAAGAAACGGGGTTGAGGTTGGTATTTTATGGGGAGAACATCTGACTGGAAGTTACTTCCGGTAGGTAACGTCCGATCCTGCCAGTTTTCCAGAGCTGAAGTTAAGAAATTAGTGGCACGTTTCACGTAAGCAGTACAACATCGTGCGCATGCTATGTCGCTAGCGTAATTGCAACCACCGCAGCCGCACGTCGCGACCGTGCAGATGAGACTGAATAACACTGACATTCGTAGGCTGTCCATCTGAAATGCGCTTTAAAAAATTGCTTCTTTGGCTGACAGTTGTTAAACGATTCAAGCGGGAAAATGCTCAATCTATCGAATAATCATCATTTACATGGATAAAGTTCTCGTAGAAAGAGGATGTACACAAGGTCTTTTGAGGAGTGGTGGGGATAGGGGTTGTATCTGGAATTATTTTTTCAAAGGCATCCTAATTGGAAATTAATGAATAAATAAATCAACCAATTTCGTCAATGCTATTAAGTGAGACAAACGTTTTGGTTGGTTTTCATCAAGTCATTGAGTCGATCCGTACCAGTCATCGAAGTCTCCTATTGATGCTAAATGTAGGGGCCGCTTTATAGAACTGGTAATATAAAGAAAGGTTTCCATTTTAATCGGTTGGAAGTTGCATCAAACATTTAATTTTCGGGACGTTCCGTGTGAACGGCTCACAAAAATTTGCCAGCAGAAGTAAATTCAGTGGTTCCAGTATCCTTCGTGTTAATCCTCTTATACTGTTGTACGAAGCCGTGGGGAAGGTGTTTTTCGACTGAGGTCGTTTGAACAGAGGCTTTATGGAAATGAGGCAGCTAGGCGGATATTATTTTGCAAAAACATTACACACAATATCTAGAGGTTATGCAACTTCATATGTTGCATTTGACAAAACAGTATTTATACAGGAGAACATCATAATATGTGCGAAAGGGCGTCTTTCAGTTTTCTTTGAGAGGGGGACGTAGCTATTGGAGAAGAGAGACAGGAGGAGGGAGGGAGTGATAGATAAGCAGTATTCATTTATTGGAAATCACGCATTGAAAGAAAGTATTATAAGTGAGGCTGGACGGCTCTTTGGACATTTTAGACGAAGGTGAATCCGTAAAGTGATTATTACGAAAAGTTTATGAAGAGCGCTTCGCTTGAGAAGCAGTAGCGAAAAGGTAGGAAAGTGTAAGTCAGCAGAGATTGCTTGATAAATTGAAGAAGTTACAACGTGAATTCCACAAATGCGAATTTGGTATTGCATCACCCAAAGAATTTATGATTGAGATAATGGTAATGATCATCCTATGGAGAGTTCAAGGATATTCACAACACTAAACACGGTTAGGATACATTGGACGGACCAAAGAGTGTTAAGGAATCTGTAAAAATGGGACAAAGTTTCTGAATTTGAGCGGAACAAGAATTAGAGTGCTGTCAATTACCACACTTAAGTGATGCCTAATGAAGAGAATCCTGGGCCATCTCGTGGTACTTTATGAGAAGAATTGAAGAGTTTTTGGATGGAGCGGGAATGATGGGAAAAGTTGAGTGGGAGAGGAGGATGTAAACGAAGATTAGAATAAATTCAGGTTGTTAAGAACGGCAGATTAGACAAACATAAACCGTCCTCCAATTTCGACAAATTTTCTTAACTCAGTTGTTTTGCAAGCTTTCAGTGCCATTTTATAGTTTGCCTGCAAACGCTCCATGCTGACGTAGATCTAAAGGTGATGCATGAAGAATAACGAGTGGAGACATCTCGAGCATTTAAGTGCAATTTTACTGCAATTTTATTCACAGGTTAACTGATAAGAGGAGAGTGACAGAAAATTAATTACTTTTGTAAACGTTGCGAAGATGGTGAGAGGGGAACTTTAATTGCTTAACAGCAAATATTTCCTATTCATATTGTTCAATAAAATCGTCATAAAGAGGTATTTGAGGGGAAAAATTCCGTCAGATGCGGTGCAATAAACGATTTTACGTTTAAGAGAGACCACTAAAGTATTTTCTTCGACCAAAAACGCATTTGATGTCGTTAAACCCTCTAAACGTTAGAATGCAGTTGTCAAACACTTTCAGCTAAGAGAGCAATAAAAGAATTTGCCTTTGAAAATTTGCTGCATTAAAAACTGGCACTGATGTGGAAAGAGAAACTCGAAATGATTTTCCGATTGATTGCTTTCATGAACAGATATACGAAAAATGCACTACTGCTTCCAAGTTTTCTTTCTCATAATGCCTTGAGCACTGAGCTGCGTCATCATAATATGTTTATTCCTTCCACCACTAAAAGAATAGATAAATAAGTAAGTGAATAACATTTGCACTCTCGAGGCTTTTAATTAGCTGCGCTTATTGTGGCCATAGCAACATTCTCGGATGAACTGTGCTTGCATGACGTAGTAATAAGTTCTACGCTTTCCATTCAGCTGCGCTAAAACGAGATTCTTATTCACTAAGAACACTCATAGCATTGGAAATGATGAAGGGTGCAATATATACACCTTAAAGATTCGTACGATAGACGTTGAAAATAAAGGTGTTGAAGAAATTTATCGCCCAGGTAGCATGCGATTGACAATAAGTTCACAGTTGCTAAAGGCCTCCTTTACCACATCTTTGAAATTCAGAACTTTGCTAAAACAAGTGCTTAATATTGATCAACTTTGTCATTGAGGCTTACGCTGCTTCCAACTGTTTCAGCTTGATATGGGAACGGAAACCATCCCTTCCTTTTCACTCAGAATATCGTGTTTGCATATATCGCTGCAAGTAGGCGTTCTATCTTCTACTGGCTCCACCAGGAACATGCGGAACGCATCGAGGAGGTATTATTCCTTCCCCGTAACGAAAACGAGAATAATCAGCTAGAAACATACCCACTTCGAAGCAATTAACTGTTTTGTCTTGGCCGACAATAAAATAAATAAGTTAAGCAGCAGACATCTGTCTCAGGTGATGAGTGAGGGCGTTTGTGTATGGATAGGATCCTAATTCTGGATCTCGGGGATTTCCGATTTCATGTGCAGACCAGTGCAGCTGTTATGTGACGTTGTTGTTTTGCACTTGCTAGACATCTCACAATCGTCCGATTTTACGTCTAAATGAACTTAGGCACTAGTAGTAGAGGGCTGACCTATTAACACTCTTAAAACGGAATCACTTCGATAATGTGAAAGAAATTTACATAAGTTACAGTTGAGCCTACAACTATCCATTCACGTCGCGAAAATAATACACCCCGTATCCATGTCGTAGTGACCACATATGGCAGGTACAAATTTATACGTAGCTATCTGGCTGTATTTATTCAACGAGCGTGGTTGTAATATCAAAGACATGCTCGCATTCATTGCGTCATCAATACTGGCCACGCCCCTTCATGCAGGTCATCACGTGCAAGTGTTTTCCGATTTCAAGGTAACGGCGATCCTTAATATATATTTGGCTTTTTGGAGACCTAAACAATGTCGCTGAAAGGAGTGCTTTTTTCATCCTCTCAACACCATGCTATTCTTTTAATTTTTCAATTTTCATTACGGCAAAAAACAAAGTTTCCGCCCTCTGCTTTACAATACGAACAAATCAAACATCATCATAAATTCTTCCACATTTACTCTTTCCCAATTATTATAGAGAAAATATTCGCCTAATTTTACTCTTATTAGCGACAGCTAAAACTTCTTCATAGTGAAAACAACTACTGCTATAAATCACTTAAGTAGTAATTGGTCATTCGAAGTGAAATGCGCTGGAAGAGATGTCCGGTTAAAGATTAACTTCAAATAAAGTCACAAAAGAAGTTGAGCGCGGTGGCGAAAGGGATCACCAAAACAGGTAGAATTTTCTTTCTGATGATGATGACGATCGTGATGATAAAAATATGGATTAGTTATATCCGAAGAATTCCTGAAGTGGTCAAATCCGATATGGGTTGACTCTGAGCAGTGGAACGAAAAAGTTGAATTATTATGGGTCTAAATTAAGGAATTCTATGGGATTATTTTGAAGATATGCTTGCCAGTGATCGTGTAAAGCTTAGAGGAAGTTTTAAATGAAACAATGAAAAAAGAGCACTTATAAGATGGATTTTGAATGTTGTCGAATAATCTGGATCCGATGAGCTTTTGCTTTTCAAAGCATGCTTAAGACAAATTGAATACTTATGACCCATATATCATGGAATAAGTTTCATATCATTTACATAATAAAATTTGCTAAGTACAGATGTAACAGCTTAAAAATGACACGAGATCACGTGATGGCTCTTACTCATAGTGCCCTTTTAGATGAGCAGTGCATTGCAAAAAAAACAAAAAGGTGTATTATCATTATCGATGACGCATAAGATCCGTTAGACATTTTCCGTTTAATGCCTACCAAAGGAAAAGAGTGCAATCGCATTTTCCTGAGTACAACATGTGCAACTATTAGGTGTTATTTTAACGACAGAAAATAGAGTGATCGAAAGCTTCGGATGATAGGGAATTCCAGATAGAAAATAGAAATCTTCTATCTTAAGCCATCAAGCAAAATGCCCATTTCAGTGATGTCATACTGTTGTTAGGATGAGTCAAGAGAGGCACACAAAATTGCTAGTATTGCTCATTATTTTTCTTCGATGCATTAAAAGATTTCGTATATTTTCCAAACGTTCTCTTGAATGGCATTTTCTTTGGTTTAGTGATTTATAGGAAAGTCTTTTAACGACCAATTTCTGCGCACATAATCGCAGCATTATTGGAGGCATTCATGCGTCATGTGATGCCTCTCATACAAAACCGAATAATAAAAATTAAGAGTCCAGTTAAATGCTACAAAGTCACCGCACTGATGCTGATTTCGTAACAGAATGAGTAAAAAGAAAGTTCGAACTGTGGAGGCATTCATTCGTACGCAATTTTTGGGATCTTTTTCACTTCGCTTCTATATTTTTTATCATGTTTTATCTTCAAAATTTCACCTCGGAATGTTTGGAATATTTAATTTTCTATGAAGTGAAAATACAGCATGACTGTAATGTCAGAGGCAGTCGGCTAACAAAAAGTTAACTTAGAATCGGCGCAGTATAAGTAAAGAGGTCCAGAAAATTTCTTTCAAAGACGCTCAGTATGAAAAATAAAAGATAACGTGCAGCTTTATTGGCCGAATGGTAAAATTGCTGAAAGAAACGTTCACATCCATATATAAATATTTTTTTTGTGAGGCGGGTGTTTCTTCAAAAAATGAGCGTTACAAAGAAACAAATTCTTGGCAAATAGAAGCTTCTTCTTGTTGATAACCGGAATGCCCATGATGTCATTAGGAAGTCTTGCTCCATAGCTACGAAAAGCGGTGGCTTCTTATCATTCTTTTGCCGTCGTAAATCGGTTTCTTCATAAATATTAAAATGCCTGCCATTTTATCTCTTCAGCAAACATATCCTCTCACGACTCGGCTTAAAACTTCCGAGAGACAGCTCAAGAAAGAAATAGATATCCTTAATCCCGGGTGGAAGACAAATTTAGTATGTTTTCGATTGGATCACTTAGTGAAGAAGAGAGATATGGGAAAAATAAAAATTAACTGAGAATACCACTGGTTTTCTGTTGTTGGGTTCCTCGGAATGTGAACTGCATGGGCTGGACGATTAGTGGGAGCAGTTGTGTTTGTAACAATACACCTAATTATGATATTCATCTGTATATCAATATGCCAAATGGTTGACTGCAAACCACCACTATAGATGTGTGACGTGTGTAGATTAGCCAGCATGCACTGCATGTTTCGTCACTAATATACCGTACAGGTTGTTTTCATTGATGTTATTGAGTCATTTAATTAAAAGTGACTTTAAAAAAACACAATTCGAGCAAAAACGATTCGTCTCTGGTGGAGTGATATATTTGTCCTCTCATTCATTCGAGTAATGACGCATTCATTCATTTGTTATGAGTTATGTTCTTTTTGCAAATTTTGTGGAATGAGCATTATGTGGACATGTCCATGTATATTTGCTCATAGCCACTGCCAATACTCATCTGCAGACAACGAAGATCGGAAGGGAAAGAACTTTTTGCCTAAAGCGAACGTTGAAGAAGCAAAAAGGGTTGTTAAACTTTTCTCGCGAAGACAGTAATATTAGGTGCTTTTCCCTCTGTAAATTATGCCATCGATAATTATTCCTTGTCCACAATGTTGAGGTCCGGATTGAGGATCGAACGCTCAGTGCTGCAACACAAAATTGACTAGGGTGTTCTAGATAAGTTTACTTTGGTTAAATGAGTTGCTTCTTTCGCCTGAGTGGTTTATCCAGCTTTTTTCTGAAAGGTTTTTTTGCTAGCGTGACAACGGAATCAATTTCCCAACAGAAGCATTCTCTCGCGAAAATAAACTATTATGTTATACTATACTCCATTTTTCCTTCGATGTGCTTGCATTGTCACCTCTAGATAATATGTCATATGTTCTAGTGCACCTTAAAATTACATACTTGAGGAAAACTTCAGCATACCGTTTGCAAGTAATGACATGGCGAATTAAACATGAAATGTGACAAGTTGCCTGTGTAAAAAAATTGTTATTACTTAAATACACGACACTACGTAATTGACAAAGTCTGTGATTGCTGCTTTGATTCAGCCACTTGAGAAAATGCAATGGAGCAATTCTTAAAAAGAACGGGCGCTCCAGACGTATGGGAAAATGGCCTTGCTCAGCAACGCTCCTCAATAGCCGACCGTCTAGCGGCCGGACATTTTGTTGCATCTTCGTCGTTTGGTGACCAAAAACGCTTACAGCAAGACCTTGAGCGGAATAAAAATTTGAGCAAATGAAATTTAAGAAATATTCATAAAATGAAGCAGGGGAGAAATTAGTTGGTTAAAACTTTAAAAAAATGCTATATGAGTATCTGACAATTGATTGTCTCATGTTTCCCATGACTGAAAAGATTAATCGGAGAGCTTTTTTAAGGATTTTCAGTGGAAAACTGTTATTGGGCTTGAATTCTAGGAGAACTTCCTCAAGTTTTTTAAGTTATATAAGGAAAAGGTGCAAGAACTAGCATGGGGGAACTTAAAAATTTGAGTAAGCAGTAGTGAATTGTCCACGAAACAACATGAAAGAGCGCGCAAACGTACATCGTGCAATAAACGTTTTTTGCATTACACCTCATTTGGCCGCTGAATCGCTGAAACGTCCAAAAACAATAACGAACAGACACTCATCTAATGAGGCTGATTGGTTGCACTGAACCGGGATCAAAAATTTATTGTTATGTCGTTGCTGACAGATAGTAAAACAAATTGCTTCATAAATTTGGCGACACTTTGACGCATAAGCAGCACGATTCGAAGCGGAACGAAGTCTAACGGAATTGAGACTAGAATATCCGCAATCTTTTGCTGCGTTTTCGATTTTTAACCGGAAATACTGAGTACTAAATGTTGGTGTACGAAAATATTTACTGAGTGTGGCAGAAGTAGACACTCATTTGAATAGGTCATCCGCAGTGAGAGATTAGGACATCAGCGGTTTAGCGACTAGAGCAATGAGGTCCGACGATCTGATTTGATGTTCCTCAACTGCCATTCCTTCATTTAAAACTATTTCTCCAGGATTTTCGCCCGACTACTGAGAAAATAATTACTGTGTGTGTGTGGAAGGGTGTCCGGGAAAAAATGCAATCAAAATTATTAGCGTTATATAACTGGGAATTACTTTTTTCTGCAACAATAGCTACTCCCCGATGAAAGCACTGTGAAATGTGCTCCGCGGTTGTGCGCCTGTTTTCCCTAATTTTCTATTCACTCTCCTTCTTTCCTTAACTAATTTGTAGGTGTTTTTTCTTTTCTCTCTTTGCTGGGGCAGTGTTTATCTCCTCATATATACGCTATGCCACTGTATCATTCGACGCGCTAGGCAAATCCTTTGGAAGGATTCATAATGTATGGGGGCCAGCTTTTCCATAAATTTTGGAAATAGCATTGCGCGACTAAATAGAAACGAATGTGAAAGAGTCACAGAAACGATTTTGCTCTCTTCCCATAACCCCAACAACACGCTGAAAAAGGCAAAGTTTCAGGAGGGATGGCTGCCCTATCAATCCTTCTTCGAATGATGTTCATTTTCTTATGAATGTTTGGAAAGATTACAGGAATCTGTTCTACACAGAAGACTGCAAGCTATTTTACCCGTTCGTTCGCGTTATCTCAAGAACGTTTCGTTGGACTGGTGTTACTTTTTCTTTAGAAAGCTGGAAATTTTATGCTTTCCAGTTATATGCCTTTTGATGGAAACAGGTGTAGTACAAGTGGGTGAAAAGTGTCTCCATAACATTTTTTAAAACTTGTTTCCGTGCGTGGCAAATCTCAGTGAGCGGAGTAGCGCAAGTCATGTGGTATCAAACTGGAGTATGAGATGACCTCACCCTAGTCAGTGGATTACTTGCTTGTCGAGACGACCAAAAGCTGTGATGTGAAGGGAGTGTGTGTATTTCCCTTCTGCATATGTAGAAGAGGTGAATGACGCATTAGAGTAAGCAGTCGAGTGAGACATGTTATGATAGCAGCGGGGAGGGTTTGGATCATGAATGTAAGTCTCTGTGTGGTATAAAGGTGGCAGATAAAAATCAAGATAAATCAAAATGAAGGTAGACCAAAATGAGGATCAAGATGAAGGCAACCGAAAGTGAAGATGATGGTGACCGGTTCCCATCCTGGATGTCCACTCAGATCTTCACTTTGACTTAGCTTCATTTTAACACATCAAGATGCTGACCATAACTGCAGAATACTGCAGTAAGCACCGTTTGAAAGGTTAGACGTTCTCTGCGAATGAGGCTATAAACACGACAAAAGGCCCTGTTTTCATGCAACATAGAACTTATTCTAGGAGTGGTCGCTCTTCGTAGAATGTTCTGGATGAGTCAACACAATTTTCGCCAGATTGCATTAACAACTTGCGATGTTTTTTTTCTACCATGACATCAGCAGGAATGAGACCTGAGATCGGCCAATACCAACAGCAGACCAAAGTTATGCCACCGCCGGCCTACAGATAATTTTTTTCGTCCAGGCGTCTCATCTTTCTTTTTTGTTCATCGCTTACCTCTCATTGTGAGGTTGCATTTCTCGACACATCCATCCACTGTTGTGTTATTTATTAACGTATTCTCCTCTACTTTGCAGGCCGGTAGAGAATTTAAGGTTTCACTTTCCTAGTGGACTTTCATTTCTGTGTAAAATCCTGCCTACCGTTGTTTAAAATATCTCAAAAGCAACTAAAAACCCACTGAGGTCATTGAATGGGTCATGCACTGCATAGAAGTTTATGTGGAAATGAAAAAATGCGCCATTAATAGAGGAAAATTTAGCCTATGAGGGACTGGAATGCTTAAGTGCATCATACTGTGTTTGTTTCGTTTAACAGAAAACTTCATGTATAGCAGAAAACAACGGAATAAGAAATTTAGACTAAACTGCAGTAAAAACATTTAAAAAAAGGAATATATTTTAGCGGATATGAAGGGTAAAACCTGAAAACCCGGGTGCGAACGCAATGGCAAGTTGATGAGGCGATGCTCCCTCATACATTGGCACCTCCACATATCGACATCAACAAAGCTAAACGGCAAGTTGAAAAAGAGGAAGGATGCAATGCGTAATCGTCACTCGCATTTGATATTTTTATTCAGTCGCAATGCCTTCTCATTTCGTCTTCTCATACAGAACACTTTAAGTGACCAGCACCTTTAAAACTGAAGGAATAGACATTGCATCCAGCTAGAACTTTCTACGATTACCGAAATATTTTCTAGAGAAGTTGATACAACATGGTTATCAATGAACGCATCATAAGGGAAACAGTTCCTTAATAGATTGCTTTACAAACATTAGGAAAACTCGACAGTCAACATCGTACGTTTCCTCAGAAGCACAAAGTGGCTTAACTGTTCAAGATGTAATGAGTTCACAAAAATGCGATGAAATGTGTGTGCGAGAGAAGCGTTCTATAAAAACTCTTCATCGTTGAGAAACTTAATGGGAATTAAAGTTGCACGCTGCCTACATCAATTCATGCAGAACAGATGAGTGGATCGTCGTGCGTGTTGGAGTGAATATTTGGCTGAAAGTTCTTTGTTGATCACACTAGCACCATCATGCTTATTGCATTCGCAATATTATCTTAATTAATGCAACGTTGTATTGTACTCTTAACGCACAAAAGGGGCTGACGCACAACGTCGTTTCATTGCGCTCAAAGCCGCACGACGCTTTTTCACTGCCGACAATTCGGCGCACTTAACGCCTCGCAAACCACGCAGAATCCTGCAGCTGACATGCACAAACTACTTCCAGCCCTCGTTGAGATTCGCATGTCTCGTCTACTGACCACCATCACATCTTATTTCATTTCGTAGCACCCGTCAGTCGCGTTAGCAAGTTGTTTATATGATTCGCCTATAAAAAATTTTATGTTCGCATGATCGATTGATCCATTTACATGACCAACCACCATTCAAGGATTACACCAACAGCAACATTCTAGAAGCAATATCCGCATGCTGTTTCAGGTAAAGCATTGAAGGATTACTCGAAACCCGTAAAGCTTTGTCGGATATATCTGTTTAAGCGCAAAGTTTTCAATCCTAGAGGAGCGACACGATGCAGCGCGAATACAAGATCATCCTCATAGCACAAATGCTAAGGTGTGCCCGCCACATAGGACGTTGCAATCAGCCAGCCCTTCTTTATTCATAACAAGCCGTGTTCATATGTTTCTTATGGAATGATGGGAACCAATGTCAGCATATTTCACGGAATAAAGATGGGTCTTGCTTTCAATCCAAACAAAAATGCTTCTATGCTCCCTACATTTTTTCGTTCAAAATAAACTTCACTGTATAAACTTAACTTCAAAATATAAGTGTCACTCACATGGGCCCTTTATTAGTACACGCTCTTTTACATCATATCTCTCCATAAAAGTTCTCATCCAAACTAAGGTCGGAATCATGCCTACCAGCTTCCTTCGTCACTCATGTAATACTGGGAACTTTTCTAAGACTTCAGACATTAAATGATGTTTTCCCCCTAAGACTTCAGATACGATTCTGGGAACTGTTAACCATAATGACGCATATCAAGAAATAACACGCGAGATTTTAGTTCATCGTAATATGTTAAAGTGAAGAACCTTATTGAAAATAGCCATTAAAATGGGAAATGATGACCTGTGGAGTTCGCAGTGTGAAGTCATGTCCAAATGTGACGGCATGCACGTCAAGATATGGCCGATCAGGTTTTATGCTCCACTGAAGACCCTTCAGTGGATAGGTGTTGATGAGCGTCTTGCTGTCCGAGTTTATCAAATGTAAACCATAATCGTTGACGCCCACATGCACCATAAGACTGCCTTTCTTTGGCTGAAAGAGAATAAACATAATACAGCAATTTCGGTGGTTCTGGAACCGCGCATAGAAATGTAAAACACATACTAGGTATACAGAAAAAAATACGCAACTGTATATGCAGAAACTTTTTTCCATCGGTCTCCTATATACTGAACAATTCTTCCTCATTCTGTGCCACTTCTCAACCGTTCACTCTTCCCTCTCCTTACAATAAAACAGCCTAGATCCTGTAGAAAAAGTCAGCGTCTATGTCGATCATATTCTCGTTTATAAAATAAATAAATTTCTTAACCCAGATATGGGATCGCAGTTATTCCGCCAAGCCGGAGATGTGACTTCGCCAGAGTTCTTCATGATAAAACAGAGATCTGAGTGATGGATTTTCGGAGAAAATCCCTCACAGGGTAAGTGGTGTCTTTGCTGTCGCATCGCTGTTAAAATATAATGGATGCATATTACATAAAAATATATAACACCGTATTGTGTGCAACGTTATACACATATTGTGTCGCATCTGTACGCACAGTGTGAACAAACGCACATATATTACGGCGTCCATAAATGCGCATAGTTCCTATTGCAGCAGAATGAGTGCTAAATTCAACAATGACAATATGTTGGGGAAATTTATGCATGATTGGAAATTCCAGCATAGTCTTCTTGCTGTTAATTTGAGTATAAAATTATACTTTTCATAAGATATGAATCAGTGAAAAAAAAACGTGGAAACGCAGAAAAAATAGAACAATATTAAAGCATGAATCGGAAAGAATTTCTTAAGAAAGAGTGAATGTTGCCATTGAAATCATTGGACGAAGAATCCGAGAACGGTGATGAAAATGTGTTCCTCGAATCAGTCCAGTGAAAATGTGGACTAGAACATTTGGTTTCATAGATATCGAAATTTTCGAAACAACAAATAGGAAGCAACGTAAGTGAAGGAAATGAATGAGTGTTTGGTTTCGAACGAAAAAAACATCGATGTGATTGAACGCTGAATTGGAGACCACAACTGCACTGAAGTCATGTTTCATAACTGTGTTCGATTTAGCACTCCTAACATTACTTCGAAATCTGCAAAATGAAACGCCTTATTTTATGGACTGTTCGGCCTTTAGATCGCTATTTTTGAATCCAAACTTCTCTGCTTCATCAGGGAGAAACGATTCGTCATTCTCGAGGAATAGAAAGAGGACTTCTTCTCGTTTTCAATTTTTCTCCATCATTGAGCGATGGAGCTTCAGTCCAGAAATACCCAGTAATAAGCCGCCATCCTAAAATTCAAATGGCGCAGTGAAGTGTTCTCTTCGAAAGGCGGGGACACAAAAGTTAGCTGAAAAGCGAAATGGCTCATAAAGACGAACTTTATTCATAAAGATAATTGCATCGAAGAATGTTGATCCGTAGACAGAAAGGCGCCAGCAGATCTGTAGAAAATGCTGCTGTGAAGCAATTAAGTTGCTTATTTTCGCCGAACGATGTTCGTTTTCAATTCGAGACATGAGTGATTTGAGAGCGCCTTCGGACGTTGGAATTCGATGCCGAGGAACCACTCTCTGCAGTATCTTCTCCCTGAACACAGTGGACATCTTTTGTTAGAGATACCGTCCACTAATCACAGAGAAATGCATGTCCTCATCCACCAAAATAGATCCACTTCTTCTACATTTAGTGACTTTGAAGTGCTTGAGGAAAAGGCTGCGGAAAAAAAAAACAACAAGCAGATGAGAACTTCAAGTTTGCAGGATAAAAAAATAAAAAAATAAATGAAATATCAATTTCATTAGTACAAGAGACTCAATGACGAAACTTCACGTTATTATAAAGACCGTTATGAGTACGACAAACACAAACAAGAAGCATGCCCTACAACTGCACCATGAATCTTTGAGGATAATCATTTCGGAAATATGAAATGAGAAAAAGAATTTTATTTCAAGTACGCTCATCCTTATACCCAAATGGGAAAGGCTTTATCACTTACGTTAGCTGAAAATTCTGCCCATAAATAATACGCAGAATGATTGATGCAAGCAATGCCACGTCGCTATCAGAGCACGGATAGAGGCCTTTAAGATAGTTGTGCCGAGCCTCCTCGTACAACAATGAGAGTGCCATTGGAGTTAGTTTCGTCTGAAAACTATTTCGACCTTGAAAATATCTTCTAGTCACTCATTCTTATCTCGATCGAAAGTAGTCCACGCAAAGAAGAATATACGTGTATCAAACATTTGGCTTTACATCTTTTCGTAACGCGACGGAACAAATACAGAAACACACAAAATATGACATCCACATGGAACAAACAAACAAATATGAAATTATTTAGAAACGTTTAAAAAAAGTCAACAATTTCCTGCAGCAGTCGTCATCATTTAGAGGTTAAAATGGCACCTAGACATATTGCAACGATAATAAGAGAATTCTAAAACCCTTCAAAGATTGAGTAAAGTGTAGTGAGTAAAGATTGCACAAACGCACCTAATTTCTCGAATTCTAGCTGTTGCCTATCCCAACATGTTTGTGAGTGTGGAAACAATCGCCTAAGCGGAACAATATTGAAAGCTGTGTTCATCAGTCTTTTCATGGAGACTTACCGCTTTTTCTGTCCGTAATGCCACACGCGCATCCCGCCGGAAAAATATTTTCGGAGTGTCGTCGTCGTTTTTCGCACTCTCTTCATTGCCGAATTTCGCTATTTTGCTTCTCCATTTGTTCATATGCTGTAACGGCTTATGATCCGCCTTTAGTTGCAAGCCTATAATTAAACAGCATTTGAAAGACCTTCCCGACTAATTCAACGGGAATCAATTTGCGTGAAGCTTAGTTTCAGCCCCAACCGACTAGTGTCCGGTTCATCTCGAGGATATATAGAAACGAGTTAAACAGAATCCCTACTAGGTTAAAGATGGTCATCCGAAGCGATCGTGACAAAAGTTCCAGTCTAGGTTCACATGATCACAGATGGAGTCAATCTAGGCCATGACCAGTACAAGATATAACTCAGATTCAGTAAGGAAAACCTATCTATGATCCATGTTGCAAGACTTTTCATTTGATATGTCGATCTTGTTGAGGGGAGAAAAGCTACGCGCAACACTAAGCTCCATGAATTTCCAGTCCTTGTTTCTAATCACATGAAAGACATTGGACAACTAGAATAGGAATAACCTGTTGAGTTTAACTATCATTAAACACTAAGCAAAATACCTTAACTCGTAGTGATGAAACTGAAGGATGCACAGAGCTACGGCTATCTGTGCAAATGCAGGGCCAAATATTATTGAAGACTACTTTCTCTTAACTTTCTCTAGCTGTTGCATAAATCAAAGTTTTCAGATAAACGACAGAGATCATGAGTGGCGCATGCTTAATGAGTAAGAACTGATGACCAATTAAGCTTAACTATGAATTTTGGCAGTATTATGAAGCTCAAAGACACAACATCACAGACTTGAAGCGTCATGAAATTCACTTAAGAAAGATATCACAGAAAGTCTAATGCAGCAATTCTCCTACGCGATTAGATAAAATGGTGCAAAAATAATTTCGTTTTCGGAAAAAAACATTCGCATTTTTATAGTCTAATTAAGAGAATTACCTCAAAATCTAGGGGCAGAAAAAGAAAATAAGGCTGACGCACTCAGTCTATCAGAACAAATCCAAATGGCAAACAACGAAGCGCTCGCTGAATTCAACTTTAGTTCTTTGCACATTTCCGCATGCAACTGTCCAGCACTCGTTTCCTGACCCTGAACCAACGCCAACTGCGCGTTTCCTCCATCCATCATCTCCACCTGAATAAACTAGCACATTTAATTTCTAAGCAATTTCGATCGGATTCATCTTTGTATCCCAATGTGAGATTTTTATCATTACCCATTCATATAGTCGACATCATGTTTCGCGTGTGAAGCACACGCGAATCCACTGCAATACATAGAGCTTTCACTGAGGTGATTACTCTGCGAACAATTCGAAAAAAGTCACAGCCAAGATGGATAGAGCAATCAAATATATTTTGCACTGGGCACTTTCAGTCTATCTCTATGAATCGCTGCAGTAGCTTCAAATCATTAATTCTATGGGTCAGAAATGACACCGTTTCATAAAAAACAAGCAGTTATGCATCATAAGTGACTGTGAAAAAGTCAACAAGCCCTGCGATGAACCATTCGTTCAGACTCTGAGATGCCGCTAAAGCAGCTCATTCCCTTCACATCAAAATAAGCCGATGAGAAAACCTGTATTTTATCTAGTCGATTCCACTCTCGTAACAACTTTGCAACTTTTTGATATTCCGTCTTTGGTACACATGCGCATACATCCAATGCACGTTGTCCTTTGCAATCGCGTGCATTCTAAACGGTAAACTCATCAATATCGTCATGTTACTTTAATTAATAACATCAAACGCTAACAGCTCCCCAATAAAATGGCATGTTAACGATGGAAACCACCGAAGCAACCTAATGCTGCAGAAAATCAACCTTTCTTTATCTCAACAAGCGCCTACCTATGCTTCAATATCGGATTAATGATATATCAGCTCAAATAATATACAATTCATTTATTTCAGTACTACACATTTAATCGTTTTTATTGAGTTAATTCATTACCCGAATTGCTTCTCAACATAAACTTCTATTTTTTATCTATACTGAAGGTGTCGTTTACAGCAAAATTTCCGAAAACGCAAGTAATACACAGCTTAGAAACGATCTAACCGAACTATTAATCCTCAAAAATTTTCCTTCAAATTTTTGAAGCTTAACAGGTAAAAATTTCTCCCACTGTATCAAGGAGGAATCAAGAAAGTATAAAGAAATATGAAATAACGAACAACGTCAATGGCGGAATGCGAAAGCAGTAGTTCGACCATGTAAACATTCGCCTGAAGGGCCGCAAAATGCAGTGCCGTTGAGCCAGCCTTGTTTGGAATATTGACATCGGTGCCTGTGTTCAGCAGTAGGGCCTCAAAAACTATCATTCTTATTCTGGCGGTCCAAAATTAAGGCGAAAATACCCAAAACAGAGCTTAATTATTTTTCATGTATGAAACAGCTGGTTTGAAGTAAATAAATAGCACATGTAAGAAAAAAGAAAACATGAAAGAAACTGAAGCTAAAAGGAAGGAAAAAAGTTGCCAGCAATAAAAAACCCTCTCTTGATTGTGTATCTTTTGTGTTTGTAAAGGATAAAGCAGTTATCTTTGTAAGGAATCGGAGAATATGCTCCTCTATTATTAATATGTTACTTTTAAAAAAGACTGTGAATGGCCCATGTTTTAAGTGTTAGATTCATTTTACTGCTTCCATGACCTCTTAAGGGAAATAGGAAATAAACTTTGACCTTCCATTTTTTTGCTTCTGTCCTTCAGATTACTCTCATAAATAATGACGTCATAAAGAATTCTAATCTGAGGATGAGCAGAGATGAAAATTTATCGCTTTCAGTGAAGTAAATACAACATAAGTGTGGCTCTGATTCACAAGAACATGGAAGAGATCTAACTAGTTGCGAACTGATTGCGTGAAAATTGTTTTAGCGACCTTTCCTAGCTCCACAGTTAAAACAGCCGGAAGCTCGTCAGTTAGCTAAATGGGAAACTGTTTTTAGCATTTTCGACATTGGTTCATCCAAGTTTCACGTCCGTTACATTCTAATCAGCTTCTATAAAGAAGTTTGTAGAGAGGCGTCCCCACCTTTCTTCGATGTCAAGGTGCATCCAATCATTTGTCTTTGTATCCTCGAAGCACTTTTTCTTAGAATCCGATATACTTGACTTTTCATCTCTACATCTTATTAGTACTTCGTTTATATCCATAAAATTTGGAAAAAACTCACCTCCATTGCTTTCAAATTGTTGTAAAAGGCGCAATAATGGAGTGGCGTCCACGAAGCGTTATCAACTTCGTTTGCGGTCATTCCTTTTGCGAGCAGCTTCCTAGAATTTTAAGTAAACCAGCACATAATTAGATTTAATATAATTCATAAGACATACTCTCCTTCGCTCTGCAGAGCACTTTCTCCGGCAGTACCACTCAGCCGCAGCAGCAGTAACGACTCTTACTCAATCGTAAGCACTGTTGATGCTAGTACTAGTGCAACGTGCTAGCAGTGTTTTTTCTGATAGTATTACTGCTTCTGCTATGCGAATCACAACCACCCACCACTGTCGCCTGCTACTGCCACTTACTGTTATCATGTACTTGTCTGCAGTGATTATTATTAGTTAGCAATACAGACGATATTGCTCCACTGAAAGCGAAACACCTGAAAGCCGACGACACAATCCCAGCAAAAATGGTCCACTTACAAAACGCAGTGAGAAATAGAAGGAAAATTTTAGCGTATCGCCGCCTAATAATTAAACTATTCGTGTGATGAGATGAATTAAAAAATCAACCTGAGATTGAAAATTTGAAAAAAAAAAGCAGAAAAAACACACTTGATTTCAGTGACATTATCATCATATGCGGCTTTATGAAGCGGATATAGTAGAGGCCAACTTTCGCCTGAAACCTTTCGCGAAGAGAACGAATTGCCATGCCGCTCTGTACGCCCGACAGCAAAATAGCTCGGTGCCTTAATTTTTCTTTCTCACATTTATTACAACTAACAATGAGATGTTTACTGCATAAGTTTCTCCTTACAAAAATCTAACACATATTTAGGGAGATATCAGCAAGCGGTCTAGTCGCACCAAACCAGTCACGATGAAATGACCTAAAATCAGTGATGACGAAAGTGATTAATAGAGTGCTTCTCAGAGAATCGAAAATTCCATGCAGCTGCTTATCGCACTCTTTTTTTTATTCGTCAAATGCCTCACCTAACTTTTGTCCAACTCACTGAAAGAAAGAATTAAACTACTTTGCAAGACCTCAATAAAATCGCAGCCCTAAGGTCTGTCATATTCCTCGAAGGAAAAATGAAACATTTTGCTGATTTCATGGATTGTAATAATAGAATTATTTCATAACCTCTTACATATAATTAAAGCGAAAGTAAACATGAATGAGCATCGCAGAAGACCAACTCACATCCTTACAAATTTCTCCTTAGAATTATATCATATTCACTGTAACATAAAGCATGTGGAGTAGTGAGTGTTTCAGCTATTTTCTTTTCACTGGCCACTGACAACAGAAATGGGAGATGACAGCGTAACAGCCGTCAACTGCAATGGGCTTCGTTGAAAAAAAATCAATGCGATCGGTGCGACGTTACTTCAACCAAAAAAAGCAATCTAAATGGCCCAGTCATTTTTTTTTCAACGAAGTGATACTAAGCGAGAAAAGACAGTCGCCGCACTTGACTGATTTCCTGTCCGCAAATTGCTCAAGATGAGATCTTTGAAGAATTTCGACAACTTACTTTGTCTTTATTAGTGTAATGCAATCCGGATCCAAAGAGAGGGTTCATAATAAACATATCGTATTTTTCGTCGCCAATCATTTTCGCTCGTGCATCATTACTTCGTCTGACCTCCTCTGCAAGATCGCATGATTTCCTCTGAGCGTCAGGGTCCTTCCCATGACCCATCATGCTGAAATTCAATGAGCTCTCATTTATTCAACAATAAATAGTCTTTCGAAAAGAAAAACAATGATACCGCACTAGAGGAGTTGTACTTGATACTTCAGATCTGATCACATGCTAATTCATTTAATCGACGCAGGTGATGTTTACCACAGTCACTGTTTGTCACACCACACTGTTTCATCTGACCGTTTTCTTATTCGAGTCAACCGCCACGATCGCTAAGTCTCTCGTCATTACTTCGTGGTTAAGGCATTTACACAGCGCTATTGTTACAGCAGCAGCTGTGAACATATTTCGAAGGGCGAATTATTAGAGAAATAGAGGCAGATGATACCGATCCAGTTATTCAGAGAACAAAGATGGAACATTATTTTGATGCCTCAAATGACGTTTGGCAATGAAAAAACTATAATTTGCACACTATACTAACAGTTAAATAAAGTATAATGCAAATTAAAAGGTTATCTGTGACGAGCATTATAAAAATTACTCTGCTTTTGTTCATTTTTCTTCAGTTTCATTTGAGAAAAAGAGAATGCGAATTTATGAATACTGAGCATTTTCGACCTCAGTACGATGAAACCTCAAAATCTGAACTCATGGTGGAATGAACTGCGCAATTTTCCAATGTAGTGTTAAAAATTATTTCTTGTTTTAATTCATCAGCGATAACTTGCCGCAAATATGTGAAGTTTGCTTCTGGACTTTTCTCAGAGGTTCTGATAATTTTCGAAACGACATCTTCCGAGAATTTCTTCCCGCTAGCAACACGAGGAATAAATCAAATCAAGGAGAGTATGAAAAGATAAACGCTCTCAGTTATTGTTATGGGAGCAAAAACCCTACGGACTGCGATGTGAGATGTGCAGTGAACAGCTTAAATGGCATTCATTCGTTTTTCAGCAGCTTGTTTTGTAAACAGACGCTTTTGTTAACGAAAAGCATTCGCTTAAATCGAAGAGCTCATATAACCTCATGGATCGAAAATAACGATGGTGTCAAGGACAGAAAAGGCGACAGGAAATCGATAAATAAAAGAGTCTTGCGAAGAATCTTTACTATCTGTAATGTACAACTATCTATAATGCCTAAAATACAAATTAATAATTATCAAAACGAAACATTCAATTACAACAACAGATAAGCAAAAGAAGGTCATCAGAACAACTGCCTTACTTATGGCAAAGCATAGATTGTTCAGGATCGTAGGCAGGGTTATGAGCACAAGAACGAATTCTGCCTGAGGATATGGGCCGAAGAAAGAGCGTTGTAATAAAATGGGGATCTCGACGCTGTTCTATTCGTAACCATCTGAAAAAAACTCGTCGATATATTCATAACTGCATATCTCATTGAAAGAAAAAAAGAAACGGAATTTTAATTACTACAATTTAACAGTTGGACGCTAACACTGATAAGGAACTGATAAGTTCCAGCAACTTAACACTTCAAATTTGGTAGGGGAAATAGCAGCGTAGCAGCATAGCAATCATAATTGCATGGAAACAAATAACTCTGTTTATTTGCAATCAGATTCTATGAATAAATCGGCCTGAAAAACTGAATAATATAATAATACAGGCAAAATTGAACACAGTGCATCATATGCTCTAATTGTTTGTTAGCTACCTTCTTCTCTTAGAAGTTCCTTCAGGAAAATTGTTTTGTTGGTCTGTAATAGAAGTCTATCCACACTTTTTCCATATCTCGACCTTCGAATACAAGCTTCCATCCGTAATGTGCACTAGAACAAAAATAAGCACCTGGGGCCATTTCACTCACTGAAAACTAACCTTAAATGCTGTGATTTAAAAAGTTCAGATTTTATAGGTGATCGAAATGCTGACTGACTCTTCAAGACGAAATGCGAGATGCCTTGTTTCAGTGTCGAATGACTCATCATTGGCAAGGCAACAGTTGAGTACACGGGCGAGATTTTCGAATCGGCCGATTTCCGCGGTTTTCGTTGCGTTCTTATCTGAAAAGCACCATGATCATGGCAGTTGTCGATCGCGGAGGGCAGTTCCACTTCAACAAGTTCAGGCAATTTCGATGAAACGAAAGCAAACAAGTTGCCGTTTTACTTTTAGTTTATGAAAAATTTCCGACGTTGGCGAAGGAAACGTCTCAGATTTAAACGATGAATAGACGAGATACATGGGCGGCAATTACGGCTCACAGTCTTTGATACCTCGTTCAAGTGTTATAAAAGGATACTTTCAAAAATCGCTAATATGTAAACGAATAATACTCTCATAATGCACTTTAATTGCACGTTTGCTGAATGGATAGGCCTCAATTTAAAAGGCGCCGAAATATTGTTCTTTTTATGGTTTTCCCTTAGAAGTAGACGTGAACATCACCGGATTTTCTGCACTCCGAACAAGTCTTGCATTCTTTCGAGACCTTTTTCTAAAATTTCTGGATCATTAACTGTGAATATGCGCACATTCGCTCAATCAGTCTCTTTTTTTCTTATACCAAACTTTTTGCACGTTTTGAGTGGCCAAGATACATTTTATTATGTTTTTTCATTTAGAATGGATTTGTCGGGTTTCCAAAAACGAAAGGTCTAAATGGTGGGAGAGGACAGGATGGATGAAAAAACTGGATGGACAATTGCAGAGGCGTGTCAAAGAAGCTACGATCATACATTCCTTTCATCCAGGCCCACCTGAGCAACCAACTTGCGTAAATCCCGCAAAAGATCTGCATAAAAAGAAAATCCCACGACCTCAAAATGCACGCAGTTTTTTTTTTTCTTAATATGACCTCTTGGCCACCGAACTTCCTTTAAAATTTCTCTAGAGATAAATGAAAACGTAAAATATGAAATGGTGCACATTAGAACGGTGGAATTTCGTAGCTTTGGTTTCAATGTTTCCTGCATTGAGAGAGAGACAGATAGACAACGCCGCCTTCAAACATTTTGGTAGTGGAAGTACGCAGAACGGGGAGAATACTAATTTTGCTACGGCGTAGAATTTCTTTTCAATAGTGCAAAAATGTTCCGGCATATTGCATGGTCGAACCAACCGATTTGCTAGTCTTTACAGATCTCAGTGACGTATTTCAAAGTGTAAAGTCAAAAATTTCGATTATTCCGACCACTTGCGGTAACTAGTTTTGATTAAAATAAAAGGTTGTTGTCCACAAACGACTTCCACAGAGAAGGCTGAGCGGTGACCAACTGACAGGATCGATATTATATTATAAACAGACTGGACAAAAGTTATTTTTATTTATGACCCGAATCGAGCAAATCAAATCATGAAGATTAATCATCCTGATGTCAGTGTAAACGTGAAAACTATGGAGACTGATAGAAAAGTATAATGTTGGTTCGTTTGAAATATAAACATTTGAGGGGTAAACGATGGTTAAGCCCTACAGACATTTGAACTTTGTATTTGAAAGCCTGAAATTATTTCGGAAACCAAGAAGTTTATAAAACAAAAAGTACATTGTTGAATATCCCACTGTATATGCACAATCAAAGACAACAATGGAAATTCACAGTAACAGAGCGAGATAGATGGACTACATGGATCAGGCCTGGTTCTGATCCGGATGGCGATAGAAACAGGGATGAGGTTAGACCTACACCGATCAATGGAGTAAGCTCGTTTAAAATACTTCATGAAAACGGTTCAGTGAATGAAGCATACCCTTTTCTAAGAGTGGTACACAGTAGAAGACAGGATGAGGCGATCCTGGAAACAACATACGACTCATATACGAGGTATCGGCATTCTCCCACAGTGGCACAGCAACTGCTCTTCGGGGTGTCCTCCTTCAAAGTAAGCAGTCGAACCAACTTTTCAACAGCTTCATAGATTTCATGCAAGAGCCATAAGCTGGTCTTTCAAGAAGACTAAGGTTCTCACGACAGATTCAACTTATTTAACAAATTCGAAATCAACAACAAATCCAACAAGTAAAAATCATATAGCCTATATTTAACAAAATTCAACTTGAGGAGCAATAAATATTTGTAGACGATGTATTTTTGATCGCATTATATCAAAAAATTCAAGAGTGCACCATTTCTGCACCGTTTCAAAGCGTTCATCTAAATTCGTCTCCACATTTTTACTGCAATATTTAAAGTCTTTCAAAATGAAAACATATTACGATTCAGCAGCTCCTATTCAGTTTCGACAAAAACAACCATCACTAGCAGAGCGCTGCATTCAAGAATTTCCTTTCAAATGCAAGATGTAAATATTTGCATGGAAAGGAGTGCGAAAATTCTAAAAGAGATATATGGAAACTCACGCAGAGAGGTGTCTGGCGGCATTGAACGCCACTTCAGCCGGCTGTCCATTGTGTGGGACACGACATGCCGGGAACTGAACATGACTCGAGAATCGAGACGACGACGACGGCTCGTTGATGAGTAACACATCGTAATCATTCGCCATGCACACGTGATGCTGCTCATTCAGAGCCGTCTGACGCAGCTGCACGATCGCAATCGATAGCTCCATCCACTAACAATATCTGCTACTTTCTGTCTGAAACTTATAGTTGTGATCAAGGTGCTGTGCAACAATTTCGCCTCTCAACCTTGATCGAGGTCTAACGAAACTAGTCAACTCAATATGGATTCAGACTCTAGTCTCTATATCAGTTGAAATTACTGTTTGGAGATCGAACAACGTCGATGCCGAAACCATCGAACGTTGGCATTGAGTACTATCAGCACTACGTTATGGGAAAATACTGAGATTTCCGGTTGGATGAAAATTTAAACCAACACAGTAATGGCTTTGATAAGAACACTTTTAGACATGAATTTTTAAAAGTAAATGAAAACAAAGGGAATATTATTTGAATGAAAAGTAATATCTACATTTTTGATAGCAAACAAACTTAAACTTTCAAAAATTTCAATGTTTCAGCTAGTTAGTTTCATTAAAGGAAAGTGACTCATTCTACCATCGTTTCAAAAAGTCAACCATGCAAATGTTTGTGATAATGAACGCTCATATATGGGAATAAATTCTGCTATCATAAGTGCCAAGGCGTACGAATCACAAGACAAGCGAAACACATGGGCAAATCCACCACATGATGATGCTTCGTTATCTAGAATGTTTTGAGTGATCTCTCACTATGTGAAAACATTTAACAAAATTCAGCGCACTTCTATGAGGAATACGGCATGGCCTTCCAAAAAGGCTTTCCTATAGAACTCAGAACAGTGTATACAATAAAATCGCATGATGTTGTCTTCTTTGTCTCCAAACATCAGCTACCGCTTACGTTTCCGTTCAGCATTATACCAGGCCAGTGGTATAATTTTAGACCAGAAAAAACCACACACTGGTTGAATGAACCATTAGATGAAAAATCAATGATGATGTTGATTTCATACGATACTGGAACGCTAAAATAAGCTGGAACCCTCTCTTCCATACCCCTCCTTCAAATGAGCTCGAAGCAGTACCGTGGCAAACACTTGAGAATAACAACTAGAACTGAGCGATCCAACGCTGAACGAGGCAATACTTGACATTTTCAAATGCATCCAGGGAAAAAAATGGAGTCTCTTTAATGTTGGGCCACAGTGAACGAATATTAGCAACTTTATTTTATAGTCTGAAGAGTTCAAATCTCACAGTATACCGTGTCTAATACTTAAGAACGTCAAACTGATAAATACAAGCTTCGCTTTAGCTCAATTTTGTTCCTCCTTGCTAGTAGCTGCTCCGTTGTTTTCTTGTATTTTTAAATCTCTCTCTCTCTTTTTGCTTCACATACGCCCATCTATTCTCCATGGAAACTTTGCTGTGCGTTTCATTAGTTTAAAAGAAACATTTCTTTAACATTGACTACTTCAATCGAAACGACAGTAAAATAGAACGACATCGCTCAATTTTCTGTCACAATCATCAAATAAAAACAAGCGGATGGAGCTTAGTGTATTCCACTTCCACATAAGCATGAATGTTGCTAAAAGATTTCCATCCATGGATGGATTTCAGCTTGCAAAATCTCAACGACAACGGCAAATTCTTCAAGCAGAAAATTTCAACTATATGATCAGCTACGAAATGAAAGTAAACTCCACTCGGTGTTATTTAGATTTCGTATTAATATTTGGAAAGCTGATGTTAGGCGTGAGAATGCGAACAATTGAAGGTTCTCTCTGAAATAACCAAAAACGCTCGACGCCATATGTGATTTTCATCACATATAGGAACCACTCTGATATGAGACGGATTCAGAACAACATGCAACATTTTGACTGAGGTGATTATTTGTGGTAAATGACTAAGAGGTTATCACGGCAACGGTGTGGATTGCAACAAATCCCTATTTTCAAAGAAAACAAAAAGCTCTATATACGCCATAAACCACCGATGACACTGCGATAACAAAGCACTCTGTTATCGGGATCGGAAGTGAAATGCTTTACACTATCCACACACTGCATCGAGTCTCATTATCATAAGGTCATTTTTATCTATCAGTCCATCTACAAAACGACAGTCAACTCATGAAGCTTAATATAAATCTATTCACATTTGAAGTCATTCGGTCGCTCATCGACGCAGGTATCATTTCAATCAATTATGGTGGAAAATGTGTTTGAATATTGCACCCAGGCCCCTACCTACAGTTTTTTGACGGACTCCTCTATCCTCTTTCTCGACCTTTGCCTCAGCCTCACCTTTCCACTTCCCAACATCCACAAACTCAACGAAAAGTGTGAGCAACAAAAAAGTGGAGTAAATTAAGAAGTGGTAGGAACGCAAATGGGCGTAACAGTGTGCTTGCGAACTACCCCAACTGTATGAATTTCAGGAGGGTCGGGTTATCAGCGATGAAGTGCGTAAAAAGTGTTGCTGAACGGATGCACGCTTCGGCTGACAGCGGAAGGCGTGGTCGATCGCTCGCCAGTGCGTCCAGTGCCACACCCAAGCCCTTTTTGCCGTCGATTGATCGAAAGTCAATTTTCCAATTCCTTTCCAGTTCACCCCATTCTTCGTCTGTTTTTTTTTTCTCTCATATGTTAGCAACAAACTAGGGCAATATGCTGACATTGGTATTACATATTAAGATTGCTTTACACACTCATATTAATTACATCGACGAATGGAGTGAGTCGGCGTTCAGCACAGCCGAGAAACCTATTCACGTGATCGAGAGGAAGTTAAATTAGAGCATGAAATAATCACATTTGATAGGCTTTTCACTGCATAGTCATTTCTGAATGTCGCAACGAAACAATTGGCCGTCTTCTAGCCGAACACTCTTCGTTAACCTGCTGAATATGAGCATTGCTGGGAGCTAACGTTTGCCACCTCAGCGACGTGTATGAGCAAAAAATCGATCCGTTGGACAACCGAAGTGGTTCGCCTAACTTAGCTGAAGATGTAATAACAGTTCTTTCAATCCCATATGCCTCACAAAATATTTATCAGTTCATCATCTGTATAAATAATCAGTAAAGCTTTCACCGACACAAATGAATTCTTACATTAAAAAAGAGTCATCACGAATATCCGTCAAGTCGGCATGAGAAGAAATACAAGAGGCATTACATCAACGTTTCTTTGCAATGACAAAAGGTCTGCAGGGAAGAGCACAGCTTTTCGGCATTCCCCGTCAAGAATCCCCAAAGGAATCGTATCATTTTTTAGATAGGATGACATCGAAAAACACCTTCGATATTTCGGTCCCAGTCGGCCGCTGCACCTGATCAAAAACCGTTTATACAACTTTAGCGTTCAGATGTGTATCTGCAAACCTATATAACAGCCTAAAGCTTAATGGTGCTTTAAATAATACTAAAGAAGTGCAGATAACGGCATAAAACAGACAAACATTACGCTAATTTTTGAAGAGCCAGTCACGCCAACACGTGAAACGTGAGGACGAATAACGTGTCGGAGGAATCAGAAAAGATCAGGAAAGGAAACGCTGAAGAGCCAAAGAAAGTTGTTTGTTGGAAAGGAACGGCTGCGTCGCGAACACTGTCAACGGGCAACTTGCTGTGCGCTTCTCGACGATCACGCCCCACGCAGTCACGTACGCTCTCCCCTGCCCCTTTACACTTGCCTGTCCACTTTGCGCATCCCCTCTTGCTCGTCGTCACCGTGTACACGTCACCTTTCGTTTAACGCCCGCCCTTCATTTCCTCTCTTCATATGAGGCATTCGCTTGTGCATCTCGTTTGTCCGCTTCCTGTAGGTTTCTGGATATTTCAGTCGGACGTGTGTCGCTCATGAATATGGCGAAAGGCACGTTCGGAGAAGGAAATTGGGCAATTTCCTTGCAGTGGTAGTGAAACGTTGTTGCATTCAGAAGCAATGTATTATTTCTTGAAGGCGCTCGACTTGTGTGTTCAGCAGTGCTGTTGTCTCTTCGTTTAAGTTCACAATCACCTTTCAGGGCAGTAGTAACCACCTACGTTTTATGTGCACTTTTTCCGTCATCTCGATCGATGTGTTCTTATCGTTGGAAGCACTTCAGTTGGGAATATCGAAGCCTGAGTTGGTCTTTCCTAACGCTTCCCCCTCTTTCTCCTTTCTCTCCACCGCCTCCACACAATGGAAGTATACTTACCTTTCAACGTTTGCGCAGTCACTGAGTCCAAATTAAAAAATAAAGTCTTTTTTTACACTATTCGCATTGATACGCATCAGCGTAATTAGCAGTGCACTCATGAAGCCCTCTTCGTGGATTTTATTCTAAAAAACATCAGGCAATAGAAGCAATACCGGTTAGTGAGCGCTGATACTTTAAACAAATTTTGGTGTTTCGAAGTATGCATTCGAAGAATTTACAGACTATCGTGAGCATTCGACAGAAAAAGACGTGCAGGAGAAAATCGCAAATGAACTGTAACACTCGGTGTGAAAGAACCATTTCATAATATCCAAAGAAATATTTCATATCAGTTCCTTGATCGTGTTCTTGAGGTACGGCACTCAATAACAATAATATTCCATTAGTATAGCGCGAAAAATACGCACACCTCATATCACTGTTCGAACTGCCATATATGGCCTCAAGTACCGCCACCAATACTGAAAAAAACCACGTCATTCCCAGCATTTCACTAATGAAATCTTCGTTGCTTCTACCGCCGATAGTGCACTCCATTTGGTAATTTCGTAATGCAGGTAATTAAAAAAATAAGATAAAAGAATAAAAGCTCTCATATAGTTCGAAATGTCGTAACCACATTACAATAAGTTGACATAAAAGAATCGTCCTTTATGTGCCATTTTGTCTACGGACGAATTGATGAGCAGCATCGTGTGATTATATGCTTTTCAATGTGCGATTTTCTGCCAGCAACGCAGTTATTGAAAAAGTCGTCTGGAAGTCTCTTGAAGCGTGTGCTAAAGAGGAGTTTTCGAAAATCAGGAAAAAAATCCTCGAATTTTCAAGCATGCACTTCGGGAACTTCCGATGAATAAGTTTGAAAAAGATGGGTTTTGGCGGATAGAAACTTTTTCCAATAAAACGACGTGGGCAAGATTAAAATGTACTCGTTTACGACCTTAAGGTGTTATCTCAAGTTCTTTTCACCTCTTTGAAAGCTGAAACCTCTTGCGCGAAAGCTTCTTTCTAATCGCCATTTGAAATTTCATTGTGCATTTCTTGCACACCCTTCGTGTATACTCTGTGTTAAAACTAAACAATAGACCATTTTCATAGACAAATACATCCTGAGCGTTCTTTTAGTGGGAATTTCAATCACTGCGATATTTCTGGCATAGTTAAGACAATTCTGCCAGAATCGAGATAGTCACAAACCATCGAGGAGATCACTGAATACTAATGAACATTGGCACTTTTTCGCAAGCCGTTTAGTGGCTCATCTTTACAGTAGTATAGCCTCCGTTACCAAATATGAGGAAAAACTCGCATTGCCATCACGGAAGTACTTTAGATGATTATGATGGATTGAGGATCTTCGGGATGAACTGTGACCAAATCAATCAAGGCTCGGTTACAAAAGACTTTGAAAATTTTGAGAACAAAAAACGGTCGAAAGTAGTCCTTATAACTAAAGGTCCGGAAACGAAAGCTAGCGCACAGTTACTGTTCACGAGTTTCCAGTCAACAACAAGCTGCATAGTATGAATTCTTGGATAGGGAAAACCGGTGAGAGAGGACGTGAAGGAATGAAATTTCGAGTCTTGCTTAATATAACGTATAAAAGAAGTTGTAAATTTGATCTCCTGAATAGGAGAGGAGTCAATTTATTGGCAGTGGAAAATCCACATACTTTCTCATGCTTTATGTTACTGCACATCTGTAGGTTGCAACAGGTGGCGTAGGAAACTTTTGGTTTTGATCTCAAGGTCAGGTCTTTTTTTTAAATGCGCGCCAGTGGTTATCAGATCCACTGATTGCATCCTCAGAAAAGAAACTATAGTGTCTGATAGTAAGAAACGATAGTAATCTACAGAAATAGGCGTGGCTTTCGGCAGTTAGAATGCTGCTTCCATTTACGGAAGGGGTGAAGAAAAGATAGTGTTTGGTCGCGACGGCGAAGAAAATCAACAATTTGCAACAAAAGGCGAAATGCGTTGTTCAAAGGATGAAGGGCCACGGCAATAGAACAATAACTGAGAAAGCTGCAACATGTCAAAAGTACCCATGATCACAAGCTTTCTCAGTAGTTGGACACTGGATGAAGGGAATAGCAGATGAAGCCTAGGGAGAAATGTGTGAGGCGTCGACCGATGCAATTTTATACTCTCCTCCCATCTTTTTTATCACTAAAAGCGATACGTGGGTCAGATCTGGTTATGCTTCTGGTGGTTGACAAATTGGATGCATAAATTAGTGCACGTATTTGAAAACTTGTTCCACGAACTGCCTCATTATGGATAAATGTTATGATTACTGCTTCATATTTCTCATATCTGTGGTCAACGTTTCATACAGAAGTGCAGTGTTTTCTTGGCGTACCACTCAACAAATAAGTCAATCACTAGAATTTGTTGTTTTTGAGAATCCGACCACATAACCTCGTTTCTGAAAGTTGCTATTCTGCTAACTTCTTGCATAGATGCAAGAGAAGTAAGTGACGCAACAAGGAAAAAGGTGCATGAAAAGGCTGTGAAAGGTGGATAGAAATGAACGCTCGAAAAGCGAAAAACTAATTGCTGCAAAATAAAATGGTAACCTGATACGATATGGGTGACTGCTTCACTTTAGTTCGTTTCTTCTTACCATTTATAGTGAAGCAAATATTCTCAGTCTGTCGCCTAATGAACATAATCTCTCTAACAGCAAACATACTAATCCCGTTAGTAGATATTCATCAAAAATGAATAACTTATTAAATTCTTCGGTGATTTCTCGCAATCCTCATATTAACTTTGCTTTGAATTTCACTTACCGTAATGTTGAAGAGTATAAAACAAGCAGGAAATAAAACACGTGACAGAAGATCGATTCTTCTGCTGCGTTCTCTATATTTAATATCCCATAACTTCCTCCACCATGAATAGCGATTATTAGTTCGCAGTTCTCGCATATCGTTGGGCGTATTCCAATGCATTCTGGAAGACGCAGGAATTATCCAGTTTTCGGCAGTATGGCTAAAAATTCATGACGGTCTTAATTGTCTCAATCAAATATAGGTCCTAGAGTACTATATAGACGCATATAAATAAATAAATAAATAAATAAATATAATGAATAAATAAATAAATAAATAAATATAATAAATAAGTATATATATATACATATATATATATATATATATATATATATATATATATATATATGATTTGCATACATATGTATATATGTACTCAATACAACTCGATTATATAAGAATGACTTGCAACATCAGATCACGACATAGTCTCGTAACTTTTTCACTCATAAAAGCCCCTTCCTGAAAGAAGCCACTTTTTCAACGATTTTTGTGGACGGATTCTGCGACTGATTTTTATGTACCTCAAAAAAGACTTTGGTAGGTGTGGTACACGATTGAAGTGTTTCACACTTAATGTTTCAGAAGGCAAATGTTGCACATTGTGTTTGAGCACCCTTTAAGCTTAAATAATCAACGTCTATCCCCAATTAGTAGCGCTACTCGTGATCTCGATATGAAAATCTATCCAGCTGTTTAATAAGACCAAAAACATGCAAAATTATCAGCAAAAGCCTTCAAGCGTGCGATGAACTCACTCGGACCTTTAGAGCACCGATATTAGGCACAGTACTGCAGGTCATTCATAAATGGTTTCCGTCCTTTTCTTGACTACTTTACATCTCTATGATCACCACATTCACTTTCATATATGCAGCTTACTGACAATATTCTAAAATGTTTAAGCGTTGGTGCATCACAGAAATATGGGTAGAATGAAAATGCATTTTTACTAATGTTCCATGGTTGCCAGAGCTTCCGGCCAGAGAGCTTCCGACCATTAAAAAAGTGGACGCCTTCATAGGTAATAAATTCGATGATTTGTTTCCGCTTCTCCTACACCGGTGGAAAGGTTCACTCCGGTTCCAATTGCATGAAATCTGTGAGCTAACGTTGTTTTTAATTCGTTCCACGGAGGGATTGCCGGGTATGTTGGATAAATTACCACCGCCTGTTTCTGAGGCAAAATAATGTGCTCACCTTCATTGCTCGTTTTGCCCAGGGTGGGTCTTCATAAAACCTTGCATCTCCATTGACCGTTCTGCATGTTTTTTCTCTTTTTTTGCATCACTTCCGTGCTCTGCTTGTTTGTGTATTTTAAATATTTTCTCCTTTGTATTACTGCCACGACTTCTTGCTTGGAATTAACTGAGTCACTGAATCGCTTTTTTTTCATTACTAACCGAATAAAAACTTGACGATGGCAAAATGAACGCATTTTGGCGAAAGCTGCACACATTGCTTCATCACGCAAGGTCTCAATTATCATTCAATATATGAAAATTTTCCTCCTGAAGTAATAGAAGCATTACCGGTGCCGAGACTACGACATATCGTGCTCAGCAGAACAACTCTGCTGACGACTCAATGTTCTTTCAACTCAACCATATCCAAAATTTTAAGAGATCAGGAGATGGTTCACAGTTATATGGAAGTGCAATTTTTCATCCGTCATAGGAATAACGTTAAAAAGGAACAAAAATGCGACGTCAAGCTAGAAGAGAGTCACATACTGCGTTGCACTGCGCTTCGTAGCGTTCATTGAAATCATGCGAAATTGTGAATGGAGTTTTCGAACCCTTCACCTTGAATTAAGCTGATGAATGATGACTGAATGGTTGCATTCAGTGGTCTCTTTTACTTCTCAAGACTTTTTAGGCGTTGCTTTGGATCAATACGCCCATAGTGTCACCATAGAGCACCACTGTAAATTTCAACTTCCTAGTTCTGAATAAACATTGAAGCTCTCGTTAAAATTCTACTTTCAGAAGAAATTTTTCTCAAACAGCCTGAATTTGACTGTCCGGAAAAAAAGAATCAAAGGCGTTCTGCGTCATATCACTTCTTAATACTTTTTCGCACATAGATGCAATAGCGCGAAAATGATTACTAGAGTGGAAGCGGAAGAAATTGTTCTTGAGATGTCTGTGGAACTGTTTCAGCGTTAAAATTCGATGAAGTTGCAAAAACCTAAGTGTTCTTTCGCGTTTCTTTTTCCAACCGCACAACGAAACACTCACGAACAGATAAATTTCTATGAAACGCAATCATCCGCGCTAGAATGTATTTTCGAACCTGCAAAAGGATGCCGATCTTCTCGCATGACCTTTGAGCCCAGAAAACTAACTTTGATGGCAACATTACGAAATTTCAGAGGTGGACTTCCATTTTGCCTATATTTCGCCCCTACAGACCTTATCGCTACTAGAGTCAGAGATAAGCGCCACAGTGTCGCGTTGAACATGCTAACCATTCCATTCTTCGATACCATCGAAGACTGTAATGTGATATTTTTTCTTACGAATAATGAGGCGGTCTGTTCTGAGCTTTTCATGCAAACATTGCATTATTCCTTCGAACAACGGAAAGAACTAAAGTCGGATGACGTTCTCGAGTTCATTTATCCCAGCTTCTTTTACTCATTTACCTAACTGAAACACAATTTTGAGCATCAAGTTCTTTCGACAGCGACGCCGTTGCTCTTTAAAGGTAATTCAACATTAATTACTTTGTTTCGTGGTGCGAATTATGAGCTAAATTACCAAGGTAAACGGCTAATTTTTTTCCTTGTAAGGAAAGGACACAACAAATAAGATGGCTGTCGTTCATTGCAGCAAACGACACCACAAAAAATGGTGGCAAAACAGTGCCATCAGAAAACTGAATTACTTTTGGAACAATTCACTTGCACTGTTCATGTATTGGGCGAACAATTTTTTGAGAAGTAATTTTTTCATGGTTTCATGTGAGCTCCTAATGTTGGCTGATTGCAGCCGATTCTGGCCCACCATAGCAAATTTCAGTCGACGACTGCCTATCAAAGGTAACCATCAAATGCTGGTGACTTCCGATGTTTCGGCGTTCTGTTGGAATGTAAATGAAATCGAGAGTGTGCTGCGTGTGCAACAATGAACGTTTGTTACATGGAGGTGAGGCGAACGAGAACCCACGTTTGGTCGATGGACAGTGACAAAAAACTGGGCGGCACATTGTTCACACAGTATTGATGGTCACCAGCTTTCAAGAACCCAATTCGGCGAATAGCGACCAAAATTTTTATCGCTTTCCACAGTGCTACAGCCAATGCTACAGCCAGTCATCCAAAGAAGTACCTATGGCTCCCAATGAGCACCTGCGGTAACCTGACTTCAACTTTTGGACTCCAACTAGGAAGTGCTGTGACAGTACATTGTGCAAGAACTCATATAATCTTTGTGTTGAGGGATGAAAATGGAAACGTTCTCAGCATTAAAAGGAAGCGCTGCTTCCTTCGGAGAAATAATTTATGGAAAGATGCTGGGTCAGTTAATTGTTGCATTCATCGTGGTTTTTCTCAGGAAACGAATAGAGTGAGTACTTCGATCACCTTATGACTGCTAAATACTCACTGTCTCATTAAGAAATACGCCTGATGACGATTGCGATACGTGGCGACGATGAGGTCCTGACGAGCAGCCCAATTAACGAGGGCAAATTCGAGCAATGCTCCAAAGATAAATGCCAAACAAACACCAATCCAAATGTCGATTGCCTGAAGAAAAAAGATTTTTATCATTGTTTTTCTAATGACCTTCGGATTTCCAGGCAGAAGTTTCTAACGATGTCCCGATTTTTTAGATTATGTGTTTGAATTCATGCTTCAAAAACTTAAGCACATGAGGAATCAACGTTCATTGTTATGACGCTGAAGAGATTGATTCGACATAAGCATTACTGCATTGCCTTGACGCCATTTGCGAGTAGTGATCTGTTTGCCTTAGATATTTGAGTAAGCGTTGGAGAGCAGATGGGTTGCCGTGCATAACTTAATTCATTTTCAAACTGTTCCCCATACTTTTGAAAATGTTTAGGCAATTTAACAAACTAAACAGTTCAAAAATCTTGCATAACGAAACCTCAGAATAGTCCTAAAGCTATGGACCAAATTGGCATACGTATGTCGTCTCTCAGCTATCAAAAATTAAACCTATTCTTTTCGGAGATGATTGTTTCGGAAGAATTTTGTCTAAAAACAATCAGGTTTGCATAACAGTCATTAATTTAGTGGTCACTCAGCAAATCATCACACGAAAACCATTTTTGGCATTACCTACCTTTGTATAGCTGACAGGCGGAAGGTTCGCGTTTACTCCAGATGCCTGTAAGAATGATACAGTTCAAGCACGCAGGTTATGTGATCGTCACTCCCTCCCGATTGTTAAATGCGTCTTTAAATGTGTGCCTACGGCACTAGAGCGTATCACTCTATTACAGCATAAAGATGCTGCTATGAAGTACCACGATCAACGGCTTTCGTTGAAACTGCCTTGAAGCTCAGTAAACATTCAAAAGTTCAGTAAACATGTAAACATTCAAAGCTACACACAGCTGAATTCTGCACGGAGAGATAAATAATGATGCACATAAATGTGCTCATTTTTCTAAGCAGAAATCATTTACTTGAGAAAAACGCAAGATTCTTTTTGAATTGGCGCTTACGTCCTGTAGGTTTCGAACAACGGAAGCCTTTTCTTATACATTGAGAAGCATTGGGCGGGTGATTTCGATCGCTAACATAATGCAAAAACGCGTATTCAATCGCCACAAATTCTCAGTGCGCGAGCTATTGCACTAGCTTTGCACCAAACAGCACTCACACAGCTTAAAGCCCATGAGTCATCAGAAAGCACCGAGTACTCAGAAATAGCAGTGCGGTATTTTGTGGTCACATATCACGGTTACTGAGACAATAAAATGAAAAAAAGCGAAATTAGAAAGATGACGAAGAAGCCATATGAGATCAACCGTCATAGTGAAAGTGCTTTTAGCCTCCAAGTGGGAATGTCGAATGCCACGAAAGATCAGTAATAAATCATTTTTCTCTCAACTACAGTGCAAATACAAATCAATTCTCCGCGTGGGCAATTCGTATGAGTCTGCAATTCTAAAGAGAAAAAACCGTAGCCTGAAACAATGCATATTAACCCTTCAATCAAAATTTCTATGTTTCACCATGCAAAACCTCTAATACATCTTTAAAGAAAAGGGCCTTCTGCATGAATCCATGGCGTTTTTTTGTAGTTCAACGGCTTACGCCAATTTGCAATATAATTTTTAAGTGGGTCCATGGTCAACTTATTCAAAAAAAAAGTGGTTCTTTACATCAATACATCAATAATCTCTGACATACTACGAATTACTGGGCTACTTCGTTGGAGATGAAACGAGAGGAAAAACGTGGAAAATTAGCGCTTATGTGCCACGGTGAAGGAAAATGATAGATTCCTGGTCTGAAAAAGAACCAGGAAGACGCAGAAGTCGAACAAAAAAAGAGTTTTATGAGATCAACTCCATGACGGAAACTGATAACAGAAAAAGGATTAGGCTCAACTGTGATGCTGCTAAGTCAATGCGAAGAGAAAATACACAAAGAGATGACAATATTTATTTGCAAAAAATATTGTTGCGAATGTATCGTTGATTTACCTCACTTCGTTCGCAAATGCAGCAAGCACGCTTCACTTTCCGTCTCTCTCCTTCCACTTCTTCCCAAGTAACCTGTATGTGAAGTAGTTTGGAAAGAGCTGAGATTATAAGTGTGTAGGAAAATCTTTGGTAGTTTTATATGAGTCAGTATCATTCACACCGCATAGTAATTAACAATCATTATGTTCCGATGACTGACCGATTTCAAAGAACCTCAAACTGCAAGACATCAAATATATCAGAATGCGAAAAAAAAAAACACATAACCTGTGTTGTCATTGTCAAAAGTGTGGTTACTCCAAGCGTCACTCTTGCCGGAACGGAATCCTTGTCTAGCCTGAAAATCGCATTTCTCCGTGTCTAGCCAAAATCCTTGTCTAGCCAAAATCACATTTTCCGAACCACACACGTTCAGATGCTTTAAGGTTAAATGAGCATGCATTTCCTTGTAGCACATTTGTTCAAGCGAATAAATCTGGATAAGGCAAAGTCACCAGCCCAATTATTGTATTTCTCCACTTCTCATGCCTATCGTCCTCCTGATCGAAATCATCACACCACTATTTATTAGCAGTCATTAAGACCTTCCTTATCGCAAATGACAACTCTTCCGTTGCGAAAAATCCACATGAAAGCTGATATACAGCATGTTGAAAACAAGCGTCTTTCCATTTGAAGAGGTTCAACAGCTGACAAGCTCAATTTTAATGCAGTCTTTTCGTCGCTGCAAGCAGCTATTTGATTCGTCATCATTCTGCATACCTTTATTCACATATCAACAACGTTAAGATGTACAAAAGGAACCCATAAAAGACTATACCGTAGTTTGCGAAATAGGAAGGGAACATTAAAAAAGAGGAGAACAGAGCAAATATATCTGTTGAATATATATATGGAAGTGTACAAAATGAATAACATCAAGGTCGGTGCTGGTTCCTGCATAATAATTGCTTCCTATACAGCTTCTTTCAGCTGATAAGTGGCGTTCTCTAAAGAGAACGCATCAGGCATAGACTGAACGTCTCATTTAAAGGTTACAGATGTCACTATGTCCACTGCTGGGGAGGAGAAGCGTCTGATGTAAATTTCACGTTAAAACTACGTCAGAATTTCATTCGAGTGCAGTCAATAAAGGCTCAACTTCAGCAGCAATCTTTTCATCTCCAGTTCTTTCACCAAACCGAATGCACTTTTATGAAATCCACGCAGTAAGTGATCGATATTTTGGAGGAAAAGTGTTTTTTATAGAACTATGCTATTTGCATTGCACTTTGTTTGGCATTTGGAGAACTTTTCTTTAAAAAATGGTTTTGGAGAATTATTAAGGAAGAAATATTTCACGGAAATTTACACGGAAAATGTTTTCAAGGGAATAATTATACAGAAACTTTTGGCCGAATTTATAGGGGAACTTGTTTATAAGCTTACCAAAATGATACCCATGAAACGGCGACCAACATGAACGATGGTATGTAAAGCTGCAAGAGATAATAGCTGAATTCACGCTTCAATTCGATAATCGTCCGTAAACAGCTATAGGTTCCTGCAGGCAAATGTGCTTTTGATGTTTTTAAACTATCCATGAAAGAGATAATAAAACTAACCTTCCACTTTTTCTATAATGCCAATTTCTACAGAAAAAGTCTTTCTTCTAAGACGACCATCATTCACCGTTTCAAAAACTGCACTAAAAATTCATTCGATTTTTGCAGTGAACAATCGAATTTTGAAACAAAAAGTTCAACTTTACCTCTACAGAATATTTTGCAAAGAACTATGAAAGTTTCAAGAGATGCCATAGACATAGAGTCATAAACGTGCTTCCTCTACGACGCAAGAGTACTGAAAGGCCTCAACAAATGCACATCGAGCTATTATAGTTGTTCATCAATTCCCTATTTTTTCTCAAAGCATAAAGGATAAGAGAGTGTAGTGATTTGTTTGGACATTAGCATGAAACTGCCTCAACAAAGGTTTCTTTGCGCAAGATTGCCTGCCTACTTGTTCATTAGTAGGCCCATCTATTTCATTGTTGTTCTGATTCAATTTTATTAGTTAGCTTATGGTTGTTCTAGTAACTTTCAGAGAATCGACTATGTATGCACTACGTTTGTCGCTGTTGTTTTACTCTACATTAGGAGTGAAGTGAGAAGCTTCTGTGCGCTTCCTTATCACTCAATTCCAAAACACTTCCATGGGAAACCAAACCTTATTTTGCATACCTTATATAAATGAAATTTGTGAACTGCTTCTAACACGAATGAAGAGGCTTGCCTGTATTAGTAACAGAGGTGCAGTTTCCGGTCCTGACATCGGAAAGCAGAAATGAAGGCAGAGATTGACGAAGGCCATCTTTGATTTGGATTGGTCGTTCCTTTTTCCAGTGATAGACGATATCTTGTGTCGTATACGCATAGCTTGCATAGTCAATATAGCATCTTTGCATATCTAATGGATAATCGTTGAGCTGCATCGGGCAACTCAGTGTCAGTGTCAGCCTACAAATCATTGCCTTTTATTTCAGTTTCATGGAAAAATAAAAGATGCGACCATTGATGAGTAATAAGAAACCTTTCTCAATCAACTAGTCGGACAAATGCACAATGCACAGTCAACGCTCTAAAATTCGGTAGATGTGTGTGATTAATTCGGCTGGTTTAAAGGGAATTATGTATTGTTTCGTCTATTTGTGCATTACATCTCTTGCACTTGCAGACTTGCAAAGTGCGACTGACAGAGACGGATCGAACTTTTAGGATTGCAAAATTAAAAGCAGGTAGTGGGAGCTAACGTTGTTGTCGAGTTGTAAGTGGAAGTGAAATTTGAGTGCTCGTGGCATTTAAAGAATATCACGCAGCATAATTATGGGTTTAGGTAATCCAGCATGAATTATGCATTCAACAGTAACTACAACCGCTTCATTTCTTTTCCACCGTCACCCTTATCACGTATGAAATTGCTCCACAGTTCACAAAAATGAACGAATAATTTGTTGCGTTTTTCGTAGCAACGTTTAAAAAGCTTGGGTGGTCGGTCACCAGTGAACGGTCACTGTTCAGCAAATTCCTTATAAAATCAAACGAAAGCCTTCTAAATGGCACTGTTTGCGATGGCAACGTTTTGATCTGGTTCCTTCTATGTCATCAAGAGTTCGTTTTTAACGAGCACTAAAAATGATGCATGTAATCTAATATTTGCTTCTATTTGTTCGATAGTAAGCTCAAAAGTATGGAAAATACTTCATTTATGCGGTTTTTATGAGTGGAATGCACTTCGGAAATATTTGTGATATGCAAGAAACGCGACATCTTCAAGTACGCAGCATTGCACAGTTTAAAAACAGTACGCAAGAGAAAGCGCCTTATCGATTTCATCCGATGCGATAACGATGGTGATAGGCGTTAAACGATGCAGATAAGCAACAAGCTTCATCTTACCACAAAAACAACTAAATGTTATCAGGAAACTTGCTGTGAGCAATGAAAGCTCATTGACTTCATAGGAATGGCAGGCATAGGTGGACGCCACCATTACAAAATTCTGTCTTTGACAGCAATGAGAGACAACTTTGAATTTTGAGTGACTGACTTGGGCATTCTTGCGCAACTGCATCACTATAAAGCATATCGACAAGTCTTAAGATTTTCGAGAGTTTCAATGAATCAAAAATAGCCCTTTCGATGTTCAACTAACGTTCGCACACATTTCAGTTGGGATATTTATTTAACTTTCATGCATCATCATCTCGCAAAACCAATAGAAATAGATTCTGTAGTTTTTCAACATAACTATACCTGTTAAAAAAGTTCGAAAGTACATTTCTGTTATGGATGGTTTCATCCAGAAGCAGGCAAATAAAACGAATTTTCCAGGAGAAGTTGAAGTCGTTCGGCTGCACAGAAAAATGCACGAACAGAAGTTGCGTCGTCCTTTTTAAGGTGCTCCTCAATATATCAATGGGACCGAACTTTTGCGCAGAAAAATGCTTATCTTGAGAAGCTTTTCACGTTCTTAGTCATTCATTTTCCAATCACGATTTACACAATTGTTTACAGCCATGCGATAAGTATTGGCATTTAAGTTGTACGAATGAAACATAGCTGGCAACTTGATGCGTACAATTTTCTCTCTCAGGCAGTGAGTGCTCGAAATTTCGACTACCATAGATACGGACATTTTCACTCTTAGTTTCCACTCAAATTGCCCGATAGTGAAGCTCAATGATCGTGATCGAAGAGTCTTCAATGGAAAGGCAATATATGATTGTAATGCACAACAGAAATTATGACAACACAAATAAAAAGCATCCAATAAAACACTGAGTAAGCACTTCTACCTGCAAGAGTAGAGTATTTTGCCGGTCGAATTGTACACTCTTATCATAATATTTGGTGTATCGATATCGTGCTTCTTGCCGTCCTTTTCGTTTTGAAAGAACGTATCGGGAAGCCAAATTTTCTGACCTGGCGAGAGAACAATGTGTGATAGAGAATCGCTATGAAAAAGAAGGCGTTCATCGATCCATTCTTCGCGAAAAGTGAAATGCATGCTATACTCCATATTGACATCATCGACTTTAGAAATACTCCTGAAAAAAGTCAGCTGCTTTCATGAAAACGCTAAATTTCGATTTCATGAACCAACTATTGCAATGAAGCCATTTACCGATGTTTTTGAGTGCCCTCCTGCTTGGAAGGCTCCGACTGAATTCTTTATCGTTCTTCCTCATTGCTCCATTCTCCACGTCCCCCAACAACTTTTCATCCATGCTCCCTCGCAAAAACTTTTCCAAGAATTGTTTTCTATGTTTCATCGAAGGTGATGATTTATCCTATCCGTTACTTGAAGAGCGCAGGTAAAGCTCAATATCACCAAAATTCTTCCCGATCCTGTGCACTGTTTTTCATTCTGTAAAATATTACCGCTTAACAGTAGCCAACTTTCCCTTTTCGAATATTCATGTCTAATTTAAACGTCCTCCCCTCCTTCCTTTCCCCACCCTCTGCTTCATTTTTAGAGAGCCATTCATGATGCAAATTAATTTATACGACGTTCTTCAAAATTTTCCATACCTTTCCATCTCTATTTGTGTGCCTCATTGCCTCTATAAATTTCAGATTTCAAATGTGAGTTTTTTCAAGAACCGAATCAATTCTAGGAATCCTCAGTATGAGCGAAAAAGAAAAAACTCTTCTTAGTGTTCGACGCGTTGTCTAGAAGCAAAAACTCAATCTATACTTTCCGCTGTTCGTAATCGCCTCGAATATTTAGGGCGAAAATTTTGTGAGAAATGATTCTGAAGTGCAGATTTTGTCCATTTGACTTCAAGAGATCTAAGGTGTTTACGAACGTCGGGCGACACGTATACGTACAAACATAAGTGCAGACAATATATGACAATTGCAGGCCTAAAATCAACTAAATCGGGGTTCACACTGAATGGGCAGCAGCTAAAGAAGCTTTTCATATCATACAAACTATGACATGAAAATTACCACCAAGCCGTCTCAAGTCAAAACATATGAAATAATTGTTTAATTTTGGGAAGTGATGTGAAATATTAGAAGTTTGCAACCATTCAGCAAAATCTGGAGATGGAACAAGCTGAAATGACAGAAGTTTCCTAATATTTCACTTGTATCGCTGCTGAGGGTTTTATGAAACCTCGAAATAAACTTTTGCTGCAGTAATGGATCTCAAACAAAATGTTATACAAATTGCTCTACGTAAAAATGGTCCCAGAAATGCACTATGGTTATTACGAACATTTGCTTTATTTAGCATCTGAAATGCGCTTTGCTATAATCATTGGATGACACATTAAAAAAGGACTTTTTATGGGATAAATGCACAAATTCACCTAAGATACATATTAACAGCGACATTGACAGGAGACTCCTCAACGATGGGATTGAGAGATCCTCTTGGGCGGACGCGCCAGTCGTAATCGGAGCTCTCCTCCTCTAATAAACGGCGAATAATCTTCTGCTCATCGAGTAGCCTTTCGTAGCTGAAGTTGAAATGAACACTAATATCGCAGACCTGAACATAATCGAAAAACTTATATACTTCATTGATACTGTCTAGCAAACGTTCAGTCTGAAAGGTCGTGGAAACGGACTATCCGATACAGCTCGAAGATAATCAATAGAGCTCCATATGGGGTCTTCTGGCTCGAAGACGCACTATGCAGAACAACAAGAGAAACAATATGATCAAAATGGCTGCGTCATGTCAAAGATCGGAATTTGTGGAAAGAAGTCAACTTGAGAAAGCGGAAAGCATTACAGCCAAGGTGGATGGAACACAATTAAAGCAGATAAAGTCAAATGGCAGCTTCAAAGCTTACTGTGAAAACTTGGAAGTAGACTTCGATTTTAGACAGAAGTAGTCACACCTGCAGCAAAGTTTCGACATCATTGCCACCGATGACGTAACAAATAGGGAAGGAATATTCCATCTCCGTTGGAGCCTATCCCTCAAAGTCCTATCGCATAATATCGCGTTAACTTCATGAACATCACTTGCAACATTACAGTTTTCCGTTTGCTTCTTTATCCGCTAATAGAATGAGAAATGATTAATAAATCTGAATGAAGTACCTGTCAGATTGCTCGGCGATTGACTGCTGTATAATGAGAAGAAGGTGAAGCAACATGACAGAGAACTCCACCTCCTACAAACTTCACCGATTAACAGAACGCAAACTAAGAGCAGTGAATTTTACACAGTCAGCACAGATGACGGCTTCCTTTTTATATGAGGTCAATATCTCACACTTTAAAGCAAAAGCTATAATAGCACCTTTAATTAGCATTTACTTTAGCACCGTAGTTGCATGGAGCCACTTTGGCACATACTCCGAGAGCAGTTTTTTAAAGCAGTTTTGCAGTTGGATGTCAATTTTCAGCAATGACTGATGAACGACGGCATGAGCTATGTCCTTGAAGTCCTTGACCTAAAAATGCCCACTTGATCCATCAAGTAATGAAGCTTGCATGATAAGCGTTGAGTTCAGCTTGAAGACGTCATTATCATCCCCTTTATGTTTACAAGGATAACTCCTTAACCAGTGAGGTATCGAAACTCGTCGAATTCCGCTTTTTGCGGAGGTGTATGTATCTGACTGCGCGCGTTCATGCCGTTCTAACACTTAACGTAGACACATGCAACTTAGTGCATCGTGATTGCTCGAAAAACTCCCTCATTTGATACAGTATCGCTTGGAAAGCTATAAACAGCAAAAAACCGAAGTTTTGGTGGCATATATTTCGCTTCACATACGTGACAGCACTCACCTATAAATATTCTAAACATTCTAACCTAAAGGACCCTTTGCAGTAACAATGCATACAGTAAAGAACGAAGACCACAAACATCCTGAGATTCCCTTTGTTCGATGAGTTGCACTCCATCTGGCAGATAGCTTGACCGAACCTAGTGGCTGTATCTGTGTACTTGCGCAAGGGTCACACAGAGGCACATAAAATCTAGAGAGTTGAACTCTCCAAATCGAAACTGCACTTTTCTCAGACTTTCCACTTCCTTTTTTCGTCCTCTCATAAAACATTCTATAATCACCACATTACCCGTCCCACAAACTACACTCATATACCCGTCATACAAAAAATACATCTCTTAATGCGTATGCAAAAGAGGACAAACATTACGCACATAAGAACAGCAAAAAGAACTCGTAGAACTTACTGAAAGGAGAGAAGATATGAAACGAAGATGAATGAAGGCAGAAGTGAAGATGCCAACATCCATTGGCTGCCTCAATTTCGTTACAGTACTAATGCCCCTGTTTAGGCTGACGCACAGTTGTTGTTATGGGTGTTACATCACTATGCAACTCTCTCTACGCTCTAAAGTAAGGGAGAGGGAGGGGGTGCTTGGCCTCCCTCTATTGCACGCACAGAAGTGAAAGATGGACTTCGCTCCCCCAACTTCCTTTCGTATTACACATAAAAGAGAGCGGGGCAATTTCTCGCCCCACTCCTTTTGTACAGCTCACAAAGATAAGCGAAAACCGAACCCTACCCCTTCCACCACAACCCCAACCCACCTCTTAAACCGCTGGGCCATCCCCTCCGCGCAACTCGTGCCATTTCATCCGCCTATGTATTTCATAATGCAATGGTCATACCTTTCGTATGCCACCTCGTACGTATGTACAAGAGCGATTGTGTGCAGCAGGTTCATCTCGAAGAGTGCTCTCACTTGATGTCAAACTTCTGGGGACTGCGCAGATTGGAGAATAATGCTGAGGGTGGGAATTTTTCCTCGAAATTTTCAGCACATTTTTCACCTTCGAGCACCACACCGATCCGGCAGTCCAACGAACTTGTCAAAAAAAAAAAAATCGGCCAAGGAAGGAATAGAAAAAAATTCAAAATTTCTCCACTCTGAAGAGCGTTATCAACGGAAAAACCCAAAATGGAATTAGTGATCTTTTATATATTTATTTAGATTTATTCTGAAGATGCTGACTCACGCGGACAGAAGAAATAAGCAAACCTATGAAAAGTGCCGAAGATGGGTTTTCAGCAAATTCATTGCTGGTAAAACTTCGTGAGGCATTTTCTAACGTTTAAGCAAATCAGGATAAATTTGGTGGTTATCAGCTCGTAAGATATGAACAACAAAACACTGGCTTACCAGCAGTATGGTCAGAAAGATTAAAAGAGTAAAGAAAATGACATGAGCACATCGTCAACCTAGCAAGCATAAAGGTTTGATCGGTGAGTAGACGCTTGTTAAGAATAATAATAACTTCCTGCATTAAACAATAACTGCTTCTTATAAGTTCCACCTCTCCATAGCATTATGCATTCCAATCAATTTTAAACAATTCTAAGGTGGAGGGCAAAATTCTCATTTTCCAGAGGAGAAACACGTTAAACTGTGCTTCCATTCTCAGGCTGTTGATCCCAGAACCGATTATAGGCGTAAGGTTTATCGATCAGGATGGCCAGAAATTTCCCCACTGTGGAAAGAACTGACCAAATAAAGCTTTCAAATTAGCTATCCTTCAGTTGTCGGTTATTCATACAGCTATGAATAAGTGGTGATGATGATTGCTGACAATTCTTGACAAAGACATGAAACAAACTATTCAGCAAGTAGATAAATGAACGCGTAAATAAATAAATTAACTAATTAATTAATTAATGGGTAAGCAAATGAATAAGTAAATAAATAAATAAATAAGTCACTAAGGAGAATCAGTGGATAAATGAATAAGCGAAAATAAAAAAAACAAAAAAAAGAAATCGAGTAAGCGAAACAAGTGAACGAATGAAATAAATGGATGAACGGAATGAACGGATGAATAGAATGATGTTGGCGAATAGATGGGTAAATGAACAAGGAATGAACACAGAAGCAAATAAATGAAAGAAGTAATATGTGATTTATTCTCCGTTCCTTCCGCTTCGGTGCAACAAAAAATCTTATGGGAATTATTCGCGATGAGAAAAGAACTGCTCCACCCAATGAAACAATTAATGTGAAGATTTAAGTTTGCGATTAAAATGAGATGCTAATATTACTGAGAATTGCTTAGATCTCATTGCTTTCTTTAGAAAAAAAAAAAACTCTAGCAGACGGAACCAATTTAGCAGATGCTTATACCTCATTAAAATCAACAAAAAATCACTTCAATTCTTGCAACCCTTTTCGCTTGTGCTTGAAACTGCTCGCTAATCTACGAATCAGATCACTCAGGAAACTACTGATAATAGTATCTACTATCACAACTACTGGTAATATAAGCACTTTCGCTAATGCGTCAAAACAAGCTAGGCGCCTTCGCGAAGCTACTAACAGCAACCGAGCATACGAAGGAGAGCATTCGCATTCGAACTGATCAGAACGCGCAAGTAAACATACAAAAGGTTAATGTTATACCTGATCGACTAATAAATGAATTGAACATTTTCAGGTAATTTAAATTCATTGCAGTACTCTTTAAAGTGTTACCATGGATATTGCTATGGAAAATTATCCGACGCTATTCAATATAGCCATACAAATTTTGCGGTTCTATATTCTTTGATACGGGAATTGATAGCATGCGAAAGATGATGAGTACAATATCTTCATAGGAATGGAATTTTTTTCCGTCATATATTGAACATAATAAGTGCAGATTTGTAAGAAACTGTAAAGGACCATTTATCCTTAAAGAACGAAATTATAGTTGGAGGAGGGGAAATATTCATCATCTATGATGCTAAGCCTCATCCCTCAAGTTGAATGAAGGCATTGAAAAGCACACAAAATATCGCTCTAGCATCTATCATTAGTGTCTTAGACGATACTAAAATTACACAGACGAGGAAGATGAAGGGCGCTTCGTTGATAGGACTTCTCTCGAACTAGGAGAATAAAACGTTGCCAGACTGCACTTCAAAAATGGTTTATCTGAACAGGGTCTTTTCGAATATCATTGAGACCATCGCAGAACACAAGTTTCAACTGAAATGCTTCTCAAAAAATTGTTATGATTGAGATTTCCGATTTCTTTATCAGAGAACGTGACGCATAAAAGGGTGCAAATTTAGCCCACACATCTCGTATGCTAAGATCCTCATAGAGTGGCTGCATAAAACAAACTTTTACTCGATAATGTTGAAGACGATGGTAGAGGAAATAGGTGGATCACAAAAGACTGCAAAAATACTCCCTCAAAACAGACAACAATAGAACTTAACTTGGAGCCAACGTTTCAGCTAACAATCTTATTTCATTTTATATTAATGATTAACTGATAGCAAATGCTAACTTAAAACCCGATGAGCTTTTCACGTAGGCTACACGTCATCTGTATGGAGTATTTCGCCGACATTCATTAAGTTTAAATCAACAATAGAAAATAAATGCAAATAACACGTGTCAAGGTATGAAGCAAATGGTAAATCGTTGAAAATTACGCATGAGATATCGCTCTCAATGCTGGTCATTTAACGGGACACCGAAAATTTTGCTCAGTAAAGTTCAATTTTTGCGTAGCGTAGCGATTGCTTTTAGTGCGCATAGCACGCGAACGATTTGCTTATATTCGTCATTGTTATATCACTTTGGTAGTTGGAAACGCCTTTATTATTTTTAGAGCTAAGTTGGACATGCTGCAATTATTTTATTTTAGGATTTTTTTAAACGGGGTTAGAGGCAGATTTCCTGGATTTCAGATTTGCAGCAAGAAACTGAAAAAGAAAATCCTCGAAAACTCGACACCCGAGCAATAAGGATTTTTCTGTTTATACAGCTGCTGAGCAATCCAAAGCATTTCTTGAAAGGGCTCTCGTTGCTAATGGAATTTTCTAAATGTGCGATGAGTATGTTTTTATGCACTTTTGCTAATATGCTTTGTAAATGTGGCGATTCATGGCCATAGGAGTGCATATGTGTGTATGTCTCCCGGTCGCTTCCTGTCGGTTAATTTCGTCTAGACAATCGCTAAACTTAAATCAATGAACAAAGTGGGCATAAGCAAACATTATGTGACGACAATGCGTAGTGTATTTCATGCTGATGGATCAAATGCGAAGAAACTATACCTATTTGATGCAAAAGATTATGTGCATTTTACACCAATTATTCTACTCCACTCTCTTTCACCTGAATCGCATGAAAACGAATCTTTTGCCGAAGATTCACGAGAGCGACCTACTTATTCCAGACGTGCAAAAATTTGAAAAACCCTTCAATTCCCAGAAAGACATTCCATCCGTAAATTTCATACTAGTCTACTTCGTGTCTACCACAGCGTAATGTTTTATCGTGCTCACGTTTGAAGACATGGTCGTCCGCTCTGAAATGCGGCATGCAAAATTTGAATATTCGAAAAGGTGCGATTAAAATGAGTTGTTCTCCTGTCTCGTTAAATTAGAATGACATGAGCAGAAATGCTCGTTTGATAACGTGTAATTTTACTCGCTGCAAAACAGATACCTGAGGGAATTATCGCAACTGACTGCTTCCAATGAATATTCCACTGTTTCATGATAATTTCCACATAATCAAGCGCCATTGAACTTTCTCAATCGATTTCGTTCATACTGCAATCGTTAACTGCAGATAATCAACGCTGACTGACATGAAAAACGCATAAGAAAGAGTGTGTTAGTTTAGGTTAGTTCCTTTTTCTATGTCCACCACAAATGCGATAGAGACGCGCTAAAAGAGCGTTTCGATTGACGATTTGTCGCTTGCTTACGAGCAACGCAAAACAATTATTGAGCTTGACGTGCTCTCTTTTCTGCTCTTGTTCGCACATAGCTAAATCGTCGGCAAAATTTACGTCTCAGTGATCAGCAGCGCCATCGAATGAGGTTTTTCTGAAGGTCTACTGTGTAGTCTGTGTTTGAACATCTTAAACCAATGAAACTCGAAAGCAACGTTATTTGCCAGTCGTATGCGTGTTTTTACCTAAGAAATAATCGTCTTTTTGCTCCTATGGTCAGAACAATGTCGTTATGACGAGACAGTTTAGTTGAAAATGTCAACGTCTGTACACTTATTGGGCTCGATATCTTATCAGTGACCTTAATGGCAAATCCTGGCATCTAAATAATGTATTGAAAGAAAGACCTGCTGATTTATAAGTTCCTCACGAAGGCCTACCGATGAGGAGCGCTAGTGAGCTTGAAAATCGTCCTGTATTGAATTATTCATCATTTCTCCGGACTCCTTTTCACCTTTTTCCCCCACTTACTTTGCTTAGTGCCCAGCTTCTAAATAAATAAAACAGATGCGAATGAAGTTTAATTGCATAGGAGGAAAAACCACGCGAAACGTGCAAATGTTGACCCAGAAGAAACTACTGTTTAATGTTGCTCATCATGATGAGATAGAGGAAAACTTGGAAACAAGAGCACAATCTCAGGAATTCGTAACAGACTTTCTATTATAGACAGAACCTAAGATTTCACAAATTTAGCGGCTGAGTTTTTTTCAGCCGCAAACCATTGTGCAAGCACATCCAAGATCCTTATCGGCTAATAGTTTAGCGAAGTTGTTGTTTTTTTCATATGCGCGTCTGAGTGGGATTTTTTGGAATTCTTTTCAAGGAAACAGTGCAGCATAAATACAGCTTTAACTTTATGTCATGAATGTGAATTGTTGGAGTGTAAAGAGCCCTCCTTTGCAGTCGTCTTCCAACCTAAATGATTCTTCATCAACTTCTTCCGAGTTTTCTGCCACAAAGTTTTAGTAAGTCGTTTCTTTTTTCTAACCAAAAAATTCACACATATTTGCGTTCGTTGACGTCGGCGGTACACTAATTTCACCGATTTTGAGTTTAAGAGTTGGCGCAACGAAGAGCAAAACTCAACAGAATAAATAGGATCAATGTGGAGTGGTTTGGACACGAATTCGAACGCGCCTGGAAGTGACACTCGACCCTCAACGCCGCTCACTATCAGAGTGAGCTCACTTTAAGGGATGAGAATGGAGCACTTTTTGGTCTTTGGATCTGCGAAGCATGATTGCGCACAAGGCTGCATTTCCTGTTGTTTTGTCAAGCCGTTATTGCACTTCACTACCCATAAACATGGGCTCCACACCCCCTTCTATAAAAATAAGATCATTGTAATCACTTATGTTCCATGTAATACTATGTGTCCCCTGGAACGTTGACGACCTCATTCTTCCACCATTCAAAATGCTTCAGTGAAGAATTTTGTTTCCCTATCCTTCCTCTAATGTGAATATTTTACACTCTGTGCAGTAAGGAAGAAAGAAATTTGTCAGATATTTTTCCATTGCAGCGATTGATACAGCATCACAGCCACTCTCATCTGGAAACTAGCATGAAAAAAAATGCATGTATTACAATATTAGGTATTCCTATATTTTAGAGGAAAATAACTTGCGAAGATATCGTGTGGATGCTATTTGTGGAAATCGCATGTGAATTAGATTGACATAATGAAGATAAATCCTCGCCTTATTAAGATAGAATTTAGTCTAACTGCAAATATACTAGTCAGTTAACGGAATATGCGAGTCACCGAAGTAACTTTCGTCAACACACGTTCACCACCACTATATTTGTTGCTTGATTTCATAGCAGAGTCGATGAACCCGTGCACATGCTGCGGCCTTTATATTCGGACGAACACATATTTCATTTAAGGTTGAAAGTGAATAAAATTAGTTTCACTTTGCGGCGTTATGAAATAACTCTCCAAAGGCAAAAACAGATGACATCAACCACGTGCGAATAAACAAGTGCTGCAGAAATTCAAAATTCCATCTGGAGAGGTGAAAGACATCAGAAAGTCTAAAAAAGTGCGCAGATAAAAAATAGAAGAAAACATGAAGAGGAAACATGGTTTTGTCGTTGTTATAAAAACATGCTCGAAAATAGTGAACATATGACGTGAATGTGTGCGAAAACATAATCTCATGAGTCGATGAAACGTATTTTTGACAGTATTAATTGCTGACGATTGTTTCTAAACGATGGTGACTTTTCTACGATTAAAAAAAAGGTGCCACAGGTATTTTTAGTGAATGATGGCAGAAATAGACACATTTCGTTCATTTCCATCCTATTATGTTAAGCTCTCGAGCGAGAAGTGAAAGAAGGATTTGCAGCCGATCTATCAAACTTAAATCAGTTCTAAAGTCTAAAACCTCAAGAAAATTTTCTTGAAATTCAAAGTTCATTGAAATATAATGGGATAAAACCCCAAAAATTTCCTGAAAGATTACCATAGTAGCATAACAACTTCCGTTTTCGTCAAATGCCAATAAATTATTTTCATTTATTTTTCTCCAGAATTTACTTCATAACGATCAAATTCGTGGCAAAAGGCTTGATTAATGCAATCAATCGGTGTCGTCAGCACTGCTTCTCCTTCCTCAATACGTCGACGAAATGCATTACATTGTTCGCAAAGAGCGTTTTCATACACCACTCATCATTTTATTTGGCAAACAGCGTTATACTCGAGAGATGGGAGGCAGAAATCGAGATCTCTGAGTGAACTGCTTTTTAGGTCATTCGAAAATTTCAATGCACCTTTCCTTTTCAATCTGACACATGAAGTGTGCTTTATAATGCTGTTGCCACATGATATGAAGCAAGCCGACAATTAAATCTAGGCAGTTAGTTCCAGTCAACGCCGACTAATACCGGCTGACGTGTAAAATCCTATAATGTCGCAGACATTGATTTCAACGACAGTAGCGAATAACAACCTGCATAATAGCTAAAGCTTAGCAAGAAGAAGGTAATGGTCATTCATCTGTGAAAGATATTTCAAGATCTTTCGACAACGTGCGGTCTTCATACAGATATCACTTAACAGCGATGAAAAGCTAAAAATGAAGTAAATGATGAGTGAAATTTATTAAACCGGCAACTGTAACGACTGAGATTAGAACCAAACACCTTAATTCCAAATATCTAATTGTTATTGGTAAAATTCGCTAAATAATCGAAATTAGACTTCAAATCGAGAATTCACTAAATGACAATGGAAGTTTTCTGTAGAAATATGCTCATTTAAAGGTGTCATTCGACTCGTAAGCTCATTAAACATTTGAAATCAACATTTTAGGAGCATTCATTCTGGCGAAATTAAAGTTGTTTTTTTGCTTCTACTGAAGAATGCTTTACTGCTTCCTCGTAAGCGACGCCTATATTAAAGGAAATCGTTTAAGTAATAAAATGCTCGATAGAGAGGGCATGAGTGCTCTTTAGCAACACTCATATGCGGTTATTCAGCGATTTCAAAAAGCAGTTCTGCATGCACGATTATTATTTCTCTGATTGTTTTCCTTATAAGCACATCACTTTTTGCTGAAGAAACCTCCTAGACTATTTATTGCCAGCTATGGGGCGCCGCTTCGATTAATTTTATACAGAAAGGCGCATCAAGAGAACGGCTTTATCTTGATTATTTCTATTGCAAAGCATTTTATTCAAACTCGCACATTAGATACTTCATCGGTTTGGAAGGATTTCGAAGAACAATGAGTTTCTCCAACATTCTCAATAGTACGTCTCGCTCAAACGTTACCAAGTGATAAACACAGCTTTCGTGATATCTTTCAAGGCAACCACTAATCTGCATATGGGCTAAAGATCCATTTCCCAAATGCTCAAAAAAAAAAAAACGCAAGAGAAGACTCTCTCGTTTCCCGTTTGCCCTGCTCTCTTCAAATCTACCGACGCCAATGTAAGTGACCAGCAGTAACTAATAATAGCGGTGGATAAACAGAGAGCAGTAGAGAGCTGATTCTGACGCTCACTAAAATCTCTGATTAGGCGGAGGAAATTTCTTGATCTGGAATAACTGAAGATTTTTCGAGAAACAAAATCTCAGCTTCAGAGAAATTCGACACCAAGGTTCTCGGCCTCACTGTTCATCAAAGACCCCACCTTTAATGAAGCAGTTGTCATCTACTGCTTAACGACACCTTTGTGCATGTTTCATTATTACCAAAAAAGCAGGTGCATAAGCTGCAGATCACACATACTCCTTATTTGCTTTCAGTGCGGCGGCGACGATGTCATGCAAATAGACCAACTAAGGGTAACATCTTCACTGTCGAAAATTTGGATTTTTTTTGCTCTCTTCCGAACGAAGAATTGCATTTCTTTGGCATTATTTCCAACATTCCAACTGCTCTCAACAATTTCGCCTCTGCTGTTTTTACACAAAAGTGATGTCATCCCCTTAAACGGAATTTCACTGTGATGCACTAATATGTCGGGCGATGAAATTCGGCTTGACAGCGAACAAACGACATACGAACTCTTTAAAGAATCTATGCATCCTGATTTCCGAGAAAAGTTATGTGATCGATCATAAAGATGTAAAATTCGGATGAAAGTTTTATGGAACAATTGGAAAAATCGTTTGTAGCTTCGAATGTTTAGAAGCGCTACAGACGAAACATTACTGCAATATCGAAAAGACTGCGTTGAAATCGATCACAATTTCTTTTTCGAAGGCGCTCATTTTACTCCCGCATATCTTCCTATGAACTGGCAAATAAATTTCGACGCTTATCCAATAATTTCAGGAAAACTGGAATTTCTTGGCTCTTTTAAACCGTTTAGAAAGTTTGATCTGACGCACGTTTTTAAGCTGATTATCATAAATGGACGTTCAGTGTGTTATATCGATAGCAAATTGCAATAAATGAGCAAATTTTTCTGCATTATATATATATATATATATATATATATATATATATACTTTTTTTAGGAGTATTACGTAGCCTGGATTAGTGCAGTTGCATACTGCTGCTAGTTTAGTGACAGCATGGTAACGTTGAAGATCGTCAAGTGACGGCAGCTGACATTGTTGATGTATCTCAATCAACAAAGTATATTGTTCTGATTCAGTTGATGAATACAAACGCTTTTGTGGTCGATGTTTGCAGCTGAGGTGATGAGAAAATTGAAGTAGAAAATTTCTGCTATTCTAGAATTACTAATGTTTTAAATTCGCCTGTCTGAGGCTTTCCTTAAAGGCGGAAAAAATTAAAGCTCATAGATACGTGAAGCTTCCACTTCGTTCGCAACTTTTAAAAACGTGATGCAGTAACGTTGTGCTGAAGAGAAACTTCGCCGCAGATATATACCACAACAATGACGGCAGAAACCTTCGGAAGTAAAAGATCGCCGAACTGAAATGTCGGCAAAACGATTTAAGTTATTCTCTAGATTATTCGACACCTCGAAATTGCGTGTGCTTGATCTTCGCTTCCTTCACTTCCGTTCGTGATAAGGAGATTAAAAGTGAAGCACTTCAGTCTGCCTCTACAATTTTTAAAGGTACTAGGACACTTGCAATGTATATGACGTTGGCTCTCATTTGCTGTCAATTTGTTCGATTAAAGCTCAATCTGAAATAAAGAAAAGTTTCGAATGTGGATATTGTTTATAGTGTTAAGAGATATTTGTATAAACAGCAGGCACTATTTCATAAACAAAGAAATAAGAGAAAACTAAAGTATGCACTTTGTTACAACATAAAGCAATAAACATAAGGAAATGGAATGAAGGAAGAAAGAAAAAAAAAGAAGAAAAGAGAAGAACAATGTTGCAAAGTCATTAAACAGCGACAAAAGGGAAGCAAATAAGTCGCACTCAACATGAACGTTCACAACTCTGTAGTAAACGTCACGAACCATCAGAGTGGTGTACGAGAACGATGAGCGAACGAGAAATGAGCAGATTTCAGTCGGGAACACACCTCTAGTTATCGCCAACGAATAACGCCCCGGAGCAGTATGACTGTGATCTGCAACATCAACTTTACACAGAAATTGCTCGCTCTAAAATCTTTTTATTTGCTGTATGACACGATATAAAGTAAAACACAGCAACGATAGTTTTGGAAATCAAAACGACGAGTTTGTAATCATATAGACTGTTTAGGGCAAATGCCTTAGGAAAAGTTCTCGAAAAATAATTCAGGCGAATAATTTCTCTCCTGTCGAAATTGTATTTGTTTCCTGTCGATAGTGCTCAGTGGGGTATTCCAGTGAAGGCTAATCTATAGTGATCCAGATATCCAAGGCACCTGCATTTAACAGCCGTTCAATTAGGGTGCAAAAAGGGCAATGAGGACGAAAAATGAGTTGAGATTGCATGGTGGACTACGAATGTTTCGCTGAAGACCGGTGAATTCAATATCAGCACAGTTGTGGGGTTGTAGATCCTTGAGCGACTTTGGCAAACACCCTACATGCAGTTGACAATCCGTCGGAAACATCACCGATGTAATCCAAGAACATAGAGGGATCCACAGTGTTGGGCTCCTGTGGGTAACTAATCTCGTTAGGAAAAGTTGTACTAGCTCTAAATCCGATGGATCGGCAGAATAAAAGTAATTTTAACAATTTCAACCAGTGCAGTAAACCTGTCAGTAATACAAGGTTACCGAGTGTAGCCAACAGTTCCTCATGAATGACTGCGTGGAATGCGTTTTTATAAGCCTTGCGTATGGATTCATTTTGTAGACTGCGATTTAGGTTCACGCACTCAATGATCTAATAGTCTTACATGAGTTTTTGGACGGCTAATTGAGAAAAGAAAAGAATAAGCACTTAAAAAATTGTCGAATTGGTAGGAAACATCCTCTTGCAGCTTAATTAAGAAACACATTCATATGATTATCGTGCAAAATAACCGGCTAAGAACATTTCAAGCATCGCTCCTCCATCCTTCTGCGTTGATTGCCTTTAGGCTATTTCAATAAACGTGACTGGACGTTCTTCATCATTTCGTACGATGCTTAAACGATGACACGTTCGCTCAAAACCTGTTCGTCCAGTGTCATATGAAGGAGTGCTTTTACACTGCCTTTTTTTACAGCAATTTTCAACAGAATTTGAGGGAACTGAGATGATAGAAAGGCATTATTGGCCGGAAGTAGCATTAAAGTGAGCATAAAATGACGAAATGAGAGGTGATCAGAAAAGATGGACGCCACTGAATGTATTGTGCAGTAGTAATGACTCACCGGCTTGTCGACGTGCACTCGTTGCATTGTTCTCATGGCGATAATTTGTCTAAACTCTTATACCATATTCAGAAAGCATGCAGAGAGGTACATACGAATAACGCGAAAAGCTGGAACAGCGAAAGGTACTTCATTGGACTACCTCTGAGATTGCATGTGTTCGGGAGTGTGCGAACGATTCGCTCTAACCGCAGCTACGACTGCGAATGTTCGCCGGCTGCTTCCCTCTACAACCAAGTGCTACCTCGTCTAAACAACTACTTGAAAAAGAATAAGAAGACTAAATGTTAGGCAATCCATATAAACATTCTTCAGGATATTGTTGTTACGTTAGCGTTGCGACAGTGGGAACAACTGAACAGCCAACAATATACATAGATTTTACAGACGCTTAGCGAAGATGTTTCAGAGAACGACTGCTTCATATGCACCATTAAACGCACAATAAAGAAGCCGAAGACTGTTTCTCTCGATCAAAGAAAGTTACCCACTTAGCTGCGCAATTATGCAGAAACACTGCCTAATAAAAGCTGCAGTGTAAAACAATTCGTAGATTAGAAATTTGGACTGCTGCCTATCTTTTCACCTTCATAACACCCTTATTGACTGTTCTACCATAAGAATTCTATATCTTTGCTGTATGTGGAATTTTTTTATCAATTGCATCCCAACAAACACATTGGCAGCAAATCACTGAAGCATTTGAAGAAACGAAATGAGCCAATAATGACAAACTGCACGTGAAAAAAAAAATTGCTTTTTGCAACATTCAGTACTGAAATCTACTTATCGCATATCGATGTCACTTACGTGATCTCAGCTTCAAATTTCATCCGTCAAGGCAGCATTTAGTCAATCTTTGGAGCTGTTTTTTAAAGACCGAATATAAAAAGCACATCTGAGCAGTAATAATGAACTACTGCAAGCTCACATCTTAGTGGTAGTAATAGACATTTATTCCGCATAATTATGTGCTCAGATCATGGCGGAATGTTCGCTAGGGAAGCGATAGTATTATCAGGTTTACTCGTTCAGGTTTTCACTCAACAAATCAATTACTCCATATGAGCAATTGATTGTTTCTCACTAAAGAGTGTATTTGCGTTGAATGATACTCGAACGAATGGAACTTCATCATCGATAGTGAATTCATTCACTCTCCATAGCTCACCTTTGTCGCTTATTTCTTTTGTTTTTTTTTCCTCTCAATTCCTAAACTATAGAATGGAGTGCAGGCTTAGCTTATCTGTCATGAGCTCATTCGTGAAATATTGGTGCAAGCGTAAAATACAAATATAACGCAAAACGTCTACAAGAGGATAGACACCTTCGTGCTATGCTAAAAGTATTGCGCCTTGCAGATATTTACAGGTGGTTATGTATTTTGCAAGGCATCTCGAAGCTAGGAGAAGTAATGAAGAAATGCAATGATAATTGCAAATAAACAAAGATAATTAAAGTGCAAAAACTCGATATGTTTGAACGATAAAATGCAGTTCCTCGTCAGCTGAATTGTCAAGTGTAAATGCTCCATGAAAGTGCTAAAAAACGAGTTCTGAAGAGTTGTATGAAGTTTTTCGCCGTAGAAGCATAAGGACTCTTCTAGTCTTGAAGCGACAATATGACGGAAACGATAGTTTCACCTTCTCTCGTGAACTAGTCACGAATGTTTACCTCAAGGGTCTCAGAAAGAGGTAGAGAGAAGAGCAAGGTAACCACTTGTAGTGATGGTGAAATAACCACTTGTAGTGATGGTGAAAAAGTTACATGAGAATGAGATATGGGTATGATTGTGTCATGCGCAGCAATGCAAAATGAAATCGGATTTGGCGACTTTTGATGGCTAATTTTTATGTGTAGAAAAAAGTGACCACTGAATACACGTCCATGCTGCCAATCAGGTAGGTAATTTTTCCTTTACTGAACTGACCATTTGCAAGACAGCAGCGAATCGCCATGACAACAGCCATTAATAGACACAAAGGCAGCAGCTCTTCGTTTCACTCGACAGGATAAGGTGTGCAGTTTGCGACTTCCTCATTGCACTTACATTATTCATGGGTCCATTTTCATGCTATATTGCATCGTAAGCATACGACCCGAGAACATCGCAAAATCGAGTTGCCCGCGGTAGTTGGTGATCACCGACGGTATGACTCGGCGAGCAATTTCAGCTCTACCATTGTGCTCATCGCCTTAGCCATGGTGCGCGCATGTCGGCTGCTGCTTTATGAGAGCGCACGACTCAGCGACATCTACGCACAAATCTGCTTGCATACGCAACTGACGTTTGAGAATTCAGTCAGCAATACTTCTTCTTGTCCAGGCCATTCCCTTGTTGTGCTGTCCGATTTAATTAATAACCGCATTAGCACACGTGTGCGTCTATCTGCACGTTGTAATTCAATAGTGACGAAGGCGTCATTCATCTCCAGCAACGAACTAGAGACTCCCATGCTTACCACCCGAAAAAGTGATTGATTGACTGAATAAGGACTCAACTCTTGATGTTTAGCAGCAGCAGCTTTTTCCAGCATCATAAGTTCTGCAGCTACTCATGTATGTTTTAGTCTCACAATATTTGTGACCCATTTTTTCGTTTTTGGCTTCGTGAAAATTCACATACAATGAAGGAATCCATTGCACCAGTCTGAATGAGGTTTGCATGGCAAACGCTTAGAACCGTTCTGTTTCTGATATCTAAAAGTCACTACTCGATTCTGCAGCTTCATGGCCACTCAAAATTTCAGTATTTCTGAAGCTATCAGATTCGAAATTCGAATCTCAAACTGGAATCAAGTTTCGTCCTTCTAACAATTATCGAGAATTCACAGAGCGAAAGCATCCTCATTCCTAGGCACTCTTCACCTTGTGAGTCGATATTGCAGTCATTAATTCATAGCAGTGGTATCAAAAACACTTTGCGAACTTCGAACCTTTGCAAAGACTTCAAAGCGCATGACTTTCATTGTAGTTTTTTTTTCATCATAGATGGCTTTCAGCGCTGTTCATATATGTAATGAGCTAGCTCAGCAACAACACTGGTTGTGCCACGCCATGTAGCGCAATCTCACAATTGTTTTTCTTTTTTCAAGTCTTAACTAATTTTTCGTGGATAATGCAATATTTTTAGTGGAATGAAGTGTGGTAAGTTTCTGAACTGTAAGGTGACGAGTGAGCATTGTGAGATGCGTTTATAAACTTTTTTGTTTGGTTTTATTTAGTGTTTCATTTGCTCGTTTCTTCATAATTCACCATTCCACTACCCCTAAGCTAGTCTTGTGAATAGAGGTTAATGAAACGAGCAAGAAACTTCCGAAGCAAGCAGTCTCCACATGCAGCCGATTCCTTTACGTGCTCATGTATTCTTTAGAAGCGAGGCTAATATTTCAAAAAGTGTGACTCCAACCGGAATAAAAGAACACATGAAACTTCTTTCCAAACTTCCTTAACAGCGAGATAGTACGAACCCCTTTATGATGGATCGATGATTTGTACACTTTATTTCATATGAGTGAACGGACCGAATCTAGCACAATGCATGAGAATTTTTCTTAAACGTTTCGTCTAAGAATTCTTTACTTTAAAATTTTTTTTCGTAGTTGAGATAACTTGCCTCTGTCACATCATCAACAGCATATGTTCAATTTTCTTTCTTATGCTACTCACTAACAAATAATACCAATTTAGAACCTCGGCTATAATTTTCCAAATTAACTGTTCCCTCGAATCGGACTTCAGTGTTTCGTTCACTGAAAAGTGAACGAATTTCAACGAAGGCAAAAGCGAGGAGATACGGTTGTCTGATGGGCATTCGTTATCCGTGGATATCTTCACCTCTTCGTTTTTAGCACATATATTCGTGACGAATTCTTAGTTTGAAGTGCAATTTGATTGTGTCGTCACGAATTCGATGCTTCACGACTAGAGCGTGTAAGGACGCTATCGCTGATGAGTCTACGTTAATGTTATTCGTAAGGTTGTTGATGAATGTCTTGAATTACTTTGTTACAAAAAAATGAAGTAGACTGTCTATTTCATAGGACTGAGTGAGGGAGGATTTCGGCAAGCAACTAGATGAGCAAATTACTCTCAGAAAACAATCTTTTCAAGGTGTGAATTTGTTTGTCAAGGATGTGAAGAAATGAGAAGACAATCCGTTATAAAATGCCCTACATAACTTTCGTATTTTAACAGACGGAGATGCTCTTCATCGCAAACGGTTGAGTGAACATTTTTTCAACACGACAGCATCGCATAACGAGAACGCCGCCTTCATAGAAACAAAAGCTGTTGAGCTTTGGGGAATGATGGCACAGCACCTTTTGATGGAGTGAAGTGTGATCACTTTTTATACTATAAGGTGTCGGATAAGCGTACATTTGTATACTTTTTTTGTTTTGTTTTATTTAGTTTTTTATTTCCGCGTTTCTTTACTATTCACCATTCCACCACGTTATTCTACGCCTAAGCTAGTCTCGTGAATAAAGATTAAGGTGGAATAAGACCTGTAAGGCATCTGATAAGCTTACTAAATGAAGCCATTTGATGAACAAAATTAAAGCAGCTTTGTCTTACCTGTCTCGAAGATTTATTATCCAGTGTCCTTTTGTGCTCCTCAATTAAATCTTAAAGAGGTGATCCTGTCTCTCCAATTTATTCTTTTCTGAGTGAATTTTGCAACTGCGCTCCAGTTTTTTATAGCTTGTAATCAGACGATAAGAAAAGTCTGCAAATTTCGGGAACTGCGGAATAGACAGTAGATGCTTTAAAATATGCGTGTGCTGCTTCCCAACACACTCAGAGTAACTCACACAAAGAGCGAATTAATGCAGTACGGGGAACACATGAACAATACACATGAATCAGTCCGTCTGACCATGGAAACACACGTGCTGTACTAGTTGCCTTTCGCGAATTGCACTATTTCCATGAACGGAGATAGAATCGAGACCACATGTCATCGGAAACCTTCGAGGAAAACCAACATTTTGCGCCGAGAGTCGACTCATTTAGCTGTGATGAAAATGGAGATTAACAACATTGGTTGGCAACACTGACTGAAGAAAGCAGCTATCAAGATCAAAGCTTGAGGTGGTAGCTAAAGAAAATGCTTGTGGCATTATTGACTTCCACTTTTGTTGTTGCATTAAAAAAAGGTCCAACAGAGCCGAGATGTACATAAAATCGTCCCATCAGTGAGTGCGCTAAAAGACCTATAATGCTGTCACCAACAAACAATATTTTGTCCATTTGCGTAATCACTGAGTACATCGTTACGCCTAGGAAAATACTGATGTCGAATTGCATTCACAATCTGCTCTCTGTCCGATGGGACTTAATAAAGTTGACTGAGATTATAAGACGAAAGAAATTGCGTTCATCAATAAAATACACCGGTGATTGCGAAAATAAATAAGATCAAAGGTGAGAAGCGCAGAACTAATCCTTTGAAGATATACTCGTCGATGCCCTCACTTATTCGTCATCAAGTTGTGGAGCAAAGTGATCACATCTCAAAAATTCCCTTTAAAATGTAGGATGCTGCAAGAAAAACGATAAAACGCAAACTACTGAAGCAGCTTCGATTCAGCACGCTCAATCGTTACATGACGTAAGACTGACGGAGCTACACACATTCCTCACTGAACGTAGAGCTCAGCGAATATTCCAAGTCTGACCGTCTCAAGGCAACGAATTCTACCACGAGTGAAGGCAAGAGGGCTAAAATATTTGAAGTTGAAGTGGTTGAAGAATTAGTTTTATGGAAAACCTAGAGGAGAGCCGATGTGGTCCACTTGTGACGAAAGAAGAGAAAAGAATGCTAGAGAAAGGAGAATATTGCAGCAATAACAGCGGCGATTGCCTTTTGATGACGTCCTCGTTGCGGAAACGTCAGATATAAAACAGTGAAATGAATGAGAACATAGCATTCTCATTTCTAGAAAATAGAGGATCTACATCGTTATCTACCTGTGCCATCAGCCACGCTGCCAAAATTTCTTACCTGCAAACCTAAGTCATCGGGAATCACTGCATGAGATTACTGAAAACACGATAACCGAGAAGCTTCCGATGCACACTGCACATCATCTTCGTTGTCAAGAGAGGGTCCACGTGAACTAACATTCGTATCTTCAGAAACTCATCTGACGCATTCACTGATTAAAAAGGAGTGAAATTTTGCCTGCATTGTGATTGCATTTGGGGGCCGTTTTCTCTGAAACAACAGCCGGTTTGCTACTTTCCGCGTATGCTTTCTGTTACCATCCTCAGCTCATAGACTGTTGCAAAAATGGGTATGGACTTGCGGACCAGAGGACGGAAAGATGCACTTCAACGAAAATACAAAAATAATGACGAGAAAACTTTATAGACTGAAACTATTCAGCAAACCTCCGAAACTTAATGTTGTTTTGACCTATACATGAATTTTGATCTCCGCATAAGCGACCTCTCCTAGTTCGCTACTTAACCGCAGTTTTAGGTTCAGTTTGACTGGTTTTCTCCTATATTCTTTCTCCTTTCTCCCGTCAGAAAATGAATATACTGGGTCGATTTCATCGAGAAACCACCACTGAATCCTGATGCTTTGAGGATGAGGACAACGAGTTTCAAACAGTTTATTATCAGTAGATGTAACAGTGACTACCACTACCATGAGATCCTAGTATCAGTGAACAGATTCAGTCGCGATATGGCCTGCCGATCTGAAAAATTATTGTCGCGATGGTCATTCTTCCATTGATTGGGTAAGACTGGATGATACTTCACTGCTCTTTTCGTTAGCTTTGCAATGACAGTGTGTGCTTGTCGGCTGCGCCGGAATTCTATTGCCTGTGACGGAGAATGTCCGCAAGTTTGTGCGCTGAAATCCACAGCGTTTACAGTTTCGCTGCCCACGTTCATCTCAACCTGCGCTCCCAAAAACGTACTCTATCCTTTTCGTCCCTTGAAAAACAGCCGTCGTCTCCCCAACTTCAGCTCTTTTGTGGGCAGTCTAGGCCCGTTCTACTCTCATTCCGTCTTTTGGCTCCACTTTGGGTCCATCCCAGAAACAAACCCCTCCAAGTTAATTCCATTCCTCCTCCATTTTATGACTCTCCTAATTTCGCACTCGCTGACCATCTTGCATTCGAGTTCCAAGCACGGTTTTTTGGCAAAGTGTATTCGGTCCCGTAAACATGGCTAGTTCGCACAACAAGAATCTGCATTTTTGTGTGTGCTTAATACTGCGAGTGGGGTTGATCCCGTGATGATAGTAGCAAATCCACTTCGCGTTCTCGGAATATCACCAGGAAATTTACAAACAGCGTCTGCTTTTGGAACTCCACGGAAATTATCAGAGCGCATGGGTTTTTAAGGCAGTTCAACTAAGAATCTTGGCCACAGAAATGTTTTGAAGCAGTTATTGAAAAAGTCTGCATTACGATATGCTGGAAAGTGCGTTCGTCCGCAGAGCCAGGCAACGCACTCATCTCCGGGATGTTGATACAACTGCAGAAAAAGAGACCACTACTCTTGTTTTTATTAAGCAGTTTCGGGATGAATCGAGATAAAAGAAAGAATTCACGAAGCGAGTACAATAAAAGTTCAAAGAAAATATCTGGATCTTACAGATCGAAAAACATACACGTTTCAGGTCAAAGAATACTCGTTTTTTTCAACATCGAATGTGGAAAAATAAAAACAGCATCCACAACAACTGTTGACACTGATCGTCTTTCAGTTAGGAAAAACGTGACGTCCCTTGATTTGATTTCTGTGCTTCTTTTCACTCTTGATGGACCCTCTTCATTCCATTTGCAGGCAGCAAACCGAATAACGAAGCAGGCAGGATAGGGGAAAAGAAGCGAGAGAAGCTAACGCACAGTCGGCGAACAGATCAAACAGGTCGAAGACAACCGGGTTATGTTATTTTTGGGGACTACCTCAGGAGGTATAACATTTTCTCGAGATGTTTCTGACAGTCATACCGGCTTTGAATGCGTTTAGTTTTCAGATGAAATAATGCGAAAACTCTGAACGGATTTTTTAGAAGGAATTCACAGGAAGGATAATTTTACCACGATTACCACCACTCTTCCCGGAGCAATTATTGCCGTCTGATATAAATGAGAATAAACAAACTCCAACTTAGACAACACAACTACCATGAAGTTTAAAGTGTAATATCATGAGGATAAAAGCGGAGAGAGAAGAGTAAAAATTTCTCCGAATGACTTCATTTGGCATTTTTACGAGAGAAGCAGTTCTTTTCACACAAAATATGCGGAGACAGCAGCCAACAAACGGAATGCTCGTACCTTATCTAAGTGTTTGGATGAACAAACTGGAGATGAATATGTGATAAGGACCTCTGAAAGAAATACGAAAGAACAATAGACCTTAACTGTCGAACCAATCTTCCATGCACAGTTCACGAGAGGCGCAGTTCACAACAACGTGACTAGGACTTCGAACACTCTCACAACAGTCTTTACGAAGCACTAATCAACAAAATCCCCATCAGGATTACGAGCAAATATGGACGGGAATGACGAATTGAAGCGACTCTATAAAAGCGATGCGACCGTTCAATCGGGGACAGACGGGCGGACAGTGGAGGAACCCTAGTCACGTTGTTGTGAATTGCCGCTCCTGTGCAACTATGTGTCGGAAATGGCTTCGACAATCGCTCTTCGCAGAAGCATTCGGAAACGCAATAGAAAAAAAAAATAGTAAAGAACTTAGCCCACAGCTTTCAACAACTTTGTTTAACGAAAACGACTGATATTTCCATAGGCAATCATCTGTTAACATTTTAAACAGAAAAAAACAACAGTAAAAGCAAAAATAAAGACAGCGAAATATATTAGTCGTTTCGACACAACTACACAAAACTGCTATGAAAGTCCCATCGATATCATCACAAAGAGAAAACTAGTAAAAAACCCAGGTCTAAGCGTCACAGGAACCTACACTTTCGACTACCGAACGCCGTTCAGTGAGAAGAAAAAGCAAAATTCGATCAAGTGAGACCGAATGTCGTGCTCGGATAAACAAGTACCCGGAAGTAGTAGTAGTTGAAATATTTGCAATTCCTAAGGATAGTTGGAATGCAGGACGGAAGTAACTTGGATTGAGTGTTGACCATCTTTTTCTTCTTCCTAATTTATCTTACAATCATGAAAGCAATTATAAATAGAGAATTTGTTCATTATACGAAGCAAAACGACGACTTATTATGAGAATGAGTAAAGACAACTGATTCGCGCATCTCCATTCCCACTATTAACTAGATGAACGCTTCGATGCAAGAAATACTCGTCCAGAAAATAAAGACTCTGAAGCATTCGATGCGATATTGTGACCGTTAAGTTCCATTTTCAGTATTTTTTATTTCTGCATAATTTCTTCACAAATGCAGCCGTATTATCAATAACTGCTATTCGGTAGGGTTAAAAACGGGAAGACCTAATACCTTTAATGCTGTACTGAGAGAGAAACGACTTCCCCCTCATTCCTCACACACACACACACACATACACCGACCTCCTCCCTCTGCAATTAGTGATCACTTGGCAAGCATGAAGTCGCAGAATCCCTCAAAACTTGGAGAAAAAGGCTGACAAACGATGCAAGAAACAGCTGCCGAAATGACGCCGTATTAGATTTACTACACTTGGCACCAGAAGAGAAAAACTAGGTTGACGACCGATGGGAAAAATCAGAAAAACTGGAATGTGGATGAAGTGTGAAGCCATTTTTAAAAATGTGCACAATTTTCAATCGTTGGCCTCATTTTCGACACTTCATAATCGAAATGATAACACCTCATGGCTACCTAGATTTATGGCTGAGGTGGAAAACTTGCAAAACGTGTGCATTTCCTTTTTCAGACTATCTAATTCAAATGCGTAGGCGTTGAGCGAGTTTGCTCGCTTGAACAACAAACCTTCCTTCCCTTAAGAGAGTGATGCGAAAATTTGAAACTCCAATCGAAGATGCAATTTTGCTCGGAAGCAAGAAGGCATGATTGAGCTTGACATTACACTGCAACCTCAAATACTTAAATTAACTGGATGCCGACTAGAATAAACCAGTTCAGAAGCTGAACGAAGAGAAACAGTTAAATTAAAAGGTAAACAAAGGGATAAATCATCATGCAAGACGAGAAACACGAAAAATACTCCGTCAAAAAACGATAAAAGGAACACCAATCGAAAACGCGCGCAAAAGCATTTTTCCTGAATGCGCAAGTTCGTTGACTACTAAGTTACTGCTACGAATGGCTCAATTTAGCTTAGTGATTATTGAAGTATCCGTATCATACCTAAGAATTCAGCCTTAACGATAAATTTCCAAGAAGTTCCCGTATCCCGCCAACATTTGCAAATCAGCATCGTCCTACACTTATCGAGCCTACAGAATAGAAGCATTTCTCTATTCAATTGCTCACAAGCGGCAGCATAAGCTAGTTGTTTAAGATTCAACAGCTCTGCAGAATCTGGTTCATTCGAATTCTCGCTGCCTTGCAGAACCCTCCGAAGAGAGATTCAACCACTGCACAACGCATCAAGTCCCCTGATTTCACAACCAAGCACATAATGTGAGTGTTAAAAATTAACTCTAACTTCCCTGCTGAATTTCAAATCATCCGGCTAGACAAATTTAAGTCGCTGTTTCGACAATACGAAAGCCTTTTCGCCGATTTCGACCATCAGCAGCCTCTGATAGACTCGCACAGAGCAAAGCTTAACATTTAACTCTGATGTGCATCACTTAAAGAACGACTGCCGAACACGAAAAAATGTGATTCAATTATTGTTTGGCGTCAAGGACGGCAAAGTAAACTCAAAACAGTACTCTTGCCAGTGAAATTAACGAATTCCCAAAATTCATGAATAGAAATGCACCCGCTGACGCCGCACAACACCCTCAACTTCATTTCTGCTCACATAACGCACCAAACTGCAAGAAGAAATCACACAATCTTTTACTATTAATATGAGTGCTCAGAAGGCTTCCTTGCCATCATAGATTGAATAGATTCATGTGTATCATCTTTTCTCCGACTCGCCCCTGTGTTTCGCAAAGAGTGCATGTCGAATTTCCTAGCCACGCTCGATCGTGGATCCCCTGCCGTTACGATGTTTCGGCATCATCGGACGTCTCCATCATGAGACCAGCCTATTTTATTCTCAGCCCGCATAGTGAGCATTACTGATGAGATGGGTTATAACCGGTAAATCGTGAAGTTCATCGGTTACTCGTTAGGCACGATCGAAGCAGTTCGCTGCCCCTTTTCACTGCACACCATTTACGTTTCATAAGCTTCTTCACTATCGAATTACTCAAAGATATTATACAGTTTCTAAGATGTATTCGTTCGTATGAAACTTCGAAATACTTTGTAGTGCCGTAAGTTGGGTGTTTTGCACTGCATCGCCGCTGCAATCGAGTGTTCAACTATTCCTCCTCGAGCCATATCAGTCCATTCGGCAATTTCCCGAATAACGAAGCGAACAAACAGTAATAGAATGTCAACTCGACCGAACGCCATAATATACTTTGCGCGCGTTAACGACTGCTCATAGAGGCGATAGAAAAGCAAAAAAGAAGTTGAAAAAGTTGACTGAACGAGTAAATTTGGGCTGGCAAACAGCTCAACGATAAGCCCTTCAACGGATGAGATGCGATGAACTGACGATAGCTAAATAATAAAAAAACACACACACAAATGTTTAAACCCAATGAAAAAGATTGCCTCTGACAACTTCAGATTCCGGAAATTTGCGATCCAGAAAATTTGCACTTTTTAAAGCTAAATCGAGGATTTCTTATACATCCACAAATATCACTTCAATTTCTATCTCTTTCATTTTTCCGATTATTCTCGCCTCAGCTTTCATCTAATTCAGTCCCTCTATTATTCACAGAGATTCTCCTTCCATAAGTGCTCAATTTATTCAGTTCCAATACCTTAGATCCCCTGTCTATACATTCTTTTGCAGTCTCCTGCATCAGCGCACGCCCACTCTTTATGGCCAATATAAATTGTTTTTTAGAAGAGATGGGAGTGGAGGGGAACGGAGGAAAGGAGGTAATTTTCAGCTGAAAAAAGCTTTGCGCACAGTACATTGTAAAAACCAAAACATTGCAAAAAGATAATCGCGATCGCTTTGGCAGCTCTCCACCTGGCCTCTACGATGTTTCTGGTCACCCAAGTATTTTTCTGAGCACCACTTTTATAATCTGCAATATAGAACCGTCTGTCGCGCGGTTTCTTAGTAAGACTTCAATTTTGATCCCCTCATTTTTTCAATACTTAATACCTACCTATCTTTACCTCCTTCACAGATATTAATCATATGACTTTTCTGCTGTATCATGCATGACCCATTAACCCCCATATTTGCGGAAAACGAATCAACCAATGAATTTCTCTATTGATAGTAAGTGAAAGTTGCAAATTTCCCATAAAAATGATGGGAAATGAAGTTTTTTATAAAACGTGCAGTGATGATTTTGATGAAGGAACTTTCCGACAAATTCATGGACATTGCTGATGAAACTTTGCTCTTTGTCGCTATATTTTAGTACTTTCTTACTAAAAATTCACCTGACTCGAAGGTCTGAATCTCCGAAATTCATTTCAGAATTTATTCCCGAATTATTTTCTGTTTCTGTGTTAAGGATATTTTGCAACGAATGAGCATGGCACTAACGCAAAGACTGCTAGGAGTATGTAGAGAGAAACGAAGCTGCAGGGAAAACGCGTTAAGCGCTTATGGAAGAAGATCAGTGCGAATAAACGCAGCACTGAAACAGTATTAAATGGGCTTCGAATGGCTGGAAAATGCTGTGAGATCATAACTGAAGTGATGTTTGCATATCTCCTGCAAATGAGACAATATTTCTAATTACAAAATCTTACAAGAAAAAAAAATTCTGAACTAAGCAAACTTCAGTGACAGCTACAAAAATGCAATGAAATTGGAGCACACTGCTCTTTAATTAAGAATCAAAAACTGCAGCGGCTGCATCGGCGAGCTCAACAATGAAACGATCTAGCCAGGTGACGGAGTTAGGCGTCAAGCTAGTACCTTCAAGGAAACCAAGATGGCCGCCGTGTTTCGTCATAACGAATCCAAAACGAGAGTTACTCGCCGCCAAATGTCGTACCGGCTCCCATAAAAGAGGTGGAACTAACGGATCGTCCAGAGCATTCACAAATACCTTTAATCCAATTCATTACATAATTAAAATTTTTTAATTAAAATTGGTCCTCATATGACCGAACTACATAATCATCTGAATATCCTCTTTATTAATCCACAGCAACAATCAGAAGTCTGCATCAAATGCATATTTTGCGCAATCGTTTCATGCGAACGAGAATAACCGCACCTTCAACTTATAATTATAATGTTTAAACAAAAAGAGACATTTTTGCAATGTTCACGAAATGCTTCACTGATGGCGTTATAACTGGCATTAACTGCATATTGCCGAGCAAAATAAACATGGTAATGCTTAAAAGTTGAAAGCAAAAGTAGTCCACAATTCGCACCCAAGTTCCGCTGAGAACCTTTCAAAGGAAGATGAGATCGTTCAAGATATTCGCAGGAATCCTGAACTTGAAGAGATTAAACTTTAGAAACACCACTCACCATCGGAATATTGATTCGATGAAGATCATGAAGGCAGCTGCATGCTTTATAAAATTCGGCAACGGATGAGAAACCAAGCACTCGTCTATTATACGACTCATCGAGCGCTACTATCGATGTTGCTGACCAAAGTCGCTGAAATCGATGCTCACTTCGATAAAAGAAAAGCAGATCCATCTGAACTATAGCACAGTACAGCCGAGCAATAATTTTCTCATTTACCAATCGTTGTAAATCACCAAAGATCTTAAATCGTTAGCCAAAAAGCGCTCAATCATCAGCGGCAAGGTGGCAGGTGGAGAGCGATATAAACAACGAATAGGAGGAGATGTCGCTAACCAATATAGCTGTGATAATCTGCAGATTCATATGCAAACACTATGGAGAAGCGCCAAATTTTTGTTCACTCAGAAAGTAAGATGCCGAGGATACGTCTGTCCGCATGAGAAAATACTAATTTGTTCTAATAAGATGTGAAACTCAAATAATGCAGCTACTGGCAAAAAATTATCGAAACTCTTGTTTAAATAGGAGTGAAACACTGCTTTATGTTGCTTAATCGGAAGTGAAAACTACTGCTTTGTGAGGAGGAGATTGTGCATTCCCCCTTCCATGGTAGGACCACGAATTCCCTCCGTTGATCCCGTGAGACAGTTTTTTTTGTGCAACCTGCGGATACGAGATCACGTGTTTCAGAACACAATTTCCCCTATTCCCACAGTAATTCGTCAAAACATCGCTTATATAGGGATTCTCATTGACTGAGACGATTCGCATATTAAGGATCTCGGCATCAGTGACTGGTCATGAATACAATTTTTAATTATAGGAATTTTTTTTTTCGATCTTTCAGAGAATACTCCAACATGGGGTGCATCATTCAGTAGTCCTATGACATTACTGCATGAGAAGAACGGCAATTCACTTATGATGAGCCGCTTCATCTCCAACACCATAGCTTACCTTTCTATAAAGGAGCAAAAAACGAAAACGAATACTTCTATACGATAAAACAACACACTACAAGTACACTGTCGTGTAAAAAATTTGCGCACATAACTACTGTAAGAGAAGTGGGTTAGTGCTAAATAGAGAGCATTGATGAAAACGACTTCCAAAGAACGGCCAGTAGCCTACTTGAAGGTAAGACAAGGCAACACCTCAGCAAGAAACTCACTTAACACAACTATATTGTCCGATATATGGCCATAGCTTATGCATAAGCAGACCACAGCATACTCAACTGAACAACAGCAAGCCTCTAAGTTGTCATTATGCCCATATTCATTTGGATTCCTGAGCTTTATCTTTCATGAAAGTAGAATCGATGAGGATGTATGATTCTGTCAAACTGAGGTGAGCCTGTAGCCGTGGATGAAGTTTTTTTACTCTACGGATGAATGTCTTTCTATTTTGCCAGGGGAACGCTAATTACCTTGAAGAGTTCTGCTGTGGCCGAATGAATCCATGTTTAATTGGGAGGACGCCCATAATCCATCATATCTATAGCACTGTCCAGCTTTTAGCGGATACATATGATAGGGGAGGGGAGTACATGGTTATGAATAACCTAACTCTCATCCGGGATTTTATGAAATTCAGCTAATGAAACAGTGTTATGTCAGTCTAGAGGCTGAACTGCTTATTCTTTGATTCCTTCATATGTTCAGAATTCATTTCTATAATACCTGACTAACAAAGTATGCAAGATAATGCTTTCATATGAATCTTTTGATTTGAAAGCAGATACTTGAATTGATTTCATTGAATTTGTTTATTAGAATAGCAGGCAAATCGTCTTTGCACTTTTCAAAGACATTCCAGTAAATATCAACGCGACAGTTTCTGTGAACGAAAGAAATGAACATGACATACACCTTTGCAGTTGTTTAATGACCCAACATCGGCCTAGGTGGAAGCGATTTGAGCTCAGCCGATCTGCAGTCGAAACTATTCTTTCCCAAAATTCTCCATCGAATGCTCCTAATGGTGTAAAGTTTTCCTCTTTTCTCAGCAATATGACTTAAAAGAAAGGGGAAGCGAACGTTCTTCCTAGTGGTACTTCATTGAGGGACTAGACTTATTATGACATAAACCCAGTCTATAAGAAGGTAAAGGGGTCCAAGCGCGAAAGCGAGATCATTGTTTGCATCAAACTACTCATCTCTACCTTTTCTAAACCACCAATGCACTAAATTTCAGGCAATAAGATCCAATAAACACATGAAACTCTCATGCTGCTGTACTACTTGCGATCCTCACATCGCGTGCTCAATTTCAAACTTCTGAAAAGTTACCGATTAATGACAAAGATCCCCCGTTCCTCAACTAAATCACAACTTCCGTCATTTGAATGAGCACACGTTTCCTTTGCTGATAATTTCAACGAAAAGACGTCATACTAGGGCTAACCTGCTCATCGATAATTTTTGACTTCACATGAGGAGCCACAGCCATATCGTAGTTTCTTCGCAGCAATCTCTTCATATTCTCGGTTATTATATAGCTGTATGCGCGTCGACCATTTTCCCAGTCGCAATAAAGAGAAGCGAAACTTTAACAAAGAGAATTAATGCGCTATTTTAGTTGAAAATAAACTGAAGAGGAGCTATCGCTCCTATTATATGACCAACAATTAAAACAAAGCTTGCTTCTCTTTAATGCAAACAACTAACACAAAGCGAACAAACGAATCAAGCAATGCGTTGCGAAGCGCCCTCATTTGCCTATACACATGCCCAATATGGACAACTATTAATCCGAGGCAAATAGCCTCCACCAACATAATCATAATTAAACGTGGAAATGCCTAAAATATATAAGGCTAAGGATCAACTCGAAATGAGGACGTTGGTAAGTGTGGTAGAGAACGCAACGATGGTCAAATGATACGATGCGTATCACAATAAACGAATCAACACAAATAAGAAACAATGGTTAGATGGTGCACGTTAATTAACCAATGAGCGTTTACATATATATTTTTTAGACGGGCACTAAACCAACATGATGTCCATCTTCTCCCCCTCCCTCCCTCCTCCTCAAAGTCAATTAAGGTCTGTTCTCCTACCGTATATTGCCAAAGGCTTAATTATCCTCTCTAAATGGAGTGGTGTTATTTTTCATCGAAACGTATGAGCACGAGCTCTGCGCTAGAATCCAGTGCTCACACGACACCTCTAATCTCCGCAATCCTCTCTACTCCTGTCTCACCTCCTCATGCTTGCAGCCCCATTCCACACTACTTTCCACGAACATCATCCGCTCACTGTAAAGCTACGTTCAAAGATTTCCTCACAACGCTGATACTTGTCATGTTTAAAACGCTGCCGCATCTTAAAACCTGCTTAGTCTATCAATTCACCACTGCCACAACGCTTTTCACCCCTAAGGGCGTATTGAAGGAGATGCAAGCATTCTTCAAGAGCCACTCAATGAAGCGATTACTTAGCTATATTTGTTCAACGCATTAGATGAACCATTCAATTTTGTCAGGAAGCATCCCCCATTTGACACTGTCAGCTCATCGGTACTAATAATCATTCTGTTTTTACACGTTCACAGCTCAAAAGAGTCTAGTTCAGCTTCACGAAATTGAGGAACATTTCCGCTACCATCAATATTTCCCCGGCCGTTAAAAGAGCTAAGTTTTCATTTAAAGAAGGCTCTGTTGAGCTGAACTTTAACAAAAATATCGACGGAACGGGAAGGGAAGAAGAAGTGGAGGATAGGAACGAGAAAAGAGCCAGCCACATCTTCGAAAGGAAAGTTGAAGATGTACTTCTCTATACAGACAACGCCACCTCCCCAAAAGAACGTAAAGAACTAATACAACATCAAATAGTGATATGCATTATTGAACTAAATACAAGACCTACGTAGCAGCGCAATATCCCTGGCATACTGAAAGACCCAACACGACCTTGTCGAGTAGGCTCTGCTTGGCTTTCAGTAGGAAACGAGTTGTGATGTTGCCACCCATACTGAACCCGATCGATATAAAACGAGTCTTCGGATAAATTTCGCTCAATCGTCCCATCATTGCCTCGAGCTCTTCAATACCTCCTCAACAAAATCTCCTGCACTCATTTCGAAATGAATGAGCGCGTAAACCATCAATAAATTATTGCAAACACAAAAGTTTTCAAAGCGTTTTTGAAGAGAGCAAGAAAAACGAATCTCATTAATGATTTCCATGGATGCATCAGAAGACTGATGTCAACGACAAGGAAGGTAATCTGCCGATACTGAAGAAAATTAAGCTCGGAAGGCACAATATAATCTCAAGATAAAGGAATATATGTTATCACTTCTGTTATTCCCGTAGCAATATGCATACAGCGACTGTAAAACTAGCATATAATCCACAAGAAACGTAATGCAACCAGCAGGAGCACCTTACAACGGAATTAAACTTGCCGCTGCGGCGACTGTGCCCCCTTCCCCTTATCGACCCCTGTCTCCCTAGGAAACATCACGTAAAAGCGAAGCAATAGAACTCAAATAAATCCAACCATATGAAAAAATGCGAGGCGATGTTAGCGCGATGTGAGGCAATGCACCGAGATGGTTGAGCACTGCACATCGGTAACCCTTTTCCTGCGCATAATGAACACATGTGCGAATGTAGTTGGACTCGCTCGAGTTCGCGATTCCAGGACATAATGCTAACGTGAAATCTTCTATAATCAAGCAATCATAATTTTCTGCAAAATTGCAATAAAGGCAAATTTGAAGAGAAAATCTTTCAACACCATGCAACAACAGAATCTTATACATATTATGATAAAATAACCTAAAAGCATGGAAATTGCTTTAAAAACTATCTCCCCCCCCCCTCCCCCCCGGAGAATGAAAGACAAAAATTTATTCGATCTTCATAAAGCATTTTTCTTCAATCAATCACTTCTTTATTTCTATGCAACCGGGAAACGAATCCTGGATTTCATCCACAACAGTACTGTTGAATATTTCGAGAGAGAGAAAAAAAGAAGAACTAACGTCCATTACAGTGAGCAGCACGTGGTTCGAAAATATCAAAAACCACCGAAGAACCATCGGGAAGCTTGACGAGGTGTCGCGAGTCGAATGTTCGTCTCAACGATACATGCCCAAGTAAGCCATAGGTCGCTGTTTGGATATGTCCATTCCGACCCCAGAGTAAAGGCGGATTATATCTGTAAAAAATCCCCCACATAGCGGAGACTATTTACGACTATCTAGGAAGCAACTTGCATTCAACGCATCACTGAGTGTACCTGCGGCGGTTTCCTTTGCATTCACTCATTGAAATGTCCATCTGAATTCGTCCTCCAAATTAGTCGTTGAAATATTTTTATCTGTGCACTCCTACGTATTTCGTTTAGTCTATATAATGGGAGAATATCAAAAATTCCCTCATTTTTTGAAATAGTTCTTAAGAGTTTAAACCGTTCACTTTCCGGATATTAGACCTATGATAGCAGCACATTAAATTCAAATACCTACGTGGAAAATCATTTAAGATATTCCATGAACCTCAGTTAAAAACGGTCCTCAGATGCCCAATGTGGGCATAAAGCTCCAATAGGAACCCCCCCACGAAGTGAATCTAACAAACAAATTTCCAACATGATGAAGTAAACGAAACCATATCGATGTCCTAGACTTTTTCAATCTTTCCATCCCTCATTCAAAAACTGATTTTCATTTAACTGGTATCATTCTGAGCGTTAAAAGGCATTTAATGGGTGGAAAAATGCGAGAGAAACCGATTCAGCTTTTACGAACAATCGAACTGGTCGCGATCCGATGTGGACCTTTTCGGTGAGCAATGAACTGATGTTACCATGCGGTCAGTTGTAAAACAACTCGATCACCTTATTCCATGGCATTTCTGAGTATTCGCAAATGCTTACTTGCAATATCGTTTAAGAGCGTTAAATATATCACCATCAGCTCGAATGAGAAACGGGCCGATGCATTCAAATTGTGCTACAGTCTAATCCATTCAATTAAGCCGCAAATTGAATCAAATATAGAGGTGGGGGAACAACAAACACATACAAAAAGGCGAACAATTTCTGAAGAGAGGAAACGATTTCTTTTTGAAACATCAAATGCTGAGTCTCGTAGCTGCCCGCTTTGTCATAACTAATTCCACGCGTTGCATATAAACTATAGATTGCGCGGAAATAGCGCGCGGCGCATAATATGTGAAAGAAGTTCAAGACCATACAGGTGAATCAAACAACTATGCAGCACGTGTTGTGAGGTCAGTCTCAAAGTTGAGGAGGTATAAAAGATGTTGACGTGCCCACAAACTTATTCCAGATTCTCGACGGGTCTAGAGGCCGAGTGGGCCTACGGGTGGCCGTTGAAGGTAAGAGGTGACCGGCGGCAGCGATGAGTTCGACTGCGGGGTCGTACCGGCGATCCAAACTCCCCTAACGTCTTTTCGTGTATGTCACATTACCGCACAGGTGTGATAAACTATCCGCCCCTCCTACCTGTGTCTTCTCCCACTTCACTCAACCGTAGCTCGACAAAGGTCGCAGATACTCAACGCGACTACACAACTGGGCGAGCCGAGAGCAACTGATCCTCGTATGGGTCTTAACATGTTTAGAGGTAGCAGTCAGTGATTAAGATTGCCACTTCACGCGGTGCCGCGCAGTATGGCTTCATTGACGTCTGCCGTATGCGGTGATGGAGAGTGCTCACCGAGCGTACAAAGTTCTGGTAATGTTGGCGTTGATTCAGATGTGCCGAGCGCGTAAGTGGGTCGAGAGCCGGAAGTAATAGCTGGAATGATGCCGAGAATGAGTTGGTGACGTGCGAAGGAAGAAGACAACGACTCGAGCAGAGAGCAAGACAAGCAAGGAATGAAGGTCTTTCCCTAAAAGAAATGGAATTGATTGGAAACACATAGCGGTGGCGTTCGAACATCGCAGCTTCTGATACAGTGAAATATGTGAAAGAGAATGGATGTGATGAAGGCGTGGTTTTTGGCGCACACTTTAGGGAAATTTGAGGCTCAATTCACTAAAATAGAAGAGCCCATTGCGCACATTTTGAAAGTTCAAGCGTGACTGCAGAGGTTTAGTTACCCAAGTCTGAGGTGTTGTAAGACAATAGGTACTTGTCTAAAGACGGAGGAAGCGACTAAAGTATCGGTTGCATTCGCAGGCCGCTTCGAAACGTGTCAACTGAATGGTGGTTCGGCATTCAAGGATCAAGCAAAGAGGGGATATGGCGACCACAGGAGCGGTGGACAAGTCGTACTTGGGCAGTGTCGCAGTGGTCGACTCATGTACAATAAGTACTTTCGACTACTCAGGGACGAAAAAGGGGTACGAGGAGAAGCAGAAAAGGGGGCAGCGTCGTATTCGAGACAACAACGATCCCTAGTTGATCGATGGATGCTAGTCCGCAGAAGGTGTCGGTGAGTCGGAGCACAGACAGTGCGACTGTGGGGGTCGGTTTCATTTTTTTCGTTGAGCAACCTGTGCCACTGTTAGCGAACCACTGTGGACTCAGTCATTTATGCTGATCTCTTTACCAGGGGTCAGTAAAGGGTGAGGGCATCCTAAGCAATAGGCCAAATAAAACAGCAAAACTGAAACGACCCAGAGCGACTATTGCATTACTAGGCTACCCACCTCGCGGAAATAAATCGTGAGACACAGTGGGGTGAATGAACCTTCCCACTTACCTCAGCAATGAAATTAAAGCAGAGATGCTTTAGACTCTAATGTGAGAAATAGGGCGTAAGGGTTCTACAGGGATCGTTCATCGGTAAACACAAGCTCAAGTGCAGGAGAGTACGGAACGCCAGCTTCAAATCAAAATTCCGAAAATGACAACCATCCCGGCAACAGGACTCGAGCCCGCTTTAAATGTGGCGAGGAAGCAGGACATCTTGCCAAGGACTGCGTGCAGCATGCAACACCTCGCATCATTAGCAGATACGACAGGTAGGCATAAGACAGCGCAATCTGATAGGGATGAGTTACAAATAGATGCGCATTTGTGAGGAAATATTCTCACGGCAATAGGAAGTGTACCAGTCAATACGATTGGTAATCTCCTCGTGATACGTCTTAAATGCGAGAACTTGAAACGACGGCTCTGTTGCAAAATGACCCATGATTTCATCCCATTTCGAAGTCAGCACTGAATAAGATCGTTGGAAAAGTGAGCTGGAAGGCTCTATTGGATGATGGAGCAAATATGGACACTTCAAATGAAGTTAAAAATGTTCCAAGTCACCCAGTGACATTTCTGAGAACGATCACACTGTGCACAAATGTTTAAATCCGAGCACAAAATATTTTTATACGTGCAGGTTTTGTTGAGGATCTGCGACCTTTGTCGAGCTACGGTTGAGTGAAGTGGGAGAAGACACAGGTAGGAGGGACGGATAGTTTATCACACCTGTGCGGTAATGTGACATACACGAAAAGACGTTAGGGGAGTTTGGATCGCCGGTACGACCCCGCAGTCGAACTCATCGCTGCCGCCGGTCACCTCTCACCTTCAACGGCCACCCGTAGGCCCACTCGGCCTCTAGACCCGTCGAGAATCTGGAATAAGTTTGTGGGCACGTCAACATCTTTTATACCTCCTCAACTTTGAGACTGACCTCACAACACGTGCTGCATAGTTGTTTGATTCGTCTGCACGGTCTTGAACTTCTTTCACATATTAAGCGCCGCGCGCTATTTCCGCGCGATTTATAACCGCCTGGTTTACTTTACACACTTACGGGGAGCAAAAAGCTGCCCGCATAGAAGTACGAGGTAAAAATCTTCCGGCGGGTAACTGTCGGATTTTGGTGCTACGATGAGAACTGCAGTAGGACTTCCATCATTAACGCAATAAAATTCGAAGCAAGAACTTACGTTTCGTTTAGAATAGGGCACTTCTCGAGCACTTCCGCTATAGAAATTTCTCCTTTAAGGGAAGTTTTGTGGCGATAAGTAACATGAGGCTTTTCGGGAAAGCTAAAAAATTTCAATAAGCGTACGATCGCGACGAGGAAGATAAATGTGATGAGCCAAATTGGACTAGGCAATAATTCAGTTGAATTCAGCGAATTTGTTAGTGTGTTAGCGATATTAGCGAAATAGTCGATCATCGTGCACGAATACCCCTCTCTTAGCTGCAATAAACCCGCTTGAATTTTTTCATCTTGAGAAAAAAACCTCTACTCATAATAAATCAACAATAAAGATCTCCTCACTATTAGAAATATCTTCCTTAAAGAGTGAATATTACAGTTAGCGTCAATACATTTTATAGATAAACTTATTGTAGTAGTTATTAGAGCACAAGGAGAATTTCTGTAATGCTCCAAGAGTCGACTCCGAAATTGCGGGCCTATATATCCGAGATCAACCACTTTTCGAGCATGTCTTCGTTATTCTTTCAGCTAACAAGCTCAACTCTAGCGAAAATGCACTCGACCAACATGTCACATAGTGAACCCTTTTATCGAACGAGTGTGGTTGTACATTCGACGGCAAGGGTGCGGGTATATCTCGGCACTAAGCTTTAAATGCATCCTCTGGAAAACTCTGAAGTGCCACTAATTCGACATCGATTCGCGGATCGGAGAGTTACTAAACAAGGAACTATAATAAGTCAACGGGTGTAAACGAAGGTAATCGTCAAATATATTTTGAGAAATGGAACCGACGAAGAGAAATAGTTATATCCTATAAAAAAAAAATGAAATCCACACAACTTGAAACACTAAGAAATATTGTAAAACTTCGTTTCCACGAAGTGGTTAGTTTGTTCATCGATCGGATATGTTGAAGCACACTGCATGTCAGCTGGCAATATTCACTTGGCAATAGATCCCTTGGAGACCGTCAGAGCAACATGCAACAACTCGGACGAGACTTCAGGACAGTAGAGAAAGAAGACATCCCTCTGAGGGCAATAATGCTTCCCGATGAATAAAAGAATAGAAATTCGTTCGGCTTGAGATGTGAAGTTCGACGCGCGTAGGAAGTGAGTCTTTTTTTTGGGTGTGGAAGTGGAGAGGGAGGGAAATATATGAAAGGCATAAATAGTTCAATATGAAGTGATGACAAAAGATATGCGCTAGTGGAAATGCTGTTAAAGGAATCCTCCACCCGGCTTGGAGTCAAATCCTCTAAAATTACCTCTTCATGTGAGGATCTCATAATAATCAAAGAATATATTCGGTATCTGATAGATTGGAGACTCTCAACGACATCAGCACCTAGCAATATAATATATTCTTCGAGGAATATTTGTGCGCTAATCGGAAAGAAATGATGTGAGCTATGTGCAAATTTCCTACACCGAAATTTTCCATACGGTACTTTAAGTGAGGCTAAACGAACGCGACTCGTTGACTCTCAACTAGCCGGGAGGGGGGGGGGGGATTATATTATTCACGGGTGTTTTTTTTTTCTCCTTCTTTCGATAATTACGCCATACGGTATGCGGATTTTGCTTGCCGTTTTTTTTTTTTTTTGTGAGTAAATGAATGAACGATTCGAGAAACTATGAAGCATGAAGTGGATCATGTTTTTTTTTTTTTTTTTCTTTTACACAATGAATGAAGATTGATAGATGAATGTTGAATTGGCTAAATTTTATGTCTCATCTCAATATTTCTCTTAAAATTTTCAGCGAATTTATCTTTTTTTTTTTTTCTCGAGTAGATTCGTCGATCGTTTATCGTTTAGTTTCACCTCAAGAACAATCGACTCTCGACAGAGAGAGAGAGAGAGAGTTTTTTTTTTTCATACATTATTTTACTTATGCGCTATTGAATAGTGTGATCGATAATATGGGCAATTAATAGAAAATATATGTGGAGGAAATTTTCATTTTCCACTCTCAATATCCTCATATTTCTTTCGTAATTTTTTTTTGTTTGTTTGTTTTTTGTTTGTTTGTTTTTTTTTTGACTAAATTTCCCTGAATATTTTTGAATATCTTAAGAGTAGAAATATAGAAATTAGCGCGAAAAAATGATCTCGTTAATTTTTTTTTTTTTAAAGCACAACTTCTAATAAATCTTCTAAGTTGAAAGTATTGCTCTGCAACAAATTCACTTACACTCATTGAAATGTCGAAAATGGACGCATTATTATTTCAGCGATACTCGCCGATCAATAGTAATTGTGCTATTTTGATTGAATGAATTATTATCTTTTGCTTGCCCATCGTTTAGTGTTTCTTATCCTCGCTTAATGCCTTTATGTCTCATTTTACATATATACGACAATTATCTTTCGTTAATATTCTTTTATTGCATAGGCATATCTCTCTTGCTCTCGCTTTTTCATCCTTCCCTCATTCACTTTCCTCTTTCATCCTTCGATAGTTTTCAATAGTTTTGTACTTTAACCGCTGAGAACCTTTTGGGAAAATAATATAAAAAAAGTGCAATTGCACAGTAGAAAAGCTGATGCGATGTGCATTTTTGCAATCCACTTACTCATACTTACCACCAACATCGGGTAAAATATAAAATAATAAAGCATTCTTGCATATTTCCTCCCTCTCCACCCGACTTTTTACAGAATTGCTCGAGGGAATGAGTTTTCAAGCCGAAGTAGACCCGATCTGCGACAATATTGATAAGTTGATTTCATAGTGTATTTGAATGAACCTAGCAGATAACCGATGGAAGCAAATTGAAGTGGGGTTTGACTCATCTTGGCATCTCTCTTGCGCTCTCCTCCCATTCGTTTCGGAATCCGGACCGAGTGCAGCATATACCGGCATGAAATTGTCCCACTATATTTATTCAAAAAAAAAGTCTGCTACCAGCGAACAAACATAGAGAAAAAGAAATTGATAGGTTAGTCACTGTAAATAAGGAGAGGGTCTATCTTGCTTTTCTGGATGGAATATTACGGCCACCTAAAGAAGATCTTATGGCGTATTTGCAAAAAAAAAGCATTTTTGATCTCGTTCAATCGACTTTCACTTGAAATGCAGTGAAAGTTTAACATATCGTTTTATAGATCTCGCGCCGATGCTAAGGAGGACTTCATTATTTGCAGTTCACAGTGTGCTCTAAAGAATGGCATTCATTAATCAAGATCATCTAATGCAAACGCGTGAGTATATCGTTCTTTTTATTCGCCTCAACGTTTCTAACAAAGCGATCATGAAATATTTGAAGTGAGTTGAGAGCTTAAAATCGGGACGGATACTTTATTGTCTGATGGAAAAAGCTATTGCATGAATGCAGTCATCACGTTTCAACGCCGCACTTCACCTTTCTACTTCTCCCATAGCTTTATCTTACATTTTCATAAAGGTATTTGCATAAAAATGAAGTGATTGGTGGGTATGCGTTGATAATGTCAAGACGGCAAATGTGGATAGCACATATATACGTTTTTGAGAGCTGCTTTGAGGAAATCTCTCAACAACGCAATGGCAGAAGAGATCTTATGATATTTAAGGATTCTGAGGCACTTGAGATACGATTACTGATTATTGAAGTTTTCCCTGATTGTAGTACCGAAGGTGTCGTACTCGTAGTACTATCTCCAACTACAAGTAAGAATATAGTTTTTATAAGTATTGTTCTAGTTATGCTGTACTATTTTATGATTTATTGATCAAATCAAGCAGAGAATAGCCGTCGGCATATAAATACTCATTTCTGAATCGCTATGAACATATTTACATAATCTCACAACATAGTGTTTAAAATGAGTCGATTTTCATTTTCAAATTCTGCAGAAAACAGATTCATTCCGATGAGAAAATCTGGTCCTAAGTTGAAATTTCTTCGTAGAAGTGGGCAAAGTAAATTTTTGTTCTTACTTTTCTTTTCGTTTTTTTTTCTTCTTTAATTCAAGAAAATATATGTATTGGAGAGATGATGCAATGATGGATTTAATCGCCATATCTCACGAGGTCTTTATGAAGTTTTCCACTGTATAATCGTCAAGAACGCGATCTCGTTTCAACGATCAAAAACCATCCAAATGTTGTGTTTGACGTTAATTTAACACTTGAGTCTTTTTTGCTTCTAAACTCTCAAAGATGGTGTTTTATATTTTCTTTAAAGTTTCGGGATAAGTCACGCTTCCAAGTACACTCCTTATGCTGGCAAGAGTCTTCCATTTGTTTGAGGTTTCCGAAGAGAAGCCGTTTTTTTGTAGTCCTGAGAAAAGGTGTCACCTGTCAGGGAACGCAGTAGCTGATAATTCGCTTCTCATATCGTATATGTAACCGTGGAGCTGTAGAAGCTCGACGTTTCTATCTTTGACCATTCATTTGTTAGGCGCCAAGGCGGTGAAGTAATATTTAGCGTGTGTTCATCGGTATGCAATGAGGCCGAGCGTTCCTTCTGCTCGATACGTTCAATTTCGTTAGAAGTACCTCTGTATTTCAAGAGCACTCTGCGAATATGATACCGGATTATGTATCGTTATTATTGCTATCAGTTCGGATGACCTCAGGTGGGATATAAAGGGGACATATCTTTAAATATTCTTTTTTAATATGACGAGTTGCTTGCAGCCAGTCACTCTGATGCACAGTTTGATGGGGACGTTGAAATGGATGACGATGGTGCATGTGAGTTCGACGGTTCGTTTTTCCCTTATTTATATCCTTCACATTTTGTTCTTCTGTTACTGTTGTCTTTATCGCTTTCGCAGTCCTCGAATTTTTCATTTGTTTGCAGTTTCAGTAATTTTCAGATAGGATGTGTTTTGTTTGCAAGGGGAGCATTTGAAAATGAGGAAATTCGAGGTAGGTGGGTAAGACTTAGAGTCTTCATTCCCACGCTTTCGAATTTTGAAAACGACGTTCGCAAATGATTGTGATGTTTTCATTTATTCTGGAAGCCTTTCACTACGTTCTTCTTATGCTATTTTGAAGGCGACCATCCATTTATTGCAAACCACACATAAGATTAACTGCTTTTTTTGCCTTCAATACGTTCATTAAATTCATGGATTTAACGCATGAAAAAGAGGAACCTTTTTTTAAAGGTGTACTTCACTTGCCATGAGAGGGATAGCGAAATCTAAAGGTTGTCTTCCACAATCTTATCGAGGTAACAAGAGTGGCAAATTAGGACTAACTGATCTAGTCTGTAGGTAGTAGACGACGGGACGGAGGAATTGACAGCGATTACGTGAAAGAATAATTGTTTTTGCCCGCATGTAACAGTTGAATATTTAAATTTATAGGAGCAGATGGAAGTCCGCATGAGCGATCGGATTTTGAGTGCTTCATGTATTATGCGACGAGTCCGAGCATTGGCGATACGTAATTTTTTCTTTAGTTGTTATTTGCAATGTTTTCACTAGATGATCGTTGTATCGCAATTGTGACGACATTTGCAAGTGTTTATCTCGTAGTGAACGAACTGATGTCAAGTTCTACCTTTAAGGTGAGCTTATCATTGAACAGACTCTATCAGAATCCATCGACTGTTTTTTTGAATAAAACACTAGCAGGTAAGACACTACCTCATGATATGAATAATAAATCGTTGGAGCTACTGCAGATATGTGTATGTGATACGAGAATAGCTTGTGTTAAGTGGATGACGACAGCGTTTGTCCCATGCAGTGATATCTCAAAAATTTCACATCGAGTCGGCAATTATTACTGTTGTAGGTTTGAACAGTGCCGGTTTTGCAACCTGTTAAATTCACTGAACGATCTTTATGAGATTTGATCGCTCACTGAGGCTCATCGAGTATAACTGTGCACAACAACGACGTGGTCTTCTCTTTTCAGCTATGTTAAAGCACTTTTCATCGTCATGAAGCGTTTTGAAGACTAGCGTGATGACAAACGAAGCACGTTATTTCTCTCCTTTCGTGTATTCGTGCTTCCGTCCTTAATGTTCCATTCGCTGTAGTCCTTTCGAGAATTGCGTAGCTTCCGTTTTCTTTGTTGTCAGAGCGCATAGATGTTGTTATAATGAATTGCTTTTACAGTAAAATAGTCCTTATTTGTGTTTATTTATCGGCGTCTTCAGAGAGGTGGCAGTTAGAAGTGTTGCGAAGACAATGCATACGTTAGACCCTGATAGCGATCGGCGCAGTTTGGAGCGTTTGATGAGGGCGATTGAGAGCATTTTCGAGAGGGACGATGGTATGTCAGTTTTGTGTTTGGGTGACCGTTGCACTGTTGGAGTCTGCCATTTAAGTGGTGAAAACGTCTCATGATTACATGGAGAGAAGCGTGGCAGTGATTTCTGTACAGTTGAAAAGGTAGATATCTTTATGTTTGGAACCTATATAAAGAGTTGTCCCCTTCCATATCGTAGTATGATCGTTAAACATGCTGTTTTCGTTGGTTGATTTGCACTTGCATATTCATATGAAGAAAAGGAACCTTCGAAACAGCGGTTTGATGAGTAACGAAGATAGATTATCCATCTTTAGTTCCTTTTAGAAAGGGAGATCTCGCTTGTGATTGCATAAAATGCGTAACACCGTTTGATGATTACGTTCATCGTTTAGGTAGAATCTGGGAACTTAGCATGCAGTTTAGATCAAATGATGACGTCGTGGCATTTTTAGGAATTACAGCAGAGGCGTATATGATTAAATAAAACCCTCATGATTTCGGGAATCATGTTTTCACCTCTCATCCCTTTTGTCCCATATATAATGTTTTTTTTTGTGTGGAGGTGTTTTTCACTTGCTCCAAATGATTCAGCGTTTTCACTCGCTGCATTAACTTCATAACGGATGCGTTTCTTAGCTGCGAATGCTAACGTAAAACCATTAAAGTATGTGAAAGAACTGACGAATTGAGGGAATGTTGATGATGTTTTTATTACATTTGTTTTGTTCTTTTGGTTCATTTTTCTGTGATATCGGTTGATAGGCTGTTGATGATTATCAGATTTGCTAGAGGTGTATAGGGAGAAGGATATGAGTTTCATTTTCGCTTGCACTTTATTTCGGCCTTGAGACATTTGTTTCCAGTTTTCTTGAGAGAGTACAATGCAATGAAGGGATCGTTTTTCGCTGAATTTTTTCAGCAGTACGCGTAAAGCTCAGTGGCAGATCCTTTGAAAGAACCACAGCAGAATGGAACATTGGTTGGCATTACTGTTTAGCTTAAATAGGTGGAGGAAATTATGTTGAGATTAGAGGGATTGGAAAATTGTACACACTGTCCACTGAAACAAGATTCGTAAACAAATAATATGACCTATTATCGATTTCAGCGCAGAAATAAGATTTTGAGTAGCTGTGCATTAGTGCATCGTCGAGCTCGGTTTAGGTATAGTGATCGGCTTTGCAGCATCCGTGCAGTGCTTTTTGCAGACTCGCAAATTCGGTGCATTATACTTGAACAGATACCAACAATTTACTTGGATTTCTCAAATTCGGATGCAGTGAGTGCTCGGATCCACGAAGTTTTCTCCTGCGTTATAGTCGACTGCATAGTTCATTTTTCCGATCAGGTAACATACGTCATTGTTGTTCTATATTGTCCTATATTGTCTTGTCGTTGAATGCGGTAGGTGAAGCAGAAGTATATGATACATGATTTCGGTATTGTAGAGAGAGTATCGTATTAGCTCATCGTTATTTGGTAATAAAATACAAAATTTAAGTAACTGGATTATCTTTAAATGATATGCATTCTGGGCACAGTTTTTTGTCTAACTTCCTTTCTTCCCAGTTTTTTTCTCACCCGCTCGTTCCTTCGTTTCCCATCATCCTCATCCATCTTTCACCTTCTCTGGCACCATTCTCCAGCTTCGCATTAGGCATCTGCTGGACCGTTTATGCCTGAACATCTTCATAGGTGTTTACAGGGGGATTGATATGGAGTACTTTGACTTCTTCCGTTTGCAGCTGCTCATCAGGATATTTTCTGATTCACTGGAGTAGTTTTTCCTCAATGGTTAAATCGTGATAGAGAGCTCACCCCTGTACTGACGCTTTTCATTGTGAATTTTTCTCAAGAAGTCACAGATCTTATTTGTATTCCACAGACTAAAGGATGTTGCATATTTCTGAACGAATTTCTTGATTGTGGTGCCCCCTCTTTGTCTAAAGCCCTCTTCATTCGTACACTAGCAGTGAGAGACAAATGCGATGACCATCTTAATGGTACGCTTTTCGCTCGTCGCCCTCTTTCTTTCGCAAGAAGGTTTAAAAGTAATCTTTAGGTTTAACTGTTACAGTTTAACAATAGTTTTCGTATTATTGGTTTCTAAAATTCATTTCGTCCCCGGAATGGGATTTCTCATCGTTTACAAAATTCCTAAAACGGAACTCAAAAAGTGCATTATCTCGCTGGTTTGCTAGGAGATTAGAGGTTCCATGGAAAGATTTAATGCCTTAGCGTTTCTCCCTGTAATAAATCAGCGCAGTGTTTTATTACTTGTATTGTATCAGTTTGTGGAAATTTAATAATAAAGTCTAGTGGAGTTGAATTTCTGCAAAGTAGAAAGTTGAGTGGTTATTAGTGCTCTTAAAGTTTATTCGTCTGGTGAGATGGTTGCTGTGGTTTTAGCGACTGTAAGCATTTGTTATGGTAACATTTTATAGAGATGCAACTCGGAGAGTTAATTTGCTTTAAGAGGGTGGAGTTCGAGCACATGAAAACTCCTGTAGAAACCAAACATATTTAAAATTTTTGGTTAACTTCGCTCTGGTACTTTTCCTCTTTATACGCAGTTGATGCAGTTACAATCGGATCGCATTCAGCGATCTTGGAATCTTAATCTGTAAGGATTTGTGATTTGCCGAGGCTCATTCATCAAATGCTGGCTATTCGGGTCACTGTAGAGTATTTCCGAGGTCTGGTTGTTTGTGGGGCTAACTTTTTTCTTTTCTTATTTCTTCCTCTCTGGCCATTCTCCTTTTGTCCTCCCTGTAGTCTCGTCTTGGTCGTTGTTTTAGACTTCAGAGGAGAAGGTGATATCGGATGAAGTTAAAAGGACAGGGATTTGAGAATGTTTTTGTAGCCTCTAGTTGAAGTTGAATTTTTTAAAGTATGCAGCTTTGAGCCCGGCATGCCTCGCTCTGTTATGTGCTATTAGGGGGAGCATTGCGAAGTCAGCCACGCTCTATTTAATATCATTTGCTTCACATATCCTGTGAAAACTCAGCTACCGCCACTATTAATCTTGATTGAAGTTCATATGTGACGTTAACGTTGCATTATGTTAAGACAGCGTTCAATGTTAGATATGCGATTTCCTGTCGAATATAGTTGAGGATTATCTTCTTCATTCCGGCAGAATTCATCGAATTGCCCGATGTTTTTCAGTGAGAATTGATAAATCAGCTATTCAAAAACCCATTATTGAGCGTTTTAACTTCTGACGTGTCCACTTGCATCGGCCACCGATGTTTGACGTTTTTTGAACGTTTCTTACCACTTCTTTATGAAGAGAGTTTCTGCTCTGTTTGCAATTCTTAGGCATCCGAGAGATTCTAGGTATAGAGTGCAATGTTTCCGTGTTCTGTTTTTAGTTAGCATAATTTCCATAGCGCCTTTTCGCTTTGAATGGGCCCATGAATCAGCAGTTATTGCTATGCATTACCGGAAGTTTTCTTCAGCAAAGCCAAAGAAGGCGTTTTCGCGGTACGATATTCTCATGTCGCCATTTTTTAGCCATGCAACTTGTCACTGCGATTTTTCGATCGTTGAGTAGTTTAACAGTGGGGGTCTCTTAGGGCCGAGGCACTTTCTTATTGAAATGTTTTGGTTCCGGTGCACGTCGAACCTGATAAGATTTCACATCTTAGCCTTTTTTACGCCGGGACAGTTCTGCGCGGCCACTTCGTCGACGAGTGGTTATAATGAAGCTGGCCAATATAATGCAAAAAACTCATGAGCGTCGTTCGACAGCATGAGTGAATTCGCGCGTTCGATATTAAAAAATTTCTTCATGTGTATTTCGATCGCGGTTTTCAAAATTTCTTTGAAAAAGCACTATTCATCTCATTTATATGTTAGCGTTTAGCAGGGCAACGAGCACGCCAATCGAGCACAACGCTTTTTTGGCTGCGCTTTGTTATGGCCATACGGCGATGTTCATTTTTTGTAGACTGACTGCCCTCTAGCATTTGATATTCAGGCGATTTAGGCAGGTTGGCCTTAACTTGAAGAGTGGATACCATCCCTACCGTGTGCCGTCGTAGTGGACAGGATAGAACTCAGCTAAAATATGAAATATCTATATCATATTTGGCTGGCGTAGCGACGACCGTGTGGACTACTGAAATATAAATGAAATTAGGTTATTGTTTCTAAAGAAGAGCTTAGAAAAAGCCTGAAATGTCGTCATTTGCGGGTGTGCGCCTACATAGAACGTCATGTTCCTGCGTATTTATTTGCTTTTGAAGTCACTGTTGAGGGATACGCTTTAATCGAAGTACGAACTAGATGAACGGAAGCGTTATTAGTTATAAATCGATTTCTGGCCAGCATTTCTCATTTACTCCCTTTCGACCGATCGTGCTGCTGCAGAAGCATATTAGCATCAGATTGCGCGGGGATTAATGGCTTTCTGATACAAAATCGGTGACGACGATATTTCGTGGGTTGCTGATGAACTTTGAAGAGAGCCGGTTGGTTGTATGAATATACGATGGTCTGTACATTGGATGACGCAGGCTCATCCAGGCTGTAAACACTTTGAAAGGGTTTTTATTGTTCCAACGAGAAGCAGGAAAATATTGAGTATTTGATTTTCTTATGCGGAGATCCAAAGACTTTCGGCGGTGCGCAAATGGTTTTCGTCGAAAACCGTTAATCTTCGGGAGTAGGTATATTTGTCCTTCATGGCTATTAGATTCGCTTAGATTCCGTTTCACTGTGACGATGATGCGAGTGCGGTTTTTATTGTTATTGTTATCCTCAATGTTACCTCATACGCTTACCTTGTATTACTTTTGTGTAAGGAGTCAAATGTAAATTGGCCAGTATCCGATTATCAATGTTTCCTGATCAGTGTATAAAAGCCTCGAACGTTTCACCGTTTTCTATTACCTAGTAATTAAAGGTCAGAAGTGGAATGGCTAAGGTTGCATCCTTTCGGAATGTTCTCGTCGTGGCTTTAGACGTTTCGTGTAATTATCAACTCGATTTTTGCGACGGTGAAGAACATCGATTGTCATTGTCCTATCCCCTTAAGGGACCACCCAAGTAGTTCCCCTCATCCCCCATCCCCATGGTAGAGGTCATTTCACGTGCTTCGTCGTTTGTGTGCGCTATTGCACAAAGACAAAACCTAAGTGGAGTTGAGCACGCATGCCACCGATAGCTATATTGAAGAGAGTGTTCAGAATATGAGCTCGGCTGCTATGCTTTGCGTTTACCATTTTGGAGCTGAATCTATACTGAACGTAGTTTCGTTGCCCGCTGCTGCATGGACTCGTGTCCCACTCTTTTCTGTAGTCGAAGTTTTGTTGGCATAAGAACGATAAATGATTGGAGGATGGGAGTTGGGTTGAACGGAGAGAGACGGCGATTTGCAGTGTGGAGGAGGGGCAGTTGTTGCAAAGAATCTATCCGCGAACCCAAAAAATGCCATCTACCGAATCCTTTATTTGAATAAAAAACGCTGTGGAAGGAGTTCCGTCTACTATGAAACTTCAGATGAACAAGCCACATAGTGATGAATCGCATGAAAGTGAAGAAAAACCACGGAAAAAGGCGTTTGGCATTTGATTTCTGTCGTCGTCAGTGGTTTTCTTTTCTTCTTGTTATGATGTCTATATTTCGTTCAGAACTGCCACCACTGACCCTTCAAATGCGACAACAGCCAATTTTGTTTCATGCCAATCTTCGTCCCAGTTTCTAGTTTAACTTTGTTCCGTATCATGTTTCTAGGAGTTTCGGCTATTTGATCTCTGGCTAAATCTTCCCTCAGTATGTCCACTTCTCTCCCCAATTTTATGAGAAAGGATATATCTGAACTTCTTTCATGATAAAACTTCACCAGCTACTTGTTTTCACACATGCTAAACTTAATGCAGCCACCTAGAAAGGGGCAAAATGTGGGAGCGAGCTCGGTTTCCCTCTTTATTGTGATGTTCTGAGGTCCATCATTTCGTACTTTGTCGATTATGCTGGGCACAACCTTTGCGCACTCTCAAGTAGCTGCGGCAGCTCTCATTCTTTTCGTTAGCAGTGGAAGATCCGGTTTATCGAGCTTTTTGCTTTTTATTGCACTTTTCATTCGCTTTCGCTCGCAACAAAAGTGAACATTGTGTGAAATATTGTTGAACACTTTTTAGAACGTTTCATTTTTCTCCCCGTTGGAAACTTTCGAAATTCTTCTCTCAGTAGTTTGTTTTCCTTCATCGTTCGTCTTTCATTTAATGTTTATTCATTTCTCTTTATGTGGCGCAGCTCTCTTTCACTTCTTCTGCTCAACTTAATCTCTTACGCGTGATAGTAACGTAGCAGTATTGTCAGTTCATATTATGAGGTTATTTAAGCTTTGCTATGGGAGATAGGAGGATTTTTGGAGAGCAAATTGCATTGGGGTGATCCCATTGATCTTGCGATGGAGCTGTCGCATCTTTCGAATACGAATGTTATGTAATCAACGAGGTTGATTTCGTCGTTGAAGCCGTTTCTGTACAGATGTAAAGCAAATGCGAATTGCAACATGAGCAGCTTTTTGTTGAGTGTTGCGTCGCATATGAGAAGCGTTTGATGATAGGTATCGATAAGGATGTTCTGTGGGATGTAAACATCCTTCGAATGGGTTCCTTAGTTCGAATATGTCTTAAAATACGTGTCTGGACGACTTATACTCATCTCATTACTGTTGTATATGCGGGGGGAGCAATTTTTGTTAAATCCATGGGAGTCAAGCTGAGGTGGTGGAATCATCCAGAAAAAGCCAAGTAGTGAAAATATTTTGTGAACGATCACCCTAGAGAGCCTTCAGAATTCTTTGCTTTTTTCAACGATATTGCTGCCGATGAGAATTTCTCAAAAAAACAAATAAATAAAATGGAATAAAAATTAGCTACTATCGTGATTAAATCTGCAGTTTATGCGTCGTGTTTATGATATTTTAGAAGTCATAGATGTGGGGGATTCATAAAATTAGACCCCCTCGATTTGGAATTAAGAGTTGGAACTCCTTCGACACTGTGAGTTAAGTATTATGTTAGGATTGCTCAAATGATTTGCCTGCTCATCTTCTAGGCTTACAACAGTCGGCTGTCGGGTTTCCATTTCTAGTCTCTTACTCCCGTAAACTTCACTTTTAATTCCCAGTTACCGTTCACATTTTATTGTTTAAACGGAACTCCTCTTATCTATATCTCATTGTTTCCAATATTCATTTTTCGAAGATTAGGTGGTGAGGCGGCGTCGAATTTTTGAAGAATAAATCGAACGCTAATGTTTTGTGCAATCGAAACGTTCGAGCATATATTCTTGCTTAATACTTAGTCGTTTTTGTTTATAAAGCTGTAGCGAAAGTGTCGCGATGACCGCTTGCAGTTTGCCCTCAATTCCATCTCATCAGTTCGATCTTTTACTCCCTTTACGCATCTTATACTCCTTATTTCATATGCACTCCACAACCTGCAACGCTTAAACTGTTACCGACGACACCTAACACAGAGGACTTGCATTTCGCTTTCTAACGTGCATCGGTCGCTGCGTTTCCATTCATGGTCGTGATTCCGTCGGCGATCCACAGAATCGTCAGATCGTCACAAATTCCGACACTATTTTAAAGAAGCCCCTATATCGTATACTAAATATTGCAGTCATACGTGTGCTGCTTATAATCACCTCCCTTTACTGTTTGTGGCGAATATTTTAGAAGAGAAACTTATGATTTGACGTTTCATCCAAATATTTTTGCTATGAAATTACTATGTCGTCGCTTGAAGTCCTTTTAGAAATCACGAGAGTAGCGGCTGTTGGTGGACATGGAGGTTGGCGCTGTCTTGAGCATTTTCTTTTTTTTGGGGGGGAGGGGGAGGGGGAGGTGTTCTCTAACAATCGTGTAGTCTGTGTAATATTGTTTAATCTTCCTCCCTTGTTGACTTTCAACGAATATGTCACTGTTGTGATGCCCGATAGGGGTTGTAATGCGGAACTTCTGCAGTATAAAGCTATTCATTGGTCACTCATTCCTCTACTGCCTTCGTTGAACTGTGATGGACGCCTGTACCTTAGTTGGCCTTTTTCTGCAAAAGTTCGTTTAGAAAGAAATTCTACCTGGTCGATTCGCTGTGTTCGTTAGAGATAGTAGCCAGTTACCTTTTATGATCGTAAATGAAATTCGCCAGCCCCACAACAGTTGTATTTTCATGGTCAAGTGATAGTGTGACGATGGTCAACAATGGTCTGCTCAAAGTCTGTGTGGGAACGTTGAAAGGTTTTCAAGGAAGTAGCTGATTTGAATGAGTGATATGCAGAGGGAATGCGAACGTCGTAAAGGGTGGCTGCCACCGGAATGTGCACCATTAGCGCGGTGTTTGTAGCGGTGCCGAGTGCAGCGCTTCCTGAAAACCGGGTGTCGCGTAGTGCCCATCAGCGCGGATATGCGTTTGCCGCATGCACTCGTGTTCGCGTTTCGGATGGCAGCCCGATTGCTTCCCTCCACCTCATTCGTCTGTTTGCCCTTTGAGGTGCTCTCGTCGTCTGCGCCTCCGTGCACTACGCGTTTGTGAGCCATAGCGACGCGCCTTAGTAATGCTGATCGTTGGTTGGTTCGTTTGTCGTGGCAAGTATGGTGGTGAACAAGCAAGTTGCGTCCTTGAAACAAACCGGGTTTCGCCTGCAACGTCGACCGTCGCCGTGGCCCTCTTCGATGGTTCTTCATCGGCGGACGGTGACGGTTGGTGTTGTCCCACATTACTCGCTTCACTTAGCGCCAATAAAGATTGCATGTGAGGCGCCGCGAATGCGGCATTATGTTCACTATTCGACAACAGAAGTAAGTTAGATGTGTGTAGATTCTTTGGTTTTGTGCGTGGGCGGACGCAGCTGCTCTCGATTTACGCACTTCTACCCAAAAGCCTAAGCACACGTCACAGTGCTTCTCACTCGGCGCACGCTGGTTGGCGCCACTCTTGGAGCACTTTGAAAGCGAACTGCACCGTTTAAGTGGCGTTGCCGCCTTACCGCTGTCTCCGTCCTGATCCCATCAGACAATGCGGCAGTCTGCGATTATCCGAGGGAAACATCTTTTTCTTTCATCATGTAAATGTTCTTGATGCTGTGTACTGCAGCTGTTCAATTCGAGTTCCTGCTCAAAAGGTATGCGCGATTGCTTTCAATTTGTTCTCTATCGTGGTACGTTCCCGAACTCAGAACACTGGGAAAAATCACGTTGTGATTTTTCCCAGTTTCATACAGCGAATTGTTTGACAATCTCAGTAGTTAAGTGTTGGCCATCGAACATTCAAAGCGCACGCTATATGGAAAAAAACCACATTTACTATAGTAACGGACAGTTTTCTCTTGTGGTTACTGTCTGATTGATTCTGCAATTTTTTGCCTTCTCTTAGCAGACATCGTGTTTTCATAGTTGCATCAGTGATCATCGAAACTTAATTGCATTCAAAAGTTCTTTTCAGCGTTCCGGCCTACTGAATTTCAGTAACGTTAATCCCTCCTTGCCCTAGAAGGCCATGCTTTTGGGTATAGTGGTGAGGGGGACAGGATGACGACGTCTTTGTTATTAAAACCACTTCTTTTCTCGTCGTAGATTTTATATATGCTGGAATAAAACTGTTGCAGTTCGTGAGCGAATAGTCGAATTTTTAAAGCTTTTTTATGCTATAATGCTGGAATGTTAGTTTGTGACGAAGATTTTGCTATTCGATGGAACAGTTCTGTGTGCAGTTATTCTTTATTCATGCAGATCTGCAGATATAACGTAAATTGTCGCCAATTTCGTCATCTCTCAATTATTGCAGTCGTCGTAGGAGAGATTTTAAGTTCCTCAGGTCTTCAGCAAATCCCACTCACCTTTCAATAAATGAGGTAATTTTTAGATAAAATTGCAGAAAGGTCATAATTCATCGATGGAAAAAATCGTTGACTGGATTGTTTAAAATATTCTTTGTAATCATCGAAAAGGCTATAGCGTGAATATTTCGCAAAATGTTACAGTGATTTATTTGCCGTGCAGAAAAGGCAAGTTATTTTCGCTTTTCTTTTCATGTTTCGGGTTGCTGAGTTGTTTGTTACAGGAGTAACGCTGTGGACAGCTGATAGGTGAAGAGTGAGTGAAGTGGAAAATGCAACCAAATGAGCTGTAGTGAATTTCTTGAACACAGCATAAATCGGCGCAATGTGTTTTCACACCTGTAATGCAAGCAAGTTGTTGCGCTTTACTAGGACAAAGGGAGCTATTAAAGTGAGCGAGAGAGAATTCGGAGGGAGAATGGATGAATGTTTATGTCGTTAGAAAGAATTTCATGAGCCATCATTTGTTTTCCGGAACGGAGGGTATAAGCTCTAGACAGTTTTGTTTTAGTGGAGTCAAGTGTGAGTAGCTTGAAGAGATGATCTCTATTTCGTTTAAAAACAACTAATCACCATGTATATTACCAAGAAATCTACCCACACACTTCTGTCCGTTCTGCATTTCATTCTCGGCTAGGCGCTTCGTCGTTTCAAGGTGGTTGGCGTCATGCGAGAAGGCAAGGTAGTTTTTGTTCAGCTGTTGCGGATATATAAATGTGCACATGTGATGAATATATCATTTGTTGCTCGTCAGACTCGAGTGGAGATCGCAATTGTTCTCGTTATTATTAGCGCCTAGGAAATACGAATTGATTAAAGCAGTATGCATCGGTAGTACGATCTGTTTTCTTGTGGCAGTGTTAGGGTCTTGTTTTACTGTGAATGAATCATAAGTGAATTTTGAAATGCTCGTGCGAGCTGCGCTAATTGAGCAAGCCTATAAGAGGAATATTTTCTCGATGGGAGGTGACGGCGTATTGTTATGTGGATGGCAAGCATGCATGGCTCGTATTGACTGTACTTGTTGTGTTGGAGAAATGGTTTAGCTGAAGCAATGTAAGCTTGAGCTTTAACTTCTAAACAACGCTTATGCTGGCATTTTTTGGCTTTGTTCCGTTATTGCACTCGATGTAGGTTATTTGTTGTGAAGTTTTCTGCTTTTCTAAGACGAGCATTTTTGCCCGCTCTGATAAATTTGACAATTTTTAGTGCAGTTAGAATTTCCTTAGTGTGATTTGAGATGTTGGATTATTAAAGCTCTTGACGGCAACAACATATGTGAATAAATTGGCCTTGAGGAAATCATCGTGCTGAATGCTTCATTATGGACTTGCTATTTAATGATTTAATGAACTTCCTAATTAATAGCTGTTTTCAGCTGGAGTTGGATAAGTAAGCGATAAAGTAGAGTAAGAAAGCAAAGCGATATTAGGGATTCGTTAGTGTTGTGAAAAGTCGCGATAATTGTCGCGCGTTTACGGATGCACAAATTATTTTTTGTTTAATGGTCTTTGCCGCATGAATAATACTCTTTATGCCCTCGTGGAATGGTTTCGAGTTGCTTCACTGTGCAGTGTTTTTTTGGCGCTGAGAAAAGTTCATTTCCCTCTTTCCCTCAAAAAGAATCGTATTGTTCATTGAGCAGATGGATCTCTTCGTTCTACTTCGTACCTTCAAAGATGTGTCTATCGATTTTTCACCATATATTATTATTAGAGTAAAGGAAGCTTGCCTATGTGATTGCTTATGCCGCCGCTTTTTATTTCGCTGAACATACTTTTTATTTCAAACTCTTAGATTACTTTCGTCTTCTCAAACGTTGGAGAGACTTCGATGGAATTTCATTATTTGATTTTCTTGTCTCTTTAAATGCGCATATGCATAGCTTCAAAAGAATGCTATCAGCCGACTATTATGTAGATGGGATGATACTCAAAAGCGTCCATGCGTTCTTCCGTATCTTTCATTTTCGTGTTGCGATCAGTAGCAGTTGATAGGTAATGAGAGATTACTACGCGCGATGCTTTGGTATGCATTTCTTTGTGCCTTTGATACCGTTGTTTATGTAGGTACAACTACTCCACCAATCTCAATTTCGTTAAAAGCATCAGCGCATGTTCTTCAGCTGCTCAGCTGGTTTGCCTTTGTTAGTTATTTTCTTCTGATGGTATTTATATTCCCGAAATGTGGCGATGAACAGTTGAAATTTGAGATATTCTATTATTTTACGCTGAGGCACTGATGTGCGTCATTTATATTCTATTCAATCCTGTATAATACAGAAGATCTTAAGCTACTTCAATAAACGATTGCACTCATCTTTCTCAACTGTCGTTTGTTGTGTTTACAGCTTCGAATGCGAATTTTCATATTTATTTGTTGCTCATTCAACAGTTGTTTGTGAACGCTCTTGAAGATTAGCGTTTGCAATAAGGCGACCGGTTTACTGAATGGAGAGGCGATTGTAATCACTGATCACGATTAATAGAAAGCGGATTTGATTTATTTGAACAGTCGGAGTTTTGAGAGAGGATGAACGAAATTTCCACTTTCTAAGATGAAATAGGGTCATTTTATGTCTCGGCCAGTGGTGTGAACCTCCAAGAAGCATTAACCGAACAAAAAAGTTCGATTTCCGTTAAGTTTGTAAGAAGCATTAGATCTCTATTTTCCGTCTCCTCTGCACTTCTCTCAGCCTTTCCGCGTATCGTTTTCGATGCATTGGTGGTACGTACCCGATAAAGCATGTGCCGATAACTGAGGTAGGTTTTCATTTATTTTCGCTATAACTCGCAAAGGTAATTTCATTTTTTATATATGACATCAATAGCAGATTAGACTTCGCTTAGTTCTTCTTCCAATAGTATAATTTTATACTGCTTTAAGAGGGCAATTTTCACCGATCTTTCGCCTTCTGTTGTTATGAATAGTTTTCCTAATCATTAGTTTTTATTTTATACTGCAGCAATGAATCCCCTCATTGCTTAGAAATTTGTAGTCCTCATTTTCATTGGATATGCAGGAAAAGCAACAGCAATTTCCACATCTTTGGATGTGGTTTCCGCTCTTCAGAATTAACATCATCAAACTTCCGATGCTTAAATTTGTGCAATTTCTGCGCTCTTTATTTGTGTTTTGTCAATAAGGACCGTTCACATCGTTGCTGTTGCTTATTGCAGAAATGTCTCTCTTTTCTTTAATGTAATCATTTGGCGGATTCACGAAGAAATGCTCAGAATCCATCATTGGCTGCATTCTTTTATGTGAATGCAAATGCGTTGATGGCGTTGCATTCAATTATACTTTGCTCTTTAAAGGACAACATGTTGTGAATGAAGCATCATTATAAATGAGCTCATTCTTTTATTTAGTGCAAGCATTTTTTGAGTCAATCAAACGCACTTCGCTTTTAGTATGAAACCTCTGAGACCGCGAAAGAGTAGAGAGGGGATCTATTGCCCCTCTGTGAATGTGAATCGTTTTCGCGCATGTGCTCGTTTTATTGCCATTGTATTCGGCGTATCGCAATCAACGTGCATATTTGAGATTCTATGTAATGATGCGTTCGTATTGCAGATGACTGCACTCGAATTTGTGCTTTATTTCACTCGTCTTTTCAGTTAGGTGGCTTCTCCGGTTATATAGTCATTGAAGACTTGTTAGGAGAATGTTAGTGGTTGAATTTAGCTCCCCACATTAGTGGTGACGTAGAGATTAACGTTTCGTTAATATCCTATGCGCGACAGTCTTTCAAGTCTCTTCTATGTTGGTTGTAAGGTGTTCGTGAAATGTTTTGCCTGTTACGAGAGCTGCATTAATAGAGCATGGGATAAGAAGGAAAGGAAAGGAGACTAGAATCGTCGCAAGGAGGCTAGAATCGTGATCTGATTATGATATACTTTGGGGTATTTTGTAAGACGGTTTGTTCGATCGTTAGTTATTCGGTCCTCTTTTACATTATTAGTCGGAATTGTTGCGTTTTCTCTTGTTAAAATTTATTGAGAGACGTTTGTATCGCATATATCGCCTAATTTTCACAGCATTATTTATTATTTATTGTTTAGGTATGGAAGTGTGTGATCGGCACGATAGGAGTTCTGTTGGAGCAGCATCTTTTAACGAGGGGTGCGTTTTTCCTTTTTTTCTTTCGAATTTCTTTGCTTCGTTTACACCTTCAACGATTCCCCCTGTTTTTAAATGTTCTCGTCAGTGATGTTAGGAAGTTAAACCTTTTGGTACAGTAAGGGTTTTGCTCTTGTTTATCGATTCGCTTACATAGGGTTTTGCTTAATTCTTGACCCAAATAGAATGCGAATCGATCTTTTCTCTCCGCTAGGAAATCCGCCTATCCTTTTCCTCGTTATCCGTTTTTTCGAGTTCTCTGCATCCGAGATTTTTTATCCCTCCCACTCAATTTATCGCTACGAATTGCTTTTATGTGAAAAATTTCACGTTCACTGAGCGATTATTCAATACGCAAATCTTTATAACCTCAGTGAGATTTGTATTGTTGAATGCATTTGCATTTTCTAGCTGCGTGAATGTGTTGCGTTGCATTGCGACAGCTGATGCGTCATACCTGCGTTTTTGAATTGGTTGGCAGATTGGCTCAGAGACGTGAATTTAGCGCACTACATCCGAATTCATCTCTCTCTCCCTCCCTCCCCCCCTCTCTCTCTCCAGCTTCTCTTCCTCTCTCTCGCACTCTCTTTTTGAATACTCGCCGTGAGAGGCAAACCATCTAAACTATATGCCGTATCGTCGTGGTAAGCTCGCTGATTTTGATTGCAGCTAGTGATTGGTCATCCCACATTCGTGTTGGATATGAGTATCTTTGTGTACCGCGTTCGCGTGAGCACAACACTCAATTTGTGCAGCTACTGCTGCATTATGAAACGTGCCTCTCGAAATCCCGTGGAGGGCATCGTTGTAAGAGGAATTTGGCTCCTGCAAAAGCCCGTTGTGCTGCTTTCTTCACATCCCCCTTCGTTGACACGTGCGGTGAAGTAGTACTCAGTATGATGTATAATGCTACGGTCGTTGCTAGTAAGCTGTGGTACCTCGCCTTGTATTGTGTGGGCTTGTCTTCTTTCCTCTATCTCTTCAACCGCTGCCGGCCACAGGATGCATCTGATATAGGTTGTTGGTGTGAGTGACGTCGATTGTGGGATGCGCGGACACGAGTGATGGTAGTGTAGAAATGCGTAGTGTTTTTGTGGAGTGATCGCGAACGTGCTGTCGGGGCGTTGCAGAGGACCTCGAGTGCAGGTTGGATTCGAGGACTTGCGGTGCCCACCACACCCGGCGGGAGAGGGTGCACATGCCGGGCCGGAAAAGAAACGAGACCCGCGGTCGTCGCAGATGGGCACTGCATAGGAGGGTGTGTGGTGAGGGAGCCGCACGCGGTGCGCAGCAAGCGAGCGGTGATGCGCAAATAGTATCTGTGAGGCGACGAGACGAATCGATAGGAGCGCGCGTGAGGGGCGTCTTTTTCTTACTGCAGCTTGCTTTTCTTTCCTTCGATGCGGCGAACGCAAACAGCAACTATGATGCGAGCGGGCGTTGCGTGCCTATCGGCAGGGCGCACTCGTTGCGTTCTTCCTTCAGATGGGTTCCCACCTTTTTTCCCATCTCATGTGGCGAACGACGACGCTGCCCTCTCTTGCGCTTGGCTGCTGGTGGTGGTGTTGTTGTTGCTTGTGCTCCTGCTAACGCTGTCTTCATTTGCTTCTTCGAGTAACGATGGCGCGCCTCTCAAAAACCAGTCCGTTTTACTCGCTGATTAAGACTCATTCCCTCGCAGTTTGCCATATCCTGGATCTGTGGATGCATGTTGCTTTTCGTATCGCACCTTTTGGAGTTTTCAGAGGCGCTCGAGGAACAGATATGCCCTGCACTACTTGAACAAACGTGTCATCATTCAGGCTGCCAAGCCTACATTGTTTCCGATGAGCACCGCGTGGAGGCGCTTACGGTGAGCGAATTTATTCTCCATTCAACGAGCGCCGTTTTTTTTTAAATGCAGCTTTTGTAGTACGATGGTTGGTGATTGCGTTGTTTTTCTCTCTTTCTTCCTCTCTAAGTTGCGCTTGTTTGGTTTTTGTTGGTGTCGCTGCATTGTGGCAGCAGCTGCCTATCATGCCGGTCGTTATTCGTAGTCACCCCTCCCCCTCACTCCCCATTGGTTTTTCTATTTTCACTATCATTCCTTTTTTATATCTTCAACAGTTATTGTCTTGTGATCATCCCAAACATATTTTAGCACAGATTTATCTTTCTCTCTTTTATTTACTGTTCCATTTATTTGTTGCTGCCGTGCACATATGCCACTGGGATAGGGAATTAACAGTCAAAATGTTCGCTTGCGTGGCCGTTGAATGAGCTCGAGCTCACGTGCTTTGGGATTGTTGAGAACAAATATTGTTGTGCTTCAAGATCACTTCACTCACTCTTTAAGCACTGTCCTGAAATCATTTCATAAATATCACGGAGCGGTTATTCGTGTTATCCCTCAGTTGATTCAATCATTCTCCTTTATTACACAATGTCTGTGTGGGCGATGAAAATGTCGTGCCCTCAGCTAAATCATTCTTCTCCTACGTTATTTTGTTTTAAGCGCCGACTATCACCGATGGGTAATTTCGCGAAGTCCTCCCGAACGTTTCTAGCAACGCTAAGAAATAAATTCATTTTTCGTGTACCCGTGGCAGATTCCGCTAATCGGTCCCATTTTTGCACCGTGCCGCTATTTTGGGCTTTAGCAGTCTTAACGAATTGCCTGCCGTTTTTATTGTTTGGCAAGAAGCAGCAATACTGCGTTGTTTTATTTGCCAGGCATTTTGTTAGACGGATATTTTGGGTTAGTTTTGGCCAAAAGCTGGCTAATGTTGTGGACAGGCGGGAATGTGGTGAAAGACATGGGTAGTGAGACGTTACATTGAGTCGTATCACTATTCTGTTTTTCGCCTCGTATCCTCGCGCAGTCCCCCTCTTACTGTGTATGCCGCATTGAGTCCTGCTGCCTTTTTCGGCGATGATTACAAGGAGCCAGAAGGGACGCAGTTCGTTGTATTCGTCTCAGCAGTGTGGCCAAAGGGTGCTTTTTTCGTGTGCTTCTGTGATAATGTATGGGTGAAAAAGAACGAGGCCAGCTGCCTCACCCAAACAGGTGCCATAAGGCAACGGCGCGCACTTTTTGCACTCGTTCGCTTGCCTCTCTTATTTCGGTGCTTTCCTTGTTTTGCGGTGCCTTTCGCACCAAGTGTTTTTGTCTGAAAAGCAGTCCCTCGCAGCGAGACGTTTCTCGTATGAGGTGCTTCGCCAGGCATGCAATCACTTGTGCTGGCTGGCTCATCCCATTATTCCATCCGTGCATTGCCATTGTTTTCCTTTGTCTCCTCTTCGTTTTTTTCCGCTTCCCGATGTGTACGTGCGTATTCTTGCGAACACCCTCGTTGAGCGTGTGCGCAATTGGTTGTCGGTTGCAGCACAATGTGGCATCGAATGTGATGTCGACGGGCACAAGGCCGTTCCAGCACGTCAAAGTGGTGGTGATTTGTTGTGGATAAGCTCATATCACAGCCAGCTTTGATGTGCTGTGGCAGTCAATCGTTGCCTCACTCGTCACATGCCCATTTCCCTTTCCAAATTCTCTCTGTTGCGTCTCTCGTCGTATCGTTTTCTCTTGACCATCTTTGCGTACTTCTTGGCAATTCTTGTTATTTGAAATTGTTGTTTCTCCCACTTTTATTTTCGTCAGCACGAAAAGATGGACGGAGTCTACGTTAAACCAGTAATACCCCTCATATATTCTGAGATTAACAAAGTTTTCAGTTGCTATGCAAGATCATAACATGCCGAGGGACCGTATCACGTCAATGGATTTTCGATGTGTTCACGCCACGACTCAGTCTTCTACTTCAGGATTCAGTGTTTCACGTCAGAAAAGTACCTTTCGACGAATTCTTTCGTTCGAGCGAGGCGTAGAGAGTATTGTTGAGATATTGCGTGCAAATAAAGAGACTGGCCTTACAATGAGAGCACATGAGAAGGCAATGTGCAGGCGTAGTGAAATAATGTGTGCACTCTGTGGAATGCTTGCTTATCACATACTATGGATGCATAAGCACGTATGTCGACAAGTGCATACACGGAAGGCGTACTACGCAGCTGCATATTCACTTGAAGCAGGCTACTGCGACTCTGGATAACATCTCTTTATATTTGGATGACTAAGCATCCATTTCGAGTGCTAGATATTTTTTTTACGTCGCTGTACTATAACAAACTGGAATCGCACCGGGCACAAACCGGTACAAAGCCGTTTCCGACCTACGCCAGACTTTTTTAATTAGCGCTGTCTGCTTGTCTGTGATGAAGAGTATGTTGATGAGGTGACCGTCGAATGTAAATAAGAAAATTTATTGTAGCTCATCTTCCTGATTTCGAACCAGCCACCCGAAGTTATTGGTGCTACAAGTATAGGTTAGGTGCAATCAATGGCTGTTGGTTCGTTGGAGATGAGGCTGTCAATCTTTTCCTCTAACTGTTAGCATTTCTGCTTTGATTATCTCATAACTGCAGTGGAACATTTGTGAATGTTTAATTGTTTCAAAATTTGACAGATGGCATTGGTCGTTTTTCCCATCGTTAGCATTTTACCTTTCCCTTTCTTTCTGAAAACGCTGTGCAACATGTTTCAGTCCTATAAAGGACTAACGTTTAACTGCGCGTTAGCAAACATTTTAAGGTAGTTGCTAAGCGCTATTTCAGTTGGCAGAGGCAATAAATAGCGCTGTCCTTAGCTTACACTTCCACCCAAGAACAGCATTTCATTGTCAGCCTTTAGACTTGCTTATGAATGGTGCTTGTGTGGGATCTTTTCCAGCTTTTCGTCGTTAATGCAGATCGCTAGCAGTAAATTCTGTTGACTCATATTTTCACATCGGTGAAGTAAGCAACACTTGCGCAAATGGGTTTTTTAAAATCATATCTGCAGAATCAGTGTTTATTAAAGGTGGGTGTATTTATCCTATTGTATAAGTTCGTGGATCAATCTTACTGTTGAAAATACGTATCTGTTTCGTGTCGCATGCCACTTTCAAGTAGAAAGCTTTAACTTTTTATGTTAAGTTCGAAGTGTCATAGCTTTTTTTACACTAATGTTGATGGCATATACCATGGCATCAAAGTTATCCTTCTTTTGGTCTTGCATTTCACTTGTTCGCCTTAAGAGAGGGGGTGAGGGGAAGATGCTTTGAGAGCTGTACTTACAGATCGTTTAGTTGCTATCCTAGGCTGGGTATTGGAAGATAAATTCCTCTTGACACCAATCTTATTTCAGCAGTCATCATTTCCTAAACTTCGGGTTATTTAGGGGCATCCCACTGCGTGTTTCGGTGATGAGGATGCTGAAGCTTAGTATACCAAAAACAAAAACGGGATGTGAAAGAGGTAAAAGTGCATCTCGCAGTGGGTGGCCCCAAACGAACGAGAATCCCCGAACGGAAGTTTTGCATTAGGCTGCTGGTGAGTGTAGGTACCACTTTATGGTGTATGATGTCGGAGTGATTTTCCTGGATATTTGGCTTAAAAGGCACAGTAAATGAACGTATCGTAGAAAGTAGCTCAGTTCTATGTCAAGTTTCAGTAAGCACTAGGTAAGGATCTCTTCAGCATGCTGCCGCCTAGGTTTTTGTTTGCTAGCCTCTCGAGAGGTATTCAGGGAGATTTATTCCATCCTTCGGACGATACGTAGAATTCAATAAATGTAGGTTGTAGAAAGGTGCGAGCGAGCATTTCTGTCGGAGATGTGATACGCCTTTGCGTCATCCCATATTGTTTCTTCTGTCTTCTTCCATTTTATTTTGCCGTGAAATATGAACGGTAGAAATCTTTTGGTGTGCGATCTGCCTGCAACCTGAGTTACCCAATTTGAATACGCTCTTTGCAGTAGGTAAAAGTATACTGCAGTGGTCTTATTGAAGTGAATATTAGTAGATACATAGGAAGAAGCAAAACGATCGCATTATACAGTGGTATGAGATTGAGTTGTCAACGCTTTCATAAATTTGCACTGCTTGGCTGCCCTATTTGATGGGTTTTTGGCGTTCTTCAAGGCAGGTGCGACATTGTATCGCTAATTCATCGCACTACTGCAAGATGGTGATTGGCAGAGGACGTTGAAACTAGTTTTGATTTTTTGGAGCGTCGTGATTTAATCATCCCCGCGAAATGCATTTCTGAAATAGTTGTTTTTTTGAGGTGCGAATGTTATGCACCATGGCAGGCTAGTCGAGTCTGAACTAAATGCTCTACACTGACGCCCTCTACTTTCGCTTTTGTTGTTAGCTTTAAGCGGAAACGAAAAACTTCCCGCAGTGTATCCAAATACCGCTTACCCACGACATACCCTTCTTACATAGCAAGTTTTCTTTTGAACGGAGCTCATAATCATTCAGTTGTTTTTTTTTAGGAGGAAAAGACAAATATCTGTGAAGTTAGCTGTGTAACAACGAACAGAATGAACAGTTTACGTCAAGCTGATATATGTCTGTCGCAGAGTAGAATCAATCGCCATATTGCATTGCTTAGTCCTTGTGAAAGTGATATGGAGTTGGGTTACGTAGGTTTACCATGCGTCGCGTTTACTCGCAAGAAATATTGACCACATAAATGGCTGGGACCTCAATTTTCAGTTTACCTCTCGTTTTTGGGGTCAGTGATTTGCATTTGGTTCTGCTTACGATATTCGTTCTGCAGTGAACTCATTCTCAGAAGATGTGACGCTGAAAAGCTCTTTAATATTGCATAGGAAACATCTTTTGGATACGTCTATCATTACGAACTTCCATTTAGTTGTTAGTAGATGAGTGTTGGATAGAAGGGAAGTTTCAGGTCATTAGTTGATGATTAGGGAACGCATAGAAAGCAGGTTTCCGCTGAAATGTTTCTTTATTTATTTTGAAAGTCGCTTTTTCCTTGTCTAACCACTATTACATTTCTTTCATAGAACTATTGCTCATAGAATTTATGTATGCTTATGTTCATCGTGAGAGCTTAAATATGTGAGGTGCCTGCTCATTTTCGGTTGAGTGCTGTGAGAAATGAAAATAGAGAGAATTGGAGGGGGAATGGGGTGGGAGATAGGCAGTAGAGGTGAGGCATGAGGAATGCGGACTGGTGATGTGAAAAAAGGAAGGGAAATGAATGTGAACAATCGAATTGATATCTGCGATTCTGTTTGATCACCGACATTAGCAGTTTTTTGCTCACATTTTTTGTATTGGAATTTTTGAAGTGCTGAAGAAAAATGGCGTTTTTTTTAAATGGATGGATCGTTGAATGCACCTCATAATGTCGGCTTTGTTCTCACTAACTGTAACACTGTGTCGTACGTCAGTCATATCACTCTGTGCAGAGCTGCCGCAGTAAGCTGTTTATGACTTGCGCACATCTTATAGACTTCGAGGAAGTGGAGTGTAATGTAAGCATTTATGGCGAATAAAGAGTCTGACGAATGAGATATTTCTCATTTATGGCAGTTAAGTGTATAGTTTGAAATTGGGCGTCACTTTCTTATTTCACCGAATATTATCATAATGGGTTGGATTGAATGAACGCATAACGTTGCCAAACGACTGTGAAATATATAAAGAACGTTTTCGGAATGTGCGTTGATTGCATTAAAAAAACGTGTGTGCGAAAAGTTGCTGCGTGAGATGCCAGTTAATTGTAGTTTTTTTATTGTTTGCTTTTTCCTCTCTTATTGAGAAGATTCAACTTTGCACGCCATGTGTACTTCTTGCAGATATCGGCGTCCATACTTGGCGATGTCGCCTCGATATTTGGAAGGAACTTCACTGAACAGGTTTTTCTTCATTTTTCTCATCGCTTTCATTCTCACTCCGTGATTCTCTTTTGTTTTTTTCCGATTTCTATTTCACGGTGTACTTATTGCATAATACGTTCTCTGATCATCTTCACACCAACAGCAGTCTATGTTGCTTTTAATGCGCTTAACTATGTGCGCCGCCTACGCATTTGCAAGAAGCACTTTGCAGAAGCACTGGCTCTCTTAGTGATTGCCGGTTCTGAAATGCATGAACATGTAAGGCGTTGAAGAGAAGCATATGTGAAATGATTAAAACAGTTAGCTCTATTGCACAGCCAAATGAATGAACCCCTAAAAACACTGATTCACGATTACTTGATGGGATGGAACTGGTTCCAGCGGAAGGCGTTTGCTAACAAGTGGAGAAGTAACACATCAGTGAGCGATGCCAAATATTTTTGCAGTGACTGACGAGTCACGGCGATATTTTGACAATTATTTCCAATTTACGATCATGAAACTTTTTTAAGGATTGCATTCGTTATTGAACTTTTCCATCGATCAAACCCCGTACATTCGATGTTTCGTGATTTCAGTCCTTTTCAACTTAGTTGATGTGAATGAATTTCACCATTCATAAGTAGAATAACTTGGAATATTATATGCAATTTTGCCCATCACTGCCAGTTCATTTGCCACTCATTAGGAGTTGCGAGACGTTGCCTCCATCAAGTGTGGAATGTTCCAAAGGAATTTCTCGAGCGACGTAGCTGAGCGGAGACAGTTTGAATATAATGAATAGTTTCTACTTAGCTACGAAGCAAGGAATGTCTTCAGTGCACGTTTTGTCTTATCTTACTTGGAAATACATCATCATCTTTCTCAGGCTAATCATTTTTAGCAGCTTTTTTTTTGCGAACATCATTTTGCTAAAACATTTCATCTTTTGATGTGTGGATAGTTGTGCATATAGCCCTTATATGTGGTATGAGGAGGAGATCCTTTCGATTATGGTGGTACAAATAGTGCATGAACCGTGTGCTGCAAAGGGAGGGAAAATGAAGTTTTTGCAGTTTATCGTACCGTTTCTTACGACGCTCAGCAGGGATCCCATATGGGGCGTACGCAAAGCATGCTGTGAAGTGTTCGTTGAAGTGGCGCAGAAGTGCTCGTCGCGTGTCAAAGAAACGCAGCTAGCTCCTCGATTTATCGAACTCCTCAAAGACAGCTCACGATGGGTACGTTGTTCATTTATCATTATCATCATCCGCTCTCCAACTACTGCATTCTCTTTCGCGTCACTGCACTTTGAATGCTTAACCACCTAGTCCGTAGCAAACCTGTAGGTTATGGAACCTCTATTCTTGGGCTCTTTCACCTTTTATTGCATTTTTTACTTCCTTTGAAATGCAGATAAGTGGATTGTTTTGGGAACATTGTTCTCCACAAGTATCCGGTGAAGGAAGTGTTTTGGAAGGGGATGTTTATGTCTTTTGGTTGTCACAGACGTCAGTGGCGTTGTGTATCGTACGATAATTTTAAGTCGCATTACATTATTCATAAATGATAACGTAGTGATGCAATGTTTGTTTTTATTGTGCATCACTAGTTGCTGTCCTGTTGTGCAGGTAGTCCGAAGCGTTGCAAAATGCATTCCTCTGTGTGTATCGCTGTCCTCTTCATTTGAAGCCTTAGCGATGTTACTTTTTTTGCTCGTAGTCCTCGAGATATTTGCCGTTCTTTGAACATCGCTCTTTACTCGAGCAGCACTTTCTTAACCGCTGACTGCTTCGCTTGTAGTTTCAAAGTTTTTCTTGATTTCCTCTAGCTTCTTTCCGTTTTCTGGTGATTGAATTGTATCGAAATTCTCTTGTTCAGAAACGTTGCGTTTATTTCCGCCAATAGAAAGCTTTTGAATATCTAAATCGAAAATAGAGGCGGGATATAATCTCATTGATCGATGTCAGTTAGTGGAACGTTGTTCGTTTTTTTCAGTCGTCCATCCTCCTACACTTACTTCGCATTTGAGGTGGTAGCTTTAGGCAGAAACCATTATATAATGCAAAGTGGAATATGGTGTGATGGCTGCAACACATTTTTAATTGCATTGTGCTCATTGCAAATTGCTATATTCGTGTAACATTGTAAGAGGCATGTTTGTGGCCTGATGCATGAGATGGGCAAAATTCATTGCAACACTTTGAGGTAATAGGCGACCGCTTTTTAAATACAGGTTTGCTTTGCTGCTTTTCAACAACTGGGACCGTTTATTGCCACATTTGCTGACTCGACGCGTACAGGACTGGAAATACGCAACGGGCGGCTGGCCTTCACTGATGATTGTTCGTTTTTATTCTTTTCTTTCTCTTTATTTACTCATCACATTCATCTGATGTCTCCGGTATAGCTTTGACAGTGATGACTTTTTAGGGCAGCTAGTTGCCACTTTGCTTTGTGTTAGTTAACGAGGTCATTTCTTGGCATGTGCGCGTGTATTCATTTTTTCTGTCGGATAGTTTAAACTCATAAACTCACCTGCTACTCTTGCTGGGTGTGCAACTTTGAGTGGATGTAATGTGCACTACAGGATCGCCTCATAAACCCACTTAATTGACCAGATTCCGAGAGAGCTTTAGAGTTCCACCATAACTGATCAATTCTCATGCTTCTTCGCCCTGTCTAAGAAGAAATTAGATTTGGTTCATCATTAAGTACTTTCATGTGGGCGATCACTTCATTTAAGAAATAAATGCATAATTGTGCAGAGACTTCCTTGTTCATTGGTTTTTCAAGTACATTTGCCTTTAATTGTCGGCGATTCGTTTAGGGCATAAGGGGTCTCAGTAGAACTTGGAATAGTCGATTTTATTAGCTCTGCTTCGCACTGTACTTTTTAAACTGACAAATTAAAAGTGCTTGATAGACATATCTGAAAATTCGTAAAAAGTGTGTTTTGCCTTCCACTGATATGGAGGAGGGCGTCTTGGTTGCACTGACATCGGCAGTTTGATGTTTCAAATATTGAGCCACAAATGAGTTACATGTATTCCAAGAAACGGTCAGAATCAGTGAAATGGGTCGTTCATATAGGTCGACATGTGGATAATAAACGATTAGTCTTTCATCTAAGAAACATCATTCATATATCAGATTTTTTGTTGTTTAGAGCACAGTTTTCCGCAGAAGTGAAGGGAAGCCGGCATTATCAGTTAGCGTAATCGTATCTACAACTTTTTGTCTTTACTGATGTTCTGATATATATCGATTATTGAAGAGTACTGTCATAATTTCCTCAGTAGCATCGCATTGTTGAACCTGTTTACTGCGTAATACAGATAAAGTGGAAATTTGGAAAATGCATCCTTTTCTGTACCGAATATTTGCTTAAGCGTCGCAGTCGCTCTGCACTACTGAGACGGAGCCCGATGGAATGGAAGCGTCATGGCTTAGCGATTTCGAGTATTCCGTTTTGCCATCTGACGTTTGTCTGCCGAGCGATGCGAAAACGGAGCCATCGCCAGCTGAACTTCTTGCTGCCGACGACCAGTAAGTTCTTTATCATCGCTGTCATGAATATAACTTTTGTCTGCTCATGTAAATTTGCCCCTTTTTCATCCTCCGTTCCATTTTTCGGCAGTCTCCATCAGGTTTCATTCTGTCAAAGGGCGCATGGCTTGTTCCAGCGCAGTCATGCTGAGTGTATGCTAAGTGAAAAACAGCATTAGTCTATCTTCATTTGTAGCTTGTTTGATAGGGAATTGACTTGAGCGTTTAGTATTGCAAGTGATAGTTTGCAGTTTGGTCGAGATGTGAACGCAGCAATGAATTCGATAGTAACATAAAACGGTTTTCGGCCCCTACGTTATTCACATCTGCTGAGTCCAAACATGCCTCGAAGGTTAATTGTGATGTTTTTGTAAAGGGTTGTTTGCAACGTAGTCAAATCTTACCAGTAGCTAGGCATTCAGTACTCAACAATTTCGAGTGATCGCTGATGCGTTTGATGTGTGTCGAGTGGTAAGCAGCTCCAGTCTGCTGTTATTATTTCTGACATCGCTGAACCCATTTATTCGTGTTCCCATCGATTGTTATCCCTTTTTGCTCAGGCTTATCATTAAATATTGACTGCGTCACGCTGTTTACAAAATTTGCATATACGAGGTATTTATTATCTGTTGCCTTATCCTGGGACTGTTTTTAACTGGAGTAGGATGGAGTGGGAGTTGACTGGCAGATGAGGCCACTCTGTTGAATCGTATCGCTCAACTCACGCGGTTACTCTGGTATCTATTTGATTTGGGATAAAACTGCGGGGTTGATGAAAAAAGTTTCAGTGGGCTGCTGGAAGTGTTTGCTCTCCGCTGCTAGAGAAGACATTGATGTGTTTGCTTTGCAAATTAAGTGCAAAATGCAGTGCAGTTAAGCGTTTGCGGATCATTTTTCGTATTTGCTTAATGCTTTGTCTGCAAAAGTGCATTACGCATGCGTGCATATGATATGAAGCGTAGATCGTTGTACGAAAAGTAACCGCTATTTTGTGACATAGGAAGCTCGCCCGATTATACACTTGCCGGCCACGGTACATCTTGGAAGTCTGAAATGGTGGGACCCATTTCAGTATTCCTATGTGATTTGTCTGAAATCAGTACCATCCTTTCCAGAATATTTCGTTCATTTTTGTATTCGAGCCTTACGTTTTATAGACTTCTCCTTTCAAAAATTTATTGCCTTTGGAAGACTGCTGTCATTGCAGCGTTTGAAGAATATGACCAAGGCATCATGGTAACAACTTTTTATTTAGTGCAGTAATGGACGTGGATTCAGGCGTGGGTACACGTGTATACGTGTGTGAGGCACTGAGGTATACGTGTATCAGATACATTGAGAGATTTTCTTAGTCAGACTTAGCCACCTTAATTTATACACCAGCAGGTAAGTTCCACCTGAGTATTTTGTGAACTCTTGGATCCAGTAGCCAGCGTTCAATTATTGACAATTTAAAAGTTTGTAGATTATCTGATTTTAACTCAGTTAATAAGAGTACGACACCTCAGGTGTTTCGTTTCTTCAAAAATCTCGCCTATTAGAAGTGGGATCTTTTCTAAGCTCGAAGATGGTGCTTTTATTGACTTTGATTTTACTCGTATTTAAGGATATTAAGCGAGCTGACCGGTCTGTTGGACAGTTGGACACTTGACCAGAACAGTGGATCGGCGCGAAGCGCGCATTCTTCACTTACGTTCGTGGTTGTTGTTTACTTCACTTCATGCGTTTATGCTTTCGGTCTTATGTTATGGTAGAAGACTTCTGGAAATGTGTTCTGCTCAATGCGTTTGTTTTTTTTTATTTAGGCGAAAATCGTTTTTAACTTCAAATTGCTGATTGGGTATCCATGCTGCACACTTTAGTCATTTTTTGTGCTGTCAGCCTGTAACAATGATTGCCTCGACCCCGGAAATAGGTCTACTCCCAGGCGCTTACATCTTTAAACGTTGCATGTTGGTGCGATCTCTCATGAGCAGCACGCATTGAAATTTGCTGATGGAATAATTACGTTATGGTCTTTGGCCATTGGTGCTTAGTTCTTTTTTGGCCATTGTTTTCTTCTCGGGAAAGGAGTGGGACAAGCCCGAAGTAGCTGGTTGTTTATATGTTTGTTGCTACTTGTAGTTGCTCGAGCTCTCCAGCGTCAGAAGTGTTATGCGACGTAAGAAATTGCCGTTGCTTTCATTGTGGGGAAACTACCTCGTCGCGCTTTTCGCAGCTTTGCCCTATTTTTTCAAAACGCGTGTGTCTCTTCTCGCAAACGAGGCGAGCAGAGTTTGGCTGTTTCCTGTACCGTTTTCCATACGATTGGTATTGTAGACGTTAATCGGCAGGCGTTAAAACATTGTTCAAGGGAACTGTTTGCTTATTGCTTCTCATTTTTCCAAGCGCATCCAATCCTATCGTATGCTCGTGAGGCGCTGGCCCAGGTAACTGGAAATAGTCTAGTCGTCTACAAATCTTCGCCTAGAGAAGCTTGTTTCCGTTTAAGCTTGCAAATTCTCCTGTTGCATGTGCTTTTTGGGTCGTTATCTTCGATGAGCAGAATTTCGTGTGCACTGCACGATGATGCGGCAGTTTTTATCACGCCATCAGCATTTGAGATAGGTTTCAAAATGCCTACTTTGCAGAAACTTTTTTTCTGGCCTCCAAGCATCCGCGCCGAAAGAATTCTAAGTTCGAGCGCTGAGTTTTGTGGGCTCATAATGAAAACATAAGGCTCATAATGCTCATAATGAAAACAGAATTTAGGCTCTAACGGTATGCAGTTTTGCAAATCGCGCACTAAGGAGGAGAGATTGCAAAGAGGAATGGCACACATCATTATTCCTTTTGTCTTATGTTTATGTGTGCACACGTTCGTGCATGCGTGTGCATGGCTCAAAAAACTTGGCCTGCAGTTTCTCAGTACTTTTTATACGTAAGAGGCGACAGTTTCCTAGCGTCGCTGTAAAATTTCGAAATTTTCCCCCGCTCTATCAAGTTCGTTCACGTCGTTCCCTGCTGCATATAAACTTTGGTGTTTGATGCTCTCTGTATAAAATCCGATTTACCCTTTTTAAGTCCACTGCACAATATGACTTGCAGCAGGAATAAATGGGAAGAAGAGAGAAGACGTGTCTAACCCTCGATTGGGTCTTACGACTAGTGAGGTTATAACTAATTGCTTCTGAGCACGATGGCGCAGCGAGAGTGGTGAACAGTCTAACGCAGCCACATGGAAACTGTGGACAAACAAACTTCAGTCGCAAAGACCAACACCTATAAGAAGCATGCCAGAGTTTCGGCACTGCGCTAACGGACTAAATTCGTGCGTGCAGACTCTGACGCAAATGGATTTAGTGCTGTTAATGTGAACTTTTTCCTGTTAGAACCATGGGGTTGTTGATTAAGCACGGTTTTTGTGAATTATGGTCTGACAAAGTTACGATGGTGTATGTGTGAGTGTTTTCACGCAGTGAGTTGTAGTATGATGAGGTAATGTTCAGCGATGTACTCGATGGTACGTTGAGTGCGGCGGCAGCATGCTCGACCCAGAATGATTTGTCGAAGCTGGTTTTCGATGACGATGACCGCGTGGCAGATGATGAGGACCTCATGGATATAGAAGAGGAGAACGCAAACACTAAGATCGTGGTACGCCTTCTTCGCGTTTATCATGCTAGAAGTGTTGCTTTGTCAGTTACATGCCTCGTCAGTGGTTGTGCCACTGTTGCAGAATGTGGCCTGAACGACCATCTTAGAATCAAGGTGGCTTCCGATGGCGCTAATTCTGGCACCAAAACTGCCGCGCTACATTTTGTTGACGAGTCTGTTGTATTTGGGGATCGCTACTAATGTTGATCATCACAGTGTCAGAGACAAAGGTCGAAGCGCGGAGCGTTGTAGTGATTGTTTAAAATATGCTCTGCGAAAGTTCAAGCCGGTTGTTGTTGAGGGTATCCGTGCGGAATATTTTGCCAACATTTTTGCAGTACAGTACTAACGTGGTGTTTTTTCCAAAAAGGAATTCAGGAGATTTGTGTTTTTAGTTGATTCGAATCTCTTATTTCCAGTAAACAAGCATATCTCTCCATTGTTTGTAGATGGTTGGAGAAAAAGCTGAAGATTTTGGTGAACTCAGCTACTGGTCCAAAAATTTCATCGATGTTGATATGGAGTGCTACGGGCGTAAAGCGATATCTTCTGATTCGGACTCTTATATGGAGCGTCGCATTAGTATGCTTTATAGACATAGTGACGACGTTCTTCTGCAAGAGGTATGCCTTAGAATATGTGCTTTGTTCCCTTCAAAATTTGTTTCGTTGTGAAAATAGAGATCTTGCAGTCATTGCTTTTGTCTCGAAAATCATGACTCGAAGTTTGCTAAGACGAGGTTGGAGAGAACATAATAAAGAAATTCGGTTTCGTTAGGTATTACTGAAAAGTGAGTGCTCGTAGCCAATAAAGTAGAGGGGGCATAGAGCTGGAAGTGTGTTTATGAGATCATTTGAGCACGTTTCCGGGATAGCATGACATGTTTTCAAAAAGAATGCCAGAGAATGGTGGAGGGCGTTGAGCCACTCACGCTGTAAGCATGCATCTTATATGTATCATCATTCTTTCTTATTTCTCTGTAAGCTATGCTTTCCTCTCGCGCATTTTGTCTCAACGATGAATTTTTGCCGCACTTATGTGAAACATCTGGATTTAAGTGAGCTGATTGCGAAACGTGTGAATGGAAATAAGAAGCAGTTTTCATAGTTGCATTATGTAGCAGTAAAGGTCCTTGTAGATTTTTGATATTTAAATACGTTTGAAGTGTTTGCTTTTGATTTCCATTGATTTGGTGCAACGTCTAGAAGCAGTCGGAAATGGATTTGGCAGTACATAGGAAAGCAGGTGGTAAGAAGGCTCTATACCAGGGTACTGGAGACTGCCATCTCGACGTTGAAGGGTCATCGAATAGTGGCTTGCTCCAGAACGGCAATCTCGTATCAGCTTCTGTGACTTCTTATGATTCAAAGGTGTGTATAAAAGTTATGTTCCTATTTTGATCTCTTCCATTCTGAGTTGCTATCTGATAATTGAAACTTCCGGGCGTATTGATTTGTTAATTGACTGTAGACCATGGATTCCTAGATGAATTTCAGGAGTTCCTGTTGCACTCGTGTTTGAGCAAATGCTTTATTCATATGTTTTTTTTTTTTGAGTTGAAAGGTTACCCGGCTTATGCAAATGATATGTTATGAATCGCTAGTGAAACGCAGGTTTAGAGCATTGTATTTTTCGACGCCAACTGTTTTGAGAATTCGGTGCATCGTCTTATGTCAGCGCACCAAACTTTATGGTCTGGTTCCAGTGAGACTGTGATAACGACAGCGTGATGTAGTTTTATTTCTGCCGGTTCGTTCTCCCAACGATTTATAATGCGATAATAAAAAGTTCGTATCCTGTGTTTGAGGATGGGTTAATGCTTTCAAAAGTTTGTTTTGGCTTGAGCAAGAAGAGTAAGGGAGATTTGTTGACACCACTACGAACTGGCGATCGAGACGGAAATTTACGTTCTTTCTCTGGTGAGATGTAATGATTTTCGCTGTCAGCTATTATTTCTAAACCGGTGAGTACACTGGTAGTATAATGAATAAAGGCGCTTGCGTTGAAAGTGAAACTGGATTCGACGTTATTGCTCCTTCTCATCGTTTCCCCTCCCCCCTCATACTCTCTCACGCTTTTCCTTTAACTGTTTCGGTATTTTCAGCGCCTGTTAACCCTCTCCTATGCGTATGTTGTGCGGAACTTCGATTTCGAGCGAATCTTTTACTTTTTAGGACATTGTTCCAAAAGAGCTGCTCGATAGTTATGTGAAGCGTGTATCACCATGCGGAACAAACGAGCCAGATATAAACCGTCATTGTGCACACAGCTTCCCAGCTGTCGCGTTTACGTTGGGTCGTCGTAATTGGCCGCAGCTGCAGGAGACATACGCACAGCTCGCATCAGATATGCAGGTGATGATGACCATTTTTAAACAGTTTCCGCCTGTTACGAAGTGTTTCAGCGCTGTGACATTCTATATGGAAATAGTCATTTGACAGACACCATTATCAAGTCAGTCAGAAACTCGAAATCAGATCCTAACCGGATCTGCCAGTTTATTAGTGCCGAGCGTAGCAAGGCTATCGCGTGATATTTGTCAGCCGTTTTATTCGTTTGATTTGAGGGATCATATCTGAGTGTTTTCTCGGTTTTAGCCAGAATAAAACCATCGCGATTTGTTGTTTCAAAGATGTGTTTTAAGTGGCGAGTGCGACAGTCATTGGCTTCTTCAATGCACGAAGTGGCGGCCATCATAGGAGAAGAGAATGCAGATGCACATCTAGTGCCCGTGTTCGAACAGTTTATGAAAGACGTTGAGGACGTGCGTCTGGGTCTCCTGAAACATCTGTACGACTTCTTCAAGGTTGTTGCACTGTTGCAATGTCTGTGCTGTTTTTTAACTCTTGTCGCATTTGTTAATGATTTCTGAAGATATGGGATGAAGAAGATCATCTACACATTTTATCGTTTCTCGTTTCGTAATGCGAAGCGAACGATACAGGAGGCGGATTTACGCGAGGCGCGATAAAGTGCACAGATTTCTCTTTCATTGCAGTATTTGAGGTAGTGATTTCATCATGAAATGCAATGGAACATTTTTCAGTTGGTGACGCCTGGCACCCGAAAGAAGCTTTTAACCGTTTTGGCGAGCTTCTTGCATTCGGACGCTGAGAATGAGAGAAACTGGCGCTCTAGGCACGAATATACGAGGTTAGTAATATGAAAAGGGGCCCAGTATATTTCTACCAGTGTTTCAACCTCCTAACTTGAGTATGGCAGGCGCAAAATGCAATCTCAGTTTGGTAAGAAAAACATGAAAGGGGTGATGTGAAATTGGTTTGTGAAGAGTGAGTAAAAGGAATGTGCACTTTACTTAAGATTACCCACGCAATCCTCAGTTTTTATTTGCAAAAGAAGCGCACCGGCTTTTGCGACCAGTAAGTGAACATGCAGGGAGATCCGTTGTTCAAACAGAAATCACAGCGTTATGTTTTTGTAAAAATAAACAACACGCAGCTACAACGTCTCACGTCAGGGAGTATGCAACGCATTTTGCGTAATAAGGGGGGATGGAGCTGTTTATGTCGTGTTGCGCCTCATTCTCTTTATGTAGGGAAGGAGTGTGAAGTTAAAGATCTTATTCAAGCGTCAGTGTGAGATCACAGTTGTGAATAACAGAGATGGGTTTCTGCACTAATGTCTCTAACTGAGGCGTTGTGAAAGGTTAAGTCTGCTGCAACAAGATATTCTCATTCGCTCATGGTTTTCAGAGAGTGTTTGCACCTTTCTAGTTATATATAAATGTGGTTCAGACGAGGAAGCAGTCACGTTTAATTGGCAATTGTCGCTTGGTTTTGCTATTGAGGGGTTTCCCTGTGCATTGTTATTTTAGTATTTTTCGAGTACGGTTTTGTTAGCTTCACCATAAGTAATATTAGTTTCTCGTTAATTGAGTTAGGGCACCACTTCCCCCATCGACCGTTGTTTATTAGTTTATTGTTGTAAATACTGTTTTCGATGTTCTGGCACGCACAGTTGGTTTCCGACGCTGTGCAAGTGATAGAGAGGAGTGAGTTGTTTTTAGCACATTCATTAAGAGCCAAATCTCCGATTTTTAACCACAGCGGTGTGCACAGGTTCATATCTTTTAGACAATGCGCGTTGCTTTGTGATCTCTACGATGTGAACGACGTCAACGAATACATCGCTGCGATTGCGTTGACCTTGGCAACAGGTGTCGCCTACCACTTTTTGATCTGATTTTCAGTTTGAATGCTTTTGAAATTTCTTCAGCTATTGCACCGTGAATTTCTATAATCGTTTGTGCTTATGTCTGTGTCCAATTTATATTCAGAGCCAGAGAATTGGAAGGTTTACTTCGTTATAGAACTTCTGTATTCTTTAGGAAGGATGTTTTGATTAATTTTCCTCACCATCCATCAATTTTCATCAGCTACGGTTTTCTTGCCAAACTGAAAATGCCCTTCGTGAGGCGATACAGGGTGGCTCACAACGTCACTGTCAGAAATTTGTTTGAAGTACGAGGTTCAGGGGTATTTTACTCATCGTTTTAACTGCTTAGTAAAGCATTATGCATCTCAGTTTTGTTTCTTTCGGATTGTTTGAACTATCCGTTGGTCGGTATGCTGTGAGCGGATTTGCAAAGCTGCACCTCGTGCTGCCGTTTTTTCTTCTGATTGGAGGGGGTCCTATTTGTTCAGGGGAGAAAATATGTCGTTAAAACTGATAGTAGCATAAATGAGATTTTCGCTGTTTTTCATAAGTTTTGCACGTTCGTGTAATTTTCCGGACCACCCACGTAGCTGCTTGGTTTTTTCGTGTGAGTGCTACAAAGTGTTATGTAATGGTGGTTTTTATGTAAGAGCGGGTGGTTCCATATGTATAGGTAAAGAAAGCAATAACTGGACTATAGTATAAAGAAGTTGGCTGTTGCTCCACCATGGACCAGTATCTACGGTTGGTTTAGTACTCAATGTGAGTTTTGTGCTGCTCCAGAATTTTTGTGCAAACCAAAGACTAATAAGCTGACTTAGTTATGTTACTGAAACGAGTAGAAAGTGGGAGAAATTGTTGAGTGGTGTGCGTTTTTGCGGACTTTCCGTCAGCTGCATTTGAAAACAAATATTCAGATCGTGTGGCCAGCGTACGTGACGAGGCAGCTTCTTTGCTGGCTCGAGTGTTGTCCAAGTTCGTGAGATATGAGTGGCGCGGACAGTCTGCTCACGTTGAGATAAAAACCATCCCCGTAACGGCATCGTTCGCCAACGACACCATCAAAGGATTCGCTCGGTCAAAGAATTGGCGTCGTAGACAGACGTTTGTTCTGTTCCTTTCGTTCACTTTCTTTTCCCGGCTTCGAGCCTTGTTTGGAAGTCATTGTTGCACTTGGTATATTCTTTCTGCAGTTACTGAAGAGAATTCTTCTCATCTTCTTGACCGCCTTTGTTTACGAAATCTGATATATACGCCATCGAAGCCCGTAAATGCAAACGTGCAATATTGCAACCGCTGATTCCCAGGACGTCATTAAGCCTGTATTATTCATGTCGTTTTTGACTTTGTTCTTTTCAGTAGTTTTTCTCAATCATATTTTTTAACATTAAATAGTGGTTGGATGGCATCTTACAAGGACTTTCTAGTGTTCTGATGGGAATCGCAAATGCACCTCGTATCTTTGAAATCAGCAGTTTTTTCTTTCCTTGCTTTGCCGTAGGGTGGATTTATTGATGTGGTTTTTTACAGTTATATTCGCAGGTCTTTTTTTAGCGTGATACCTGCATCTGAGAAGGCCGCTTAGTTTGAGGGAACTAAAATCTGCCAAACGCAGTTTTTAAACCATACGGTTTTGTGCTTGCAGGTTTGTCAAATTCTGTGCGAAAACTCTTGAGTTTGGACAAGTCAGTGTCGAACAGTTCGAGTTCTTACTTCTTCCTGAGCTCGTCCACCTTTCCGCTGACGGTTTGTTCTCTTATCTGTGAGTTCTAAAAGAACTTTTGACGGGAACTCCGGATTGTGCTCAAAATAAATTGTAGATGGGCCTGTATCACATATGAAGACCGTAATTAGCCAGCGATCGAAACGATAATCTCGGTGGGTGTTAAATTGATTTACCAACTTTAAAGCCGAGTGAAATTTTGGAAATGTATGAGAATCATTTCGATGGTTGGTTTTGGTGGTGAAGTCACACAATTTCATCGAAGAGCCCATATTATCATCAGAATTTTTGATGCAGTTGACAATGTGTAATTCGTTTGTCTGTTCACAGTTCTAATTTTGGTTTTTTAATTTGCATTTCTTTTCAGCTGATTGAACAGACGTAAAGTGACACCTCAAATCGCACACTGCTTTCTCGTAGCAAAAGTTCGAGTGATCCACGCGAAATTTCATAATTAGGCTTTGAGATATTCCCGTTGACTAAACACACATGGACTAGCAACTTTGTGGGGAAGTGATGTTTGCGACTGATGGTGCTATGAATGCTGCAGGTGTGCCTAACATCCGGTTAGCATTTGCACGCGCGATGTTCTGCACGCGTGGTGGCGAAGTGTTCAGGGCAAAAGCTGATCGTGAAAATGTACGAGACGCGTTGGAGGTAATGCTCGACGATTCTGACTCGGATTGTAGACGAACGGCTAGGAAGGCGCTAGGCATGCCCGATTCTGAAAGCAACTTTCAGGTGAGTGCTTTACCTAGGCTGCATCTGTACATAGTGGCTACTGAGACGCTGTTTGTCTCGCAATTGTTGACGCGAACATGCCGCTGTCGCGAAAAAAGTTAGTTGCCGTTCAGGTTGCAAAGCAGAGGGATGGATGGAGACTTCTGCCATCATTCGTGAGAAGGGGTGGTTTTTTCTATCGAATTTATTGCCGGGAAGAGTAGACTGCTGACAAAGAATGATAGAAATTTTTCTGGTTGTTATGTGCTCAGAGGAGTAGAGGAAATTCCGTCAGCGTCCTATCAGTGTAGCAATTGTCTACTGCGTTATTAATTTGCAGTCGGTATAATGCCGCGAAATACGGATTCAGCTGTAACTAAGACGTTCAGATAAAGGATGGCACCGAGAATCTTGGAGGTATGGAATCTGTGCTACAGCCGTCCTTGCTGGGGAATGAGGCAGAGGGAACTCCCGAGCAGAACTACGGCATTCACGCAGAATAGATTAAATGCCTTTCGTTAATGTCCCACCTCGTTTGATTTCGCTCACTTTATAAGATATACTGCCACTAGACAACAATTGTGAAACATCATTGCACCATTGATTTATTCAAAGCTGTGATTTCATTCCATTCTCATGTCTTTTTTACCTGTTATGGTTTTTTTAAAGCTGGAAGTTATGTGGTATTCGTTCTTCTCGCTCACTGTGTTGCGTCTCTGTTAGGTATCGAATGTTTTGCCCCGCTCTCAATGCTCATGTTTATAAACTGCTTTCACGAAGTGTTGCTCTTTTGTTCCGCTGAGAAAGAAAAAGCCGGACCTCTCTCGCTTTTAACGGAAGTCGTTACAAAGGTAGCAAGAGATTTTCTTATTGCGCACAGAAATCCACACTTTTAATAGCTTTATTTCTTGTATTTATTAATATATATATTTCACTTATGGACAGAAAAATGCCGCTTATGTGACAGAAGGGGTTGATGCGATCTTTTTTTCAAATGTTTGGGGAGCTTTTGATTTTGGAATGGCCGAGGGGATGTTTGTAATCATGGGGTTTCTGTTGAGGTTTTTCATTCATTCTCCATGGCCATGTGATAAAAGTTGCACTTTTTATTATTTCGAGTGGCTCCCGCCTGTTCAATTGGTTGAACCTGTTCAATATATGGCTATCCTACAAACGCGCTCGTCTGCACAGTTGCGGCAGGTATCGCAGTTGTTCTCATTTCCGGGTGATTCTTAAATCGCAGCAAATCTTCCTCATTGATTTTTGTGTTTGCTCCGTCTGCTCCTCTTGTGTTTTCGGTTTCGATGCCATTTTGTGAAAGTTACGTGGCATAAACCTTGAGATTTTTGCTTGTTGTTCAGGTATATAGCAGACGAACTGAGTGAAGGAGGTGGACTGTGAATTCATGGGGGACGTGGATCACTCGGGAGGGAGTGAAATGCTGCCGCACCCGACAGCTGGTAAGCGAAATGTGGCCGCAACGCAAAGTATGGGTCTAACTCGTTTTCGTGTCGCAGTCTACTCATTTAGAACACTTCGCGTCTTCAGCTGATAGATCTTCTACGAAAGAGGTTATATATGTTCACCAATGGGTGTTCTGTGTGGATGACAAGAAGATATGACGTCATTTTTCTTTGATACTATATGGGAAGCTGGAGGGTTCCATCAACCGAGGAGTGATGTGATGCGAAAGCGTCCTTCAGAATTCAGTTTATTTAAAGGAACACAGCATATAACATCTGGCATGCATCACGGTTGGGGCGTTTATCTTGATAAGTTTGAAGTCGATAGCTATATACATTATTGCTTGAAGTCTGCCACTTTCGCAGTACTTCACCTCCGACCGTATAAGGCAAGACTGTTCGGCTGATATTATTTACATTGCTGCTAGTTACGAATATACCTGAAAGCATTCCAATAAATGTTTTCTGATAGCAACGACTTGGACTTGTCTTAGTGTGGGAGTAACCGGGAAGAGAGGGGGCGTTAACGCAATAAATAATCAATAGGAAGTGAGGACCTACAGTATAATGGAGTGCCGTGGCAACGCATCATGCTCGTTGATGGCGATGCGAACGAAGGTGGTCGCCGCGGAAAGGCTACGTGATGGGAGCTGTAAACCTTCGTTATTCCTAGCGTCACTATAAAGGCATTTAAAAGTTAGTGAATCCTGTTGGAGGTTCAGACGTTATAGTCATTAGTTGAAAGCCCATGTTACACTGTGGAATCGGCATGACTTCGCATAAGTTCACACTTCGAGTGCCCGTGGGAAAAGCAATTTCTGTGGTATTATGGTGGAGGAGATTGAGGAGTGATGCGGAAAAGAGCGGGAGGAGAATTTGAGGCGAGCAAATTCGCCCTCCAGTTGTTAGAGGACGTGGATGGTTAGGACGAAAGAGAAGAGCTGGCGCATGGAGGTGCAAACGGCGCACGAACTCATTTCCCAGCTGGCGAAACACTCGTAACGAGTGCGGCTTATTGGTATTGTGAGAGACGACTCAGCAGGGATTGCGTGAGAACACTTACTTCGCCGTCCAGTCTATCCTTCCTGTGGAGGCTTTCGACTGGGCGTTGTTCACAAGATGTTTCGCACCGAATGATGGCACGTATCCTGCAAAAACCACGGCTGCCTAATACACTCACCACATTTATAAATGTGCCGTTTTCATAATTACCGCCTGTGGTCGGTCCATCATTGATTAAGAAGCAATCAAAAGCACGTTAATGGTAGCAAAAGCAACATTTCCCACGAATTAAATGACGTCTCTGAAACATAAACGAGAAGAGACGGAACTGTCGATCGAGGTTTCAACTATTCGAAAACAACATTTCGAAGTTATTAATCTTCAAAACTGTTCTACAAGGTTAGCGATGATCTGATTCCATAAAGGTGCGAGTGTGACGTTTTGTAAAACAGTGGCCCGATATCAAAGTGTCGGGCAGAGTAACAGTCAAAATGTTCCGTTTTCCTGAAGCGGCTTTTTTGCGAACAGAAAGCCACGGAACTGATCCCAAGATGTCTCCCACCCATCAAATCATCTCTTCAAGTGCACGAAAAATCGTCTTTCCAACTCCAGCCAGAGCAGGAAGGAGATTTGAGAGGTGTAGGACGAAAGTTCGGTCGTCGTGGGGAAAAAAATTTGTCGTTGCGAAAGCAAATTTCGACAGGAACTTATAAAGTGAAAAATCCTTATAAAGTGAGAAATAAACCGTTGTAAGGTCAGTGTATGCCGCTTTTAATAACATAGCTTCAGCTCTTCGCGAATGCGATCACTGAACTTACATAAACGAATATTTGACGTTCACGAAACAAATATGCAGAAGCACGTAATAATACGAACCGTATGCGTATTCGAATCTCGCTTGCACGGCCGAGCGTTGTACACCTGGTGCGGAAAGTTTCGTCGATGTAGTGTTGCTGTTCGAAGTCCCTTTGACCGCATTTACAAATCCTTCAAGTAAATCTTCATCGAAGTGCCTTCGAGCTTCAATATAAGGTTGACTGAATTTTTAAAAAATGCGTCTTCCTACTGTCATCCCCCAAAATATGTGAATATTTCCGACCAAACCGCCATCTTCCGCTGATCAAAAGGCTGACTTATTCTCAGTGGTGTTTTCGTATGCTGAAGGCTGGAATTGATTATCGCTTCGGAAATTAGTGGCTGCTCATCGGCACATTCTTTTGAAAACACCATTGAGAAATTTGGTCTTCACCGATGGCGCGGAATGGGTTTTACTTTTGCGGACACATGCACTTATATGCAATTTCATATGCCTCATCTTCGCTACACATGCAACTTCGTTACTTTATTCACACTCACCAGGCATATAGCGTGATTTCGCCAAGTACAAATCTTTGGCAGCCGGTTTTGGCTTCGTTGCAAGAGTGCCACTGATAGCACCGCTGTTCTTGTCCAAAAAAGAGTCCTTCTTAGAAGCTTCTTCTAGCAATCTATAAAAGAATCGCTTCCCAATTTCTCTTCATTTGCGTTCCTTTCAAAAAATTATCGGCGAAGAAATATTCAAAGAACAAAAACAAAATCTGCAATGGACGTCTCTGAAATATGACTTATGCAATCGCTTGTACTCAGCTCGACTTAACCGGGAATGCAACTCTCCAGTAACCACTATTTGAAAGCAATGTCGCGCCTGCGCGCAGCAGCGATGTTACAAAACACACAGAATCCGGAGTTGAAATAACAGCTTACTGGCATCAGTGCCAGCGCGTCGTGAAAAAGAAAGGTAAAGTTGATGGGAGGAGAAGTGTTCGCAATTGCCAACTTGAGAGGGCAGGTAAGAGTGAATCGTTAGCAAAGATCGTGAGGCGATAAATTTGTTTGCAAGAATTAAAGGTGCATTGAATAGCAAAAATTTTTTGTTTAATAAAAGCGGACTTTATCGGTAGTGTGAATAGTTTTCTCGAACTTAGTCGAAGAAGCCGACGAGAAACTTCTACATGCGAAGAAGTCTTGAAATGTCCAAACGCCTGCCATGTTAACAACACAAATACGTCATCACTACCCTCGTCCTCCACGGATGCCTGTTCCAGGCCTCTCTGAGGACTTTTACGGTTTCGACATTGTGAGTCGTTTCATCTGCGGCTAACATTTCCTTCTCCTATAGTTACGTTTTTTTGTTTAGTTTCGTTATGCACGCGCCAACTGCAAACTGCTACAGGCGAATCAAAGAAAACGACCTCAGTTAGCGGAATACTGTAATCGGTGCTGAATATGTAACTAATGGGTTTGAAATCGATTAGAATAGAAGGCTACCTCATAAAAAAAGCTAGCTCACTTATTTATAGGTAAATTTCTGTTGATACTTCTTTCGGCGGCAGCACCGCTGTTTCTCAACGTGCTCGTGATTACGTCAGCTGTGTTCGTCTTCAGTTTTGACTTGCTTAGAAGGACCTTTGAGTCGGAAAGCGTTGAGCCAGCGCTACTCTTCCGATTCGACGTTGAAGGTTGGCTGACGACTGGTGCGCCCAACTTCTGCCCAATTTGGAAGTACTTATACTTCAACGACTGGAAAGAGCAATACTTTTAGCCTCACAGTCAGCCAACATTAAATCCTTTATATCACTCCTTTCAGAGCTGATTAATCTATCCATACACCGACGCACTTCGCACTGGTACTTCTGAGGCTCCCTTTCATTGTTGAATAAGGAGGATGCTAGAAGGAAATCTAAGCAATGGTTTTTTAACATTCCAGACACTGCAGAAAACCACATTCTCGAAGGTTTACGTAAAAAAAAGGTGCAAACTCACACTGGCAGCAGTTGGTCGCTTCTCAGGATTCCACAGCATCATATCACTCATCAACCTGAGGCCATCTTGACCCACTGTACTAACGATCGTCGCTAATGGTGTGGCAACGCTTTGTTGAAACTTGAAATTCATTGATGCAGCTAACTGATAACCTTCTGGCCAGTCATCCTTAAAAGCATTTTTTTTCAACTTGCATGTCTAAATTTTCCTAGTTCCTAGTTCTAAATATACCCCAAAATCGTAAGAAATAACTTTTCCTACTCAAACGCAAGCATCAGAGAAAAACAGATGGAGAAATTCTCCATTTATTAAGAGTTTACAACTTGATTTTGAAGCTTTATTGCATCGGTATGCATTTTCAACATTATGAATGTTTCATCCACATCTTCCCAGTCACTCCGTATTCTCCCAAGATGAAACGAAATTGAAAACTGCACTATTATTACTTCAAACGAACATTAAATATGTAGGCTCGCTTCACTAGCTAAGTATTTTCTAAATAATTTTGAGAGGGCCCGATTCAAAATGTAAGTAAACCAGCAAGTTTGCTCCTACCAATTCTTTGACTCCAAATTTGAGTGGAGCGAAGTACTACTCCCATTCTCCACTAAAGTGTAATTAGCACATAGAAATGTCGTCCTACTCAAACTACCACACCACAATGATTCCAATAGTTATATAACCACAGTGCCGTAATGATTTTCATGCGATGACACCTTTTTTGTGTGCTTTATACTTTTTTCATCGTTTTTCTTTCCTTTTTTATTTACTATTTTTTGCTATTTGCCTATTATACGCCGCCTTTCTGCACATTCATTAAACCTCTCTCTCTCTCTTTCTCAAATATGTCGTCAAAGCGCTCACCAATATCTCAAGCGCAATTCTACTGCAACTCTTCCGCTCGTTGTCACAGTAACATCATTAGCAATGCAATTAAAATAGATGTAGCAGAGATATGAAAGATCCCTCCCTTTATAGCTGAATTCGTTTCCTTCGTCCGTGAAGGCTGTTTCATCTATTGCAAGGGCGACTTCAGTCTCATTAAAGCATTATTTGATTTTAGAGTACAAATGGCTGTGACATTCGCATCATCACAATTCTGAAAGCCTTTTATGAATTCACACAGGCATGTGTCATCGTCCTCATCATTAACTCAGTGAGTGGAAACTAGACTTCAGATATCGAGAGGGTATCTCAAGTCATAAACTCAAACGACTACTCCAAAAGTGCAGATGTACCGACAGGATGGCAGATAATTTGCTTCACGACGAAGCCGACCGCTTGCAAACAACATCATATTCATTTTTGGACTTCTGAACATGTCCGAGTATAAAAAGCTCGAAGATATGACCCTTCGCTGGAAATTTGAAGCGGGAAGAGTACCCAGTGGTTAGATTATTCTCATCAGATTTTAGTAACTGTTCACTTCGGAAGTTGAAACTACCAGATGGATTGAACATACACATATCCTTTACCGAGGAGGATACCTCAGCAGTTCGAGATCGCACGGTACTTAAATTCTTCCCGTTCACACTTTGGCGAAATAATCGAGAAAAAATATTCTCGGTTTGTAAAAAAATGTAGTTTGTAATTTTATAAGTTTCAGTGGTAGATTATTTATGTTCGAAGCAGTTTTAACGGCACTCACTAAGCTCCTTTATATGTTCGGAATTGTCAGCCAACCTTATTCGGAGTGCCAAGTATCGTGACAATCTTGAAGATCTGATCTAATTCGGAAGTTCCGGGGAACAACGGCCGAAGCATGTACAATTCGGCCATTATGCAACCGAGAGCCCAAATATCGATCGGCGAATTGTACGATGTCGATCGCAGTAGAATTTCCGGTGCGCGATACCTGAAGACTCCATAGGAAAGATGAAAACGTGCTCAAACATTACTGTTGGTGGCGATCCCCATAAACCAGCCGGTTTCCATTTGAAAGTCCTATCGCCATTAAAGAAGCGTCAGTTAGTGAATTTTATCTGACTGCGAAGAAAGCCCGTCGAAACTGCAGTGAAAAAAATGTGTAGGAGATAATTTACTAGTGTTCGGAAAGTATACACTTCAACAGCTTACCTGTAGCATGCTATTTGATTTGCTTAAAGTTAAATCGTACATGAAAACTGCGTTTTGATCGTTCCGATACCTTTGGTTACCACACAACCGAGCTTGATAGCATGTTACTTACTTTTCTTTCCACTGAAATAATAGTCATAGCCTCTTTGCAAATATGCTTTCTAGGCTTCTGTTAAAAACAGTACGAGCGTACTCGAGTGGCTTTTGATTCTATTCTTTGATTCGCGAACTGAATCTATTAGATTGATATATCCACAGAAGAACATGGATGAATGGACATAACAGGGGATTTTTGCTTAAAGTTGCCGATTCGCTGTGGTCAAAAACTTTGAAGACGGTCGAACGACCAAAGCCATGTTCAAAAATTTCGACTAGCCTCACTTGCTACGGCTCACCGAACGCTTATTACCAATATAGCGCCGTTCTGAGGTTTGGCAGCACCTTCTCTCAGCAAACGACTGCTATTAATTTCGTCATCGCAGTTGGAATGTTTGAGATTAAGCGGTAACGTTTCAAGATTTTTCACTCTGTCCAGTTCCGTAATCTTCTGGAACGGCTCCGATTGTTTTAACGTTCTCTGTGGAAAATGTGGAATATTGAATGAATTTTCTCATCTCATTCATTTACATGTCTTTCCACTTGCGCTTATGCCTGTGATTGACTTCCATCCGGTTTCTTTCTTTACATAGTAATATGGGGCAGTTGTTTCAACTAATAATGATATGACTTGACTTGTGAGAAATTTACTTTTATAAATGCGAAAGTAGTGGTAAATTCTAGAAGAATTCGATTTGTCTTAATGAAATATTTTTTCCCTTGATGCTGCAAGCGAACTCCTCTGCGTAGAAGAACACCAGCAACCGTGGGCACTAAACTAAGAGGTGAGGCGATTTCAGCCGTCTTAAGCGCTAATTATCGCCCTTTCTTTGCACGAAACATTGTTTCTTTTCCTCCTCTCTCCAACGTGTCTTCTAACGAGAAAGACCGTTCCACCTTCAGCTTGCGACAGAATTAGCTTCTAGCTATGACCGCAACATATACGTCTAAAGTTTTTCTCAGCGCTCATGTCAAATTTTATCGAGAAGAGTTCATCAATTTCTCTAGTTTTCTCCAACAAATTCGACGGCATTTTTTGCTCATCGCTGTCCCACGAAAGCAGAACTCGATTTCTGTTCGAAGTCCACGTTTCATTTTGCTCGATAGTCGATTTTCTTTCGTTTTTTACCTCTCAAAGTGAAAACTATCTCTTCAAACAACAAGTAGATCCTCTTAAACATTCCTAACGAGGTGACATACCATCGTGTCGAGACATAATCGGTGAATGGTGGTCGTGAGCGGATTTCCCTTGCTAGTCCGAAATCGGCAATTTTCACGAGCTCAGTCCCATTACACATAATGTTTTCCGGCTTCATGTCACGATGGAAAAAGCCTTAAAGAAAGTTTCCGCAAAATGATATCCAACGGGTCAATTAGTGTGTCACATATTGTTAATAGAACAAACTACAACCGGTGGTGTGTCAACACTGCGCTGTAATTCGTTCGTGTGGTATCTTAGTGGTATTTCGATAAGTGTTCGATAGTAGTGAATAACTGAACAGGTGGCTTCACCATTCAAAACCAAAAGAAACACTATAAAGGATTTTTAGAAAGTCATAGCTGAAGGTCAATATCTAAACATATGTAAGGCGTAGCTACCAGGCATATCGAGCGTTTCTGAGCGGAGTTGTGTTTGTGAGGAGATTTTATGTGGCGAATATGGCGTATAGTTTGATGATTCTCAATCCAGGATGGTGTCTTCAGCATTGAATGCGTATATTGAGGAACTATGCCCTCAACTATTGATTCATTATTCTACACACAGAGAAAAGTATTCCTTATTAATGATGAAAAAGAAATGAACACCTTTTTGCTGGATGAAGAAAATAAAGACGAACCGTTTTTATGCATATACGCTAGTCCCTGAAGAACTTGATAAATGATATTGCGTATAACGTGCTCGGGAAAGTAGCGATCTCTAAAGCACTTCCTTAGCTTTATATTACTTATAAATTGAATAATGACAAATGAATAGCATTGAAAATAGAACTTTCCATCTTACTTGCTCTTGAAATGCTCTATTTTATGTAAGGTGTCATTTACCATCGAGTTGAATATTTCATAGGTGTACTTTTCCCTCTCACAATAAACATCATAACGTCATTATGAGAAAAGCGCTTCGGTCTAATCAATAGACTTATGAAGCATTTCCATCAAAAATGCGTTACTAGAAAGAGAATTTTTTTACCTAATCAGTTGTTATCATGAGTTTCTATGCAACTTACATGATATTGCTTAACTTCATCGTTCTTAACAGTGAATTTTGTTAGTTCTATGGATTTGTTCCATTTTAGGAAGCCAACTTTACAATATGAAAGAGGTGGAATATATCAAAAAAAGGAGGAAAGCGCATTCACACTTACCTATCCTTCATGAGTTCATAAAGATTTTCTTGCATATATTCGAACACAAAATATAAATTATCGTTTTCACGTATCACCTCTCTTAGTTTGATTATATTTGGATGATTGAGCTTCTTTAGTGATTTTACTTCACGTAATGCCATCGCTTCATCCCATGAATAAAATTTTTTCTTCATTCTGCAAATATTCTTCGTTGATCAAGACATTCCCACCTAGCTGACTGCTAAGCATCTTGGAAACAACAAACAAAGAGATTAAAAACATTTACTAATGCGGTTATCAACATGACAGAGCTAACAGAGTTTTTTGGCCTGCACTATGAGATTAATAAAGTAAGAGCGAATAAAAACGTTAAGAAATGTATAGAATGGTGCAGTGACCAGAAAAGCGTGACCTTTTAATCGCAACTTTGTCGCCAGTATCCAACTTCTTAGCGAGAAGTACCTCGCCAAAAGTGCCGTCACCTAACCGCTTCGTCATATTGTAGCGGTCAGCCAGCGTTTGACCTGCCGAAGTCATTGTTGATATTGGTGTTGCCAAACGTTTTCAAGCGATTGTATGAGGTGTTCTCCGAGTTGAAGTGGGAACGAAAGCAGAAAAAGCAGTAACAGCAACAAACGTTTGCATCGTCGAATGAAGAATGTGACGAAACTGTTGCTGCCCATGCGAGTACGGGCACTCCGTCGATTCGCGCAACACACCGTCACTATGACGACCAATCAGGGAAGCAGCCTTTGGGGAAGCGATTTTGGCCATCCTCTCGCTCAATCCACTATTCGTTTCATGCATTCGCTCCAATCGACCCTCGTCAGCATCCTGAGCCATTGATTACGTTCTGCCTTAAACGGCTTACTTTTGATAGACGATGGTGATTTATTTACATAACACGTAAGCTACACAAAAATCACTTACTGCATTAGTTGCAAATGCAATAAACCGGCAGATATTTAACTGAAAGCGAACGACGTTAGCGTCATAACTGAACAGCATTCCCAAATGAAAGTGCATAATAATGAGAGTGAGAGCGTTTTTTTTTTAAGATTTAAAGTAAAGCGATGTAATAGTTATATGCGCATATGTGTGTGTAAAGGAAAAAATACAGGAGAAATGTAATGAAAGGTAAAGATTATACGGGTAATACAAGAGGCGAATTGTAGCATTTTTCAAAAGTAAGCATGGTTCAGCTTCATCAATGAAACTTTTGCAAGAGCCAACTGAACTGCGATCGTCCATCGCAACATCACAACGACCTTGAACAATTGCGATTTATATACACCAGCAAAGAGGTACGCTCGGAAGGCTGCTTCCATAAAGTTTATATGTGAGCGAGAGACGAACTGAAAAGCTCAGAAGTAGACTATGCGTCTATTATGTTATTGTTGTTTGATAACCTTCATTAGATGTTGTTTCAATTGTCGCAAATTTACCGCATCGATTTTTACCTTATCGCTCATTTTTGCACCTCGGGAAACCTGTCCTCGTTGAGCAATTCGATCGAGAAATTCCGACGGTTTTCCCACCACACTGTCATTTAAACAGAGCATAGGTTGAAACAGTTCAATAAGGTCATTCAATAATGGGTGTATGTATTTTTAAAAGCATTTGCATACAACAAAATCATCATATTTTCAATCCTTTAATGATATACCACTACAACATTAATAAGGGACTACTGAAAGCATAAATGTGATTCGAATAATGACTGCTCATTCATCATGATGGAAAAAATGAAGAAATGATATAAACTATTTCCAGTAAAGTGAAATACTCGTCATTCATGCACGTGACAGGAGAAGCACTTAGCCGAAAAACAATCGTCATAGATAGGAGAATATTAGACACTGTTGTTCGCAATGATCTCGCCTGAAGCCTTTTCCATCACAATATGTTTTCGTGTTCATTGCTGCACGTGAAGACGTTGTAGTTTTATCGCTTTTCCTGTGTAACATTGCCACGATACTACTTACAATAACGACACAACTGTAGCCACAATTAGGCACAAATGATTCTTAGAATATGTACAAAGTGCTTTATGAGCGTGTGTTTCCTTCAGATTCGTTTCCGCTTCGTATGCAAAGAGATGAATTCTATTGATAGATATGCAGCTAATGCTGTTGACTGAGAAGTATATACGCCATTTTACACATTTTTTACAACAGCATTTAAAAAAGTAGTTACATGCAGTATGAGTGCGAACTGTGACTTGCAGTATAATGAAGTGTGGAAATGTGTATGTACGTGCGTACGTGCGTATGTGTGTGTAAGTTAATATGTCTTTCCGATACATTCAGTTATAAAACCGCAAAAGTGAATTCTTTAAAATTTGTGAATCTGGACGATTCCTGGCGACCGAATAGAGGTAGCCAAATTTTGTGATTTCGATGAAGCTGCAGAAACACACCGTTACGCTGGACTCCTCGATACGCCTCGTATTGTCTTAGTAACTTCATTTAATTGCGTATAGAACTGATGCCGTTGTAATATGTGAGAAAAGATTATTCAATTACTGACGATGGTCTAGACGACCACAGTGTGGTAAGAAGATTACTTTATTGCAATTAGGATATGTTACTGCGTAATTTTACAATGCTGCTCCGATCCTATCATGTTTCACTCACCAATGTTGCCTGCTGACGTTGCATTTCATTTGCTCTTCTCGTATAATTTGCAATTTAACACAAATTCTGCATGCATGTTGCATAATTCTGCTTATTATGCTTTTTTTGTATTGACATAAGAATTCATATAAGCAGCGTGAAATCAGGTGTTCGTCGGCTGGTCAGTGTTTACTCTTTGTTCACTAAATGAACTTATCATACCTTAAAATTATGTCTTGAGCTTCCACGACGGATGTGTTTTATTCATCATGAAGGATAAACATGCAACATGCAATCGTTAAGGGATTTATGCTATTGAAATTTTCACAGGTTATAGTTGCTTAGTTCTGTATGAATTTGTTATGTTGCTCAGCATAGGTAATTTTTGGTAGGAGAAGATGAGGAAAAGTATGAGGATGTGGCAATGTTCCATGTTGGTTATTTCCGAACTGTGAAGCAATTAAACAACCCTTTGCGCTGAATTTACTGGGCTTCGTGATTGTATAGGGGTGATCTCCTGCTGTATAGTGTTAGCGATGGGGGGGAGGAGATGGGTGAAGATGTCGGTGACTGATATCGGCGCGAGCTGTCGCTACACGCCTTGAATTTCGGTGGTGTTGCAAAACTGATTTCTCTTGATCTCCGTTCGCCACTTTCGTACCATTTTTGTGAGTCAACTACATTGATTAGCGTAAAAAGCGCACTAACGGGGCGTAATTTCGTTAAATATACATCACTTGTGGCTGCCGTAAAGTCCATTGGAGTTGTTTGCATTTCTCACTTGTGTTAATATTAACATTATGAAACACCTGATAATTTATCATCCGCGTTTTCTATTTTCTATTAAACGTTATTGGCAAATATTTGTATTTGTTTGCATTGGAAAGAGCTCGGGTTGAATCGATTTAGCTCATTTGTCGTGGTTTCCACCAGCGTTGACATTGCAATCGCGTCACATTTCATTCAGCATGCCATTGACAATGACTCGTTTCCGACCTGAACCCTCCATCTTCCGAAAGCCGCAGCACGTTTTTCATGAACGGAATGCATTGCTATGTCTGACCGCCAGTTAGTCCAAAATAGCTATAATATGAGGACAGGCGAAACAGTGGAGCGAATGAGTGATGTTCATGCGGCGTATCATAGGGGACACTTGTGTGGATTGCAGAATACGCTCACTGCAGCTGACGACAACGTTATGGTGGTTTGTTTTTGACAAGGCGAAATGTAAAGATGGCATCGCGAGGCATACCAGAGTCGTCATGCGACCGGTTTGTCGGTGTGTGCGGTCGCGATGATGAGCGATGGCGCTGTGTCTGTGCTCGAGCACTTTCTGAGTGCTTGTGAAGCGTGGAATCTCGACGAAGTACATCGCGTTGTCGAGTCGGGTTTCAACGTTGATGCATTTGACGATGATCACGTCACCGGCCTTCAGATGGCGGCTGCCACCGGCAATATTGGCATCGTAAGTAGCTGCAGCCAATTGTCCATCACTAGTTGTGAGTCACCGAGGTCACCAATAAAAGTAAATCACCCTGTAGCACAACCTGCACAATTGTGCATTGCACAGTTTACTTCTGTGATAAGGATATTGCTGCACTGTGCAACGATGATACCGACATAAAGTTAACAAACTAGCAAAGTTGCGTTGCGGATTCGTAGTGCACAGTTTGCGCGTATTTATCGCTCCGACTAATTCTGTTGACATCTTTTTTGCTGCATTTGGTTTTCAAAACAATTTTTTCTACTTATTTGAAGTTTCAGAAGGTTCCAAAAAACGTCAATGCTATCACCAACAACCATCTGCGAGCTATTCTATTAGCCAGTGACGTGAACCTTCTGCAAGGAACGATTTGAAACCCCCACTTATATTCGTTTCACAATGAGATAGCACTGCTAGAAGTTTCTTTCATGTAACATGAAAGAAGAAATATTTGGATCAGGTGCAAACCAATATATTTCGTCGTTTGTGGGAGTCTCCTTTCCACTCCTCTCCCCCTTTCTCTTCGAACGCCCCTCCTTCCCAAGACGTGTGAGCGTCACCATCTGCTCCTTCTTTACCTACATGAGGAAATCTTGCAAAAGCAGAACATATCGAGTTTGGAAATTTGTGGATGCGTTAAACGATAAGTCGTGCAAACTAGAAAACGATGTATGGTTGTTTATGCTTACATTTGTAAACTGCGGCGAAGACTGATTATGTTGAATAAATAGCGTAAAATACGTGCTCTAGAAATGGCTTTTTCATTCACAGGTGGAGTATCTAGTGGATAATGGAGCCGACATAGAGAAGAGCAACCAGGTGGGAATGACGCCACTCCATCATGCGTGCAGGAATGGCCATATAAACGTCGTCAGGATCCTTGTGCAGCGTGGTGCTAATTACCAGAAGTTGACGTTTGTTTTCACTGACTCATTTACGCAACTATTTCTTTTGCTGCTAACGCAGTAAAGTCTCATTTGATCACCATATAATAGAGGGATGAGGACCTCTCGTGCCAAGCCGAAGTGAGGAATTCCGGCGGAAACGCCATTATAAGTGCTCATTACCTTACAGTTTTAGGCGTGTTGATTTGCATGTGTATATGCTCGATCACCATTATACCATAGCGTAATAATTTAACAAAGGTCTAAAACTGAAATGTCGATTTTCACTGGTCGTCGTTGAACGGAATCGCGGTTGAGTAAAAATGTTTGCAGATTAAAATGCGCATTATTTCATAAGTGAGAACAGTGTAAAAATTCACTTCGTTGAAGTGCTCTATTTTGGCAGTCGAATGATATGCACAAATGCGGCCCTTTTTTCAATTGTTGCAGTCACCTATTCAAACACTGCAATAAGGCAAAGATTACACTCAGATGAATTCATTCTTAGTGTACAGCACGCATTTCTTATGCTCACCAACTGCTGAGTGGTTATCATGAGATTTGAACTTTGCATTGAGCAGAGCCATATCAGAAAACGACTTTTCCGCTTACGTTCACCATGCAAATTTGTGTCGCTTTGATATCGGATGTAGGGTCGTGGACATTCAAATCGCATATCTCCCTGAATCCCATTTAATGTGCTTCTTTGAAGGGCAACCTGCCATCCTAGATTTCCAGCTTCTGGATGAGATGTAGTAATATTCGAAGAAATTTGAAACTATTACAGTTGGATTTCGGTGTTCATTGTGGCTCGATGAAGATTAGCAGGTACAAGCTTTTTCGAAATGAAGGTGGACTATCTTACATTGATTCTTTTGAAGATGGTGAAAACTGCTTATTTGCCTTCCAGATATTTGGGAGCGTCATCGATGACGTTGGCTGCAGCCGGTGGTCATATTGAGCTCGTCAAGCTCCTTCTTGACCTCCGTGTCAGTGTAAATCCATCGCACACTGCACTGTGTCCAACGCCCATTATTGCCGCTGCCTTCAGACGCCATACACATATATGCGCGCTGCTAACACATAGGTTGCTCGTTTACCGTCATTTTCCGTCATTCTGTAGTAGAAAAGACAACCTTTCTCGCAGCCCTCTGCGCGGGCTGCAACGTTTTAGCGTCACCGTTTTTGCGCAGGCAGACAATCTGGCACCTGTAACTCTACAGTTAACTTCCCAAAACTTATTTCCTAAGTTGAACTTTTTGGAGGAGAAGGGCTACTCATTTAAAAATACCCTACAAATAAATGTGTTTTCATCTCATTAATACTTATGTAAAACATCAAATATACAGAAGAGAGGTAACATTGGAAGAAGAATACTTCCGCGATAACAGAAAGGAAGTAATAACGAACAGTATTCAAGCTGGAATCTATATAAAGCGCTTTCAGTAAAACTGACCCTTCAAGAAAAAGTGTGAAATTAATTGTAGCATGTAGCTACAATTATTTTTTCCACTGGCGTAGAAATTAATGAAAGAAAAAATTCTCTCGACGGGCTTCTTATATATGGAGGAAAAGATCCCTCAAGGTATCTGTCGTTTGCTGGATAAACAGGTGGACCTCTAGGATGCCTGGATTTACGGAGTACTATAAGATAATCGCGTTCCATGAAGGATGCTCTTATGCTCTAGAAGTGTGCAGTATGAAGACCTTGAAGTCAGGGACGGAGTGGGAAATGGGAAACGTGGCTCCTCCATGCGCACATATGATTACATATGAAGAACAAAAGTATAATAAATGTGGCAAAGCGATGAACAAGCTGTTCACTGTAATACAGGGAGAATAAATTTTATTATGGAGAAATGCATCAATCTTAAATTACCTCGTGTTCCCTGGCAAGGATTGAACGATAAGGCGCTTATTATAATAGCGAACGACACTAAGTATACCATTCTGAACGAAAGTATGACGGATTGGAGGGGTGCATATGTGGATGGACACATTCAACGTTTATGGAATCTATCGGCTCTCTCAACAGCTATTTCATGTGGTGCTACGTCGATCATATCTGCTCTACTTGAGCTTGGAGCTAACGCTTCATTCCGCTCGTTAGGTGGTCGAACAGCTGCGGAACTGGCTTCGGCTCTGAATCGTGAGGATGCACTCGCTGTTATAAAAACCGCATTGAGGAGTTCCGTTAAAGGTGCCACATTCATATTTAACTTTTTTATCATTTTCTGCAATGTACGGGAAGCGATTTTCTATATAGAAAATGACTGTGATTTTTGCTGAACTTAGCTGAGTTATCCTCGAACAGAGCCACGTTTAGAAAGTCTTAGTTCAACGATTTTCGATATTTGAGCAAAATAAGGCGAACAATTTAAGAAGTAATTGCGAAAGAAATCAGCAGCTGAATCAACCAATCACTAGTTCAATGAGCACGAAACATCGAGCGTATAAAAGGCTGTGGCATTGCAGTAACTGTGATAATTGAACGGGTTCAGTGAAACACTAAAGCTTCTGTTTCTGAGTGTCATTTGTGTCACATCCACCCTTTATGCTTGATTTATTAAAGGATTCGTTAATGATGACGTTTGAATCGTCATGACAAATTTCGAAGGGAGTGTTAAATATAAGAAATAAAACGTTACTGAACTTAAGGGAATTTACCGTTTCCGTTATACGATTTGGCGTTACATGAAAAGCTTAATTTTCGATTACCTCTGAGGTATTTTGTTAATTTAAATGAACCATTTTCACGGTATCAGAAAGAAGGGTTTGAACTTGCAGTGAACACGAATTAGATACGCATAAATATAATGGCGATATATGTTGCACTGAAGCGTTTGCAGAAGAGAAACCAAAGGAAGTGGACCTTCGTGAGAGAATTTTGGCACGTGATGAAGTTGCGGTGAAAATCGCTTTAAGACGGGGTACCACCTGCACGACTTTTGCAGAGGGATGCACTCCACTCATGTACGCCATTCTACTCGCTGATATCGCAATCGTTAGCATTTTTGTGTAAAGTTTTGTTTAATACTGACTAAATAATGAAATCGCATTGTCACACTATTCGGTTTGGCAGTAACGACTGAAACGTCTTCGGACACTTCGTTAAGGTGTTACATGGAAATTGTCGATGGGAAAAGCAGTAATTGATTCTTTTTCTTCATTATGTGTGTTGTTCCATTTGAGATTTGCTCGATTCCTTAAGATATTTGATTTTTCGAAACTCCCTATAATTTAAAAAAAAATCGCTTTTTGCAATCGCTTCAATTTCTTGTTTATGCAGTTACTTTAGGTGGGTTGAGAAATTTACTAATATTAAGCTATTAGCTTTTCGTTTATCGAACGTCGTAAATAATAAGAAGGGCCGATGCACCGTAAAAAATTTGCAAGAATCGCCTATCTTTGAACTCTACAAAATAAGGGAAATAAAGTGAGTAGATGCAGTTCGCAAGTTGCGGCTGCCTCTTCGTTGCCACCAAAAACGGCTTCAATTCTCGGTGGGAAAAGCATTTGTGGCTTTCTTTGAAAGAGAGCAAATGTGATAGAGTTTGCTCAAGCATTTCTCCGACTATATGTGATCTGTTCGTCATTTGATATGTTCGTTCTATTCATTTGCTGCCTTCGATGTATAAAACACCTGAAACTTCATAAGGAAATCATTTGTTTGCACTGAGAGATTTTCTAAAAAATATGAAAAAGGTGAAATAAGTTCATATAATTGTGTAAGCCATAAATGAGAGTTACGTTTTAGGTAAAAGCGATAATGGAGGAGAACGCGAACATCGATGCAGCAGAGAGTGTTTCCGGCCTAACCGCACTTATGCTTGCTGCCATCGTCGGGTATTCGTTTCTTTCACTTCTCAACATCCGCATCTATTCCATTTATCGAAATGAAGCACTAAATTTGAATTTAGCGAACTCCTCGCATAAAAAGACGAATTATTTTTCCGTTGATGTACTCATGCTAAGTTTTGCTTGGATTCGTCATCTACATTTTAAAAATTCCTTTGCTTTTGCCTTTCATCCATTCATTCAGACAGGTTTATTTTCATCCGTTGCTTTCCCATTTTTTTAATGCCAGATTTGCTCTAGGTATGTACAATGTATGCAGAATCTATAAAGTTTTTCGTAAAACGTTTCTTTCAGTCGAAAAGTATCGTCGGTGTCGACGACTAATGTTTAATAGAAACTAAAAATTTGATCATTTAGTTGTGCCACCTTTTTCCTATAAAGTCTGCCCCCCAATGAATTTGTGATGATTGCAGGGATTCCGAAATCATTGAATGTCTATTGAATGCGGGCGCGGATGCATCGCTCACATCTTTTGAAGGGCTCACTGCGCTTGATTATGCACTTGCTTCTGGTAATTATTCACTGATTTAACATAATTATTCGTCGACACAACAAGCGTGCAAATTCATTTGCTGATATTAATCAAAACAAGAGATGCATTTACGTGTTGGTGAGGTGTTTAGACAACCCGTCGGTATATTATGATGTCTGCATAAGGTGAAGGAGAAATTCGATGCAAAAGGTGAAAGTTTTCAGGTCTCCTTGACCCTGAAGTACTGTGTCTTCTCCAGCGACATCTGGAACATGGTTCTCTACCACCAGCTAAAAGCGAAATTCATCAGCAGCTAAGTCGCGTTATACACACTGGCAAATCAAAAATCGTAAGTCATTGTCCGTTCTGCTTCGCATTTCAAAATAGGTGGGAAGGAGTATTTTTTATGTCGCCCATTATATCAGAAACAATGCGAATATTGCAAATTTCCTTCTAATTGTACCAGTCCTGTTGTTTAGATGCAGTCCAATTGCTGTGTAAAACAATTCATTACTTGCAAATTACAGTTGAACAAAATTTCTACCCACGTTGGTTTATCAGTGTCGCTGGGAAGCATTGAGCGGAAGGATGCAAATTCACTTCCGCGTGAGTACTTCGGGCGCTTACTACGTGCCGCAAGACACGGTACCCAGGCGGAATTTGTTCTAGCAAGCGATATGCTACGATCAATTGGGCATCATGGACGTCCAGTCAAGAACGATCCGCTTCAAAGCTGCATTCGCATTGCCAGATATATCGCTGAGGTACCTTAGCTACTTTTCACCGTCTTATCGTCAGTCTGATCCGGACATTCAACAATATTTCCCAGTTCCGGTACCCAGCAACTCTCAGATCCACAGGTGCACTCACGACTAAAAAGGTTGCCAAGAGTGGTAGCATACTGAAAGACACTGATGTGGTGGTGTCGGTGTGAGAAACTTATCACCTCATAGTACATTTTCTCTGATTTTTTTTCCTCGCAGAAAGTCAGCCAAAATATGGTTATGCACTGCGAATGGGAATGAATGCGAAGTGTCTCCTATGGTTTCCGTGTGACAGAAATGTTTCTTATGGTTTTGATGTGAAATTTCAGCTGGTGCTGAATTGTTTAAAAGATGCAAAAGGGCGCCACTCAGTGACTCTGTACTCCTCTGCGGCTCATTCATTCTATGTGCTCTAATTCACTAAAACTAAGCAAAACGAATGTAGAAAGGAACGTTTCACTTGTTTATGTTTTTACTGAGAATACTTATTGAAAAAAGCTTTTCTCGAAATATTGCAGTGGTTCTCATATATAGACTGCAACGAATGAACTTAAAGTATTGTCAAGCTATAAAGATTGCACAACTTTAAATGCGCTTACGGCTGCCATTATGAGTTAAACTTAGGTGATTTCTAGGATATGGCAAATATTACCTGAAGAATCAAAAAATAGAGTACGAATGTTTTGCTTCAAGTTTTAGAAGTATAATTTTTTGAATTATTTTATAGCAATGTGCTACGCATATCTTCTCACCGTTGCCGATTGCTTTTGTTGGCGAGGAATCTCAATGTGAGAATAGTATAAGCGCGAAATATGGTAACTCGATTGATTCATCAATTTCCGGCAAATCGCAGTCAAGTGAACGCCAGAAGGAGTATTTTTCATTGGCACAACGAAATGCGGATCTCTTTTATGTACGTTTCGTTATTTTTATTCAATTTCTACTTTATTTCTTCATGCGATAACTAGTGGAACTTCGCTATTCTTACGTCTATTCGATACTCCTTTGTTGCAAATTTACTACTTTACACTTCCATTCTACTCAATCAGCAATCATTTAAGAAAAAAGATCTCTTAAATTGCCTTAAACGTTTTCAGTAAATTTTTGAATTTCAGTAACTATATTTTATGATTAGAGATGGTAGTTGCCTAAGTATGTAGTAACTGCCACTTTTATATATTATATTTTAAGTTTAATCACTGAAAAACGTTGTTGTAAGTTAGGTTTCTGAGTATCATATTTTATTCATTTTTTTCCCGAAAGAACATCGAAATGTATCTGTATGGTGCAACTTTGCATGTAAAACTGCTTGATGCACTTCAAATTTTTTATAGATTAGCACTTTCTTCGAAACATACCCTTTCTCTCACCATTTTGTTGCTTGATGCCGGCAGAGCTTGTTCAGTCTGGTGAACTTAAGGCGCTCCTACGTGGAGGTGAAAAAAGTTATTGCAATTGCAGGAATATCGATTTCCGAAAGGTGAATCGAGAAGAGGAAAAATCGGAAACTTCAAGACAAGGCTGCTGTTTGACGATGAAAATCGTCGAAAGATGAGTTCATCGACATCAGCATCCGGATCTGAAGGTCTATTTTAGTCGACGGTTGCAATGAACTTAACTGCCAAATAGTGTTTCTCATAACAAAGCCACCGACGTGTAATTACATTTTTTCACATCGACTGTTAGTTTTACTAGCGTTTTAGAAGTATAGGGCGGCAATCATTTTTCGTTATTTTCTTTTCGCTTTTGATAGATTCGCTATAGCATGATGGCCTATCTAAGCACTTCGTCCAGTTAAGGAATATTTGCATTTCGAACCCGGTATATGTTTACTTCGTTTAAGTGAGTAAAGATTTTTCCTCTTTTTTTGACTATTCCTCGGTTTCTGTGAGAGTCTTCCTAATGAAAGTACGAAATTCAGTTTTTGAGGATTTATAAAAATGAGGAAAAAGAAATAAGAATGAAAGATTTATGAAGAAACATTTATAAATGTAAAAGAAAAAACAAATGCATGAATATGGCGCGTTAGATTTTATAGTCTTATATAATAACTGAATAGATGGACTTTAGGAAGTTGTCGAATCTTCTTTAGTGGCGAAACAAGTGAAGGTTTATCTAACGACATTCATAGCCGTATTTGTTTAAATATAACGCCGAAAAACTAAATATAGTTTATCGAAAAGATTTTTGAAATAGATATGTTAGTGAATAGATGGCTAAATAAGTTTTACACGAATATTTCAATGAATCGGTAACAATGAAAAATCGACTATTTATTTATATATACTTATTTTTTGTTTTTATTTATATATTTATTTCTTTACTTATTTATTTATATACTTAATATGCGTAAAGAGCGATTGGAAAAATAGTATTCTGAGAAACACAAAAATTAAGAAAATATACAATAAATGGAAACATTCCGCAAGTGCTAACATAAATGCAGTTGACCATTGAAAGGAGATTCGATGTTAAGAGTGCAAGAGTGAGACGCGAACTGATTACGTGTGAGAATAAAAGATGACCATGTTTCGGGTCCTTATCCGTTGACGTATGCATCTGAGTTATGCGCAGACCGTCATCAGAACGATATGCATAAATCTATTCGTAGGAGAACTTGCAATAGACCACTTAATTGCATATAAGGTAAATGAGAAGTAGAAATGAAAAGAGATGGAAGAAGAAATCTACAGATAGAATTTTATAGTAAGAAAATTGTTGAATAAACACAAAAATTGCAAACTATAACGACTGCTTCATCGCCATAGTCGACTTTCTTCTTTTTTTTCCACACAACCGTTTCACAAGTGGAACTTCAGCGAGTTTAACCTCCGAGCAGCATCTCCTAATTCGTCAAGTACAGCTTTAGTCCAATAGCCAAGGTAACATACATGTGACGAACACGTATGTTCTCCTGACTATCGAGGAATAGCTTCAACAGTAAGGCGCTTAGGACGTATGACATTAACGAGCAATTAAATCTCCACTTCAAACAAATCGTTTCATAAATACACGTTTCGAATTGTTAACACATAATTATCGCAGCAATAATTGAAGTAACCTTAACAAAAAGAGATTGAAAATGAATTAAAATTAAAAGATATAATGAAGATAAATAAAAGATAAAATGAAAAGTGAAATAAACGATCTTCAAACGTGCTCATATAAAGAGACTCATATAAAATGTAGAAGTAAAGAGGCGTAGAAATCGAAGGAAATGACAATAGCAGAAGAAAATCACAGTCAGAGAATAGTTTAATAAAAATTGAGCATCACAACTCCCATATATTATATATATATTGAGAAAACAATATATGCAAAAAATCTACTAAACTAAAAAGTATTACTTTATTTCGAATGCCGCTTTTAAGGTTTTTGGTTATTTTTAGATTTTTTTTTTGTGATAAAATAACTTTCCACGGAAAAATAGAAATGTTTAGATAAGTCACCCCCACGGGCGCAAGGATATTCATTTTTTGAGAGAGGATCAACCAGCACTTTGGGAACGACGCCGAGGGTGAGGGTGCGGTCACGAGAGACCGTTACGCTCGATGACGACGAGAGGTCATCGCCTTCTCGCCTTTCACTCAATCAGTACACATTCGCACTCAAAGACGATAAAACAACATTGCGCAAGTTCGTTTTCCTATAACTTCTCCTGCTAAGATATATCGTTTAGTCACAGTGAAACATTAAGAGAGAAGAGAAAGCACCTTTAGCAGATGAATGCACTGCTCTCCCAGAGTGATTTTCTCTTGTAGAAACCTCAGACGAGGAGTTAATTTCTGTTCAGTAGAAATGAAGTTTCTTTATTATGTGTTTCGTTTTGCAGTAAGGTATTTCAGATTCGCATAACCATGTCCTAGGACTTTTAGAACTGCATTTTTAAGGTTTCACCGCTCAGTCGCGGCTCTGCCGGTTCAGTTTCCATCCACCAATTAATACAGCTGATTAGTAGTGCATGATCGATGGTTGGAAGGCTCATTATGCCGTCTAGAACACCATAAAGTGAATAAATAATCATGAATATGCGAAAACAATAATTATTCGTCGTTCGAAATGTGCCAGATCTTCAGGAGCACATCCAGTCCGATGTTAGGCACCATGATCTGCCGATCTGCTTCGTCCAATTGTTTGAAAGCGACGAATTCTGCACGAAATAGTGCACGCAATGCCGTCTCCACTTTAGAACACGGACAGAGACGCCGACATCATACTGTCACGGAAGGTAACCTTACACCCGTTGCGGATCTTAACTGTGCGCTTTCAGCGGCACGTGCTGAAAGATAAGATATCTGTCATACGTGGAAAGTTGGGTTGCGCTGATACTCGCTTCTCGAAAGCTGAACGTTTAATAGAAAGAAAGCTGAAACACTGGAACAAAATTGGAAAGTCAACCGGCTGGGCGTGGTCTGTACTGGAACACTAAAACTCTACTGGATAAGAATTCATATGAAATTGAAAATCTTGGCGTCTTTGTATTTCTTCTGCCATTAACTTATGCGATATTTCGGCACAATTCAATTTCTCGAGTGCTTGCAGAAGCTCAAATTGCAGTGAGTGCTTGGAACATCATTGACTAACATATTTGAGGATTTCTTTGTTATTTTGAAGGATGATCTAATCTCAGACACGATTTTCCCATGCCTGAGTATTGTTCATTTGTTAATGCGCGCATCATAAGGATAAGCAAATGGATGCGAAAAATGCAGGGAGTAGTGAAGAGTTGAATCCGATCCTATAATTATTCTGTCGACGGCATTTGTCGACATCGTTAATATTCCACACTTCTTCTGTGTTCTTTTGCAGTATTTTCATTCAGCAGGCGCTGCATTTTATTCCGTTCCATTGTGCTGAACGCGAACGTAAGAAAAGCGTAAAGATTTCTTCTGATGAAACGCGGTGGTATGACTATGAGCCGTAATGATCATTTCTTGCCTGCGATTAATATTGCTCAATATTGATCACTATTAGTGATCACTATATTTTATTTCCGATATTGCCAGCATTCAAAAAATTTAGAACGTTTTCACTTGCGTTATCTTCCCTAAGGCTCCCCTAGAATCGTATAAGTCTTATTGTAGAAACTATTCGCCCATTTCCAACTTTGAATGAGTAGAATATCGCACCTAAAAGTTGCTTTAATCGTATGATAAAGGATTTTTGAAGCATCTTTCCACATCTCCTTTGCAAATACATCTAGATTTTCGTCGATCAGAAACTACTGTTTACTCAACTCCCATCTGTGAAAACACTCATTTATCAGGAAAATCGTTATCAAAATGCAAATGTTTAGTGCCACTTGAGCGTCAAACGGCCCTCCATCCCCTGCTTCATCCCCACTCTTCACTAATGTCGTTAATATCAGGAGTGTGCCCCCACCCAAATTTGCCTTCAATAGATCGACGTTGGCTTAGCAAACTGCTAAATGAAATTTCTATTAATCGCTCGCGTCCTCGCCGAATCATTTGTTCACAAACGTTTTCACGAATATGCAAACTGCACGAGAAAAAGTATTTAGTCAAAATACACAGGCTCCCACGAGACAAATGAGCATCTACCAAGATGAAATTTCAACAAGTTTGTTATAACCATTGACAATACAAAACATCAACTTGATTTAAAATAGATCCCCGTTTGCGCCTGTGTACCCCAGATCGATCAAGGAGCGAATGCTCGCACCCAGGCATATGGTGTGTCACCGTCATTTTCTTCCCACGCTTTCAAAGAAGCAGTCCGTAGAGCACGAACGGTCATGTTCAAGGCTACTTCCAGTCACTCCATTAAACGCAACTTCGAACCGTCTATTATCACCATCATCGCCGATCTTGCGACTGAGAGCAATCCTACCACTGGCCAGGCAATGAATAATGCTACCGTATTTGTGTCCTATTTGCTTGTTGCATTCGCAAGGGTGAGAGTTTTCTCATCACTCGCAACGATGTCACAGTCGTAAGCATCCCGCTGCTGGTAATGTTAGAAGTTAAGCCCAGACAGCCAGCAGGATTCTCAAACCACATATACAAGCTAGTTGTCATTTTTCACATCTGTTGTTTCGGATTTTCAAATTTCGTTGCTTTTTGAATGCTTCAGCAAGTGCAGTGTTTCTTTAGATTCGCTGTGGATGAAACTGCGTGAAGCGGGCCTTGGTGCCTATGTGGATTTACTGAAAGCCGAAGAGGTTGATAAGGCAACGTTCGTAGCGCTCACCAACGACGACCTCATGCATCTGGGAATCACAAATACGCTCCACCGTCAGACACTTCTTAAAATTGCGAAGACTCTTCGTCATATGTGACCGCATATACAAGCTTATGGTTTCATTGTCTTGTATTTCGGCGCAAAAAGAGTATTTATACCTCTATAAATTCAGTTCAACTTCAGACTCCTCACCATGATACTAAAAAGTGATGATGCAATTCCTCCGGTTTTGTTTGGAACTTTTTCATTGTCGGGAATTCCGCTTGAGCAAAAGCGAAATAGCAGCGGTGAGGAGAAGAACGAAAAGAAAAGGGTTGAGGTATGCTTCAGACTTGGTAGCCGCGCCATCGATGCGGAAACGTTTACGTACTTGCATCGAAGAGCATAGCATATGCGCCTTGGGGCTCTTGTACCGTCAGTCATGGTCGTCTCGGGACATTTGCATCCTGGATTTGTAACGTGACAGAGCATTTGGGCTGTGGTGCGAGGAACCTTTTGAGGAAATGATGGTGCAGCATTTTCATCGAAGAGACTTGCGCCACGTGGAATTACGTTAAAAAGCGTTTGCATCACTGGACACTCGTGCCGATGCAAAAATGTGCTTCACGGAAAGATCACTGCTTTAGATTGCTGAGAAATGTGTAACAGTAAATTCGTAGATATCCCTCAGAGGAAACCTTACATGAGGTAGGGAGGTCGACATAAGTCCACCAAACCCCTCTGCTTCCCACTGGGCTGAATGCTGATGGGAGCGGAGTTTTACTTATAACAGATGGTAACATGCAAGGCAGTTAAGCAGTGGTTGTTACGTGGCATTCTTAGAATAAGCTTTGTTACTCTGCTTCACAGATGCAGGCGGCAGACAGATAGAGGACGAACGATGGGTAAGATCGCCCAACTTTTCAGGATGCCCGTTTCGTGCGATTCTTCAGCGGTTTGGATTCCCGAACCTCAACGACACTGTGCAATTTTTTTGCATCCTAGAATGTTCACGTATAAAGAATCTCTGGGAACACCTCATCGTTAACACATCCTCAACTTTTCATATGCGATGTTGAGACTCCCAGTAAGCTTCCTCAGATGTTCCGATGAGCATTCCACCCACTGTTGTTAGGACGTTGCGAAGAAAAAAATTGGTACTGACAAGACCAAACATGGCCGAAAGTGAATAACAAGAAGATGTACCTCTCATTAGTTACTAATAAAGGATTGGGATGGGTAGAGAGTTCGTAACTTTATGAAAATACCAAGCAAAAATTTATTTATCATATAGAAATTGGAAATGGTTCTTCCATTCCAAACTTCCAAGCATAAACCACTTTAGACGCCGAGGATGAAGGTTTTCTCTCGTTTGTGTTCTTTTGTAGGAAAGGAAAGGGGTTGATGCGAAGTGTGCAGTATATGTCTTAAGACCAAAACGGAAGCACAAATAGTAGAGGGTTCTGTTAAACACATATGGTGTTTTCTTATAAATTTTACTTATAAATTATAAATTAAACACACTTATAAATTTTACTTACTGGAATTTGAATGACAAGCCAGAATCATTACGAACCATCAATTTATGAACACAATTCGGAGCCACCACACAGACGTAATGGTACAGATATGTGCATGAATTAAAACGCTGGTCGACGTAGAAAACGAATGAGTAATGAGGTGGGGGAAGGGGAGAATAACTCGTATTCGGGAATAACGAGCGCTGATTCCATATTGCTTGCGATGAAGCTATATTCCATGCAGTCCAATACAGGCAAAATCTTAAGAGCGAATATAACAAAGAAATTCTGTGTTAAGGAAAAAAATCGAAATGCTTGCTTTGAAATCTTTCTAATAGTCACAAATACGCTTCCTTAAGTTGGATTAAGCAAATAGAGGAAACGGATTTCAAAGATTGTCGATTTAAATCTTTCACAATGACGTTCGCAAGTCGTACGTCTCGATCAACATTTTTCGTATCGATCTTGTAATTTGGCAATTATCCTGAGTACTCAAATGTGATACAAAGGGAAATAATTTGTTAAAAAATGGTCAATAGAGAGTGAGTTGTTTGTTTGGTTCTAGATGAGAATATTTTTTGGCAAGTTGAATGACACGAACTTGAAGCCTCAAGAACGTATCGCCACTGATATGCTCACTTCTCACGACGATCACGAACAACGCTGAAAACGTTCATACGCTTATTAATGGAAGGAAGTGGAGTGAGTAAGTTATATTATATATAGTTAACTGCAAATAGAAAGAAAGCATAGAAATTTTGTGCAATGATCATGTTTTGAGGATGCTTGACGATCGTGTGCAAACATTGCAACGCTAACTTGAAAGGGATTTGATGAGATTTCCACGAATTCAAGAACAGATGAGAGCGTATTATCGTGTCCTTATCGACCTGTCGAAATTTTAATTCTACCTAACTTCCTTAGAAATCCATTTGCTAAATTGCTACGTATAGTTTCCCTCAGTGTAACTCAAATAAAATTTGCCCTGAAATATTCTCTTCCAATACACTATTACCTCTTTTCTAAATGTATAACGACTGCGAATTCAGTTGTTTAGTCACTGAATCGGGCAATAATTTTTATTTAACACTCTTCTCATGAGTGTTTAACGGCAACCGGAAGACATCGTGTCTGCGAAACACCAAAGACTACAGGCATGAAGTGCTCATCGTTCGAAAATTTCTGCTCATCGTTCGAAAATTTTTCTTCAGTTGTGTTTCTATCGTCGAACGGGCATCAACTTTCCTATGAATGGGCACTACTTCAGCTTTAAGTGATAACTTTGTACGTATCAGCACATTGCTTCAAATGTTTTTTATCACATCACTTTTTTGGGTAAGTTCTACTTCGAGTAAGATCACACTGTAGGCCTTAAGTTGAGTGGTCTTATCAGTGATGGAAATGCAAGTTCGCTTGATTGCTTCGTCTCAAAATTTCTCCACACCGCATATATCCACACTTGATGAGCTATCTCACATCGAAACGAAAGCTCTTTAGTGACCGGAGGCTGGCAAATTTTTTATCAGGAATTCCAGTTCTCTGTGAACAAAATGAAAGTCTTTATTTAATCACAGATCATTCTACAAAGAAAGAAAACAGAGATGGAGTGCTTCTTTCGATAACAGTTGCATCGATTTCATGAGGCCCTCGAAGGGCGAATGCTGAAAAATGCAGATAAAAACACAAAGTTGAAGGTAAAATGATCGTCTCTCGTAGCGTTGATTATGAGCGAATCGAACAGGTCATGTTCAGTAGAAAGTGTCAACCCACTTTAATTCTTCAACCTTTTTCAGCAATCTGTGAGCACTTCCTTGCTTGTCATCTTCGACATCGTTTGTATGCAGGAGCGTACCATTTATGGCGACAGAAATTTCAGGATAGCATAAAGCCTCTCATATTTCCTCGAATGGCGTTGTCCCCCTTAATGGACTCTTTTTCGTTGTTATTCCACTGTAGCTTATAAAATTTTCATATCACTTAGCTTCGTTATACGCCATCCATTCAACTTGAATAATTCACGTTTCAGCTGCTCTCGCCTATTCGAAATCGTAAAAGCAAATTATGGAACAATCCCGGAACGACACGTTTCTAACAATCCAACATATAGCCCACAAGATATTATAATCTCATAAATCGATGCCAAATTGGGAACTCTCTATAGCGGTATATATTGAAAGCATTTGCTTCCATAGTTTGCGTCATTTATTCTCCACAAATATCTACTGCTAAGAGACAAATTTGCATCTTTTGTGGCGCTTTGTTCTACGCACATTTCTTTGCTTATATGCAAATATGATGTTTTTTTTGCGAGCAGATTGCTAAGAAATAGTACCCACAATGATCTCAGATAATCGTTTCGTTAGTCGATTTGTGATTATTCTCGATTCAACCTCATGATGTATGGAACTTTCGTTCAAAAATTTCCTCCTCGATGCTTAGAGAGGTCCAGCCCGATGTTGTACAGGGATCTAGTCTAGTAACATAGAGCATTCCACTCGCTAAGCACCCTCTCTCCTAACACAGTTTCGACTGCAATCATAAATTCTTAGAGGTTTGTTCTTCTTTCGCTGCACATCAGCGGCAATTATGTGCTAAGGAAAACTGCTCCTGCGTACGTTTGTTGAGAGAATATGCTTCGTGGATCGTTAAAGCCACTTAATCTGATATCACCTGCAGCTGCCGCCTATTTGATAAAAAAATGTCTTTATTGTAGACGGATAATAAAAATAAACAAACGGTAAGTCATGCCAAATGTGATGCGACGATATTGCGCTTTTTGTAACGTTCATTGTCGTTTATTATTGCAATTATGGGAAATAATAGAAATTTGAATATTTAGATGAGGCTCATTTATGCAACGATACATCAAAATAGCAGCAGATTGTTGGATAAAGATAATTGCAGTATGTGCTCATCATCGTAGAGAGATATCAGTTCATTCGCTGAAAATTTCCCCACCTGAAGAGATGAATTTATCAGAAATAATCATCACTTATTGATATACTCGTAAAAATCACACTGACGTTTGAGTAGACGGGAAAGTGAAGTTCTGAAATGAAACATCTTTGAAGGGATACATAAATCGAGCCACGACTTAAGAACTAAAATCTTTAACGTGGCGGATAAGTGTGTCATTCAGCTCCCACAATACAGACTAATTCTACAATCGAGCAATATCGCTATAGTGGTAATTGAGGTATACCTGACAAATTCACCTGTTGTCTTAGACGAATATGCATCGCAAACGCATCTCAACTTATTGGTGAAATACTGACGAAATATGCCTTCATGCTTCCATCACATATCACAGTCTCTGGTGCGTTCTTCTTCAGAACGTAAACTTCAACGACATTACATACGAGACCTTTACAGTTTCTCGACGTTGGATGAAGTCGAAATGCAGTCCCGCCCTCCCCCCTCTACAGCTCCAATGCCCCTTCTACAGATGTTTTATTTGGATGGCATATCCACCTACCCCTCTGCTTAATACGCGAAAGATGTGGCACCTCTCCCTCTTCCTGGAAAGGTCAAGTTTTCTGCTCTCATCACATTCGGGCAAAAATCCGTATTGGTGCTAGATCGGCCATTGGATACCCTTAAGGCGATCGACGACTATTTCACGCACCAATATTTCGATGCCTCTACTTTCTTTTAAATTAAGCGAACATTATAGTCTGGCAGTTTGCTGTACGGAAACGTTATCAATATTCCTCACTGCGTGATGCTGATGTTGGATAAAATACACTACGGATTTGCGGTGAAGAAAAGCAGTCGAAATCAACTTACGGCTGAATATTTTTGATGGCGATAGCGTCGTTAAATATTTCCCATCTGTGCGCAAAGGAGATATCGACGAACAAAGTGCTTGTTTATGGCAAAGAAATAATGCTCACCAAAGCGGAAATTAAGCAACACTAGAGATCTCTGGCAAAACAACCTTTCATAGCAAATATGCAAGAAAAAAGGCGTTCTGTTCCGAACGACGACCGCGATTGACGCCTCCCGAAACTTGTTTGGAATTCAGTATTGCACGACCATCCTCCACAACGTTGAACATCACTGTTCGACTTATATTACGCTGTGCTGGGGAATTCTGCTTCCCCTTCAAATTACAGTCTCCTCAACCGTTCAGGATTGCGGGTGGGAAGCTGCGTGACTAATTGCAACCACTCACTAATAAAATAACTCAGCAAAACCTTGCACACGAACAACATCCTCCATCAACTTCAATTGAATATACTGAAATAAGTCTTTCCATGTCGTTAACCGAAATTTGCGATCTTCAAAACGAATAATACAGTACTTTTTGCGCCATTTTATTTGAATTCATTGGGTGATTGGTGTTTGTAGGATTTATCCATCGGAGTTGATGTCAGTCGTCGCTTACATTAGCTTAATGGATACTGTTAGGTTGCTGTCGTAAGCTTCGAGCATAGAGTGTTTCATCGGGAAGGGGATATCTTCTTGTGAGCCGAAGAGAGAATTTCAGATTCGTGCTCGATTGTAACTCTTGTTGTGTCTCGTGTAATCGAAATAGGTATTTCAAGCAAATAGTTCTGTCGCTGAAGCTCCTCTTCTCGATGCTCGAAACAGAAGAGAAAATGACTCATGAAGTGATCATCGAATAACCCACAAAATATGACTATTCGGTTGGAAACTAAACACAAGAGAAAATATATCCATTGTATCAAGGAGATAGGGTAGTTTATATTTCGATTTGATGAAGTGGTCGTTTATTTCACAACTTCTAATCGTTCAGGTGTGAAAAACTCACCTCTCTTAGTTATGCTCTTCTTTGAAATAAGAAATGCCCACTCTGCATAGTTTTTGGTTTATTGTGAGCTCCTTACCTGCTTATTCATTCATTTACCTCTTTATTGTTCGTTTATTTCAACGTCGCATATTGGAAGAGATCACAAAAGATATGCGAATAGGGGGGGGGGGGGGGGGAAACGTTCGCAAAGCAACACTTCAATAGACATTCACTGCAGGTAAGCAATCGCAATTGTCTATAGATAGAAACTGCTTGGCTGCAGTCGGAAAGCTAACGGAATGGCAGAGTTGAAATTAACGAAAGGAAACAGCTTACAGGCAAATACGCCACGGAACTGGGAACTATGCAGAACGTTGCCCAGCGTGCTCCATTTACCATCAGCTTGGAAATTATTTTTAAAGTTTCTGTTTTCACCGTGGAACGTGTAAGGATATGGGTTAGCTAAAGTCCTATTCGGAATCAAGGGTGGACTATGGCCAGGACCAGGACAGACCCATGCTTCCATGAATATTGGTTGGGCACAGTCCAGGTTCCAGTTATGTGAAAGTGGTAACCCATTAGGTTTTCCTTTAAGCCACCTTTCTATATTCACAAGTAAAGCCCGGTTCAAGTTTTAGCCTAGCTAGGGAGCAAAACAGGAGTTAGCAGAGGACGTGAAGGGGGAAGGGGGAGTACATTGCCTCGGTCATGCAGGAGTGGTATCCATGGTTTCATGCATGCAAGTCTGCTTTCCAAGCATTTAGGTTTGTAATTCAGGATACTGAAATATTTGCCTCGTGTCTTTTAATTATTAGCTTTCTATTTTGCCTTTCCTATAGATCACCTTGATTTTTTTACTGCTCTGCACCTATCAGCTTATAAGTCCTTGATATTTTAAAGCATCATATGCACTGGCCTGATACTTCCCACTCCTCTGTGATGAAAGCTGCAGACTCCTTTCTTATACAGCACAGACACAGATGCCACATTGTCTTGGCCAGAGGCGCATAGATTCCTTTACGTCGTAAGTTCGTGCATGGGACCACGACATGACGGACCAGATAGTCGATCGTCTCGTTGACTGAGGTCTTCAGCCACCGATTTTGCACTCGATAAACGCCTCAACGAAAAGGAATCAACGCTGTTGAAAACTGATCTGTTCTCGTTAGGTTTGTTTACTGAGAACAAGACAAGAGCTAACCATTGCTCGGCATTATGATATGTGTTTCAATAGTGCCGTGCAATGTTCTACGAGCAGAAAGTGTCGTGAAGGAGGTGAAATTTGCTCGGGTTCCGTGGATTGTTCCAGTCGTTGTGGTTGCCTCAGAGGGATTCAATTAAATAGGCTGTGCCAAGTAGAAGCATTCTTTAGAGAATGAGTAGTCTTTAAGTGTGTAGTGATATTATCACGATGAGCTTGTATTATTGTATGCTAAATGCATCAGTGTTTTAGAGGGAGCAATTCGTCATGATGACGGATCAAGAAGAAGCTCGACTTGTACCGGCATTACTCTTCATCGAATGCGATGATGGTGAGAAGGCATTTCGAGGCGAGATGTTCGGTCATATAGGGAACGTGTCGGGTGAGATAGGTGCGACGCTTAAGTGTTCTTTCCACGAACGTCTTCAGATTTTTGCTTGCCTTTCAAGTGAAAAGAGTTCTAAAATCCGGAAGACCTAAATTAAATAAAGTGATTCCTCAAACGATTTTGATCGCGGGAAATAATCGCTGTGAGCAATTATCATATTCAGTTAGAATTCCCATGAGTGAGTCTCAGGCTGTGACAGCAGTCGCATTTCATGAAAATGAGCTCGAGAAGCGAGCTCGAACTGAAAGCTGCCTTAACAACAGTCAGGGTTCTTTTCATTCTTTCGCACAGCCAATTGAAAATCTGCAGAAGTAGAGATGTGTTGCGTCGTTTTGTTTGGTTGCTGGATCTTATCCTTGCCGCGATCATCGATCCTGCGAATTTTGCAGACTAGTTGCAGTTTTTGTCATCCGAAGAATTCGCTTTTCTGCCCTCTTTTGTAGCAGAAATGAGTAGAGCTGTGATCGTTTACAATACGCCTGAAATTCGTGAATATTATTTTCTCTTCGCGAGGTTTTCACGAAAATCGCTGAAGAATTTCGTGAATTGACGAAAGAGTTGATGTTTCATTGCAGAACCATATGCTTTGAAAGAGGGAGTAAAGAGGCGTCATGTAAGAAACAACTGTTTAAAAGAAGGAAAGAGGGAGATGGGAGATAAGGATGAGAGATAGCGAACGAAGATGTCACATCTCGAAGAGTAATGCGAGTGTATTGTTTCAGTCGTAGTGCACTTGCGTTTGAAACATGTTGCTTCCGTTTCTGCGAAATATAATTTCAGATATTCTGAAATCTCAAGAAATGTTCTTTTGCCAAGCTTTTTAAGGATTTCACATTCTTTTAATTTCATTGTTACCGCATCGTAGGGCATAAAATTTCCTGAAGTTCTTCATGAAGCATCCGACAGGTTGTGGTCGTTTGAAATTCACTCAGTGTGCATATCAAGGAGGACAGCAATACGCATTCTCTTTCTTACAGTGTGTGTGCGTCCACTATTTCCATCGCAGATGGACAGGTGGCTTGCGCATTGTGGATAAAGCTTTTTTGCAGTATTTCAAACGGGTATGGTCGGTTACGTTGAATCGTTAACCGATCCGTCGTATGCTTGTCAGTTGTTAGTACTGACGTATCCGCTCATCGGCAACTATGGCGTCCCCGACGACGCAGTCGACGAATATGGGTTTCCGCGTTATTTCGAGTCAGAGAAAGTGCAGCCCGCAGCACTCATTGTTAGCCGGTCTGTGTCTGCTTTGTGACTTGTGCATAGCTTGTAAAAAGCCTTTGAAGTTATCTGATGAACACTTAACTGAAGCGGTTAAGATTTGAAAGGGAAGAGAGAAGAGGCAGATTTGGAATATTAGTTATCGACATTATGAATGCGCGGAGGTATGTGGAAAGAAGATTCCGTCGTTATTTGTCAAAAATTTCCCTTTAATTGTAAGGTTTCTTTAAACCGCAGCATTCATTTAGAGATTGCCGTCAAGCTTGCCTGAATCTAACTCTCCCAAAGTAAGCAGTTTTCGGGAATCCCATAACTCGGGTTTGCTTCGGTCACGAAGAATATGAGTTATAGAAAAAAGTTGCTCGTTTATCTTCCGGAATTTTTTTTTTTCACTTGATATGTTTTTTGGTGATGAGTATTACATCTGGATGGGATGAATATACGCGTTCATATTGAATATAGCACAGTTTGCGGATTGTGAGACGTAATGTACGTTAATTTCTTCTTGCCAGGGTTTGTCCATATGGAAGCGAAAATCATTGGCTATCGAAGCAACCTTTACATCGTTATCTCCGTAAAGCAAAAATTCCCGGTTTTACGGGCGTCGATACGCGGATGTTGACGAAGCTGATTCGAGAGAAGGGCACAATGCGTGCCAAGGTGAGCAGTCTAGATCGTCAACGTTTTCAAAATATACGTATCATGTTCGCTTTAAGCACTTAACATTCCAGTTGAAGTGCTCGTAATTTCCTTGATTGCGTTTAAGCGGAAACGTTTAATTGAGTTTATTATTTTTCAGGTGGTATACCGAAGAATTCCGCAATAAAAATTACAAATTACTCTCATTATTTTTGCAACAAATATTATAATCATCGCTTTTATGTTTTGTATAGACAAAGATCTTTGCTGTGTTCGCTTAATTCCACAAAGGTTTATGCCGAAAAGTGATCATTTTATCTTTCAGGCTTAACTTTAGCATACTATTTAATTGATGCGAGAGTTTGAAGTGTTGTTTTTGCAGCTGATTTATGAGGCGAGCAGCATACCATTGTTGCCCTTTGTGGATATTAATAGCGAAAATTTAGTGGCCAAGGTTTCCACAAAGGTGAGTTCTCTCTCGATCAGCTTCTCTCTTGTGACCATTTCGTGCTCGGTTATAGCGTTTTGCTAGAAATGAGGACTTCTAAAAGATTTTGCATTATAATGGAGGGGAACGAGGAAAGGAAGAAGAATCGAGGAATCTACAATCATTTTAAAAACTTTCTTATCATAGACTTTTTTAAAGCTGCTAAAATTTTTTCTTATTCCTGGCCTCTTTTCAAACGGAAGCAATTAAGTAATCGGTGTAAAGCGATGTCGTCTAATTTTAGGTGATGATCGTATACGGTTATCTGATTTGATGTTTCAATAAAGTCGTCATTTGGGATAAACGTTTCATTGCGTCTAAGCCGATGAATAGTTTGCGATATTTCATCGAAGTTATCGATGAGCACTTTTATGTCCTTCAAGAGTCTAATATCTACAGAACTTGACCAACAGAATGAAATTCATTCCCGTTATTATTATTATTGTTATTTTTGACTAAGATAGTGCCGCTTGTCACTTTCACGTTATCTATCGGAGGCGTTTCGTCCGTTCTTTTGTTTCACATTCTCTACGTGGATCATTCTGATCGATACAATTGATCACTTTTTGTTGGATGTTTTGGGAATTATATTCTGTTGGGTAAGTTAGTGGATTTAATTTTTGCAGGAAGTTCATGCGCTTGGCAACGGTTCACTACGTTTATTGGCAGTCGATTGTGGAATGAAGTGCAATCAGTTGAGAGTACTTCTGAGGCATAACGTCACTGTGACTATAGTACCATGGAATTATCAGTTCCAAAATGAAGAAGGTATGGCAGTTGTTTTACCTTTCGTTAGAGTTGAGATATTTGATTGGATATGTGTTTGTTGCTGCGATGGTCGGTATCGTTTGGTGGAGAGATTATTGACCTTTCCTCTACGCTAGCGCACTCGACCGTAGTCGTTCGTTTTAACTTCTTCGGCAATCATATATTGTAATAAGTTTAGTGTAATGAGTTGCTTTTTTTACTTTTTTAGTTTTGAAGTTATATTCAGCAAATATTGGCGAAGAAATTTAATGGTTGGAAAATTTCAGTGTTCTCATTTTGTAGAGATTATTTCAGCAATTATTGTGTTCCTCGTCTAATGGATGCTCATTTTTGCGCTTTTTGTATGCTTGTTTTGCTTTCAAAAAAATGAGGGGAGGGTTCATTATTTTGCAATCATCTGCTCACCACTTCAGCCAGAAAGCAGTCAGTGTGTAATTTTGAGTGTCATATAAATCGTGGCATATCTATGAAGAAATTTTTGAACCTTCAGTGAATCGAAGCTCTAATTATTAATGATAATTGCGAAGAGAATTTTCTGGCAAGAAAAGTTGATTCTACATTTTAGCGCAAAAGACATAGGCTTAGCTTTTTTTTTTCAGAGGATAGGGGCTTCATTTAGGATTACATATGTTCTTAATCCGAATGCTAGGCTTTAGTGCAGACGTTTGAAGGATACGATGGTTTGTTCCTATCAAGCGGTCCCGGCGATCCTGCAATGTGTGCGGAAACGGAAGCCAATCTCCGAGCTTTTATGGAAAAGTCAAAAGTTTTGCCGATATTCGGGATTTGCCTTGGCCATCAAATCTTGGCGCGAGCTTTCGGTGGCAAAACTTATAAGCTGAAGTAGGCCGGCAATCATTTTTTTGCGCTTAGCGTCATGTCTATAGGATTTTCCTTCCTCTCTTCTTGACTGCCCTCATTCTTATCAATTTCATTGTTGTTTTCAGTTTGCTAACCACTGCCTTTGATTTAAATCTGTGCACAATCCTTTTATTTGAAATTATAGACGCTCATCAGCAGTAGTTTGTTATGGCCACATACTGAAGAATAATAACCCATTATGCCTCTCGGAGTTGAGCGAACTGAGCGATTTCGAATCCATTCATGAACGTTTGATATTTTATGTAGGTATAATTCTGATGTCATTGTTCACTGGCACCAACCGTAATTGTTATCTCGTGTTCTCATGATCTTTGTTGTTAATTGAGGCACGATGGAAAAAGTGCTTCAGAAGAATATGGAATCTAGAAATGTAGATGTGTTCACGAGAATTTGTACAGTTATCTCCATTTCCGACTATAGTTGCTTGATGGTTGGTGGCATTGTTCACTGAATTGCGCCAAGAGTTTTTTTATATCACATTCTACTATCCACACAAGGCGTTATTCCTATTTGGCTTTCTGTGATGAATGAGCAGACTTTGCCATGTTGCCATCTTCTTTATCCCATATTCCGATCACTTTTTTTTTTAATCATTTGCAAATACTAATTTTTGAGCATCATAGAAAAGCTGTGGATAGTGGGCAGTATATATAATAGAGTGGATATGTGAGTTACCGGTATCGGGAGGTTCTTATTGCTACTATTCACATGACGTTTTGCATCCGTAGGATGCAACAAGAGATTTTGTTTAAAATAGCTTAAGGAAAGGAAAAAAGGAGATCATATTGTCAATAGTTTGACTCATTAATAGTGCCGTCTGTTTTTATGTGTACGCTAAAGTGTCCTTTGTTTTTAAGATATGGCAATCGTGGACATAATCAACCGTGCATTCATGTTGGTACAGGTCGTTGTGTGATAACAGCGCAGAATCATGGATATGCGGTTGATAACGAAGCGCTTGGTAAGGGGCTTAGGCCATTGTTCGTAAATGCAAATGACGGCACTAACGAAGGACTCTTTCACGAGAGACTGCCTTACTTCAGGTAAGAGACGCAGCAAAATCACGAAATCGTTCCTCGTATAGATGAATGGAAGAAATAATCTGAGAATGTCTTTTACTTTGTTGGCCAGGCTGTTTCAGTATTCCATCGGTTGGCCGTTCAAATTAATTGGGAAGTTGGGGAAACGTGAATATTCATAGAAGTTAGGGAAACGGTGAATATTCACACTGCAGAACACTCGTAGTATGCGTCGATTCCGCATCTACGATCTTCAACGAGTTGAAGAGCTAACGTTACTATATAGTCCCAAGATGTGCTCCTTGTTCGTATGGAGGTTACATTTTTATACCTTTTCTACTTTCTTATGAAAGTATGAATCGGTGATTCTGTATGCAAAAGTGGGAGATTGTGCGATGAAATGGCAGAGGTGGTTGAGTGTGTCGGATCGGCCATTTGAAGACGTGATGAACTGACACCTGGTTGACATTCCGTGACTCCCACAACTTATTCGTTTTCTTACGAAGAATTTACGGGGCGAAAGTTTGACCTGTTCCAAATCTCTGGCAAATTGTGAACCATATTCCAAAGGATTTAAGCATTAAACCAGGGCCATTCTATGTATTTGTAATTGTTTATCCTGTGAGAGGAGAGATGCAGTCTCACATCTGATTTGTATGGCCTGTCGCTGCTTTCCATTAGGGAACGTTCAGAGCTGGTCTGGTTAGAAAGGCACAATAGTGCTGCATGGATTCGTCCTTCAGAATAATTGGTCATAGCCAGTGTTATTTAAAGCTTTTCTTGTTTGTGGCTGTTGTCGCAGTATTTATCAAAGGGACGTTTTTCAGCGTACAATTCCATCCAGAGCATTCTCCTGGTCCGACTGATACGGAATTTCTCTTCGATATCTTCGTAGAGTTAGTGAAGAATTGGAAAAACGGAAGTCGTGTTTCACCTCAGGAAATGGTTCACCAGAAACTGATTTATTTGCCCCCCATCGTTCAAGAAAAACGTGCACAGAAAAAAGTCCTCGTGCTTGGCTCAGGTGGGCTTACCATCGGACAAGCTGGAGAATTCGACTATTCTGGCGCACAGGTTATTTCTTGCTGGCTGCATTCCTGATTAATTAAGTTTTTCTTGGTGCATGGGCATTGGAAAATACGTGTCGTGTTATTCATACTAAGCGTTGGTTGCATATGACTCATAATAAAGGCTGTCGAGTAAAACATTAAGGGGCAGCTGGTGATCTTTACTTATGGCATTGCATGGCTGATTTTTTAGCATCATTTGCAGATACTGTCCAGTTTTGTTAGAGCTTTCATGCTTAGAGTGAGCATATATCTTTTCACGTATTTATTTATTGAGGTTACAAGCGCGATTAAGTGTGCATTCATTATTAGGCTCTAAAAGCGTTGAAAGAGAAGGGCATCGAAACGGTATTGGTTAATCCGAACGTCGCCACAGTTCAAACGTCGAAAGGTTTCGCCACCAAAACATGCTTCGTGCCGATCGACAAGCATTACGTCACACAGGTTGCTCGCTCGTCTTTGCATTTCGAACTTTCATCGCGATGAGATATCGCCTAAAAGCTCGCTTACATCATAGCATCGGTTCATGTGGACGGTAGTGCAAAGTAATTTGTAGGAAGAGGTGAGAACCAACTTTCAGGTTTCTTTTTTTTTGAAGAGAAGAGGAGAGAGACCTCGATTTCAGAGGCCTAATAACTAGTTAAGATAGAATCATGAACGAGAGAAATCAAGTGACGCTTAGGTGTCACTTCTGTTAGAATGGTAATGATAATCAGCGAGGTAGAATGAAAGCGAGTTGTTCGAGTTAGCGTTTCGCTGCAAAGGAATTTTAGAATAGACATCTTTCCTCGGAGATCTCCCATCTTCAGCCTTTTCCGATTGCTGTCTATTAGGAATAATTTAGTTTGCTAATTTAGGGTTGAATTCTATTCATAAGAGTTGAAAAATATCGATGTTTCCCATTCGATGAGATTTTTTAAAAGCTGATGAGTGAATCAGTAAGTGGTGTTATCAGATATGCGTTTTTTAACTATTAGATGAAGTCTCTAACAAATGGTTTCCCATTGTATGTAAAATTTCTACGAAAGAATTCGTTTTTATGCAGAAATGTCTCGATCAATAACGGAGGCTGACGTTGGTGATGAAGTCGATTGCTTATAGGTGATAAAAAAGATGCGGCCAACGGGCATTATTTGTACATTTGGTGGTCAGACGGCGCTGAACTGTGCCGTAGAATTGTACAACAATGGTACACTCAAGCAATATAATGTGGATGTTCTCGGAACACCGATCGAGGTATTTTCGCATCAGATATGTGCATTATTCCGCGATTTTCTTTTTCTAGCTGCAGAAATTGGAACCGTTCAGAGCTGCGCTGCTTCGTTTTAGCAAAATTCATTGTTTCTAGTGAGAATATAATGTACTTTGGAGTGTAAGTTTTCCGCCCAAAGTCACTGATTTATGGATCTTTAAGGGAGGGCTTTATGAATTTAAAGAGTAGTCCGGAAATATCACTGAATCTTTTAGGCCATTTGAGGTTGTTGATAATTAAAGGTCTTTGAGAAGTGTGACGAAGATGAATAGAGATAAAGACCTCTTATGCATTTCGTTGGGCACCGGCTGCAATAATTCAGCTTAAAACGGTAATCTTTTTTATCACTAACAGCAGGGATCGTCAAGTTTCTGAATGTTTCTCTCCGTCATGATCTATAGCCGTGGACTTTACATTCACACTGTGCAAAACTCCCCAGTTTACTTTGCAGGCTATAATGAAAACAGAAGATCGTGCACTTTTCAAAGAGCATATTGAGAGACTCGGCGAACGAGTGGCGCCTTCGAAAGTAGCCTGTTCGCTGCAAGAGGCTATAGAAGTAGCCGAATCGGTAAGCATTAGGCTTTTATTTCACAGTTATCATTAAATGCTGATAACTTATCATGAATGGCAGCTGTAGTATGAGTCGGCTTTGCTTCGTTCAATACGATTATTAATGAAGCTTTACTAAGATATTCTCTTCAAGTTATTGCTTTTCCATCAAACGGGTGCGAGTGAAATGTGTTTTATTATTCGATTGTATAGGATTTGCTGAATATCTACTTGATATCAGAAACTCACTATGAATTATACATGAAAATTTAAGGTGGGAAGGAGAGTTTGTAAAAGTTGTTTTGTTTTTCGAAGCGAGCAACACCCATCAGAGCAGTGAGTGCTAACTTTGAGCTCATATTTATATTTTCAGTCTCACAGAATATTTTAGAAGTGAGAGTAATGCGTGCGAAGGACTTCACTATCCATAGCATCTTTGCTGACAGGAAAGTTGACTAAGCAAAAACGTATATCTTGATGTCCTCCTTCTTAATTTATTCGGCCTTTCTGTTATTTTGATTTCCAAACTAAATGCTTAAGCTCAAATATCTCTTGTGGGATCCAAGCATAGTTGAGATGTATTGCAGCTTGGATTCCCAGTGCTATTACGTGCAAGTTATGCCCTCGGCGGACTTGGTTCCGGTTTTGCGAATGACCGCAATGAACTCATCAAGGTTGCGCAAAAAGCATTCTCTTACAGTGATCAGGTCTTCATTGACAGAAGCCTCAAGGGATGGAAAGAGGTCGAATACGAGGTCGTTAGAGACGCCTATGACAACTGCGTCACTGTAATTTTTTGAATTTTCCCTACGCATTTGAAGTTTTTTTCTTAATAGTGAACTATTTTTTCTTATGTTGAGCAAAAATATGCGACGTTATTATACGTTGTTCTGCTGGAGTAAACAAGATATATTGTTATTTAGCGATATCGCTTCTTTAAGTAGCGGATCGATGTCGAGGTTTGGGATCTGAAAGGTTTCACCGACCATCGATTTTGAGTGGGAAAATTGTGGCGAATGAGGTGAGTGGTGGTTTTGTTTATTCCACGATTGCACTGTAAAAGGGAGGAAAGGGGGATAAATGTAACCATTTTTTCGTTAAATCAGTTTGACGTTGCAAAGAGCATGTTTCTCACCTCACAGCAGTAATGAATTGCTTAGAATGCACTTCTTGATGAGAGAAGACATTTTACCGCAGTTCTGGTTGATGCATTAATGCCGATTGTTTTATGTGTGCAACATGGAAAATGTGGACCCGGTGGGAATTCATACGGGCGAGAGTGTTGTGGTGGCACCAAGTCAAACGCTGAACGATTTCGAATACAACACTTTGCGAACGGTGGCAATTAAAGTAGCGCGTAGCTTTGGAATTATTGGCGAATGTAATATTCAGTATGCTGTTTGCCCCGATAGATTTGAGGTGAGCTCTTTCACGCAAAATTTGAGATGGCGTTGAATCTGTCGAATACGAGTATAATTCACATCGGTACACGTGGAGGTTCGTTTTTTCTCTAAATGGGGTATCATTCGATTTTTTTTTTTTTGAAGGACATAATTAAGAGTGGAATTTTTAAAGGATATCGTATGGATGAAGGATCTCAATTAATTGTCGTTCTAAAACAAACGCGATGATGTTATTTGAAGATAGTTGGTAGAACGAAGCGCTTTTAGGCAGATTTCTTCCGATGCGGAAAATTCGAAATTTTCTGTAGATATACGTGAAAGAAGATGCCGAATTTGCTTCTATGTTATTCATTAAAAACACTATTAATATAATAGTTGTTATGCGTATTTATGTTGTGATGCATATTGTACGAAAAAAATAACGATCTAATTGGTGTGCAATTAATTTTTTGAGTGTTTGATATAGAGGATTGAAAGCTCGATCATAATTTCGCTACCGTTACAGAAACTTTCGTTTATGAAGGTGCATTATCGTTGTGCCAACTGAGAGGGGAAAGGAGGATTGAAGAGAGCGAAGTGGGTAGTTGATAGTTGCTTCCAATAGCCATTCAGATTGGTTTTGTAGCGAATAGCCATCTAGAAAACGCACTGCCTTAAGAGTACCCCTTAAGCTGAAATATCTCTTCCCCCTTTTATCGCTTCATGTACTGCTTTTCGCAAATTCGATTGTTGCTGTGAAAGTTCAGCATGTAAAGCTTGTTTAAATTGCAGTATTACATAATCGAAGTGAATGCACGTCTCTCGCGTAGTTCAGCATTAGCAAGTAAGGCGACCGGATATCCGTTGGCTTATGTAGCCACTCGATTGGCACTTGATGAGGCCCTTCCGAAAATAAAGAACTCGGTCACTGGCAATACCACTGCTTGCTTTGAGCCATCAATGGACTACTGTGTGGTCAAGGTACCGCGATGGGATCTATGCAAGTTTGCGCGCGTTAGCAACAAGGTTCGCATTATTTTACTGTTCCCGTTTTAGTGAAGATGAGCAGTATATTCTGCTTTATCGAAGGACTGATAACTTCTGGAGTTGAAGAAGTGGAGGAGTGAAATTAGATGCAATTTTTTTCAACAATGTTTGCGTATTTAGTGCAGAATTCGATGAATTTATCGTTAGTTGACTTTAATCCGAATTCTCTTCAAATCTTTTACGCGTATTTAAAGGAGAAAACGGTTGTCGACTCTGTGGGGAAATTCGGGAAGCTCCAAAAGAATTATTTGGCGTGTATAGGTTTTCGTTTGTATGGCTGTCGGTGCAGTTTTGACATCGGCTGTTGATGTTGGGAGCAGGTTGTGTTAAAGAGATTTCGGAAGCAATTTGAATGATGGCAGGTAAACCGGTCGCGGAACCGCTTAAGTGCCGTCGTCAACCGCAGTCATGTTGAAATGAACTGACACGTTTGTTTTCCACTTATAAGATGTCAGCTGCGCCTAATGTTTATAATTTAGATCGGCTCAGTGATGAAATCAGTCGGTGAAGCAATGGGTATTGGACGGTCGTTCGAAGAAGCATTTCAGAAAGCGCTTCGGATGACCAGCGATGGCGCCGTTGGCTTTTATCCCTCAGCGTTCCCGAGAGTTCCGGTAACCGAAGTAAATCTTAGACTGCTTTTGCGCTTCAGCTTTTGAAAGCTCCTTTTTGCTTGTCGTAAACACATGCGAAAAAAAGAAACGACAAGTGCAACTGAAAGGATGGGTTTCAGTTTTAAGTTATTTTGAAGTAATTATTTTTCCAGCGTTTCGACTTATGTACTCGCCGATCTTATAGGTAGTGGTGGGGATAAAGCACCTCGACGATAAAAAGAGTGGACTAATTTGAAGGATTTCACACAACCGACCGATAAGCGCATATTCGCTATTGCACGAGGATTATATCATGGCCTTCATGATCCGTCTTTTCCGTTGCGCGGAGCGGCTAAAATTCAAGAGTTGACGGGGATCGACCTCTGGTTCCTCAAACACATGGAAGCGATCATCGAAACGCACCGAAAACTTGAGTCTTATACCGTTAGTTGCTTTTCAGTGAACTCTTGAAAAGTTTTCTGCATTGCCGATATTGAGAGTTGACATCATAATATTGAATTATTGAAAAAAAAAATGAAGTTTTACTTTAGAAAACCTGAAAACTCAGTTAGTTTAAGACGAATTCTGTGTAGGTAAATATGGTTTCGCTATTGGCATCGTCGGAAAATGTGACTTTTATATCCGATGTACATTTTTTTCTTCCTCTTCCGTGGTTGAGAAGGTCATAAGACGGTGGAAATTTTTCGGGATGTCTCTGCAAAGTAGGAATTAGCATTTCTCATAGATAGAATTGAACTTGGGGTCGTGAATCATTCAAATATCGAAAAGGAAAGGGGTGGGAAGAAGTGAATGAGTAGTTGACTGATGTGGGCAAATTCTGAAAGCGCTTATTTTGACTCGTTCTCTTAGATTTACTCGAACGAATTGCATCCGTATTTATTCGTTCAGGAATTTCTTCGCCGGGTAGTGACATCTATATAATCACAATATCCATTTTTTGTTATTGCTAACAGATTCCATTTATCTTCTCTTCATTTGCCATATTCAGCATTTGTTTAAGTCTAATGCATATTTCTTGTGGATTATTATTAGCGTCGATACCAATCTCGGAAATTTGCATCGCCTATTGAAGTTAATTATTAGAGAGGTTTGATACACACCCGCGTCTCTGCTTGATGCAAGCTTGTATTCTTTGGACGTTTTCAAATAGTGTTTCTAGTGCAACGGATTACCCGAAGCGCTTCTTTACGAGGCGAAGCAGTGTGGTTTCTCAGACAGACAGATTTCGCGTGTGATTAAGAAGTAAGTTATGCGTGCTCCTTGTTCGGTCGTGCTTTGTGCCAGAACTCCTATTTCCGCGACACCTTTGATTGCTTATATCTTCACTGTTGGCATTACTTTCTGCTTTGAAAGATTGAATTAATTCATCGGATCTTCTGCTGTATAGAAAACCTCAAAATTGTTCAGGAAAACCAGCTCACTGAGCAGTAGCCATATCCGACAAATTCACTAGGTATTTCGGTTAAATTCTATCATACTCAAATGGATTTGATTGTAGACGTCGAATGGATTTAGTTATAGATCTTTGGTTGCCGAGTAAGTGCACTTTGTTGCAGTTGCATTTAAGCAGCAGCTGAGAGGGTTCAGAAATGAGTAGGTAGGTTCGTACAGCAGTGTTAGTCGGTGGACTTTTCCTTAGCATTTTTAGGTTATTTAACAGACCCTAATAATTGAAATAAGAATTTTTCTTAGGTTATTTCCACGTTTATCCGCCTTGGTGTTTGTTTGAATGACATAGTGACAAACTGTCAGGTGGATTATGCTCCAATTTTTATAATCGTGTTGGGAATTTTTTAGTGAAAAGTTGGAGCTGAATGTGCGTAGAAAGCGCAAGAAGTTGGGCATCTTGCCGTGTGTGAAGCAGATCGATACGGTTTCGGCTGAATGGCCTGCTGCCACCAACTATCTCTATCTCACTTATAACGGAAGTTGTGATGATGTTGCCTTCAACAATGTTCGTAACTGACTTTTACTTTTGAATATTGCAGAGAAGTAAGGGAAATTTGCTCGAACAATATCCATTCTGATGCATTACTAAACTTCCGCGGTTATTAGTATTGCGTATTTAGAATCTGATTGTTGTTGTATTCCTAGCTGTTTGCATTGAAAACTGGGATGTCTGGAACCATGCAAATTTGTGCTATAAAGGATCCCATAACTTCCATGAATGGGTTGATTTAAGCGAATATCTAGAAGATGAAATCCTCCTCAGAGATGAGGTGTACTGAGCCAGCCTCATTAACTTACGAACTGAAAGCACTCTTTGTGATATTTCTGTGTTTCCACGTAAGTGTGTTTGAATTTCTGTAATTTAGGGCGTTTTGCATCAGATGGTTGTTTTCAGAAGAACGGAGTAATTGTGTTGGGAAGTGGTGTGTATCGTATTGGTTCGTCAGTTGAATTCGATGCTTGCTGTGTGGGATGTGTGGATGAGCTTAAAGCTCTTGGCTATAGTCCAATCATGATCAATTGCAATCCGGAGACCGTAAGCACTGATTACGACACATGTAATCGACTCTATTTCGAGGAGATTTCTACTGAGGTATATCATATCATCGTAGGTTCCACTTTGTGGCCCCAAATTTACGTGACGTTTTCATTCTTTTTTTTTTCTTCGGGAAAGGAGAGAGGAATAGGAATGAGTTAGAGGGAAAAAGAAGCAGAAATCTGGATATTTTTCTTAAACTGACAGATGAAATGATTTATATCGCAATTATTTTGTCATTGAGAGCTGCGCTCTTCGTTTAAGAGCCTCTATTGATTGTCACGTAGCGTGTTGCTGTGCTTCTGTGAAAGAAGCGTTGAGCTCCTACTAAAGATCTCGTCACGAGAAAATGTTTTGCTTCGGCGCATTTCCACAGAGAACTGCACATCGTTGATTCATTTTTGAACTTATTATTTATATATTCTACAAATAATTCTGCTCATTCCAGTTTGTTCTACTGTCCCCTTCCCTTCGACCTTTCACCCTGCTGCCCTCTGCCCTCCTTCACCTCATCCTTCACTTCTTAGGTCGAGGTGTCAGAAATTCGATTTACGAATGTTTGAGAAGTATTGTTTATTTATTTCTCTGAGTTTTTCTTATGCGTTTTCAGGGTCTTGCTGCTGGCAGTATGAGGTCATGAATTGATCTTGATTCATCTGCCGTAGCGGCGAAATTTATGCTTTTGATTTCAGTGAAAATTTTTTTAACTCTCAAGGTTTGATTCCTCATTTCATCTCATATGTGGTGGCAATTTTATCAGCATCACTTCGAGGAGTTGAAAATAAGCGAGGAGCGATTTCTACGGGTGAACTGAATTGTGCGTTGTTTTATTTAGGTAGTATGTGACGTTTATGAGCGCGAACGCCCTAAAGGTGCAATCCTTGCCTTCGGCGGACAAGCACCTAACAATATTGCGATGAGTCTGCGAGAAGTCTGTCAGGATCTTAGGATTTTTGGTACTTCACCAGATGACATCGACGTCGCTGAAAACCGTTTCAAATTCAGTCGCCATCTCGACGAACTGCTGGTTGAGTTTTTGCGCGCTTCCTTTATCGAAGTTGTTTATGATTCCCTTCATGTGTTAATTTCGAGCTAATTTAGTGAAGTGTGCTGAAGGGGAGTTCTGATCTATTTTAGAGATGAAGTTATTATTTAAGGTCTTTTGCAAATATTGGATGATCTTTGTCGTGGAAGTGCCGAGTTCTGCCACAGCATTCACTTCTGTTTTTTCCAAGCACATTTATTCTTGTTTAATAAAAGCACATACCCATTTCATTTTTGAATTCATGAAGGAGACGTTCATTTGATTCAGCTTCCATTGCCGTCATTTCGGTGTTGTCTTGTCATCGTTGTGTCACCTTAACTGACACAGTGAGAAGCAGTGACAGTTCTTCATTTTAGCTATCAAAAAATGGCAAAGACGATATTTAGACTCATTCATTTCGTTGAGGAGATCTCATATTTTGAATGAACCGTTCCGACTTTTCTTGAGGCCATTTATTGATGTTGAGAAAAGGCGATTTTATCGATTCCATGGATATTTGCAGATACTGCAGCCGCAGTGGACGAGAACGGACAGTATTGAAGAGGCGGAGCAGTTTTGCAATGAGGTCGGCTACCCGTGCCTCATTCGACCTTCCTACGTGCTCTCCGGAGCTGCAATGAATGTCGCTCATAACGGGGTGATTTATCGTCTTCCATTTGTCTATTGCCCATCGTTTTTTGAACTTTTTTGTGTTGGAGATTTTGCGTGTCGAGGATGCATTCGAAAAACCGTTCAATGTTGGGCTGAGATTTTCACCTAACACTATAAGTAAATAGCGGCATATTAAATTTCCGGTAAGCTTTGAAATTGTGGGAATGCTGATGCGGACCTATTTTTAGAAAGTTCCGACTGTTTCTCTCAAGGATTGCTGACAGAAGGTGGAGTGGATGTCATTGTGGAAGGCCTTGAGGTGAAAGAGGTTTCGTACCTTGGGAAGAGAAACAATTAGTTTTTGATGTTGCTTTCCTTCAAGCAATCCGCTAAAGGCATATAAGATGATGTTTAGAGGTTGTAGAATGTGAATGAGAAGAGAGATAGGAGGGACTTGCCGCTGTATACGAGTTGCTTATGGCGACAAGGTCTCGGGTGCGATCTCCGGCAGTTTGCTTATGAGATTAATATTGAGCCGAAAATGTACGGAGATGGACAAAGAAATGCGCGAATGAACGTTCGCAGCAAAAACATGGGGAGGCATAACTGCGTACCTTTGATTAGGTACCATGCTGAGGATGCCAATGGCACTTAGTTTGCAACACCTCACACATACAGATAAGCAGACTTGAACTCCTTAGGTAGTTGGCTGTAACAGCGAGTCGTTCCTCTTTACGTTATGCTATTGAAAGAAAATGTTCTCGTTAAGGATGATTTACGAACGTTCCTTTCGCATGCAACTATCGTGGCGAAGGATAATCCCGTGGTCGTTTCGAAATTCATCAACAAGGCGAAGGAAATCGATGTGGATGGTGTGGCGTTCGAAGGAACTGTTCGTTCTTTCTGCTATCCTAGCTTCCTCCTTCATCGGTAAATTATGTGTGTAGTACTGGCGGAAATTTCAGCTGGCAAAGCTAAGGCTAGATCACAATAACATGATGATTTAATGTAGCACATAACTGTCATTTGCCGAACTGCCGTTGACTTTGCAAATTTGGCTTATATGATTAGAAATGTGAATGGTTCTGTACTGCTGCGTTTGGGACATAGATATTTTGCGTGCTCGGTGTTATACCACCTTAACCGGTTTTCTGATTCGAAGAATGAAGGCCTTGCCTTTGATTTATGAATAAAGCACTGCACCACAAAAGTTTTCCGCAAGAGCGGTTTGTTGACGAATCGGCAGTTTTATTATTGTGCCTAGTTTCCATGATTAGTTCACGGTACGACGATGCGATAAATTGTTGTGCGATTATGTGTAGTTGCTTTTATTGTTGTTCAGTTGTTGGCACTGGCCGTGTGCGAGCATGTCGAGAACGCTGGCATCCATTCGGGTGATGCGACTTTGGTAACTCCACCACAGGATATCAATAAGATTACGCTCGACAAAATCGATGTAATTTTATTCGGCGTTTATCGCTCTTTGTGCAAACAGTGTGTTTTGCGTTCATACTAAATTGCATTAATTGTCTTCCCGTCGATGTTTCTTCAGCTTGAACGAGGAGCGCTATTGAAAGCCGAAACGGACGTGATTATTGTGCGGACGTATCCGTAGCTAAATAGGCTATTGTGAACAGGCATCGATTTCGTTGATTCAGTGGCGTCGTCAGTTTTGGAATTGATTGAGGATTCTCCAAAATGAACTGTGAAATTGCCCTAAAATCACTCGCTTATATTTTGCTGCATTTTTGACCGACGAACTGCAAGAAAGCTCGTGAACTATTTGTTTATTACAGTCGTGAATTATATTACCTAATAGGCTATTTAAAAGTTTAGATGATCGCGCGTCAGTTGGCAAAGGCGCTAAACGTGAACGGGCCGTTCAATATCCAGCTGATCGCTAAGGATAACGAGCTGATGGTAACTGAATTTGCTGGCTTATCTCGTAGGGGGAGAGGTGGCGAATTTTGTATTTATTAGCGCTGCCCGATGTAACCTCTATTTCATCTAGCATATAGTGTATGAACTGCTAAAAAAGTATATATCAGTGCAGTTGCAGAAGCTTCCTTTTGAAAATTGCCCGATTGATGTTCTCTCGATGAAAATTTCCTTTGATTTTAGTTCTAAAATTGGATCATGTTTCGCTGAATCTGAACAGATGTTGGGGTTGTTGATGTGCTATAACTCTAGGCGACAATTCTTATTTGTTAATGAGTTAGTTATTGAAGGTTTTCACATTTAACGCTTGTAATCAAAGGTGATCGAGTGCAATTTGCGTGCATCTCGTTCTCTGCCATTTGTTACGAAAACGTTGGATTTCGACTTTGTTGCGCTGGCGACTCGTTGTATGATGGCCAGTGACAAGCGTGCATTTTGCAGCTTCCTAAAGCCGGTGGATGTTCTTGCAGGTGTGGGTCGCGTTGGAGTGAAGGTCTGTTCGCTTTCCTCTTATAACGGCTGTTGCGTTTACTGTTGTCGTCTATGTTATTTGAATTTACCGTTATTTGAATTATCATTTATTTACTGTTATTCGAATTCAGTCAATACCGACAAGTGAATATCAGAACTGCTGTAGGCGTCTATGAGAGGAACCTCTTCCTTTCAAGCTGTATTATGAAGGAAATTGAGAGAACAAGTTCAATGTTTTAGTGGCTTCCTGAAAGCCTTCTAAACCTCCATAATTTCTAAATAATCACCAAATAATATAGCCTCTCTTGCGCGACATGCCAGAAAATCGAGTCGTGAAGTTAGTTTGGTATTCTTACTCATTTTAGGTGCCACAGTTCTCGTTTGCTCGCATAGAAGGTGCAGATGCAATGCTTGGCGTTGAAATGGTATCGACAGGTGAAGTTGGCTGTTTTGGCAAAAACCACTACGAAGCCTACCTTAAAGGCTTGTTGTCGACTGGATTCATCATGCCAAATTCGAAAATCTTCCTCTCGATCGGTGGATACCATGTAAGTTTTGAAAGGTTTTCCTATGAAATCATCTGCCTAGTCTGTTTGCAATTGATATTCGAATCCCCTCGCTGGACTTTCCTTGTAGCATCGTTGAAGAATTCACTAGGTTAAAGACGTTGCTTTTGTTTGATTTCTTTATTAAGTTTATTTCTGATGACAGAAGGCAGGGAGCAAAAAGTTTATTCGCCTTTTTGTCGGACTCCTAAAGATTATGCATTTAGCGGCGTTATGACGTTACGATATCAATATTGCAGGCAAAGGCAGAGATGTTGGACAGTGTGCGAACGTTGCACGCGATGAATTTTGAATTGCTGGCTAGTAGAGGAACTGCAGATTATTTCCTTTCCAATAATATACCAGTATGTTTTTTCGTTGATTTTCATGTCATCAAACGACATTATTCAACCGAGAGTCACCTCTAATGATGAAGATGAAAGTATCTTTGAAAGCATTGTGCACAGCTATAAGAGATCACGAAAGCGAAGGAACAGTTCATGTCATGAGGCTTTAAGCACGGGAGTGCAGCTATAGAATATTTGTTCTGTATCAGTCGCGAGTGATAAATGTTTGCTGTCATTACTGTCATGTAGGACTTAACGGTGATGAACAATCAAGAGCTCTAGTCTCATTGAATGTTTGGTCAAGCTAATTCATGTGTGTACCACAATTTAAGCATCACAAAGTATGCCATTCGCTGGAGGCCTTTTTTTGCGGTGAAGGCTAGCTGATACAGCAAACTGATATTAGAACTTTATTATTTGGGATTAAAATATTCTAAGGTAAAAACTTTGGAATGGCCATTCGAAGAGGAGACTGCAAGCACAAATGAGAAAACAGCAGCTGTTTCGGAGTCGGTGGCAGATCTTTTCGCAAACAGAGGAATCGATTTGATGATAAATTTGCCCATACGAGCATCGGGTGCGTACCGCGTCTCTGCTTATCGTACTCATGGATACAGGTTTGCATATATGATTCACTGTATTGACCAATCCTCATTTTTGTGTAAAGACTGAAGTCAGCAGTTCAAATATATGACAGTTTTTACCCAAAGCTTTGTGAACAAACAATGTAAATGACACTTATGTTGTCTTTGATCTGTCACTGTTGCTTTGGAAATTTGGCATGGAGATTGCTTTTAGGACACGTCGTATGGCAATCGATAACGGAATCCCATTAATAACGGATATCAAATGCGCCAAGCTCTTTATTAAGGTGTGTTTTCTGGAATTGTTGTTTTTAGAAACTTTCTATTGCAAGAGATTTATGGCAGAAGGATGATGCGACGTCTGATAACGAGATAGCTGATGCTTTGTTTTACTAAACAGCTTCCTAATTTGCCGAGAAGTGTTTCGAATGTCGGTTCTGTTCTCATGTGCTAAGCACGCTTTGTTGATTGAATTGGAATCGATCATGAGAATCACATCCATCCTCTTTTGATGTGTTTGAAGTAGGCAAAAGTTGCGGTCGCTGTAAACGTAATTAAGTTGTGAGTTCGAAAAGCGACATTTTTGAAGAACTGAAGGGTGCGCTTGTGGATATCGATGGCTTTTATGCATTCATGCACCCACCGCAGAGAAGCTTTAAAACTTGCAACAACGTTCATGTATAGTGAGTGGTGCAAACGATGTTTGTCTCACTCAATTCTATCTGAGAGTTTTCTTGGAATATATAAATTTAGCGATTTGATAATATGCTAAAGATGCCTTGCTAGAAGTGTGGTTCGCATTTTCAAGGCACTTCGTTTGATGGGACCGCACCCCCCACTGAATTCCCAAATCGACTGTCTATCGTCGGTCACTGTCTGTCGTTTGCCGGGATTTATCGACACACATGTTCACACTCGTGATCCTGGGCATGAGCACAAGGAGACATGGGAGACGGTTACACGCGCTGCTTTGGCTGGTGGAATTACGATGATCCTGGCGATGCCTAACACTAATCCTCCACTGACAGACGCAAAAACATTCGATTTCATTGAAAAGGTTTTCGCGTATTTAGCATTCTTTGCATCAGCCATTCCACTTTTATCTGTTCTTTAGAGATAGCGGAACGGACGTCTGCTCATACAGCTGATGGTATTGCAGTCGCCTAAGACCGCTTATCCGTTTCTTTCTTCTTCGAGTGTCGTGTTTCTTCTAGCTTTTTTCAAAGATTGCCTAATAATTTTTTCACTGATACACTATTTTCATTGTCGATCATTTCTTGAGCACAAAAATTCAGCCATCATCAATAATCCTGTAAGATGAGCATCCACTGTGACCTTCATTGTCTTATTCGATTGTAAACTAATTCAGTAAATTAAGTTTATCGGTATTTTCTGGTAGGCTCTGATAGTAGTATTATTCAGATAATTTAAACAAATGAGAGTGGTTGATATTTCAGATAGCTTCGAGTGAAGCGTTTGTCGATTACGCACTCTTCGCTGCGGGAACGGCAGGCAACAGCAACGACGTGGTTGCGTTAGCTCCACGTTGTGCAGCGTTGAAGCTATATCTCGATGAAACGTTCGGCCGAATGACTATTGTTTCCATTGACGATTGGAAAAAGGCAAGTTTAATTTGTCATTGTAATTGAAGACGTCATAGTCTGGTGATGGTTTAATTAAGCATTATTATCTGGCTGAGAATGGAGATGCGAGTTGATCGCTTCGTATTTGTCCACGTGATTGGCTGCTGACGCTTGCTGGTTCATATGGTTGAAGCTGTGCTGTAGCTCTCATCCCTCCCTTTCCTCTCGCTCCTCCACTCGTTCTTCCTCGGGTTGTATATTTAGTAACTGCTAAAGTTGTTTATCAGTGAGGTTAATCCATGTTATTTGCATTTCAGCGTTTTATGTTTAGTGCACATGTGATACCCTCATGAATTTTTTGTCTTCAGCAGCTTTTTATTCCTAAAGATCCTTCCACTGCAACAGTTCAGTCGTGAAATTTTGTAAGCAGTCTTTTCGGCGATCGTTTTATAAGGAATCTCATCAGTGAGCCTAATCTTCCCTTATAAGGGCTGCTTTTTCAAGGAGAGGATACTTTATTGTGACACAACAGGACCTGACTTACTGTTATGACCATACGTTGTCAGTTTCTTCCCCTTCTCCCCTGTTCTCTTCGAGAGGTCCCTAACTGCAAGGTTTTGGCGCCACCAGAGACTGGTGTCCGTGTAGCACTTGCAACTGGTCTCAGAGTGAAGAGGGAAAAAATTTTGTGAGGTTTTGCGATAACCCGAAGGTGGCCGCGAAATCTCCGAAAGCTTTTTCCTTTAGTTAAAGGCTAACAATCGCTTTGGTCACGGACTGCTGCTGGGCTAGCAGCACCGAGTAACTGCTTTCTATTGTGAACAGGATTGACAACTTCTCGTGCAAAACTCATTGTTTGTTCCCTGACGAATATTTTAAAGTAATCATGATTTTTGATTTCTGGAACCATCAACCTGATCGTTGCTTCGGAGGGCTTTTCGTCTATTCGGAGCTATGACGGCCAATATTTTTGACAGACATGAGCCATGTTTCAAAAAATTTCTCCCTTTTTGCCGAGAATGGGTTGTTGTAAATTCTTGCAAGCATATTTTGGAAATCATTTCCAGTAGCTCAAAACATTTTGAATCTTGCCTTTCCAGGGACGAAGTTTTGCTATTTTAGATACCATCAACTGAGAGCCGATGATTGGAGAGTGGACTTGAGGGGCAAGAAAGTGTCGATATATAGTTGCGAATGAAGTAGCAGTGACATAGCTGCTGTTAAATTATTTATCCATGTTCAGAGGTGCTGTTGAGGTTGTCTTCAGCCGCCGACCATAATAAATCGCTATTGCTGCTTTCAGCATTTCGAGAGTTTCCCGAAGGATCGTCCAATCGTTTGCCACGCTGAACAACGAACACTTATGGCCGTCTTGGCCATGTGTCAGCTCACTGGCCGCCCTGGTATCTTACGATTGATCAATTCGAAACTGTTGTAATGTCTGAGTTAGACAACCGATCACGTTAGATTTCTGATCGCAAAGATCGCACCTTCTCTTAAATACTCCATTATAAGAGGCCAACTTGTGTATTTCAACTACATTTTAGTTCTTTTTTTTGCAAAATGATGTGTCATCCATCCTATTTTTGATTTTGTCAGATGTGTTTAGGGAGGTCTTTGTTGCTTTGAATGACCACTGTAGATGAACATTTTAAGTATGGATATTTGTGTGCGGAACTTAGGTATGGTAGTGGAAAAAGATAACGGACACGTTTTATAGTTAATCGGGAACCATAGTGTCATGCATATATCTATCTAATCTCGTACTATTGTCTGCTTTATTTGTTCAATTACGAATAATCAGAGTATTTTCAGTCCACATTGCACACGTCTCAACGGCAGTTGAAATCGAAATGATCCGTGAAGCGAAACGTCAGGGTTGGCCAGTTACATGTGAGGTCAGTGTTTCTTGTTTTATTGCTGCATTTATTTCGTTAAAGTCTTTGAATAGAAAGTTTCGTTGTTTTTTTTTTTGAATTTCATATGTAATGTCGTTACAGCAGTGATCAGCAGTTTATATGTGAAGCTGAGAAAGTATAGCGGAATTGTTTAGTTTGAGTGCCTCTGTGTGGCGGCGGACTCGATCGACTTCTCACGAGCCGTTTTTTCGACACTGAGCCTTTCGCATAAGTATGGTACCAGTCATTTAGAGTGTGCCATATTGTTGACGTTTAGCTTCGAATAAATAATGAAACGCTGTTCCATACTGAATGGACCGTCATCTTTTTTGCTTCATCTAGCATATAAAAGTTTCGTTGATCTCTTCAGCAAATGTTGTTGTAGTTACCAGATCCCGTTTTTTTTATCGCTACGCTGGGTTATGATAGCGAACATAAAATTCTGCTGCATACCTTGCGGCCATTGCATGCTTGAAGTGGTGGATTTTCGAGATTTTTAGGTGTGCCCACATCATCTGTTCTTATCATGCGAAGATCCATTTCTAACTGGAGGATACGAGGAAGTGCGACCACGATTGGCAACATCTGCTGACGTGAAAGCACTCTGGGATAATATCGACTTTATCGATTGCTTTGCTTCCGACCATGGTTCGATTTCATTTTCACCATCTAATTGCACTGCGACAGAATGCTGTTTTGAACTGTTTATGGTCGTTCTCGAATGTTGCTGGTCTTAACTGTCTTTTAATGGATGTTCGCTTGAAGTTGCTGCAGGATGGATTCTTGTTTCTGTCCTCTGCAATGCTGTAAACTGCTGAAAGCACCGTGGTTTAACTGGAGTTGAGTGGTTTAGTTGAATTCAGATTCTTTTTCAGCACCTCACACTGCATCGGAGAAAGTCACACAGAAAGTTCCTGGATTTCCTTCAATTGAGTATATGCTGCCTCTATTACTGAATGCGGTATATGAGGGCAGACTTACAATGGAGCAGCTAGTCGATCGTCTTTATCATAACCCGAAACAAATTTTCAATCTTCCAGAGCAAAAAAATACGTATATCGAGGTTAGTTTTCTTATTGTATATGTTGTTTTTACCCTCGGTAGGGGATGTCTGTATGAAAATTAGGAATGAAGTGACAAATGAAAACCTTTCATCGAAGGACGGAACTCGTAGATGGGAATCGGAACAATTTTTTTAATTCATTGTTCATTCGTCGTTTTTGCGTTCACGCGTAAACATTGAGCAGGGGGCGGCATGTGACCGGTGAATATTTCATGCAGCTTCGAATTCATGCTTGCATCCTCGTAATGAACTAGAGGTGTTGCTTCTTTTGAACGATTTCTTTTACAACGTTTGAGAAAGAGATTATCTCAGTCATATTTCTTGGACACTAAATTCTTGCAACGTACTTCCTTTACCAGGTCTCCTCACAACCAACGGTCATTTCGTCTTTTAAACATCGTCGGCGTCGCTCTTCGGTTTAGTTCGAAAGTCTTGAACTGCGCTGAGATTTTGCCACTTTTAGTGCTTAACAATTTGCAACAGTGTTTTATAATTTTCTTCAATTTTCTTAGAGGCTTGAGAACTCTGAAAATTGGAGCGTTTTGTTAGACATTCCATCTTCAAACGTTTACTACCTAGTAATCGTTTGAGTTATGTAAGCCACATCCGTCATTTTCAGGTTGACCTGGAAGAGGAGTGGACTATACCTGATACAGGTGGGCAAAGCCGGGCAGGTTGGACTCCGTATGGGCGAAAAAATCTTAGAGGACGTGTTAAGACCGTCGTTCTTCGTGGAGAGGTTAGTTTCGATCGCCTGATTTGCCCCTCTTTTTTTCAGCTGATGGGTGTATCATTAACGCATGGTGTTAACATTTTAGGGGTTACTAGGTGAGTGTCGTCCATTGTGTTTCGTAATGTTGAACATTGCTGAATACATGAGTTTTAGGAGGCTTATGTTGACGGCGACATCGTTATTCCGAAAGGATACGGTTATAATATACGATTAATGAAGGAGGCAAAACCGCTTCAGTATATTGGTGATGCTGGCGCACTGTCCATTGAAAGTTTGTCTTTTTTCATTCGTCTTTGTAGTAGTTTTCTATCTTATAGGCACAATAAACTTAGTAGTTTTTGCGCTTTTTTAAAAGATTTTATTTCTCCAGTCGTGTTCTACACATTTCACTCTTGCTTTCTCTATCGAAGAATTCCAGTTTAATAAGTGCTGGATTTTTCTTCCACAAGCGGGGCAGAAAATAATAAGTTCCTTCCTAACAGGCATTTGCATTTTTAACTACTTTTTTTGTTTTAAATGATAGGCATGCGATCTGGAAGAGAGTGTTTTCAGTTAGTGAGAAACTACCTGACGATACGATCTTGTACGGCGGCCTGACACCATCACTGAAATCGGCCGAAGAACGGCATGTTTCGTCAGCAAAAACGCCGCCTTTTGATGAACTATTTAAGGTATCGCATATATGATCGTTTTGCTGTCATAATTTCTGAGGAAATTGGAAATTTGGAAAATCATTTTATTGTATTTCTGTTTCTCACAGTATTTTGTCTATTCAAACACAGAGTGAGAAACTATGTATAAGCCAGTATTTGCTGTTTAGATGTGGCTGAAATATAGCACACTTGCTTAGAAGTGCTAGTAGTGCTTGGAATCACTGCTGCGCTCAGACTCTAATCTTGTGGTGTAAACGTGTACGAGACAGGAATTGCATCGTAATACGTTTTACGCTTAAGTAGGTAGCAATTTTTGCTCATATTGCCGGTGGAGTGGTGGGTCTTTGGATTGGTAGCGGTAGATTAAACGGCCTTCGATCTTTTCGTCATCGCCCGAATGTGCAAACATTCGGAGATGCGTTGTTTTTGCAAACTCATTCCTCACTGCAGGTCTGTTATATCTTCGTAGGGAAATAATATGGAGATTTGGATTCTTCTAACGTTGCCGATGAAAGCGTTTCCTAACTCGGAATGAGATTTCAAAGTCCATACGTGCAATTTAGAGTTCATGCACACGTTGAACATCCACTGATTGTCGGGAATTCTCGGAAGTTTACGCGTTTTTTCCCTCATTTTACAGCTAAAATAATTTTTATTTTAGCAACGAGCCTTTTTCACATCGGTCGATGGAATGACGAAGGACATGTGCAGTGTGGTATTTGATCTGGCAGCAAAATACAAGCGCGACGTATCAAAACTGCTTCCGCTCGATAATATTCTCAGGGTATGCGTATGCTCGTCTGTATCACTTGTGTTTTTGTATCATCAGTAGGTTTTTGAGGCTGATAAAAATAGAATTCATTGCTTTAAACGTATGCGGTTCAGGGACGCGTCATGGCACTCATGTTTTATGAAGCGTCGACAAGAACAGCGAGTTCGTTTGCGTCTGCGATGCAGCGACTCGGTGGAACGGTTGTTTATTTCGATCCGAAAAAGTCCTCAGCTCAGAAGGGAGAGACGCTAGAGGGTTGGTGTTTCGTATTCTCAGAAAAACTGCGATCTAAATTATGGCGTAAGTTGCAAGAAATTTGCAGTCTCTTTCACGAACTTAACTGCACCAGCGGTTTTGAGTTAGCAAACCGTTTTCTTTTGTTTACAGTCAGCACTGAAATTCTGATCACAGACTTGAAATCGCTGAGGTGTGTCTTATTTCATTGAGTTAAACGTTCGGCATTCGGCCATTTCGAATATTGGTCATTGCGAAAGAAAAAGGAGGCATAAATGCGCATGTTTATTGCATTTTACGTACTGTTTAGAAGTAATTCGACTTCAATGCGGAAATAATTCAGCTCTCGAACTCGCTTTTGTGTTCGGCTTAAATATGTGCCAAGGATAAAATTTTCACCGGTCGATGAATATCTTATTTATCATTGTTCAGTGCGTTTCTTCACGCATCGCAAACAATGTGATTTTGGATGTCATAGCGTATTTTGTATTTTTCGATAAGTTCACATTAGATGTGCAAGGCTGTGTGAATTGCACATCAAATAGTTCTGTCTTGTTGTTGCGTTGATGTCTGTAACGATGTCATTTTGCTTATTGATTTCTTCTTCATTCTTGAGCATTGTGCTATTATATGAGGAAAAAGTCCAGAACTTTTTCAGATACGATCAAGATCATGTGCGGGTATGCAGATGTACTCGTGATGAGACATCCTGAAGAAGGTACAGTGGCTCGAGCTGCTGCCGTTTCACGGAAGCCGATCGTGAATGCCGGGGATGGCATAGGGCAGCATCCGACTCAGGTTTTTGTTCTTTCCGATTCCATTGCGAAAGTGAATTATCTAACTGTTTTTGAATCCAGAGAGCTTCTACTGGGTTGTAAATTGGTGTCTATGTTTGGCGCGTTCTTGAGGCACTTCTGGACGTATTTACCATTCGTGAGGAGATCGGCACAGTGAACAACATAACGATTGCGATGGTGGGTGATTTACGAAACGGGCGTACGGTGCATTCGCTTGCGAGGTTGCTATGTGTATACAGTGGTATCACGCTGCACTACGTGATTCCGACTGATGAGTTGGCCATGCCAGGTCCCGTATGCGATTACGTCGCCCGTCGTGGATTCAAACAGGTGCGGTACACTTCGTTCTCCGAAATCCTTATTTTCTTCGTTTCCATTCACTATGCTTGCAAATGACCTCTAATATAGTGGAATGTGAACAATCCAATTGGTGTTAAAGCATGCTGCGCTACGTTGCTGAATCAAATTGCACTTTTTTACTTCTCTAAAATCACAAGGCGCTTGGGGACGAATATGGTGGCGTATTTTCGTGTTTCACTGGATGCGTAGATGTTCACCGATTCCATTTTCCACTGCATCGTGGCCGTGCTTTCATTTAAGTCTCCTCTCCCTTTAAGTATCAGCGAATGCTAGTTCCCGCATATTTAAGCGTAGACTTTGAATCCATCTTAATATTTTTTTCAGTTGCACTCTTCTATGTTGCTGTTACTCTTTACAGTTGTTCGACACTGTGTTGAAAGACTTTTTCAGAAGGTATTCAAGAATCTGCGCGAAGGCATTTCCGGTGTGGATGTTATTTACATGACGCGCATACAGCGTGAGCGTTTCGCGTCGCAGAAAGAATATGAGCGGCTCAAAGGAGATTTCATTCTGACTCCATCACTTCTCGGTGCCGTCACGCATCCAGTGGGCGCCACTTGCAAAGGTTACGCATCTGTTTATGATGAGCATTACGGGGAGCCTTATTTTTCTTTTCTCTTCCCATAATATGTTATTTTCCGCGGCTGTGTTTATAATTGGGAAGCCGTCTATGCTCCTTCATGAATTCTTTCGTGGTCTGATGGAGAGGGAATGAAGACACGCAAAGTGACCCTTTCATTTCATTTATTCATTAAACGAAGCTTTCGTTGCAGCCGAAAGACATTTCTAGAAGCGGACGAGCCATTCTGCAGGCATCCTGTAAATCTGGCACACCTTTTTTTATCGTGCAATTTAGTCTTTGGTTTATTGCTGTGAAATAGGAGAAAAGTTAAAAACCCTTTCATAAAGTTCCACGTACAGAGTTTATGAAGTTCATCTTTACGGGCGCACGACCATGCAGTGATCTTGGATTAAAGGCAGTTCGACGGGTGCCTTACGTATGCATCCTGTTTCAGGCGCTTTTATATATATTTAATCAAAACAGAATGTTCAGCATTGAACTGTGTGTCTTTCAAGCAACATTTTGCACTTCGTTTTTAAACATCATCTTTGCCAATTGTGTTAGGCGGAAGTTCTGATGCGTGGAAATCCTCCTGGTCTTGGTACAACCGTTACCAAAAGCTTCTAGTTAGCTATCGAAGCAAAGGCAGACAAATACAAATTGAAATGATTTGGAGGTTTGCGGTTCAGTGAATTTTCATTATAAGCAGTGCCTCGATCAAAAGTGACCGTCGAAAGTCTGTGATAACGTGAGACAGTTTTGTATTTGCCTACTTTTATTTGAATTGTAGGAGTTGAATTCATTTTAGTGAGTAGTGAATTTTTAAAGCATTTAAAATGTGCATAGCTCTAGGACGCTATAGGTAATATCCAGTATTGCAGTGGTCTTATTTAAGGGCGTGAGCGACAGTTACCAATCGTCATGCATCCGCTACCTCGGGTTGATGAGATTAGTCCAGAGTTGGATGGCGATGAGCAGGCCGCATATTTCCGCCAAGCTGAGAACGGTGTATATGTACGTATGGCGGTGCTGTCACTTATTCTCAATGGCACAACGCGAATCTAGTTTAATCTTTGTTCTTTTCATGAAAGACTTTAGCAGTTTAACTATTAGTTGTTTTATTGCCGTGTAACGTTCATAGCGTTCCATTTTACTTCGTTAGCAGATTTTTTTCCTCATTTGTTACCTCATTTAGGATTTCGACAGATTTTCTTTCTTTTCTTTGATGTCTCTTTCAGACTGTAGACAGAATTTAGTTTGTTGAATGGTTTAAATGCATAAGTCAATGAACTTGCCTCATCTTTGGAATTCCTCCGCTCCATTTGTTAATCTCCATAGTCCCTCTTTCTCATCTGATGGTTTTTTGCTGATGCGTTTGTTGATGCATCTTTTTTTTGTTCCACTGCATTTGTTTACTGCTCCGGTCATATTTTTTTGTACTTGATTTCACGATATTATGCAATGGTTGATGTCCTTCCATGAGGCCTTCTCTGTTGGGTGGAATATGCGTTGCGAACATTTTCCGACCTTACGAAATGAAGTACTATGATAATGGGGCAGTGATATTTTGATAATATCAGCAGGATGAGGCTAGTGCAAGGCGATGTTGGTGGCGGATCGATCGGATAGCGCTGAATACGATCAGTGTTGAGTGTGGATGCATGATAGGTTTAACGATCTGATGATGTACATTCGAAGTCATGCGATATTTCTAGTGGAAAAGATTATAGAGCGATCGAACTCAGCATGCCATGCGTCATTTGTATCCGTTAAATCTGCTGATCACTTTCTTCGACATATTTTTTGGGAGAAGGAAGTGCGAACAGCTTTGGGGTACGTAGCAAACAGCTTTTAATGCAGATTTTATTTCTTGTGTTATAAATTTGCTTGTTGACGGGCTCAATCCACATAAGCTCTCTCATTGTTGGTGCTGTAAAACTTTTCACTATTACCACCGAAAATGGTTCGTACTCGTAGAACGAAATCATGTCAACGCAAAATAGGATGTTCCTATTAGTTCTAAGATAAAGACACTCGCATACCGAGGTAACGAACGTTGCTGAAGGAGAGGAGGAAAAAGCGAGTTTCTCACTTAGGTGTTAGCATTATGTTTATGCTTCCACTGATACCGTATTTGAGGAAAGCTCCGGAGTTCTAGGTACATCTGTTAAATTTCAGAGTGACTTTGTTTCTTGCTGAGGTGGGTCTGGTCGCATCCTAGTTTTGAGGAGAATTTTTCAGTCCCTTTTTTTGCTGCTGTCAACGGAGATTTGCCAACATCTAAGGGAATTCGGAGGAGTCGCGGTTGTGGCATGTTTCGTGGTATGCAACGTTCTGCACTTTTCCATGCTAACGTAAAGTCGTGCGTGATGCGGCCGTTTCATTTGTTGCTGCGCGTTAATATGACGAATTGTTGTTTGAATGCGCGCCTCATCGAGAAGTTGCCGTTCGCTGAGGCGAATATTCTTGAAGCGGTTGGGCCGTACCGCATTTCAATAGGGCTCTCAGTTGGAAACGACAGAGTCTATTAGCTGAACAGCCATAACTTACTGACTGCGTCGGGGCTCGCGATTGTGAAGAAAGTTGTTGCGATGTGACGGAGTAAGCAGCGACCGAGTTACCCGAAGACGTGGTGGGCGTTATTTGTTGTTGTTCGTTTACATACTGATACCAACTCGCGTTTCATCTGCGAAGCACATTTATGAAATCGGAAAGCGCTGGTGAGATAAATTCCGTACTCCACTTTATATATTAGTCGGCGAAGAGTGACGGTACATTTCTTTAGCACATGTGCAACGATGGTGAACATGGCGCAGACATCATATTGTGCAAGTTATTGTTGTTGGGAATAATTTTGTCGAGATATCGCAGAGCGCATTCGAATCCCACCTCAGTTAGGCTTACGTATTAGCACCACCAGTAGCAGTGATCTAACGACCTATTAACAACTGAAGAGTTTACAAGAGGCATAGGCTGTGCGTGCTTTTCACAGCATGCAACCTGTCACAACGTTTAGTTTTTATATGACGACGTGCGAACCTTGATGATCGTGTTGTAAAATTGCGTGTCGTGATAAATGCTTTCCAGGAGCAAAAATATAGGAAACCAAGACCGTTTGTTTGGAGTGACTATTTCAAATGCCAAAATCGAGTGCGATGCATCGCTAAAATAGTAAATACTTCACTGCTTGCCAGCTCGTTAAAGTTGACACGTTAAAAACTTGTTCTGGTTCATGCTTTCTTCGCTCTCCCACGGTGGGGATAACTTAACCGATGAATATGAAATGTGGTCGAGGCAGACTTGACGTTTGTAGTAAAGCTCGAAAGACAGGTAACCTAGCTGCGATACGAGGGCAACTTGCTTTAACTCCCTTCTCTCTAAAGCTGATAGCGACTTTTCCTTGCTGTTTCAGAGCGATCTGTTAGGTGATTGGTAAATAGTTCCGGGCGATGCGCAAATTTCGATTTCGAAGTCGGCGTGGATTTAAAGTTTTTATGAACTATGCGAGCGGGCATTAGTTGACCGATCGATTGTGAAGGTCGTGTGGGTGTTTCTTTATCCGAAAGGTTTTGCCTGTCTGAACGGAACCCGTTCCTGGGTGACTCATTACTCACGTCCGTTTTGCGCGAATGCGCCAAACGAACAACTGCTTTGATTATTTATGATGAGAGCGTTTTTCCTCGAAAGATGTCGGGGCACATCTTTTATCAAAATAGTTTTATTTTTCTTTACTTTCCACTCTCTCTCCAACTCTCACTTTCTCTCTCACTCTCACTGTGGAGGATTATGAACAAAACTTCCAGGAGCATGATGATGCACTTATATATAGACATTTAAGACGGCAGTAATAATGCACGATAGAATGGGGAATAAAGGCAAGCACAAGGCATCAAGAACCGTGTGCTGACCCAGAAAACGCACTCCCATTTATAATCCCCCTTAAGATACGCGCAAAAGAGGAACCAGGAGTTCGCTGGCAGCTGAAACGAATAAGATTGTGACACCGATGCATTCGTTGTACCTGTAGGTGGGGGACTTCTGCAGGAAATTCCCGTTCTCTACTTGCTGCATTTGAAAAAGAAAACCGCCTCACTCGGGGGACATAAAAGGGTGGCGGCAAGCCAGCTGGCTCGCAACAAGCTAACTATTCAAGTGGCAGCAACAGCGTCAGCAGTGATATTCAAAACAGCGGTCGCTAGTCCTCCCATGTGAGTGAATGCCTGTTTAGCACCCGCAGCTGGCAATTCCTTTTGCCGTACCAGTTTACGTAGGCAAACTCTGAGTCAGAGACGATTGAATTGAAGCGACCACCAAACTTTTTTGAAGCGTTTCCTTCGATCTTTCTCGCCGCTTCCAAGTTGTCGCTTTCGCTGCTCAGTGCATTCTGCAATTATTCTTTGCAACGTTCAGGAAAAATAACTAAGTCGCTTCTCAGACTTGACATGTCCACAACAAATTTGAGCATCGGTAATGAAAGTACTGCCGTAGATGTATTTTGTGTGGGAGGATAGTAGCCAGTATTCTTATAAATTGAGTAAAATGGTTAAAATGGTTTCACGTCGGTGGTCGTCGAAGTGGGATTTCGCCACAGTTTCTAATTTGAAAGGCTATCGATGGTGGTGCTACTCACGAAGTGTCGTTTGTTACAGCGTGAAACGAAAACGCAATGGCGAAAGAACACCCGGAATTCGTGGAGCTTTTTACTCATTCTTAAACGTGATGGTGACACAAAGTGCAGCTAATCGATGGCAGAGATAGGAAGGGTGCAACTCAAAAAATTCGCATTGTTCATCGTTTTAGCGCTATAGAACTCTTCGTTGGAGCATGATCGCTTCCAGCATTTCTTTAGGATAAACCTAAAAACAAACCTCGACGATTGCTCTTAATTCGGGATCCTCACAAGTCGCTCCTTCAGCATTAACGTTTACTGGCTCGATCGCCGCATTATTCTCTTCGTTGTAGTCGCCAGTCTGAATGTTGCTAATTTCATAATGATCATTTTAATAGCGATATATGCTACAATGTCCTTATAACATCGTTGCTGCCAGTTGAAAATGCAGGTGTTTTTAAAATCAGAAAGCACAGTAGCCTGTATTGTTCGGCTGACTGAACTTATTTGACGTATGCGTTTGAAATTATCTTCTTCAAAAAAGTGGCACAAACTTCGTTTTTGAGCACTAAGCTACAAAGTTCCAATGACCTATTCTAAATTTAGAGGTGAGCGGGACGTTTTGCGAAATTCAGGTTACTTTTCAATTCTTCCGACTCAAATGTGGTAATCGAATATGTCCTACAAGACGAGTAATTAGCACTAACAAAACGCGCTAATAAGTTGTTTTGTGGGCATTCATAACTACGCTTTATATTCTCCGTTATTATGGCGTTCAAAAATCTACTCTTATCATTGAAAATCACAGACATACGAGGCTGAAACGTCCATTAACGTGGCGTTTGAGCATAAATGCATACATCTGCGCGATATCCTTAGTTGTCGACTTAGACGCGGACTTTAGCGGAAGATAAAATGAAATAGGCATAAAGTTATCTCAAACTACAAAGTTACGAAGGCTTGAAAATTTCCATTTTCAAAACGACTTTTACAGGAATTTATGGGAAGCCTGAAGTTCATACCTGGTAAACTCAGTTCCCTGTGCTTCTTATCGATTGAACACCGTTAAATAAGTTCAAAGAAATCTGAACAACATCGGACCACAGCACTTTGCTAAGTTATATGATTTACAAAAATTGCTTAGGTGAATTTCACATTCTTATGTGATCTTCTGGTAGCTGTGACTGCACATATGTCTGATCGATAGCTTCAGCTCTAAACTCGAAGTTAGGGCTATGAAAACTGGAAGATGAGGATATTCACCGAATACCCACTAATTGGAACTCGATTCTATGAGATATGTCCTAATGAACTTTTAAAGCTGTTTTATTCACTTGTACAAAGCGGTACGTGATTTGGCGTCCTCTTCGCCATTTTTAGTTGTATGTATTAGTTACCAGGATGTCGATTGAGTAAAACCAACTGTGATAGTATGATGAGCGATGGGAAATTGCGGGCAGTTGTGTTAATTTATAAGTTTTGATTCTGAACACCTAGAAAGCTTGGGAAGTCCGGATGAATAAATGAGAAACTATGGCCCGAGAATGGAGTGCGAAAAATGGGAACAACTGAAGATGATGTGAATGAAACGTTGCATCTTATGAAGGTGTTGCATTTTCACACTCCTAAAATACGTGCGTTTTAAATTCGAGTTCCATCTAGGTACCGTTCAAAAATTGGGTTAAGGATGAACGCCATGAATTTTGAAAATCCGTCCACAAAAAAGTTTATGCCCCAAAACGTAATGAATTTGTTTATTTGGACGCCGCTGCGCAATAGGCAAATGCCGTTTCAGTGTTCTGCAAACACCTTCAAGTAAACATGCGCCTCTGACCTGTGAAGTCGCCGGAACGACGGGTGCTACATTAGACTCCTCGTAGTTGCTCTCAGGTCCTGCAATTTGACTGGCCGTTTCGTATGGACCGCCTGCTTCTGAATTCAGTGCTTGGTTCTGTGGTGCAAGCGGAGCAGGTGAAGGAGCCGGAGCTGGAAGTGGGGCAGGTGCAGGTCCGCCACCCTTCTCATAGGTTCCCATGCTTGCTTCTGCATCCGGCGCTTTATCATGATCGCTGGAGATTTCTTCGTAGGCATTATCCGATTGGGACTGTTGATATTCTGCTGAAATACGTACAGATCTACTGGCGCACTGTAACAGACACACTCGACTTCTACATGTATTCGGCCGAATCTGCACCAGATGATCGATAGGTCTAAGCTAATTTGTAAGGCCTAGTATAAAGAATGAAAACATTGGGAAACACAGGTTTCTTTAACAATATCTTGATGGAACACTCTTGTAAGAAATAGCTGCATACTTTCTGGAAACTGCGCAGGAGCAGGAGCGGGAGCTTGCTGTCCGAGAGGTGCTTCGGGTGCTGAAGCTGCAGGCGAAGGAATATTGTCGTTATAGGATGGCTGAGGACCGGATGCTCCCATCGGAAGTCCGTTGATATTAGATGGAGGCCCGTTGGATGCAGAAAGACCGGGACCCGACTCGCCATAGCCTGGGAGAAAACGGCGTATATTTGAAGGAAAGAGCATTTACGACATTCAAAGATTGATGACAACAAAGCGAGCCGGAAGAAGTCGTATAAAAACGCATGTCGCCGTTCAGTCTTCAATAGTTGGCTTAAGTTACCAGAGTCAATAATAGACAGGTAGGCAAATAATGGGCGGGATCTCCAATTTTTGTAGCAGATAGCGAAAATGCATGTGACGGTTCAAGGAAATCAATCCAACGATGGTAAGGGGGAATACATGATCAGTATTAAGAAATGTTCTGCGGTACTATTTTCACCTCATTGAATCTTACGAGTCGAACAAACGGTTCAAGGTTAACGGAATTAGTGAGGGGCTACAGATGCCTAGCAGTTATGTATTATGTTTAAAATATAAGTCGAGTTCATTTCCCACACACAAAAGCATAGACAATTTGAGTGATGAATAAACAGTGTTGATGGAACCACGTTAGAGCAATGAATAAAATAAAACAAGATTCAAAAATGAATGTGCGGATCGTCCAACCTGTGGCGGGCGCGTTTTGAAACCCTGTCGGTGGCCCAGATTGTAAATAACCGGGACCTGGACCAGCATTGGAGTAGCTCGAGGCTGGTGCTACATTAGGGAGGCTAGGAGCGGGTCCTGAGTAGCTTGAGGATGACGCGATATTAGAAAGACCAGGAACGGGTCCTGAATAGCTTGGGACTGGTGCTATATTAGAAAGACCAGGAGGTGGTCCTGAATAGCTTGGAGCTGGTGCGATATTAGAAAGACCATGAGGAGGTCCTGAATAGCTTGGAGCTGGTGCGATATTAGACAGGCCAATAGGTGGTGCTGCATACTTGCCGCCAGCTCCGACTCCACCGATTGGACCGATACTTCCAATTCCACCGACTGGGCCACCAATACCTCCGGCCCCGCCGGGTCCGCATCCACCTCCACTACATCCACCTCCGTAGCTGAAAGGTGTTCAAGGCGTTTACATAAAGAAATTGATACTGAAGGAAAGTTATGAATTCATTTCCTTAAAAGATGACTTTTTTATAAAGTCGCAGTAAGGCTTCCAAATGCAATAACTGATACTCGGACGCAAAAATCCATGTAAGATAACTTCAGTAAAAAACCACCTTTAACGATTGAACTTGACTGAAAATTTTCGCTCTTCGTTGCATAATATATATTTTTTCTACAAGTGACTTCGTTTGCAACTTTCAAATCCTTCTAGATGATGCTATTAAGGGCAGCGAATATGTCATCTGCAATAAAGATCTTTCAAAAACAGTCGCTTAAATAAGAGCGAACATTATATCTGTGGAGAAATAATTTGAAGAGAAAAGTTTGTCTCAAATGGAGTCAACATTCATGATCAGAAACACTATGAAAAAAGAGATGTGAGAATAGTCCGAGAAGAAGTCATGGTGAAAAACATATTGCTTTATTAGGCGGAGTAGTGTACATATCGCCGAATGAGCAAAAGAAAGATCAGGAAGGATGCGAATAAGATAGAACTTAGAGCGCTGAATTAAGCGATCATTGCAAATAACCTCGGTAGTGGACAGCGGGGCATTGCAGGCGCACATGAGGTGGATGCAGCTGGACAACAAGCTTGACCACCACCGAGGCACGCGAGTGTCGGCGTTATAAGCAGTGCACAAACGAATAGAATCGCCATCATGAGCACACACTGGTCATTCACCGGCCAATTCCAACCCTTTTCTAAGATACTCACTATGAGTCCGGATTGCCTACGGGCATTCACGCTCCGCCTCTGCGTTCGATCGCCATCCCGCCCTTCGACTGTCGGCACGTCATCGTATTACGTTGTTCAAGCTGGCGCATGACTGCGGCGAGCGCATAAAACATCCTCCAGCAAGCCAAATTTGGATTCATCTGTGAAGACCTGTTCCATGTTTGCACAACGCTTGATTACATCGTTTGCATGAATCTTCTCTTGAAGAACGCATATCTGATCATATCTTGTTCATTTGCTGGTAATTCTGTGGCTCACATATACACATATAGACGACGAAATGGCTGTCGTTAACATTCCATAACGCATATCTCATTTTTTAATCTATTGTTCTCAAATAGGCGCTTGATGCGATCATACAGCATCGTTGACTTGCACATCTCCTGCTGTAGCGAAGGGGACACGAACAGTAGTTGAGTCAACGCTGTCTTATTCTGAGCAGTGAGTGTCTCTCGCTGAGCCTATTCTCTTCGCTATTGTACAGATCATTAACAAAGGATTTTCTCAATACGGTACTGTGAATTGATTAAGAAAGAAAGATCGAGTTAAATTTCATTTTAAATAAAAATGGGAAAGCGGTTCCACATTGCGCGTTTGTCGTTCATGTTATCGAAGGCTGTTGTGCTCATTCTTTTAATGCATCCTATTCATTATCGAGTATCACTTCAACTGGCTTGCCTAGAATGTAGCCAACGATTAAATCTTACAAGCGTTGATAATCCACTCAGTGTACCGATAGGTTTTCAATGACGTTCTTAAACGCATTATAACAGAAATTTAATTTCACCACTTATTCATTTTATTGTAACAATTTTCTGCTCATTAGATTTAAATAAACGGAAAGTTCGAACTCAAAGAAACAGCTACACTCTGATCGTACTCTTATAAAATGAGTTCCCGACCTGCTGCCTTCGGTTTCCGGCAAAAAACCGGTAGCAATCTCCACGAAGACGGTCTTCATTACAGGCACAGTTAAGCCGGACGACGTAGAATAAAGAGGTCATAAAATAATTTATATTTGCGTGGAGGCCAATCATTGACCGATGAATAAGACCCCATTTTTCTCAAGCGGGCGCCACATTTCATTTCATTGAAACTGAACAATGGTGTTGTCGTATTGAGAGTGAAATTTTCACACGCGCTAAGGATTGAGCGCCTATCCCCGTCACCGATCATTTACGATGCTCCTGCCTCCCTCCGATCTTGTAGAAACAGCGAATTCGGTGCAATTAAATGCCGTCGATTGTTCCAGTATGAACGTTTACAGTGCAACAACTGGAAGCTGTAGAAATTATAGCTAAATTTAACAGTTATACGGCAAAAACCTCACTAATCGCTGTGTCACCGATGATGAGAAACACGCCTTTGAAATAGATGACACTTCTCATAAGGGCCTAACTGAGAAGCTTCACTTCTCGTGTCATAATTATATATGAGGTATGAGGAGTTACTAAATTCATGTTCATTCCAGTTCAGTTTTGTCTACACATTTATTTAATGTTTATTATGCGATCTCTCATATATATATATATATATATATATATATATATATATATATATATATATATATATATATATAACGTATATATATATAACAGTTTTCTTCTTAGGAACTGTGTAAATTTGCACAAAAAAGTATTACTGCAACGTTGTGTTTACGTTTGTATACGTTTATCTGTGTATGTATGTTCCCTTATCTGGTCATTGTTCTTAACTTGAAGTCGTGAAAGTTACAAAAATAAAACCCGATAGTACAATCATCTCTCATTTCAGATTTCATTCCCCCCTATGAGCCAATGCTGCTCAAAGCGCTATAAAATTTGCAGTTCCAGTTTGCTAACCATGACCTTTCTCGGTGCGATGGATCTGTAATGTACACCGTATGATTACTTTAAATATCTAGGTGTTATGTTAACGTAAAATAGATTTCAACGTAATGAATGAGAACAGCAGTATAAAAACAGTATATTAACTGAACTGGGATGAACATGAATTTAGTAGCTCCTCATACCTCATATAGAATTATGACACGAGAAGTGAAGCTTCTCGGTTAGGCACAGTTAACTGAACACAAAATGTCCACAGTTAACTGAAATATTAAAGTGAAATAGGAAGGCATATACTGTGTCACTTGCAACGGCATCACTCTTTGCCTCTGTTCATCTTTTTTCAGTTTTTTATTCCGGGAATTAGGAAGCACGAATAGACTTATGCTCAAGAAATTTGCGATAAAGTCGAATGAAGTGGACATGTTAGAGAAACATCGCAGATATGCACGATTAAAATATGCAGTTTGAATAGTAAATAGAGCTCATGATTGCATGTTCCTTCACCTCCTGTTTATTGCTTGACTGCTTATTTTGTTCTCCAGATTCGACTGCGTTTAGGTAAACTGATAAAACGCCTTTTTGCCGCTCACAATACCAATTACCGCACAAAATTCTGTCTCATGTCTATTTTCCCTTCATCAAGAGGCAGTTGTTGTATGGCATAATCACTGCACGACTGGCAAGTCGAAGGGATTAAAACCTGGTCTGTTGAGGTATCAGAATTCGTTTCGTTAATTGGGGGGAGGCATTTTTCATGAGAAGCAGCTGTCTCGTTGCGACGTAGTTGCGGCGGATAAAACAATGACATGAAATACAGCAGAAACATCCAATGAGGCCTTTGATTGTGACGAAGCTGGAGAATTTTTCTTGGTTGCGAATGCTTTCTTGCAATCTCGACTTTGTCAAGCAGCAGTAGATCAGAGTTGGTGGTACCCAAAAGCTGGAAAACTGAGGTATTTGTTCGCAATGACGTCAAAATTCCAAAAAGTTGAAAGGAGAAGTTACCCCAAAGAGCTTTGACCAGTGGAATTTTGCTAGTACTAGTTTCATTAGGAGAACCAACGTATCAGTACTCGTTTTTTAATGTCTTTCAAGCTTGGCAAATTCCAGAACGCACAGATACTCTTCGTCGCAGAAGCCCGGTCATTATTCTGTTGAAAAAACAATTTAGCGAAGAAAATGATTTGACCTTTATGTCAGGAGCTTGTGGAAGAAATTTTGAAAATGCACGAAGCTGTAGGCTCCTTATCTAGGTCTATAAAGAATTGCTTCATAAGACTGGAAGTTATGCGCAGTGGCGGTAGCATCACTTATTATTGTTCCACCAGTAATTCCTACTCGATGTTGCTTCCTTGCAAAGAATTTGAAACTGTCGAGGTCAGCTGTACATGTGGCCGCTTCTTGATGCGCCTGCTGTCTGAAAGGTGGAGTTTGCGTGGAAGGTTAGTAAAACCGTTTTTAAGGTTCATGAGAAAAGTCAACATTTTGTAGCCTCCGATGTGCCCCCGCTTGTAGTCGTCGCAACTTCAAACGTTGAGGCATGGCCTGAGTACTACCATTTTGAAGATTACCTAGTCAGCATGTCGAAGTACGCCTTCTAGGTCTCAGGAGTCTTTCCGACTGCTACTTGGAGCCATTTTTTCGCGCATGTATTCATAAATTCCCTGCAAAAATAGCAAAATGCATTTGCATGTTTCTTATAGCCTATTGATGCAACTCACTTCGACAGAGTAAGCTGCCACGATTATGAGCAGCAGATAAACCTGGGCATATCGCTAGTCTCTCAGACAAGCTTCTAAAGAGTAGTAATCAGCAGTGAAGAAAAAAACTACTCAGGAACGGAAAAAAACGCCAAGAATTTTTCTTAGGTGTTATCGACAGCGATAAACCGCGCACGTCTGCTCCTGAAGGAGCGATGGATGCTGTGGTCAGGTGCACTCAGGTCCGTTGAGCGCTGTTCGTCACAGTTCGTTAGTGGCATATGTATCCGGAATTGTTATTTATCGGCAGGTTGATATCTTTTGGGAAAACGACAGCGATCTGCGGCGACATAAAATCGATCAATCACCACTTTCTCGTTAATTCAACAGTAAACATTGCGTAATTCAAACGTCAATATCACAATATGGGTAATAAGACGCTCATGATGCATAATGCATAACTACAGTTTCTTTACAACTAATTTCTTTTCAATGATCTTTTTTGAGTCTTTCTATGTTCGCCTAGCAAAATGGTGGTGGAATTCGTTTCTTAATCATTATTGCAAATTATGCGATCGAATTTTTCTCGATGAGAGATTAATATTTTGCGATTTGATTTGTCGATTTTTGTTGTAATCTCATTTGACGCGTTCATTGACACTTTTCTGAACGATTTCACACACTATTGGGAGAATTTTTTGATATGAAAAAAGAAAGAGAATTCGCCAGCACTGAGATTCGATGTCGTTTCATGAGAGGATGAGAAACACTAGCTATTCAAAGAAAAGGATTTCGATTATTCGTTATATTTTTGAATTTATTTGATTTTTCTTTGGACTGCTAACAAATGCCATAAATAAGGTAGTGAAATTTCGGAAATATTGTCTTCTAAGTGCTTTTCTTTCTTTCGTTTCTTTCGATTTTCAAAGCGATAGGAGATACTGCCAATGTGTCTTTAAATGTTTATAGGAGTGCATCAGAAACTATCAATATGCGATTCTTTAGGTGCACGAAAAGCTTCAATAAGTGTATTTTTGCGGATCATATTTTCTATAATAAAAGATATTAGACACAAAAAGGGAAAGAGATAGATTAAAATAAATTGCGGCGTTCATTTTGTGCAGAAACAACAGAACATTCAAGTCTGGAGACGATGAAATTAAAGGCATCGACTACAGACAGACAATCTAAACAACGAAGCATTCCCATATTTTCCATCTCCTCGACGAAAAAGTGGTTCTTTCAGTTTGTTTCCTTCTTGCGCTTATTTTAATGCCTAATTCCTTGGCACGTTAGCAAATTGTTGAGGGAATTGTTTCTTATAGTCATTTTTCTCGACTCATAATGAAGTTGGTGATCGAAATCGCATTGGCGTGATTCTTATGCTTTTCAAGTCAAGGCTTCTCTATTTCTTTCTTTATTTTTGTACTGAGAAATTGCTTGTAATATTTAGGGTTATCCCTTTGATCTTAGCATACTTTGAAGACTCTATTCGGCAGTTGAAAATAACACTTCATAATTCCCGCTAAAGTCGCACAAAAATTTCGTTCGCTCCGCACTCAGTTTGACTTTTCCCATCTTTTGATATTTTGCATTGTGCATGCATTGTAAACAGTTTCAAAAGCAAAACATTGAAGAGAAAGCCGTATAACATTTCCGGCACCCTCTAATTTCTTCACTTTGGCCGTTGATAACTGGACGAAAGGTAAATTGCTCACCAATGGACTTACTTTTTACTTGTAATTGAGGGACGGATTTATTAATTCTTAGCTGTAAAGAAGAAGAAATTTTTTCAGTTAGAATAGTACCGGCTTCATATTGGCCAACTTCCTTTTGGTTTGTTTGTTTTTGAAGGCTTTTGCTCTTAAAGGTTATATTTCTAAACGTCTTTAAACCATCGACACCATGCTGCGTCCAAACCTGTGGCTCACAGATTGATTGGTGGAAGAAACCCTAAGATTACAAACAGATGAAAAGTGCTAAAACGGTCACATTCTTCCGATCTGAATAGTGTATGTGTTTTGAGCGGTGCTCGATGTGAAGTAATATTATTGTGTTTTAACGTTGCGTAGCGCTTAAATTAATTAGAAAATAGTCGTCGAATCGAGTGCGCTCGGCCAAAATACTCTTAGAAGAACTTGCAAAATGGTGGACTGACCCTAAGACGCCAGTACACTCTTGTTGGCGTACACAGGTGAAGTGGCAAAATGGCGACCTCTTTAAACATAGCGCCATTTAATCGCCGTAGTATTAACGAGCGATGATATGGCTGAGCACAATTATGTTGCACCGATTTTGCAGTGTTTTATTCGATTAGGTGGCCATTTTGTTGTCCACTTTGTAGTTGGGTTCATCTTGCGTTGATCAGCACTTCAGTTCAGCGTTCAGTTTTTTGTATGGCGTATTTACGATGCGCAAAGTCATTTCACAGAGGCGAAAACATCTTAGACGTGTGTCACATCGGTCACGATGGCCTTAATCCTTGGGGCTTCAGCAAACAAATCAGAAGGGAGCGAAGAGCCATTTTGGAAGGAGAAAGGAGATATGGCTAAAGAATGGGATCGCCGATGATGGGCTCAGCTCGCCCACTTTCCTCTTAAAATTCAAAGTTTCTCACTGAGTGAAAATAATAAGCACGCGTTCTTTTGTACTATGCTTTACATAAATTATAGCCATATTTTACTTACAAACGCTGCATATAAAACTTAAGCCGTTGATCAAATTTAGTGAAACTTGTAAGTCCTCCTCCCATATATTCATAACGTTTGATAATTTTCATATACGGAAAATGTCGGACTTGCAAGCAGGAAAAACGGCATTAGAAGGACCAATTACGATATTCCTGAAAGCCTTTTAAAAGCGGGCACAAATTGCTTATTGAGGAAAGGAATGCTTTGGTTCTGGGATTTCCACCCAACTGATTGCGAACTTAAGGAGATGTCTGTCTAGGAATTGGCATGATGACGGAATTTCATTCCAGTTTCACATAAACACAATTGATTACTTTTAAATAGTGCATAAGTAGTTCATTCAAAAATCGATCCGGCTTTACAAACATCAACATTAATGCTCCATAAAGAAGAGTATTTTCTTGGAGAATTAATTCATACAAAGGAACGCTTGCACCCGGCAAGAACTTGTCATTATTCTAAGCCATTGTACATCTTACTCCATCTCTGTGTCTCTGCCAGAATACGAACTACCCGACTATCAACATGGATAAAGTATAGTTCTTTAACTGTCAAACTACTTCTCTCACTTTACTCATAAGAATAAGGAATACTTAGTAAAAGTCAGAAAAACATGCACCTCCGAATGCTTCTGTGAAGATCAGTACTATATTATCGAATATGTTCTCAATGTTGGCAATTTTTCTGAATGTAATGAACCTTTTGGAGAACAATAAACATGAGTAGGTGACTTTAAGGGAGATGAAATTGGAACTATGTCGAGGAGAAGACTGTGGGAAACAGGAATTTGCTATACGGGTAAATATGGATATGTTCAAGCATAGATGTAACATGACAACACGTACAATGTCTCATGTAGAGGATGAGTGAACAGGTTTCGTGCATTATTCCTCATCGGCAAAAAACTGGTTGTCGCCCTCATTGAAGGTTACAGCCAACTCTGTAATGGGTGCTCTGGAGGTGAGCGATGGAAGTGACCACCAACGTTGCATATCGTTCCGATAGGCATTACACAACGGACTTTCTTATCTAATCCCTGAAAAACTGATAGATTGGCTGTAGCGGATCTGAAAATTCTCTGCGCGTTTCTCCATTCTGGGAGTTCCACGAACACCAAGGACGGCAAAAAGCTCAATCGTTAGCGCTTCGCGAAACTCCTGAATTCAAGGAGAATATGCCCATATAAATACATAAATTCTGTTGAGATGCATCGTTACTCGGAATTTAAAACTTAAGCAGGCAAAATTTTCGTGCAATTTTCGTGCCTTCTTTTCGCAAATCTTGAGTGGACAATAGTTATGAAAGGTTTTCGGCGATTCCACGCAGTTAACCCTTTTTGCATCTTTGTTGCGCAACTGCATTTCGGAACTGCTTCATAGTTCGAGAAATTCTTAGTATGCTGATGTTCGCGAATATTCATTTGCGCACGTCTAGGAAGTACAAATTTTTGTTTGCAGCCATGTTGCTTGCGAAATAGTCAAACATGCTAGAGCGTATGTGTGGGATTTAATGGGAACATTTAAGGTCCCGAATTTCAAGGTCTTAAAGCTGAACGATATTCGACGGATCTCAAGCGAAATTTTTTCGAAGATCGGCGCAGTAATTGCAGAAATATTCATTAAGTGTCGCCCACAGTTTTATCATATGAATGAGGCATTTCTCATAGTCAGAAAAGCGGTATCGTCAGTGAAGTAACGCAAATAACGTAAGGAGGAGGTCAAAGCGGAATAAGTAGTAATTAAGCTGTCTAGCTTCTTGGTCAACGTAATAGAGGTGGAATAAAATACCTGGAGAAATCTTTGTGCAATCACAAAGCTGCACTATCTCTCTGCTGAACGACCATTATCACTCAACAAAGCAGCTGCAATAAAATTTTCACTTGACATCACACTGTTTTCATTTTAAAGTTTCGTTCTCTCATTAATCACCTTATGAAACACAAAAACTGTAGTTGATTTATATTGCACGAGACCAATTATTTACACCATTTCCATAATCGATATACGCACTTATAAGGGAAATTTCAAAGAAAAATTAGAATATGTTCTTTGAAGGTATTACTAACGTTGAGCAAATTTCTCCCTCTTCGAATTTATGTGACGTTCTCAGAATGCCACAGCACTAATTGATTATCGCATATATGAATCCTCTGCTGTTAACAATCAGAAAACTTACATTTTGTGGATGGAATTTAACGGATACCTCAAAGCCCACTAAAATGAAGGAGTTTGTGGACGAAAGATTAAGAATCATTGCCAGCTGTATGTTTGGTTCAACTGTTCAAAGTTTATGTGAGGCCTTTTTTTGATAATTGTGTGGATAGAATATGCAAACAAACCGCAAAACGATCCCAAAAATATCTTAATAATTCCTCAGTGATGTGTCTTCTCCAATCCACAAAAGTGTCTCCATTGGGAAAACTTGTCAGGGAACACTTCCCCATCTTTTCCACCGGGATCTCCGCGTTTACACTTCGCTCCCAACGAGATTCTCCTCGCTGGAAATTCTCCTGGCACCTACACCTTTTTGGACAATGCCAGCTTCAGAGCAACTGATTATCCAGAATTATTTCGCGTCCATTCCACAACAACGCTCAGAAATTTTCCAAAGAGCACTTGAAAAGTATAGATGTTCTCAAAAATCCGCAGTTTTTGATGGAGCATGGGCGAAGAATCTAAAATTGTCCAAGAGTTTTACCGACCTCTTCGTGCCTGGTGTCCAGCAAAAACGCAAAAAAACGAAACTCACATTATCATTGTTTACACTTATTTTTGATGTAAAATACTTTTCCATCAGCCAACTGGTGAAGTTATATAGCAGAATGTCCTTTCATAATGCTTCGAAATAAAATATTCCTTAAATTGATTAGTACAAAATGAAAGAATACTCATTAAAAAACGACACCACTGCTGAGCGATGCTCTGTCTAAAGGACGGTTGACGCGTTGAAACGTCGCCAGTTACGAAAAAAATGATGCAAAAAGAATGAAGTGCCCTTCGAATATTCCTCTTGTTCAGAGAGGGTTCGAATCGCTCACAATAATGGCCATCATGATAGCAAACCATCATCTAAAAAACAAGTAAAAAGCTATTGTTAATATACAGAAGAAAAAAACAAGGGTGTGGAAAAAGGGAAACTTATGGCCTCTTATAGAAGAATTGATGTAAAGTGAAATTGGAAAGGTGCAGTTTCCAAACACTTTCGGGATCTTGCTTTTAGTGATCAATATGTGTATGTCTTTATGAACTTGATGTATATCGGTAGTTGACTTCATTGCGCTCTTCACCTAATATAAGAAAGAGCTGAGTATACCGTTGCACTCGCTACCACTTCAATGAGGGACAGGTGGGTTAGGATTTAACCTAAATCTGGTAACTGGACAGCGTACATTTGTTAAATGAACCACGTAGAACTTACTCAGGAAAGATTTTGCGCTAAGAACAAATTGGTTTTGGAACCTAAGAAATGCCAATGAGCTATTTTTCTGCCACATTCCGTAATCAGCCATCTGAGCCTTTAGAGTAGTGCATATGCAGACCTGAATTGTTTCAGTCGGCGTCAAAGTTCTATCCGGTTTATAAGAGAAGGTAATCGATTTCATTCTTCGTGTATTTGATGACGGTAACATGTTCGGTGTTTGTTTCAACGATTCTCAAATGGAAAGTTCAACAGGTTGATTAATTAGCGGCAGCATGTTTCAGTCACGTTGAATTCTGAATATATCGATTCTGCAATCACCGTTTCACACAAAGAAAGTTTCCGTCGTTTTTTATTTCTTCACTTTAGCAAAGCTCATTTAAAACATTTCTGTAGCAATAGATTTATTTTATTATTCGAACTCATACGTACAACTAATGCACTCATAAATACACTTACTTATTCACACTACAAAATAGACTCATCCCATCCACTAGCAGTCAGTAATGTTAGGAATTTGTTTTGCAAATTGACTGATTCAATAGGGCGTCGAATCTTTTAAACAAACGACATAACTGCAATTCGCATGAACTTAAAAAATTGAGCATGCACGCTTCGATGGCAATAATGGCACTTAGTTGTTTTTAATTACCTCTCTCAGGGATTGCAATTACAACATTGAATTGTCTAATTAGAGCAGAGTATCTCATTCGAGACATCAAGTGCTCTCGCCAATTCCCGCAAAGAGTTCCATTCTATTTTTTGCTATTCTAGTTGACTGCTTCCGATCTGCTAATTTTGCTCTTGTTGTGAACTCTTTCAAAGGAAATGAAAAAAGCGTACGACTTGGAAGATCCATTAGTCTGCAGTTTTCAGTAATGCGGTTGTCAAATGAACTGAGCGTATGAGGTCATCACAATGCCACTTCAATTATTGACAGCTCACCTGGCATGTCCTCCCATGAAACACCTTTAAAAGAAACTATCCGCACCGCTACGTCAACCTCAATAACAAGTCTCTCGCAAAGTGAAATAATCTTTGAAAAAGATGGCTACATAGCGGTCCCCGACGCCAAAATAAACATCGACGCATTCAATGCGAAAAACAAAATCACACTTCTGAATAAGGGGCTGAAATGTGAAAGGAAATGCATAATTCTGCGCAAAAGTAATGCACCTAAGAGCATTACCGAATTTAATAAACGATGCACAAGTCCACAGCCGATGTTTGTTGATGGCACAAAATGAACACTCTTGAAACACCAACGAAGTTTGGCTCGTGAACAGTTCCGCACCAATTGCAAGATTCCTATGAAAGATTTTTCCGAACATGTTGAACATCGTGTATACACGAATTTAGGAAGTTATTTCATCAATTCAATTGTCTGTAACGCTGGAAGAGATGCGATCACGAGAATAAAGGATAACGTTGTTAAACAAAATTAAGACACCGAAACGGATCACTGGTAGAACCGTTATCATTCCGCAACGTAATTGCAAATCGGATCAAAATTAATCCGATTTCCTCGCACATCAACAAGAGCGGAATCCTCTACCTTGTTTGGTCATTCAAACAATTCTGCGATGCCATTCGACTTTCCCAACTAAAGTTAAGCAAACGCTGCGAAGCGTGATGCCAAAGTTGCTCTTTAAAAATCAGCATTATTGTCTTTCGTTAAAATTTGATCGAAGGGGATTCAACCCCTTTTTCCTTCTGCTCAGACCAGAGGATTTAACTTTTGCCCATGTTAGCAATCCGTTCCCGGCCCTCTCTGTTCCCAACTGCTCCCTGTTCAGGGGGCAGAACGGACTTCCATGCACTATCATGTCCCTTATCTTATAAGAAAACATAAGTCGACATATTTTTTACATCTCCATAACGTGTACCTATCAGAGCACCCGGATGAAAGGCTGCGGACGGGATGAGAATAGGACAACATCATCAGTGGAAACGAAAGGCACCACTGCGTTTTCGGCGAAAATGTCACGCACCGACGCATCCATTGGAACGTTAAGATGTGTTGCAATGCGGCTACGTTTATTTATATACACTTCAAATCGCAGTGCTCTCTTCAGTTTTGTATTCACCCACGTGCCTGTGCCACTTTATGTGATATGCGCGTGCCACTGTAAATGAGACCTATGATGGTCAAGATTCTTGACCACACTTCTGTACTCATTTCAGCGGTCACTCCGTCATTCTGAAACAACCGTTCGATTGTATGCAATCGAGCTCACTTAGTCACAACACACTTCGACTCAATCGCTCTTCTAGTGCCTTTCTTTGATCAAGTTCAAGTGGTAGAGGCAAAAAAAGAAAGACTGTCAGGAGATATATGTCAATAAAAACGTATAAGCGTCAAAAACTCGCAATCAAGCCAGCTTTTGCGATCGTTGCTTGAAGCGTGACTAACTCTTACCCGAAAACAATTTTTTTTGAGGTCAGAACTACGAATTTCCCATTTGTTTTTACGCGAAACTCGAATATTTTGCAGTTTTCACAACGACATTACGGAAGCATACAACATTCCGATGTTCCTGGAGCGCAATCCCACTAATCCCGTCCAAATTCCTGGAACATTGGAAATGCCACCTTCGGAAAGTGCAAGGAAACGCACTGCACTATTTCCGATAGAAACTTCCTTCTTTTTTTAAAGCGCAGTCTTTGAAGTGTTTGCTTCCTCGCTTGAGATCCATTACCTCTAAATCCTAAATAAACTTATGGTTTTTAGATATTAAATAGTTTAAGCGACAAATGCGCTGCCCAGTACACCAACGGAATGTAAACATAAACCAGATCTGGCGGAGCTTTCAAGGAATACTTTCGTGAATGCCAGTTGGGCTCAAACAGAGAGCGAACACGAAACAACGATGACGAGGAACAAAGCGCTTTGCCTCGCCTTCCAAACAGAGCTACTTTTTTTAGCACTATAAAAAGAGTTATTTCTACACCAAACAAAGCCTTCAGATTCCATGCTCCCTTGAGTGGTGTTTAAACTTGCAACACAGCTTTGGTCACTCTCGAACAAGTGACCAGTGTACATTCAATTATCCAGCACTTCCCCGCTGACCACTGAAATACTAATGACACATTTCCGATGATTAATTAACTTATGCCCCAAAGACGGACGATAATCTGAAACTAGTGAAAAGCTGAAGGAATGAGAACAGTGACCACGCATTTATGTTTAAATGCGAAAACAAGAACATCTAGAACATCACAACCAACGGTACTCCCGTCATGCCTCAAAACACCGGGATGACATCATTGTCCTCTAAAGGTTCTTTTCTTACCCGGGCAAGTCATCTGCCACTCAAGCTCGACCTCGAAGTTGCATTCTGAATGACCCATTACCAATGCATGAGACCACTGAGTGAATCAAAATTAAACCTCTTTTAGTGCCGTGATTTATAAGTGTTTGAAATCTTATTTCCCGAAAGTAATCACTCAAAACTGCATCATAATCAGATATGAGTGAACACGAAAATGCTTTAAAATACTGATGAAGGGGTCAACCAACACACTATGCTCCTTTCATATTTCAGCTGCTGAATACCGCAAGAACACTGCACACTGAAAATGCTCGGAATGCATAGGGAACAAACACTGCAATCAAAAACACAAAATTGGTAACGACCATCAAACGCACATGTGCCCCAAATCAGACATGCAACGATTAGAGAAAACCATCCCAGCAATAATGCCAAACATATATGAGACAAGAAAAAAAAAGTTTGCTTTTCCAATTTACTGTAAGCATTGTTTTCATTTCCTTCGATATGGTCAAAGATAATCGCCACTATCTGCTTCCCAATCCCAAGAGCATCAAATAAGAATGACGAGATATTAAACCGAATACTCTGCAAAATACTACGATCCATATAAAAAATCTGAGCCTGTATTTGGAATTCCCGACTATCTGCGGAAGAATTGCTATTTTACGAGCGCTTTTGCTTCACAAAAAGTTAACTCCGACCTGCCGTACTCAAAAGCCTCCAAAAACCATCACCTAAGAATTGAAAGTTCTACAGCAGCAATAATTTTTTTTGACGTCCACCTCATTATAGCGGAAATTTCACCAATCGGCATTTATTATGAAACAGTGAATGTTTAACAAAACGTCGTAGGCAGAAAACGGATGCCGATTTCGCAAAAGTGAGCAGCTATCTTCAACTCCTTATGCATTCACCGTGATTGTTTAGTCAGACTCTTGATCGGAATCTGCCTGCTGCTGTGCGCTTCGGTTAGCCTCCTCTTGATCCTTCTGTTGGTCAAGTCCTTTTGGTGCGACAAGGCCATCATCATCACTTCCAGAGCTGTTTTCCTCATCATCAAGCGCCATTAACTCCATTCTCTTTTTGATCTCCTCTTCATCCAAATCAGTCACCACTTTTGGCTGCAAAAGTCACCTCTTCGGAGTTACGACTTGCTACTTAAGAAGATAAAAAACGATTCAATAATAATGACTGTCATCTCTTCATGGAAAAACTCAGCTAACGAAAAGTGCTCTTCCCTCTTAATAATTACGCGATTACTCCAGTGCATCAAGCACTTCTTCGCCCTGCTCTTCGCACCTCTCTTCACTGAAATTCAATTCGCAATCGGCTATACACTTGTTATATGAACATTTTTATCTCATCCACGCGTGTACCATCATCTTGTTTCTTAACTGGAGGCGAACGCCGCTGGCACGTTTTTCTACACCATTACCGCCCGCTGCAGTATACCTCTGCTTCTTACGGTCAAAAAAGATTATTTTTCCTCTACCTTAAGCGCACATCCTCAGAGAAATGTGAACTTGTGACGGGGTTTATCTAAATGAAATCGCATCTCCATTTCGGATATCTTTGAAAACTCCGCATCTCTCCGGCGAAAAAAAGAAGCTTTCACCGAAATAAAACGCACCTCTTACAATTTCCTAACTTGAACACTTCTTTCCCTTGCAATGCCAGAACTCCGACGCAATTACGGCCTCGACAATTCACCACGAATTTGAAGAAAGACCCATGAAGGAAAGATTAACTGCACATGCAAAATTTCAACTGTTTTTCAATGTTCTCTCTGGCGCAACTAAAAGTTTTTCAATGCTGCTACTTTCTATCACTTTTTCAACAGCATAGTCCTAATAGCCGGTGACGTGCTAATCATTTAATTACTGCCACTTGACTAGATAAACCACTAACTGCTCCTCAATCACTACTCGTGAGGAAAAACAAAACTCCGGAACGAAACCTGCACATGGTTAGCTCAATGAAAAGACAGCAAAATCGAGTATTAATGACAACCGCACGGGGCTTCGAAAGATCACAGCTGCAAATTAAGAAACAGATCTTCAAAGCTTCTACTGAAGTGGCAGGAATGAAAATAACGCTAGCAAACATACCGCCATAACAATTTTGAATGTTCCCTGATGAGATTCGATTGTATTTTTGATCACCTCCAAAGCACTGTTGACCGCCTCCAAGCCTTCACTTCTCTCTAAAGTTTGCGTTGTAACGACAAAGAGCGGTGCAGCGATCAAATTTATCTGGAAAATTATCGTTTAAATTTCTAGCATCCGCAACACAGCACTACAACAACAACAAGTAATTTAGTTATTGGTCGAGAGGTCAGTTACTATTTGTAGTCGGTGGCTCGACAAGGACACAAGACTGAAACTCGCCTTGATTGGCATTTCTTCCGTAGAGCACTTCTGACCGTTTATAAGTGCCTCTTTAACAGCGTCTATACCGTCATATGAGAAGCATGACACTTCGATATCGGCACGGATTTTTACAGCTTGCGGAGTCAGCCTTTTCCTAAAATATAAAGGATATAGGTGTGCATGTAAAGCACTGTACCCAGCAACAACAAACTTCAAGAATGACGGTTAATAAACACTTTATATATACAATTTTCCAGAAATCAACAAACGAATGCAATGAAAAGAAAATTACCTAATGTCTTCTAAGAGCTTTTCCCGCACTTCAGGAGGTATGTCGCACTCGTCCAGCACTGTCGAGTCACTGAAAAAAGCTAGTGGCACATAACTTCACAACAGAGCGTCGTGAATCGAATCAATACTAAAATTCACGAAGCACCTGTGATCAGCTATATAAATGCAAGCCACACACGCTATGCCACAATAAAAATTTAAGGATGGCATCCCATTAACAAATTCTCTGCGTTGATCGGCATCTCGAAGCTTGCATAGTAAACCTGCCTACAACCTTTGCTCCTCTCCTCGTCCAAGTAGCTCCCACTTCGATGCAAATAGCGATTCCGATGAAGAAATCCAAAGCATGGTGCATCTGCATCACAAACTCGATTTTCTATCTATAAATTCTTTGGCTTCTCAAAACTACTCCCGATTACAGAGTTGTGAGATCGACAGATCCATAAGCTCTGCATAATTTGAAAGGAATGCAGCGAAACGTAGAAGAATTAGGAATTTTAGCCCATCCAAAGGGAATGTGCTAAAAAAATATCAACTTCAGCAGTGTTACCTGATTGCCTTCTTGAAGACGTCGTATGCGGCAGCCTTCTTCTTCAACTTCTTATCGAAGTACCATGCTGTCCTCTCGTATAAATCCTCAAGCTGCTTCTCTGAGTCATATCCCAATTGATCCGCAACATGGCGAAGTATGCTGTAAGTATTATCGAACTATTTATAGACATCCAGTACGAATGCGCGATGCATACCCACCTACTCTCCTTTTCGCTTTCTCTCCTGTTCATCAACTGGCTCCTACGAAGTACGAAAATTTTATTAAACGCCTCGCCATTCCACATTGCTCATAAATAATACTAACTTTGGCGAGTTCAAGACAACTTCGAAAGCATACACACATGAATATCACAAGGAGGTATCTGCTTCGTCGATACAACATATCACTTCCAGAAGGCGCAATTAAGCCCTTCAGTTCGTGTATTTGGGAGCTGTAGCGTTTCATACATACGGCACTTCTACCAAATATTACAAATTAATTGCAGTGATCAGCTCTAGCTTTCTCGAGCAACAAAGAGAACCTCGGCCCAATGGTGGATTTCAAATTTACCATTAGGAAAGTACCACTCTAAATAATTAAGTAGCTAAGACTTAAGTTAGGCTACACAAATTAAGAAGAAACTGCAACGTCGAATTTCTACATCGCCGAATGCAAACGACTCGAACACTCAATAACCTCAATGAAACATTAACGATAAACATCGGTCGTCTATGAAACTAACAGCTAAAAATAAAAAGCATTAAACAAATGTGGAAATAATCAGGAAGTAACCTATTGACTGCTTTGGCCTTCGCGAAACGATCTTCGCACTGCAGAAGATCTTTCGAGTAGACACGCCTCTTCGAGAGATCTATATAACCTTTCTCCTTGTCCACACGAATTACAACCACGCATTCATTACGGCCCACACGGATCAACTTGTTCACTGAGCGAATTCGTCGTCGTGAAAGCTCCGACAACAAAATCATACCCTCTACAAATCACGATGTGGTATCATATCTGAAATCTCAATACCGATGGCATCAGCACCCCCAATGGAAGTGTACGTTCGATGACTTATTATATTTTCCACGAATACTACTTTTCAGCTTATTTCCTGTGGTAACTGGAATCACTCAAATGCTTAAGAGAAAAAAAGGGTAGGCATGAAGTTTACCTCAGATTTATTAAATATACGCACGACAGATGAAGCCACCGATATCCACTCAAGCTTCTTTATAAGACCACAACAAAAATGTACGTAGCCATGCAATGAAAAACTTCTATACCCCAATAAACAACGAATTTAGCGGTATCGTTACGCTATTTCAGGTCTGTTGAGTGCAGTGGGACACTAAATACACAAAACATGATCGTCAAAGTGGAAGGCGCCATACCAATGCAAACTGTAGATATTGAGGAGTAAAAGGATTCGTCCGTCTTCCACTTAGGTGTGGCAAACGCAAATAATAAAAATTACTTAAATCTCTCGCGAAGAAAGAAAACAAAGAATCCTGAAAGCTTAAACCTTTATTGTTATATTCGAGCAATGAAACGTATGCACCCATCTCGGCGATCTGCCGCACATTCACCATTACGGTGTCCTCAACATCCGGGAATTGATTAGCATAGAATCGGCACGAGAGCGGCATGTTGGATTACCGATGTACCCGTTTACTACCTCCACATGCAATAATACGATTTACGACGAAATGAAATACGACGGTAATTAGGAGCGCACCGAAACCTATGGCAAAATATCGAATGATAAGCTCGATGTACGAAATTCATCTATATAAAACATTTTAAGCAGAAAAACGTGAAAAACTAATGCGCTGTAACGAAGTGCACAACGATCACTTCGCACCTTCATCCATTTCCGCTTGAGGTTTGATATTCACTTAGATTGCGTGAGCGGTGAACAACGACGCCTCATTATTAATGCAAATATTGTTTTCCCCCATCGATGCAGCGAACAATTACGACGAGATATCCGTAGAAGCCACAAAATGTCTTCCTCAAGTGTCTACGGCACAGCTGCATAACGAATTCTAAACCAGTTAACGGGAAAAGGCAAAGAGATGAAAAAAAGGCTAATCGAAAAGAAGAGATCCACAAAATTTGTTACCTCAAACAGCCACAGTGTGCTCTCTATGAAGTCAGTGGCACTGCGAAAATCCGACATGTACTTCGTTCTTTTTTTTTTAACACAGTGATAGACGGCGATCCGAGTAGGAGTTAAGCTTAAGGGAAAAATGTTCGACACTTCTCGATTTCAAACAAAGAGACCAGAACCATGCGGAAATGTAGTTCAGTGCGCTCCTAAGTGAACCGCTTTAGTATCGTCAAACTGACAAACAACTCCGTCAGTCTTCACTTACGACCTCTTGTTTCGTCAACTTTGCCGTCCCATCATCGATTCACACATATTTCACTTTCGAAATCCTCCCCCCCACCTTTGCTTTCAGTCACACTAATCTGATTTCACGGACCTCTCCAGCATTTCAAAAACCGGGCAGTTGTTAGTTATAATGAAAAACAATGGTATTCATTAAGGAAACAAAACAATTGCACTACAAGAGCTCTCAATAAAAGCTCTCGTCGCCGCCTCTTCCTTCTAACCACTCCACTGCGGCAGTGCGTAATCACTTTTTCACAAACTGTTATCTTTATTCCACTTCAAAAGCTCTTCATACGAAACTACCTCTTCATACCTGCGGTGGGAAGAGAGCAATCACGAAAGGCGCGCACTGCAAGAAACAATTTCCAACCAAAAACATTCGTCGGCCTCTCAAAATTCAATGGACTTTTGCAAATTATTCATCCACAGTTTAACTTAAAGTGCTTAATTTTTTCGCTTCTGCAATTTAACCTACGCCTCAATGTATAGTCACGCGCCTCAACATTTAACTGCCACCTCCTTCGTACATTCACGACACTACATCTGGTTGCATGGTACGCTCGACCCGACCGATACAGTGGCACCAACGTCCAACCAATCCACTCCGTTTAATTCCCCTTAAGAACAGTAAAATGCTGTCCCTCTTCAACTCACATAAAAAAAAAACGCAATTGCAACTCATCATTAACCGAAACTTAAACCTATTACTCCCCTCCTCTCTCGAAACTTCCCAACTGAATATAATACTTAAAATGACACGGCATGAAATGAACCTCCGTCGATACTGGAATGATACAATTACGATAAATTTCCCTACTCTGCATTAATAACTCGCTGAGCGCACGAAAATGTTGCAGTATCCGGCATGCAAGTTATGCATTTCGGATTCAACCTATTGCCGGTTACTATGTCTTATTTTCCTGAAATGTTTCCAAGAATCGAAGACAGCTTTGTAGATATTCTGTGCTAAAATCATCGTGAAAGAGGGATTTCTGCACGATTCTCGGAGATCACCGAGCTAAAGAATTACGTCTCGACCTCAATTGGAAATACATAATATATTTGACCAAGTGGAAATTTCAAACTCTAATCGAGAAGATTTAATATCAACGAAGAGCAACAAGATATGGATCTATCGAAATCACTGCGAATAGCACGAATGAGAGAGAGCAAATTCGAAAATTATTCTATTATTAAATGAAACTATGCGAAATAAGTACAACAAGAAACAATATGCGGAGGCCACAAACAGAGAAAAAATTCTCGCCACTCTGTTCAGATAATCGATAAACAAAAAATGCTGCACTAAACCCACTAGATCAATAGCTCTTATGCTGGCAAACTAAATAAAGTATTCTGGTTGCCAGGAAGGTAGATGACATTTCTTGTCTTCGACATTCGTTCAGCGATCTCCTCGGCCGCTTCGATTTTTCTCAGCTCAATCAAACCATCCCCAGCATCTTTGAACGCCTGTGCAAGTAGCTTAGCAGCTTGTGCGTCACCTTCTGCTGTCGTTATCGCCGCAATCTTCATTTGTTCCGCCGTCTCGACCAAATATCGTGCCTTCTCCGCCTCTTGTTGGGCAACTTGTTTCATTTCCACTGCCTCCGTGAACTCCCGACCAAACGACAAGTGCGTCTAAACACACAGTGCATTATAAAATGCCGCTAAATTCCTTCACTTGTACCCTTCAAGATCACTTCGCCAATCCCATGAGACCCCTCTCAATTGCCAATGACCCACCAACTGCAATATCCTATAATTTAAGCACTACGGTCTGTGGGCAAAACGTTTGCCCATATCTGTGTTTCAATTCGCCTTTGTGATTCCAGAAAACTGGAACAAAGCAACGGTTACACGTGCGCACCGGCTTATTTAGAGATTTATAACACCCATTTTTGCTTCAAATAATACACCCGATTCGATGAAATATTATAGGCAATGAGGAGATGAAAAAGCAAAAAAAACAACGTGAATTGAATTTGTTTTGGTAATGAACGGCGGAACGAGAAGAGAGGAATGCTGCAAGCGCGATTCATCAAAATCAGCAAATAAGACCGCCCATAACATCTTGAAGATAACCAAAATGAATATATGCCCTTAGTCCCGGTGTACTCCAACCATGTGGGCAGAATATGCTCTCAAAGCGAAATTTAAATGCATCGAAGCCACCAAAAGTGAAAATAAAAGAAGGCACATACGATGGCAATATCATCGAGCAGAATACCGAACTGCTTCGCCCTCTCGGAAAGCTCAACAGACACACGATGACTAACGCTCTCTCGCTGCGTTATCATCTCATGAGCATCGAACTGTGCCTGCAATAACTTCTTTGCAGCTATCCCAACACTCCACCTGATCGCCGCCTCGCAGTACAACGATGTTCACGTCAGTTTCCCGATCGTCCCGTTATGCTTTCAATGTTAAAATCCCTCGCGTTTTAGTGCACTTAGCAAAAGCCCATTGTCATATAGCGGAATTACTCACTTACTGCAATAATATACGCCCCCACTAAGGACATTTCTCATCAATACGACTTGAAGAAAATGCTGACGAAGGATTCTTTCGCAAGCAATGGAGCCGGTCACTTAAGCTAATCATTCAAATTTCGTTTGCTCATCGATTCGCATTAAAAAAGATCATCGAGAAAGAATTCAAGTGCTGATTAATCGACCTGATGCCTACTGTTCACCGCTTGGCACGACAAAACGTCACTCTTAATCGAATTTGCTAAAGAAACAAGCATCTTCTTTGCTTACAGCAAGAAGGACGGTGAGGGGATGGGCGGAGTTAATTGGGAATGGAGATCTCACGTGATTATGAGCATCGAATTTCATACTAGCCCAGAAACAAAATATTTTGGGGGTAGTCGAATGAATCTACTGATGTGAAAAATCTATGAGCAATTTGTTCGGCTTTCTGGCATCCGGGGGAAGGCGAGGGAGGAAGGAGAATGTCTTGCCTTCCATGGATTCGGTCAGTGACATCAAGGAAACGATAACAAAACGACAAAACGATCAATAAAACGTACAACAACCGCTTTAAGAACTTCATTGATGATGGACGGTAAAACTCTTTCAGCGTAATCCTGACCAATGTTTAAGTATATGTTAGGCAGTTTGCTTGGCTCAGGCCTATGCAAAATACGAAGCGTGATCGAAACGTTCTGCAGATCTGAAACATTCAGGTGATCTCTCTTTCTACACAAAACGCAAATCAATGTTAGCATTTGAGATTCCGAAAACTGACGGCAATCGGATGGAAGTGAAGTCCGCTGCCTTTCCTGAACAAAATCCAGGCCTTCAGACCAAGAACCAAATCGAGTTCGAGGAATCTGCAGGGGCTCAGGGAAGTACGGAATCTCCCGAATGATCTCTTTTTTTGACGGGTAACACTACTGCGAAACTGTGGCAGAGTCTTCAAAAAAGGAATAAATGATTAAACAGACATATTCGCTCTCTACAAGCTAATCCAGAGGAGCAGCAATGAGCTTATCAAGAGAACAGCAGCGGCTTTTTCTCCTGCTGAAGTGGAAGTCCCATGCGTGTAAAAATTTCTTGTACAATCTCAGCCTTTTCTTTCAAAAAAGGATCACTTTCTGCACTCAACCTCTACTCAGGACTGTGAATATATATTGCTAGCAGCGGGCGAGAGCCAGCGTTCCTAAGCACACCACTTTCAGCACCTAAACACAGCGTTCAATCAATTTGTAGCTAATAACTTCAAATCACGTTTTAGCTGCTTGATTTCCTTATCGAGAAATACACCTGTTGGAGTGCTCTTATTGATTTAAGAATCCCTGTTTGAAGTAAATAGCACCAAGCAATGCAGCACGGATGCGCCATTCAAAGGAACTCCTATTTTCAGAAAACCTATCAAAAGTACAGAATCGACATATAAAAGGATAAGCGAAAAGACACGGCAGAATAGCATGGGTTTTGCACTGACAGTAAGCAGATCAACATCCCTTCCAATGTCTGTTCGCCTATCTCAGTCTTAGGTCACAGCTGCGGGGGTGGGATGCTACATATGATGAAGAAGAAGGGCTATACACTGCACTGGTGAATCCTGCAAAACTAGGAGATGCGGATAAGGTCGGGAGAAGGACACAGTGAAAAAACGAAAGAGAAAACTCAACATTACTTCTGCAGTGGTTCCCACTCAGGTTTCAAGTGATCATAAAAGTTTATCGGCGCAAGTATCACATTCTACTAATGACGCTTCGACCTCAGCTTTGCCGAAACGAAACCACATTAGTTAGACATTAATGCCGGCATGTGGCAAAACGAAGGATCGTTGAGGTGTTAGTGTACGAACAAGAAAAACAATTAGCCAAAAATACCTTTGCTACCGGTAATTGTTGAAATCGCTCGAGGAGTTGATCGAATATCGAAGATGATCGGTCGCTGAACCCACGGAATGAGGAAATGGGTCCCCTCTCCGACTACATCCGGTTTCACTCCAGTGAAACGATCAAATATAACTGCGCGTTGTCCACCATCCACTTGAATTGAATGAATTCTCACTAACAGCCAACAAAATGCAGGATAAAATGAGTTGGAATGAAGAGGAAAAGCATACAACCAATTTGCGATTCCAAAACAAACGTCATGACTATATCGCCAGTCCATTTCGCATATAACCTAGATTTGCTAAAACCTGATTCAAACAGGATGTGCCAAATAAGCACACAATTATAAATGAGTGGGAAGAATTTCCAACATGCGAATTCTTTGCAATATGGATAACCGTTGTGAAACCTAGTTAGGAGATCGGCAAAGACAACGGAACACAAGACGGTCCATGCTCGCAGCATAAACCGTTGTGAAACCTAGTTAGGAGATCGGCAAAGACAACGGAACACAAGACGGTCCATACTCGCAGCATAAACCGTTGTGAAACCTAGTTAGGAGATCGGCAAAGACAACGGAACACAAGACGGTCCATGCTCGCAGCATAAACCGTTGTGAAACCTAGTTAGGAGATCGGCAAAGACAACGGAACACAAGACGGTCCATGCTCGCAGCATAAACCGTTGTGAAACCTAGTTAGGAGATCGGCAAAGACAACGGAACACAAGACGGTCCATGCTCGCAGCATAAACCGTTGTGAAACCTAGTTAGGAGATCGGCAAAGACAACGGAACACAAGACGGTCCATGCTCGCAGCATAAACCGTTGTGAAACCTAGTTAGGAGATCGGCAAAGACAACGGAACACAAGACGGTCCATGCTCGCAGCATAAACCGTTGTGAAACCTAGTTAGGAGATCGGCAAAGACAACGGAACACAAGACGGTCCATGCTCGCAGCATAAACCGTTGTGAAACCTAGTTAGGAGATCGGCAAAGACAACGGAACACAAGACGGTCCATGCTCGCAGCATAAACCGTTGTGAAACCTAGTTAGGAGATCGGCAAAGACAACGGAACACAAGACGGTCCATGCTCGCAGCATAAACCGTTGTGAAACCTAGTTAGGAGATCGGCAAAGACAACGGAACACAAGACGGTCCATGCTCGCAGCATAAACCGTTGTGAAACCTAGTTAGGAGATCGGCAAAGACAACGGAACACAAGACGGTCCATGCTCGCAGCATAAACCGTTGTGAAACCTAGTTAGGAGATCGGCAAAGACAACGGAACACAAGACGGTCCATGCTCGCAGCATAAACCGTTGTGAAACCTAGTTAGGAGATCGGCAAAGACAACGGAACACAAGACGGTCCATGCTCGCAGCATAAACCGTTGTGAAACCTAGTTAGGAGATCGGCAAAGACAACGGAACACAAGACGGTCCATGCTCGCAGCATAAACCGTTGTGAAACCTAGTTAGGAGATCGGCAAAGACAACGGAACACAAGACGGTCTCGCAGCATAAACCGTTGTGAAACCTAGTTAGGAGATCGGCAAAGACAACGGAACACAAGACGGTCCATGCTCGCAGCATAAACCGTTGTGAAACCTAGTTAGGAGATCGGCAAAGACAACGGAACACAAGACGGTCCATGCTCGCAGCATAAACCGTTGTGAAACCTAGTTAGGAGATCGGCAAAGACAACGGAACACAAGACGGTCCATGCTCGCAGCATAAACCGTTGTGAAACCTAGTTAGGAGATCGGCAAAGACAACGGAACACAAGACGGTCCATACTCGCAGCATAAACCGTTGTGAAACCTAGTTAGGAGATCGGCAAAGACAACGGAACACAAGACGGTCCATGCTCGCAGCATAAACCGTTGTGAAACCTAGTTAGGAGATCGGCAAAGACAACGGAACACAAGACGGTCCATGCTCGCAGCATAAACCGTTGTGAAACCTAGTTAGGAGATCGGCAAAGACAACGGAACACAAGACGGTCCATGCTCGCAGCATAAACCGTTGTGAAACCTAGTTAGGAGATCGGCAAAGACAACGGAACACAAGACGGTCCTCGCAGCATAAACCGTTGTGAAACCTAGTTAGGAGATCGGCAAAGACAACGGAACACAAGACGGTCCAACTCGCAGCATAAACCGTTGTGAAACCTAGTTAGGAGATCGGCAAAGACAACGGAACACAAGACGGTCCATACTCGCAGCATAAACCGTTGTGAAACCTAGTTAGGAGATCGGCAAAGACAACGGAACACAAGACGGTCCATGCTCGCAGCATAAACCGTTGTGAAACCTAGTTAGGAGATCGGCAAAGACAACGGAACACAAGACGGTCCATGCTCGCAGCATAAACCGTTGTGAAACCTAGTTAGGAGATCGGCAAAGACAACGGAACACAAGACGGTCCATGCTCGCAGCATAAACCGTTGTGAAACCTAGTTAGGAGATCGGCAAAGACAACGGAACACAAGACGGTCCATGCTCGCAGCATAAACCGTTGTGAAACCTAGTTAGGAGATCGGCAAAGACAACGGAACACAAGACGGTCCATGCTCGCAGCATAAACCGTTGTGAAACCTAGTTAGGAGATCGGCAAAGACAACGGAACACAAGACGGTCCATGCTCGCAGCATAAACCGTTGTGAAACCTAGTTAGGAGATCGGCAAAGACAACGGAACACAAGACGGTCCATGCTCGCAGCATAAACCGTTGTGAAACCTAGTTAGGAGATCGGCAAAGACAACGGAACACAAGACGGTCCATGCTCGCAGCATAAACCGTTGTGAAACCTAGTTAGGAGATCGGCAAAGACAACGGAACACAAGACGGTCCATGCTCGCAGCATAAACCGTTGTGAAACCTAGTTAGGAGATCGGCAAAGACAACGGAACACAAGACGGTCCATGCTCGCAGCATAAACCGTTGTGAAACCTAGTTAGGAGATCGGCAAAGACAACGGAACACAAGACGGTCCATGCTCGCAGCATAAACCGTTGTGAAACCTAGTTAGGAGATCGGCAAAGACAACGGAACACAAGACGGTCCATGCTCGCAGCATAAACCGTTGTGAAACCTAGTTAGGAGATCGGCAAAGACAACGGAACACAAGACGGTCCATGCTCGCAGCATAAACCGTTGTGAAACCTAGTTAGGAGATCGGCAAAGACAACGGAACACAAGACGGTCCATGCTCGCAGCATAAACCGTTGTGAAACCTAGTTAGGAGATCGGCAAAGACAACGGAACACAAGACGGTCCATACTCGCAGCATAAACCGTTGTGAAACCTAGTTAGGAGATCGGCAAAGACAACGGAACACAAGACGGTCCATGCTCGCAGCATAAACCGTTGTGAAACCTAGTTAGGAGATCGGCAAAGACAACGGAACACAAGACGGTCCATGCTCGCAGCATAAACCGTTGTGAAACCTAGTTAGGAGATCGGCAAAGACAACGGAACACAAGACGGTCCATGCTCGCAGCATAAACCGTTGTGAAACCTAGTTAGGAGATCGGCAAAGACAACGGAACACAAGACGGTCCATACTCGCAGCATAAACCGTTGTGAAACCTAGTTAGGAGATCGGCAAAGACAACGGAACACAAGACGGTCCATGCTCGCAGCATAAACCGTTGTGAAACCTAGTTAGGAGATCGGCAAAGACAACGGAACACAAGACGGTCCATGCTCGCAGCATAAACCGTTGTGAAACCTAGTTAGGAGATCGGCAAAGACAACGGAACACAAGACGGTCCATGCTCGCAGCATAAACCGTTGTGAAACCTAGTTAGGAGATCGGCAAAGACAACGGAACACAAGACGGTCCATGCTCGCAGCATAAACCGTTGTGAAACCTAGTTAGGAGATCGGCAAAGACAACGGAACACAAGACGGTCCATGCTCGCAGCATAAACCGTTGTGAAACCTAGTTAGGAGATCGGCAAAGACAACGGAACACAAGACGGTCCATGCTCGCAGCATAAACCGTTGTGAAACCTAGTTAGGAGATCGGCAAAGACAACGGAACACAAGACGGTCCATACTCGCAGCATAAACCGTTGTGAAACCTAGTTAGGAGATCGGCAAAGACAACGGAACACAAGACGGTCCATGCTCGCAGCATAAACCGTTGTGAAACCTAGTTAGGAGATCGGCAAAGACAACGGAACACAAGACGGTCCATGCTCGCAGCATAAACCGTTGTGAAACCTAGTTAGGAGATCGGCAAAGACAACGGAACACAAGACGGTCCATACTCGCAGCATAAACCGTTGTGAAACCTAGTTAGGAGATCGGCAAAGACAACGGAACACAAGACGGTCCATGCTCGCAGCATAAACCGTTGTGAAACCTAGTTAGGAGATCGGCAAAGACAACGGAACACAAGACGGTCCATGCTCGCAGCATAAACCGTTGTGAAACCTAGTTAGGAGATCGGCAAAGACAACGGAACACAAGACGGTCCATACTCGCAGCATAAACCGTTGTGAAACCTAGTTAGGAGATCGGCAAAGACAACGGAACACAAGACGGTCCATACTCGCAGCATAAACCGTTGTGAAACCTAGTTAGGAGATCGGCAAAGACAACGGAACACAAGACGGTCCATGCTCGCAGCATAAACCGTTGTGAAACCTAGTTAGGAGATCGGCAAAGACAACGGAACACAAGACGGTCCATGCTCGCAGCATAAACCGTTGTGAAACCTAGTTAGGAGATCGGCAAAGACAACGGAACACAAGACGGTCCATGCTCGCAGCATAAACCGTTGTGAAACCTAGTTAGGAGATCGGCAAAGACAACGGAACACAAGACGGTCCATGCTCGCAGCATAAACCGTTGTGAAACCTAGTTAGGAGATCGGCAAAGACAACGGAACACAAGACGGTCCATACTCGCAGCATAAACCGTTGTGAAACCTAGTTAGGAGATCGGCAAAGACAACGGAACACAAGACGGTCCATACTCGCAGCATAAACCGTTGTGAAACCTAGTTAGGAGATCGGCAAAGACAACGGAACACAAGACGGTCCATGCTCGCAGCATAAACCGTTGTGAAACCTAGTTAGGAGATCGGCAAAGACAACGGAACACAAGACGGTCCATGCTCGCAGCATAAACCGTTGTGAAACCTAGTTAGGAGATCGGCAAAGACAACGGAACACAAGACGGTCCATGCTCGCAGCATAAACCGTTGTGAAACCTAGTTAGGAGATCGGCAAAGACAACGGAACACAAGACGGTCCATGCTCGCAGCATAAACCGTTGTGAAACCTAGTTAGGAGATCGGCAAAGACAACGGAACACAAGACGGTCCATGCTCGCAGCATAAACCGTTGTGAAACCTAGTTAGGAGATCGGCAAAGACAACGGAACACAAGACGGTCCATACTCGCAGCATAAACCGTTGTGAAACCTAGTTAGGAGATCGGCAAAGACAACGGAACACAAGACGGTCCATGCTCGCAGCATAAACCGTTGTGAAACCTAGTTAGGAGATCGGCAAAGACAACGGAACACAAGACGGTCCATGCTCGCAGCATAAACCGTTGTGAAACCTAGTTAGGAGATCGGCAAAGACAACGGAACACAAGACGGTCCATGCTCGCAGCATAAACCGTTGTGAAACCTAGTTAGGAGATCGGCAAAGACAACGGAACACAAGACGGTCCATGCTCGCAGCATAAACCGTTGTGAAACCTAGTTAGGAGATCGGCAAAGACAACGGAACACAAGACGGTCCATGCTCGCAGCATAAACCGTTGTGAAACCTAGTTAGGAGATCGGCAAAGACAACGGAACACAAGACGGTCCATGCTCGCAGCATAAACCGTTGTGAAACCTAGTTAGGAGATCGGCAAAGACGACGGAACACAAGACGGTCCATGCTCGCAGCATAATACAAAATGAACTTTAAGTATGTTGCCTATGTGTTTGCCTTTACGCTTTTCGTGACTCAATTCAACTTAGTGGAACCAAAAAAGAAAAAAACGGTACTGACAACGATATTTACTTCATGAGGCAAACAAATGGATTAATTTCGTCATCGTTTCGCTACCATAATAATTTTGGAATTAATGATGCCGTTGAAGTGAAGAAATGAGACAAACGTCAGATTTCATGGATCTGCAGAGATGAGCGTGTGCCACTGCTAGGAAATATAACCATTAATTATATCTCAAATATGATTCTCCTTTGGCTTCAGATAGGATCGCTGTGACAGGTACTAAGCTTCGATGTGCATCGCTATCGAGCTCTTCCAGTAAATCGAGGAATCTGGTTGCATCCACACGTTTCCGGTGTTTAAATGTGATTTTCGATGAGAGAAAGAACATTGTTAGTTGCAGAAGGCGTTTTTCAAAGATTACACCTCCTTCCAGCTACGAGGTGCTAAGATGTTTTCGTTGTTTTGTTTCTCAACGACGGGAGATTGCTTACTGAATTAGAAGAAAACATATAAGAGCTGAATGGCAATAGGAGCTCATGCATATGTCAATCCTTAACTGAACGAGGATGCGCTGCTACAGTTGCGTCATATCTTGGTGAAATTCCAGCTAACTCGCTGATGAAAACAAGTTTCCACTATGACTATTTATGGATGCGTCAAACACAGTCTCGGATTCGATCTCGACCGATGTTTTGCTCCATGATGTGATGCCTGTGAGGAAAAGTCTTTATTGAAGTCCTGAACGCGTTGATCCACCTCCATAGGTTTGCAGGCTAACCCTGATCCTAGTTCTGATCAGGGTTAAAGTGCCGTGCCTGATGCCTAACAACCGACCCCAAATTTAGCGAAAAACAAACGAACCATTGTAAAGAGCCGACTGAACAACACCTCCAGTAATAGCCAACGCTACACCAACTTGACCAAGCCTTCCTAGAAGCTTCTGAGCGGCCGCCATCTCCCCGAATTCCGTAGAAGCCACCACGCCAGTCCTAAACAAAAAAGCGCCTAGTAATGATGCAAAACGGTAGCAATTTGAAAGTTTCCGTGCAAATTACAGTGTGGAGAGAAATTCGTCTGAAGAGAGAGAAAACTTCAAGGATGTCGCACTGCGTGGCAGCTTATATTCTCCACTAAACTCCGCAGTGATTGGAATGCGAAGAAGGCAAATCTTCGAGGAGAGAAAAAAGAGTGAGGAGGAGGGCAAATTGGCATTGGATATTGCTGCTCGGACGATATCGGCGATAGGTGTGATGTGTAGCGGTGGGGGTTTGTGTGATGCGTTGTTTCGTGTGTCGGGAGGAGGGAATAGCGAAAGAAGAACTTTTTTTAGGCGATTTGCTCTCCAGTCGTTACGTCGTTACTTTAAAATTTAGAATATGTGTGAGAAGTGAGCAAAAAATCTCTCCTTCAATAGAAATACCTTTTTTAAAGCAAACGTTACTCGTTTGTTTTCTCGTTCCCTCCTGGATGCAGCCATTTATAGTTGCAGTGATTTGCTGTCTATGTGGCTTGTTGTTTGTTCGATAGTTTCGTCGGCTACTTCAAGTTGATATCGTGTCAGTTTTGGGGCATTCGAAGGTGACTTACTCGTTTTGTTCGAGTGAAAGAGAGAGCTCATATTCGTTGATGTTCGATGTGTATGGTGTTATCGGATGGGAGGGAATTGAAGTTTGGAAGGAGAGGAAAGAGGGGGCGATGTTGAGTAAGTAGACCATAAGGGGTGATTTTTGCGTTCTCATACGATCTGTGCATATCGTCCTCGAAAATTCTCCCACTCATTCGTTCGGTGCTCTCTTTTAAGCTTTTTGTCGTATTCGTAAAACTTACTAAATTTGCTATGTGAAATGTTGATAGAATGATTCGTTCAATGTTCTAGCAATGTTTCTTCTTTTCCTCATTCTCGAAATAATCGAAATGCGCTTTCGAATGAGAGCCTCCCGAATCTCGTTGTTGTTGAAATGCCTTATGGACTTTGTCCGCCTCTTTTGCGTAATTCGTTCATCGTTTCAGCCAGCTACTAGATGTTTTTGCGCTTTCTATGTGTTTGACTTAATATGAATGCAATGATATTTTATTAATTTGAGATTCGACGCTCTTGTTTTCTTATTCGACTGATGAAAATATTAAGAATCGTCGTATAACAGGTGTTTGATAATATCTTTTGAAGTTGTTGTGGAGGTGGGACTTATTGCATTTATGGCCACCTCGAAGAAGAAGACAAGGAAATTGAGAGGGCACGTTTCGCATGGTCATGGTAGAATCGGCAAGCATCGCAAACACCCCGGAGGTCGCGGTAACGCGGGAGGTCAGCATCATCATCGAATAAACTTCGACAAGTACCATCCTGGTTATTTCGGCAAGGTCTGCTTTTTTCTTGCTTTACGGTGCATTGGGGTGTTGATAGGGATAACCACAAGAGGCTATCAGGGGAAGTTTCGAGCAAAACTTTTTAGCCGCAGACTCAGAGAATCGCGTCGGCTGTCACTAGCTTAAGAGTTTTATGTAAGCTTGTTTTCAGATCAGAGGTACCCTTTTGATCGTTGTTGGGATACCTTTTCGGTTTGTGTTATCGAAACTTTCGCCACTTATGCAGACTGTTAGGGTCGTTTAAGTAAAGGGATCGCGGTGCAAGTCTAATGAACCAGTAAAGTGATATACACAAGACAGAAACCCTTCCCCACCTCTGTGCTTGGTGTGGCTTCAGCTTTGCTTTCGTTGCGTCGTTGGACATAGCCAGAGAGGGAATGCAATTAGGGGAATGTGGCAGAGGGCAATGAAGAAGGTATGAAGATTGGCAAGTTTATTTTCACGAGGTTCCTCGGAGAACGAACTTCTGCGATGAACATTAGGCGTCATGACGAGGAAGTCTAGTTGATTATGCACTGAAAGAATGATCGAGACTTCACACTTCTTCCACCAACTTCCTTCCCCCGTTTCCTTTCCCCTTTCTTCATATTGCTCACAGAAGTGCGACATCTTCGTTATCGCCCAAACGCGTATCATCATATCTTCGCTCATGGACATCTTTCTCTAAAGGAATCGCGTATGGGTCACTCTTGTGTCGAGAAGACACTGTCATTATTTCGAGTGTGGGCACGATTGGGTTGTTCTGGTGATGTATACAAGCGATGCGATGAAAGCTGAAAAAAAGAATGCAAGAAACAGTGGTAAATAAATAAGCCTCTGCGTTGACTAATGTCTGTAACGATGTCTCGTCTCACTTGTTAAGTGTCACTCATGTCATGGAGCAGAGAAAATTTACATTGACACAGTGGATGAGCATAGTTATATCTAATTTCTGCTCTGCTGAGGGGTCGTTGGAATGTTCATTCCCTTGAAGATGAAACAGTTTTGTGGGCTAAATTTGCTGCTTTCCCATGGTGCGCAATTTCAGTAAGGAAGCAAATGTCTTGTGGGACTTACTCGCGCCAGTGGAGCAGTCTCTTATAGCTGATTACGTAATATGATTATCTAAGCCATTTGCTTCTCTCTGTTGACGAGTAACGATGCTTCACCTTCGTTACTACCTATGCACTGAATTGTAGGGCTGAAGGGAAGAGGGAAGATTGTTGAGAAAAAGTCTGTCATTGATTTTAGCAGATTATTGAATGGTGAAGCTTTACGCTGCATGACTAAATCTGACCGTAGGCTGTAATTCCCACAGGTAAATTCCAGCACACAGGCCAGAAAAATTGCAGTTATACATTTAGTTCACTCGTTTCGCCTCTCTGATAACTTCTGAGATAATTTCGAACCGCTTATAGTTTGCAGCGGTAGACTTGTTCACATTTTTCGAATTGGTGTTCTCGGAGAGTGCGCTGAATTCTCCCGAAACGTCCATCTTCCTGAACTGTTTCGTACTGGACCTGGATTTTACGTTTTCTTTCAGCAGTATCATTACGGAAATAGCGCTTCCGATTATCCACTTGCCGATTCCTCACTGCATCATTCAAAATGGTGACTAATACCTGTTTGGGTTCCATTGTGCTCTTCTTTGTAAGTTTGGAAAACTTGTTTGACTTGTGGTATGTCTCTCTGCACATTTTTGGAGCGTTTTAAAAGCTTTCTTGAAGGTGGGACGGGAGCAGCTTTTTTCTAAGCGATTCCGCCAGGTATAATTCCCCGTAACGATGTCTGTGTTAAGATTTATGGAATATTCTCTTTTACGTATAGAGCTACCAAAGTCACCAGACCTGACCGCTTACACTTTTCTTATGTTTGTGATTTCAGGTTGGTATGCGAAATTTCCACTTGCGCAAGAATGGTCTATATTGCCCAACGGTAAACTTGGATAAGTTGTGGTCATTGGTTTCGGAGAAAACGCGAACAACGTACGCGGAAAGGAAAGATAAGGCTCCCGTAATTGATGTTGTCAAGGCCGGTTATTTCAAAGTGCTTGGCAAAGGCCTTTTGCCCAAGCAGCCAGTGATCGTTAAGGCAAAGTTCTTCTCTCGTACAGCCGAGCGAAAGATCAAGGGAGTCGGTGGCGCGTGCATACTTGTCGCCTAAACCTCCGACGCTTTCGTTGTTGTTTTGTTCTTGTTAATAAAGGCGACTTGGAGTTACTCGTTCGTCCCATGTGCAGTTGGCGGTTATTTCCGCCTCTCATTGCTACTTTGGTTGTTGTAACCGTTATGGCGTTTTCTTTTTTCGTGTGCTCATTTGGAATCCAGGAAACGGTGAATGTCCCGTCCGAAGAATGAATGCTTTGTGCGGTTTGAATTGCCATTACACACGTGACCGTGAGCTTGTCTGAAACGTCAAGCAGTGCGAACCTGTGGAATGCGTCAGACGGATTGTTATCGCACATGGTGTTTGCCTAAATGAGAGTTTGAATTTGCCACTGTTGGGGATCTAAACCTCGTTCTCCAGGTTTTTTTAAAGCAGAATGACTGGAGTAAGTGTACGCTTATATTGGCTGGGCCTTTTACGATGTGTTGGTGACTTAAAGAGTTTCGAGTAGTCAAGTAGTGAGCGCATGGTTGGCTGCGTCAGCGTAATTAAGGAAGCCAATAGGAGTGATTTATGGCGGACTGGAGACTCTGGTAATTATTTGGAGCATCCTTTTCGCGTCCAGTGTTTTTTCTTTTTTTGCACGCGCACGCGAAGGAAGCTAGTTGTCATGGAGGGAACTTGTAGTGACAGCAGAAGTTTTGCTTACAGCTCTGAACAGGAGGAAATCCAAGGACAAAATTGGAATGTGGGCAGCATATGATACTCGTACTAACCCATTATGGTTGGGTTAGTATGCAAGAGTGAACAAAATTAACTACAGTCTGCGCTGTATGTAGGCACTCGATATCTGTTTATTGCAGTGCACCTCATGATTGCTTTTACAGAACGCAAAGTGCATTGTTCTCCTCCGAGCTAAGGCTATAAAGCGACGTGCACTTACTGCTAGAAAGAATGGCTCATCAAGCGGCTACAAACAACGAAGTTGCTTGCGTCTACGCAGCCCTGATTCTGCAGGACGATGATGTCGCTATCACGGGCGACAAGATCACCACAATCTTGAAGGCGGCCCACGTTGAGGTGGAACCTTTCTGGCCTAGCCTGTTCGCGAAAGCTCTCGAGGGCGTCGACATCAAGGTCTCGCGCATAGATTTCTTTTTACTATCTAACCGTTAATGATCAAGGAATTTCTTTTATTTTTGGTAATATTGAGGTGGTGGCAGAATTGCTGCTGGTTTTTATTGTGCTCTATCGTTCCTATATTTTCCGTTTTGATCGTTCATATTGAGGCGTGGCCCATGACCACAAAGATCTAGTCTGCTTAGGCGAGCAAGTTTTATGCATGGCCGATAATGACGATGAGCTCTTCTTTTTCCATTCTCCCACTTCACGTTCCCGCTACCCTCTTCATGATTACCATTAAAAAAAAGTAGAGTTTAGTTTGCCGTAGGTGATCGTCAGTCGGGTTTTGTCGTTGCTGCGCAGTCAGCCATCCTATGCGGTTGCTTCGCACCAAATTGTATTCGAATTTATGTGCGTATTTGATTGATGTTGCCCAAAACAGCATCTTTTCCAGGCTTTGATCACAAACGTAAGTAGTGGAGTGGGCAGTGGAGGTCCCGCACCGGCAAGTGGCCCATCTCCTGCAGCGGCCGCAGCTCCGGCAGCCGAGGCGGCCCCGAAGGAAGAGAAGAAAGAGGAACCGAAAGAGGAATCCGATGACGACCTGGGATTTGGACTTTTCGACTGAGCACCTACCCAAAAGTGTTGTTATTGTTATTGGGTTCTTTTGAAGTTAAAAACTGTCGTTTATTCCCACTGCATTTGTGCATACAACCGGACACGTTTCGTGATAGGTTTGGGAAGGGGCCGTGCGCTTATCGGCATCGTTTTATGGACTTATACCTGCCCGGTTTCTACAGATTCTTCGACGTTACGGGTAAACTGATTGGGATGAACTCGATAGAAACGATGGAACAGCTGATTCCACGGATTGTAATTTATAGGTAGACGGGGGTCCGTAACAGTTATTTTCACCTTCTTTATCGTTTAATTTCGCTTATGCGCCTACTCCTGATTCACTGTTAGTGGTGTCACCTCACTCCCCCTTTCCCACACTTGAATTATCCGCAGATTGTGCATCTTTGCTGCTGGCTGTACGAAAAAATCTGCGGATAGTAGTGGCTGTTGGGGTATTGCTGCAGTATTTCAAAAATATTCAAAAAAAGTCTCGCGGCCAAACGTAACTCTTCAGAGCCGTGATCTTAAGGTAGTAACCTTTCATTTTGAGTAAGCCGACGTACAGGGCAAGTAGGATCGACGATTTCATCAGTAAACTGACAACTTAGTCGAAGTGCATCCGATAACGGTGTATGAAAGTAGTGAAGTAATGTTTTTATCGGCAGAATCAAAAAGGCACTTGAAATGTGCATGGCTATCGGTTAGGCACGTCTAGACGGAATCGTTGTGTGACAGTGAGTGGCGTCGTGGCTTCACCACGATACTACTGCTGGGTGGAAACGATGTTAGCGGTACGATTTGCACGGGTGAACGTACTCTGCTGCCCAACAGTGCCTTCTTGTTCGGACCTGCAACTTTTATCCAATCCGTGCAGGGGAATTACACATGAATTTAATTTGAACTTTCAGCGTCCCAACTAAAAACCATAATCACAACTGCGTTTAACGAGCCCATATATGGCGGTGATGTGCTGGGGCTAGTTGAGTATGCGAAATGGTGCCCTCGGAATTGGTAGACGCGTCATGTCTAGTGTTCTCAGTCTTTGGAACCATTGTTTAAAAAAAATCCATTGGCGGAAGAAATGTTCCAGCAAAAGTGTTATGTTTTCGCAGTAAATGTTCTGTCGAGTATGATTCTGCTTGGCGAGGGTCGGTAAGAAACGAGAGCGAAGGATTAGAAGGAGAATTCTAAGTTCCGTTCTGAGAATTCTGAAGTGGTACATCAAATGCGTAAAACTAAGCTGGAATGGTTTGGGCAATAATTTTTCAGTGAATTGAGTTGAGGGCAACCTCCTTTTCTGCGTTACATTCAATCTCGGCCGCGATATTGATGAGGACTGCAGCTTGGTTTAATTTAAACCACACTCATAGAAAGTATCTGAGAGGGGAACCTGCAGAGGAAACCCTGCGAGAAAAAGACGAATTTTTGGACACTGCTTCGTCTGTATTCGAAAGTTGTAGAGGAGGTAGATGCCGTGGAGCGCGTGAGCACGTCGCGTTGTTGGTATTTTCGGCGGAACTTTCGACATGGTCATCGCTGGTTTGCGGCAAAGGTGCCACCTGATTGCGCGACCACTGCAATTACCTCTTTTAACCGCTCACGATAGCACAAATTTGAGTCGGATCGCAACCGGGAGTAGAGAGCGTGGAGGCAAGCAAGTTGATGTTGATGGACCCAAGACCACCCATTTTAGAGTATCGTAAGTGATGAGTCGGAAGAATCTTAAAATTTTACGGGAAATCCTTAAAAGTGAGAAGTTTTCATCAAATTCGAGTTCCGTTGCCAAATAGGGATAGTCGTGGGCACTAGTGATCTAATAACAATTGTCGCATTGTTACGATTGGTCTCCTCTAACTATTAAGCTCAAACGGGGTAACTGGTGCTACAGTAGCTGTTACTACACAACGGCGATCGGAAGTGCTTCATTATTTAGCTCGTGCTGAATAATTTTATGGTTTTACCTTACTGAAATGTGTTTTAAAGTTCTCACATAAGACGGTCACTGCGTATGTAGTAATTTCGAAGCCTGTTCATTGCTATTTGCTTTCACATTTATGCTACATAACTCAATGCATTTCCCTCATTTTTTTGCCATATTTTACACAGATTTTTCTCTTCGCCGCTCTCATTCACAACGAAAATGCCAAAAAGAATACTTGGGAAATTCCAAACGGAAGGGAGGAGAGTAGGAGGGACGCACCCCTATCCTTCCACTCTCCGGGAAACCTTGCAGTTCACCATTTTAGTTTAAATTTATGGCTCGCGAATTCGCATAGAGTCAGGACTCGCTTCATACACAAAGGAAACGGGAATAACAGATTGCAATTAACAGAAACGTTCTTATTTTACTGGATCACGAAATGCGCTTTCGTCGGATGTTAGTTTAATAGCGAAAAACGCTGATTACCTCGAAGTTCGCGGCAATTCTTCGATAGTATCTGAGGAATTTCCAACTGCATCTAATGCACACTCGCAAAAGTTTTCGATTCTTTTCTTGGGCCTGCTTGCTAAAAATTCCAAACTTTGTGATGTGAAAATGGAGAGGACCCGTAGATATGCGCCGTTTAGGTGCGCAGTGCAATTTGCATGAAACGTTTTTAGCGCATCGACGCCGACGACTTTCAAAAGCTCGATTTTACCTTATGGAAGTGACCATTCCTTCGTTCCATTTTCTGTACCAAGTGAGTGGCACCATCATCGCGTTGCGGTTGTGCAAACGCTGTGTTCGGCTCGTTTCCAACCGACGCATTTGAATTACGTTCGCTTCCTGCTTTCGAACCAGAATTCGACGCACTAAAGCGTCCCTTCTAGATGATGGCATTGTAATGTTACTGTGTGATTCACCTCATCAGACTCCTGTGGACCACCTCTTGGTCTTCCTATGCCTTGTTATGCTTACTGAGTTCGTTTTAAATTCATCTCGGAAAACTAAGAGCGTGAATGATGACCGCATAGATTTACCCTAAGCTTCCTCGAAACGACCATCTCTGTGTCCTTTATAAAGTCCAGGAACATGTAAAAATAATGGAATATTTTAAAAAGCGTCGCTTTGTCGTTAAGTGGAAAGGAAAGGGGAGTAATTGCATAGTTCCTCGTCGAGATAACGTCATCATTTTCTTTCTTTCAGCAGGCACTTTGTCTTACGGAATGTACTTAAGGAAGAAATTGGACCGGAAAGAAGTGGTTTAGTCAGAAAGCACGAATCGACTAATGTGTTGTAGCCCACCTGTTGAGAGCGGCAGCGAGCCGATGTTGTCTCCTTATGCGTTCCTCCTCTTGTTTTTGCTTAAGCATCTTCAACGCTTCGTTTACGCCTTTCTCGAGCCTATCGAAATCGTCGAATATCCTCTCCAGAAGCCACTCAAATCCATCTTTTATAGCACCATCCATCGCATTACCCGTTCCTTGATTTGCGCTACAAACTTCCTGCAAACGTCTCATACGTTGTATCCTCATTCGTTTCACATTGTCCTCACTACGTATGCATTCAGAACAAAAAAGTGGACGATGAAAACAAAGGGAACTGCTAAACGTAACGGATCTTTCCAACATCAACTCTCGCTTCATTTCCACGCTTAATTATCCACGCTGATTATGAAGAGCGTTTGTTTCCGGAAACAAAAATGAAAATATTACGCGTAATGATGCACATTCAATGGGGAAACAAAAATTCATTTACTTGTACAAAATATCGGCAGTCATATTTCATAAATTTAGAAAATGTGATAATTCTTTCGAATGTTAGTGTTCCGATTGTCGGTCTCAAAGATAAATTTGGAGGAATTCTCGGATGACTGGCATCCAATTAAGCGCTCCAAAATTGAGGTCTCCCCACTGAAGGAATCTACTGAAATTAAAATTAGCATCGATTTGTCTACGAGCAGTTCACTTATGCTAAAAAAGACACACATACATTTGCGCATCTGCAAATCGTCGATATGTACAATTACGACGATGCTCTATCATTGCCAGCTAAATTAACTGCTGCATTAACGAAATAAATTGACCATTCAAACGGATTAACAAATAAGATTAGCTTATTCAAAGGCAGTTATTCGAAAATTGTGAGAATTATTCTCATTGCCCGAATCGGTGGGCAATTTTATGAATTTACCGGCGGGTAGCAGATCTCATTTGCCACGAGGATCACTCGGGCATTCGATAGCAACAACTAGAAAGAGATGGCAATGCAATTGTCCGCAAGTGCCTATGCGGCTTTCTTTTTGAATTAGTGCATGTTTGTTTCTTTTTTAATATTGGATGAGCTATTAAAATGGGGATGAATTTCTTAGCTTCCAATCTTTCTACATCGTGAAGAGATGAAAATAGGTGGGGATTTGAACGAATTACGAGTGGAAGTTTACTGACGGTAACCACTAAACGACTGTGGTGCTTGATGTGAATGAGTTGTCGTATAAATGCAATGCGTTTGAAGCACAACACACAGCCGAAACAAATTCGCCTAGCGAATGCAGTGGTAACGCAAAGGATTTTGACACTCACAACGGCCTGGGCAGTGAAGAAGGGAGTTAAGAGGGTGTTTCTCTTCATTTGCGTTACAAGAATTTTTCTTTTCGCTATCATTTCTTGCGAAACAAACCCGTCTTAGTCATAATATTTTTAAGCAAACTTGGAACAAAATTCATTTCTTTTTACCCTTACCTGCTCGCCATAAACATGGTATTTCGATGGCCCTCCCCTTCAATATAGGCTCATTATTTTATCCTTTTTAAAATAATAAACTTGCTGTCTTCTATTAGTTGTCGAACTTGTTTATTTATTGTTTCTTTTTATCCTGGAAAAGATTTAATATTTATTCTGAATCGTTCTTATTCTCTCGCTTGAACTGGACTTTGCAAAGTGACTTGTTATGCGCAAAGCGCGATTAGCGATTTTACTGAGAATATCCTCAAGAGAGTGAAGTTTTCGCAGGCACATCAGGAAAGCTGAACAACAAGTCAGGAACTCGTTTTTTCTCAAACTAGATAATTCATCGAGAAAATTGTAGAGTTCCCATAATCTTTCACCTATCCGGCAATTTTTCGAACATATGGGAAATAAAGCCTTCGAAAAAAAAGCCAAATGATAACCATATGTAACTTTCATTTATAGTTTATCACGTGCAATGATCTGTACGTAGACCTTTCCACGATGCTCACTCCCACTAAACTGTTTTTTATTCATTAACAATATATTTCACTCACTTCATCAATTATACCTTATTCATTTTTGTGCACAGCAGCACAATATACAAACAAGATTTATGTGTGCACAAATCTGACACGGAAAATCTTTGAATGGCTTGGCCGAATTTTGCAGTAGAAATCTTTGACCCAGAAAGTTGTCGAAGACTTACGAGAACTCGAAAGGTATATTTTCTAAAGTTTTACAGAATTATTGAACTCTGGCTTGATCCTTACAAAAAAATTGCAACGAACCATATTTGTGTAGTTACATATCTCAAGTTTAAGAATTGTACACATTAAAAAACGCTAAATCTGAGGGCTCCATTGATGGATTTTATGAAATAGCTTGACCGCCATAAGGCTTACCACCCTGATTTGAGCTGTATAAAGATTGGCCAAGTCATGAAGACAAAAGCGATCGCTTAGCTGAATCTCGTCTATGCATCCACTGCGATCCTTCTTATTCACGAGTACCAGAATCGGTTTTCCTCTCAGATTTTCATCACTCATAACGTCTTTTAACACTTCACTGCTTTCATCAAGGCGACATTCGTCACTTCCGTCGATCACATAAATTAGACCAAATACCTTCAAAGTTATTAAGTTCAATTATAGGAGCACTCTGTAGCAAATTAAGAGATTTGATGCTCACAGATACTTTTTGATGCTTTAATGCTTTAAACGAGATTTGATGCTTTAAACTGCACTAATATTATAGCTCCGCTAACTGTGAAACATCAGTGACAGCTGAAAAGAGCTGAATTATTTTAATAGTGAGAGAGCCCATTCAACAACATAAATATGGTGGCTCGTCACAGCCTACCTAACAGCTGAACATAAACGAAAGAATCTCTCACTAAACAAAAATAATCTACCTGCATGAATCATCATCTAATAGTTTGGATGTCTGCTCGAATACATGCAAGCGTCAGAGGCCGAAATAATCGATCGCTCTCTCATTGAATTGCACAGTATTACTCTCGATTAGCGGTTTATAAAAACAAAGGTGGTCATTTGGAACGAAAATTCACATCAGCAATAAACCTCTGGATAGTAGTTTTTCCAAATTGCTCGAATACGTTCGCCTCCACCAAGATCATAGGCAACGATATCGGTCTTTTTGTATTTGAACTCCGATAGTGTGAAGCCATTAGTTGGCAAGACCCCCGTTATATCTTCTGAAATTATACACGACCCACTTTTTCATTATTGTCAAAGCGTCGAGGGCTACAATTTGTAAACAAAATCGACGTTTTTTATGATTATTTTGTGGAGTTTGTGAATTGCTGAAGCTTTGCAAACAAAATATGCGTACGTGTCTCCGACGATTAGTATGATAGGCATATTTATGTCTGGCTGAGAAAGGATACGAAGAAACTTTATGTGGTAGTTGGTATCTTTATTTTTGGCGTTTGTTATGCCACTTACTTCAGAACTCCAAGAAAGGTCTCAGCAGGACTGAAGGAAGGAACGAGAAAAGTTTCCATATATCGTGAAAAGATGTCGAAAGAAAATTAACTAAAAGTACTTGAACAATGGAACCTCTACTGAGAAGTCGCTTGTCATGAAGCAGTAAATGGGAATTCACCACCTAGTGTGGAATCGAAGACCACTGAGGGAAATCTCTTCAATGAAAAAGTAATTTTCAGTGGTTGATGGTCGAACAAAGAGAACTTGTACTACTTCCGAAAACATCGAAACGGTAGCACTCACATAAACAAGCCCACAATTTCTATGAGATATAGATATTTCAGCTAACAGCGACCTATACTATGTGATATTGTGATGGAGGACAAATTTATTCAAAAAAAGGATAAAGAATATTTTCTACGCTATTCACTGATACTGGAAGATCTTAGTCGCATATTTTCGGCACCATTTCATTCACTACTTTTCCTCATCATTATTTCTATTGTTTGGTTTATTTATGAGGTTATAATTGTAAAAATTTGCGTTATCACCAGATGAAAGAAACGGAAAAATATCGGTGAAAACATAAATCTGCTATTGTTTGTGAACAAAAAAAAAAACACTGTACCTGATGCAAGTGCCTTGACGAATGTCGACTTGCCCGCACCATCCACACCCAATACGCATAAATAGACTTTCCTAAAGTAAATGAAATAAAGTTGCGGCAAATTAACTGCCCGCAGAGTGTAGGCTGCTTTCAGTATTGAAAAAAAATGCGTTAAATGAGCTTTTCGTGCTCCGCATAATTCACCTAAAATTATGCAAAGCATCATAATCGGCATGATTGGAAATTATGCCATCATAATGATCGCATAATGCAAATAGTAACTAACTAGCTAAATGATCTCAAATCGATCACTGAAAAGAGCATTTATGTAAAATGAATCCTTTCTTCAGTATATTCCTCGTTGAAGCACGATCTCATACGCAACACTTCGATAGGAGCTCATTTGCACATTCCATAAGATCATGGAAATATACATTTTTGTGTGAATCAGTTGAACCCCTGTGAAAATAATATTTATTCATTCTATTTAAATTTTCGCTAAACATGAATTAAAAAATATTTTTGACATCTCTTTGATCTTTTTCATCATTGCGATCTACGTCAACGTAGTACCACATCACATACAATATGAAATATGCAATAATCATTCCAAACATATGAGGTTAATCCATACTTACAACGCTTGCGTTCACTCTAGAGATTGAAACGTATAAGTGACCGAGATGAAACAAGAACTTATTTCCGAAAAAGGGAAACGAGAAGAGAGGATAATGAAGAAGGGCGACAATAGCTTATCGAAACACGTGGGAAAGGAAGAAATGAGAGTAGTGAAACCTTAAAATAAGAACTTTTTCGACAAGAGTACTCTTTATTATCTAGTTCCTGTTTATCTTTCTAATGGAGCCGTTCAACAAATTGGGCAGCCATACGAAACATATCACTTCGAAGAAACGGATCAACAGATAGCATGAAGATTTCAATGAAATAAGTGCAGTCTTCAGATGGGTTTCTTCTCGAAGATTTGCTATCATTAGGTTAACGAATAAAACGAGTCAACAAAGTCAAATAATGAATATAACTCGAAAGAACTAGTCAATTCATAACAACCTTCGAAATTTCCTAAAGTATCCTTCCAGAAAGCAAAATATGTGGATCAGTACCTCAACATATATTACAACTTATATTGTTGCCTAATTTGCGCAGTTAACATAATAATGTTAGCAGAATTATTTAACTGGAATAAATGAAGTGGTGAAAATACTCCCTTAAAATGCAGCAGACTAAAGATGCGGCAACAGGAAACATGGAGAGATACTAAGGGATGAAAAGAACAACAGGGTTGGTTATGAAGAGGTTGCCCGAAAAATGGCATTTCTTAGCACTGCTCGGGAAGTATTTTCCCGATTGTGTAAGCCGCATTGTAATGTTGAGAAAAAACAATATTGGAAATAAAAAAGAGATTTTCGAGCAAAAAATTATTCTTCTCCTATTTGAGAACGCCTACTTTCAGCAGCAAAATTGCTTGCTGTAATAGTTCACGATGCAAGTTAAACTATTTGCAATAAGATCTCGTCGCTTGGGTGGCGTACTTAACAAATGCACACTTTGTGATATCGTCATCGAATCGACATTCAGCAATAAGAAATAGCCACCTAAAAGGAGGATGGAATAAGAATCAAATCCACTGACTTGGTTTTCCTGAACGGCAGTCGAGTCCTCTTGGCGCGCGACTTGAATCCCCCCACGCAGTTTCCCATATTGGCGTGAGGATTGGCTCGGTTGAGTTGGCACATCGAACGTGCATGTAGGTTGCTATAGTAACCGGACGCTGAAATGGCCATCTTCGTTCAGTTTGACGATCGAGATTTCGAAAAATTTGTAGTTTTGTAATTCGATGTAAATAAGAATTTTTGTCATCTGAAGAAGGAGAGGAGAAAATGTCGATAGTGTGAGAACACACTGAGAAGCGATGGAGAATATGAGTGTTTGACGACACCTTCTATTACAAATAACTTGTGTGGTCTTTACATTAACTGTATTTCACGTGAAGATAGAGAAATAAAGCAACTATAATAATAATTCCGATAGAAACGACTTTGAAGGGTTGAATTATTTGGTGGATAAAAATAATGGCACATTAGGAAAAAAACGAAGATTAGTTAAGTTTGATTTACAACGTTTTAGAGCATTTTAATCTACTTCATTCTCTGTCTTTTTTCTAAATATTTTCGTTCTCGTGTAGCATCCATGAACTGATCCTGAGATACATCAAATTACAACGTACCAAGAAAATGTTTCAATAGCTATCCCACGAATATCTAAAAACATTAGCACAGTACTAGCGGTTTACGTACACATTTGTAGCTCAGTAAGATGGATTATTTTCAAGGAACTCGCAAAATCAACCACGACTTCCCCGCAACACGAGATATTTGGTATCCTTCATTATTCAACCGGTTGGCGACCGACCGTTTGTAGCCAAATATTACAAAAGGGTCGAACAACTGGTGTATTTGAACTAGATCAAATTCGGATTTGCTCAAACCCCACCTTTATAGTAGGACGTTTGAGAGGTGAATTCGACTTCGATCTAGGTAGCGGACTGCGAAGGGGTGATTAAGTTGATGAAGCTTGTTGGAGTTGTGAAACTGCCGGTTTCGCACAACTGCTGGTCGCTACTTGGTACCTCCAGTCGTCTAATTCTCCTCGCAAGTCCTTAATAGCCGAACAGATTCGAATTCCGTTATTGAGGTTCTAGGATTTCAAATGTTCGACACATCTCAGTTATCGAAGGCCAACAATAACAGTTGACTGGTCGGAGAATAAAAGCTGCTAGATATTTTGCTATAGTTTACTGGATTAATGCACAACTACTGAGAAGATTAGTGCAAGATGCGAAACAGGTGTATCAAATGGTTCCTTCTACGCAAATTTCTAACCCTTTTCCAGTTTGGAGTAGACATTCTTCACAGCACGTCTTCCCTGTCGCTTATTACGCAAGATTGGAAAGTGGCTGTTAGCATTTTGCGATATGATCGATATTATACTACGGTCAGTATTTAATATTCTGTATCCACTTTTGGGTTCATTGTCGTCGCATTCGGCTCATACTGGTTTACTATCCCACCAACTCATCTGCCGTGCATTAAGGTGGTACCATCTCTTGTTGCATTTTCGAAGCGATTCAATTTTCGGCCTCGTTCGAAAAATAGTTTGCTTTTTTTATAGTTGCACTAATGATGCGCTTTCCTTGAGTTTTATTTATATTGCACCATTTTCGGACAATTATTTCAAACATTATTTTTTCTCTTCATTCCTCCAGTATGCTATTTTTTTCTTCTTTCAAAGACCAAATTACTGCTCCAGTATTATTAGCTAATGGCTCTGCTCCAAGTATCCCTTAACACAGACGACGTGTCGCAAAGAATTCCCTCGCAATGCGTTGTCACCGAATAGAACAGGTCCTTGATTTCTACGCTTTTACTAGGATTGATTCACCACAAACGTAGCCATCAATATTGAAAGACAGAAACACGAGTAGTTCTAGAATTTATGATGCCAAAAATTGAGACCCTTGATGTTTGGAAGTTACACACGAATTTTTTTCATGGACCAACACATTTCATGGACACGAAATGTGCATCATTCACTCATCTCCCAAATTCTCGCTCGTTTTTACTTAGAAACCATTTTTGAAAAAATTGCTGTGTTACAAATGGCGTTGTTCATAAAAACGCAGATATTCTTTGACACCTTGTCACTGCAAATGTGCTATAGGAAATATGAGGTGATTGTTAATAATCTACAGAAAATGTACTCCTGTTAGCAGTGGTCGAATGCATCGCTGAAATCACATAAATACTTATTGCACATTGTCTACTACACATCAACATAGCGAGTTCTTGATGTGCATTCGTTACGTAGTGCTCGAAGGCAAAATTTATCGTGTGCATTCTGCAGATAAGTTCATTCTCGACGATCCTTCCAACAAAGCACCTTCTGGTGACAAATAAGTTTGAAAGTCAAGATCTCAGAAGATACGCTTACTTTGTTGTTCGTTTTGCAGCCAATTAAAAAATTTAAAATTGCCGTCGTTTGCAGAGCCTCCTGCATTTTGTCTCATGCGAGTTCACCGCAAAAATGGTGCTGTGGATATATCAGTGTATGTTAGCCTTTTCATGACCATCGTAAGAAATGCGTTCCATATTGCTGTTAAATTTATGTAATTCTACTTCCCTAAGAAGTTTTGCTCAGACTTTGCATAAAACAGGCTTAAAATTTTGCTGATTGAGGTAAGGATTTTGTGAAAATTGTTGCTTAGTGAAGCGGAGCTACTTTGTTTTCTGATAACATCCGCGTTGTGTCTCAATCTCTTAAAGGTTCGGATGCAGCGCGCGGTTTCTTGTCCTTCTTAACAGATCTTTACGTAGGTGGGACTAGACTCCGATATTTCGCTTTCGTCATATATGTTTTCAGTTTCTTGTGGCCAAGATTAGTCTTGACTTTATCATCCCTTTATCGCTTGTCTTACTCCTCTGTCACACAAACGCGTGACGGAGAACATTACCAAGTGGCAGAAAATTGCCATCACAATCTTACTGAACAATTTTTCACTACCTCACAGACTTGAAAGATGGCGGGTATAGCTACACTTTAATCCTCAATAGATAATATGCCAAAGTCGGCCTACAACTGATAATTTCGTCTACGCATCATCCTAAAAAATTGCCGGCCTTTCCTCTGTTATGACAGCGCAGTCTGCGATACTTCAAAAATGCCAGCTTTCTCGCTCGTGCATGCTTCGTGGAATGAAATTATCAACGTTTTGACCGTGAAGAACCACATCGCGAAATAGCATGATCTGGATATGCTCGACTTGCGAGAGTTTTTGAACTGTAAGGGAGTTTTTTGGGAAACTTCTCATGGACGCGAAAATTTTCAACAAGGCGGATGTCTCTGTCGAGTTGTGCACAGACGCCTACCGCATATTTCAGTCAGTAAACTTCGTCACTAAACTTAGCCTTCCGCATTTTCAAACCGATTTTCGTTGATCATTTTCCCATATGAACACCTCCACGAAAGTTTTGGAGAAAATTTTGAATCAAATGGATTCGAATTAAATGATAGCTGCTTTGTACTGACATCAGCCTTGGCAATCTGCAAAAAAAGCCTTCGCGTTCCTGGCGTCACTAGGTGACGCTTAGGGACGCGAAGTTCTTGCTTCTCAATTTTGCCGTAAATTGTCGAAGGCTGACATATAGCACTGTGACCATGTGGCACTGGTGCGATGTTACGCTGGAATGTGGGAGACGCGGCTTGGGTGGTCTCTTTCACTCTCAGAAGTCGCTGATATCAATGAACATCATTTTCGCCTTTCTTCGTGGAAGTCGAATGCCCATCACGTTAAGCGTTATCCAAAAAATGGAGGGTAACGTGATGGTCTGTGTAGATACAGCTTTTTTCCTTCACTGCTGAAAACCATTTCAGTGAGCGCCACCGATTTTGATGTATCACTGTGTTGGTATGAAACAAGTGATGTTGCAGGGCGAACGACAAAATGGACCTCCTTAAATTGAGTATTTTTGCAAGCCCAGCAAACGCGAAATATGATGGAAAACAACTTAGAAAAGTATCAGTGATTAATGTATAAGCTCAGCGTATAATTTGGCTTATTTATAAAACATTTTTGCACGAGGAAATGACGTGAAAAGTCTTACAGCTTCTGCTGATCACTTCCTTCTCCCTCCCCCCCCCCCCCCCCCCCCCTCTCCACTTTCCGTCCTTTAGTGATGGATCATTTCTGTTTCAGTCCAGGCTTCCCTCACTATGCGACTATGAGAATGAGCCTTGATATTTCCACTCAAATTCCCTCAAACACGATCCTCATTACCACTCTTGTGCATCGGTATCGATCAGCTGACGTACATTTGCAACCAAATGACTTTTCTGTTATTCATGTCTTTTATTGGTATACTAAGCGTACATCAAAATACAACATAAAAAGCTTGAACACCAACTTTACAGATGATAATTATTCGCTGTTTTTCTTATACGTGCGGTAGTTGGGGAACAATTAGTGGCCTGCAATTGTCAGACGCCTTAGCAGCCAGAACGCAACGCAGATGTTGGCAGGCAAACTTTTTGGCGAGTAAATGTTATTAAATACCCATGCAGGGGAGCGAAACTTTGAGGAATTGGGTCCACAGTTAGTAAGCTATAAGCCACAAGGTAGCGAACCAAGAGGTCCACGAAGCTCTATGTACAAGAACATGTTTATGAAGACACTTTACCAATGTTGGCATCGTCTACGCAAGTGAAAGTTGTGTCGTTTGGTTTAGGATAGTGTATACTCCTTAGAGGAAATTATATGAGACTCTAAAGTGCTATGTCAGACAACGGTGCAATTTCGCAAACTTTTTTAACAAGTAAAATCCTTGAACGACGCCTAGTTAAGTACGTAGATATTGTACCAACCTTAGAAGCTTTTCACTGAATGAGGCAGGCTTTTTAGGCTATTTTTTCCTATCAAACTGAAGAAGCGGAAATACGGTAGGATTTTTTACGGACTGTGAAAATGAATGGTGAAAAGTTTCACATACAGAAATGCAACCAGCGGAAACTTCATATTCTCTAAACTTGCATTTAGGAACGGGATCAACTAGATTATAAATCAGATGTCAACACAGTGGTACCAACAATATCGGTTTCAAAACGCTCACTATGAAATTTGAATATTGTAACAATGTGATTACTGTTTACTGTGTCGAAACCCAAACTATTGATTACTGTATTGCTGCTAAAATTTGTAGGTCCGAAGCGTAGCGAGAAGGAAATAGTATGGATCAAAGGTAACAAAACTGGAAAAAAAACTCTGAAATGGTGAGTAAACAACAAAGTTAGGGACGAGAAGGGACACAAAGGAGAGCGAAAGATTGAATCACGGTGTCTGCGGTAGACGGTAAAGAAAAAATAGTCGGTGAAGGAAATCCTGGCGTAAGAAGACTGTGATGTGATAGTGGTATTTTAAGCAATAAACTTTCTAGCAGTAATACTCTAAGAAACATACTTTTATGTTTCATAAACGTAAACAAATCAGTTTAGAGATGTAGATGTAACTGTGTCGAACGTATAAAACAGTAGACTTATCATAAGTGAAATATATTTGATAAGCTGGAGTGTATAAGAGACGTGTGAAAAAGAATCTAAAAAAGTGGTAACAGTGACCCATCTGACCCACTAGTGTATATATATACAAATGCGGAATTTGCAAACAAAAAGAGTAGAAATTAAAACATGAAAATTGACAAAACGGATGTTTCATTCACTTACTCTCGAATATTTGGTGTGTTTTCTCACGACAGAGTTACATCCTAGGCGGTGTTCCAATGCCTTCGTGAGAGAACAAAACTTTTGTATTATTTGCCTCTATGATACGCGGTAACTAGATCAAGTGTAGCTGCTCCGATTTTAGGAGTAAATGCGAACTGGTGAGAGAATTTAATGTTTGAGTACTCATAAATGATACCGGAAAGTTGTATGAGGTCGCAACTTCGAGGTCGAAAATATGGTCTTTGCAGGTAAAGAAGAGCATTTTTCCTGCATTACGATGTCTCCACAAAATTTCTGTATGCTCTTAAAGATATACATTCTTGTTTCGTGCGATATTTATTAGAAAGGTTTCAGCGTTAGTAAGGGTTTAACTAAGGATTCAGTGTTTCCAAATTCGAAAGAGTGGAAGGCAAAGTTCACATACTATAGGTCTTAAGCGCTATTTGTTTATAGTCACTTAGATAACTTTATTTTTCGATCTATAAGTGAGTTAAGTGTGATGTCTCGGAGGCCTTTGACAATTTCTCACCTTCTCATTCTTTTGTGTGCTGCAGTCAACATTTGGGAACGAAAGAAAATAGCTCATTTGAGTAGATCATGCGAAACATTTCGCAATATGTCGTCAGCAAGAAAAGTTGATGCGAGGAACATTTTATAGTCATCAACACATAGGTACAACTGACTCCGGCGAACAATGAAAGTGATGCTGTCACTGAAAACTTTAAAAAGTAACACCAGAGACCACCCGTCCTCCACCCGGCATCTGTTGGAATGCTCATCCCCGACTACCGCATTCAGGTATTGATCTAATAAGAAAGATTACTTCAGGGAAGAAAGTGCCGACAATTATCAGCGATTATCTGAACACGCTGAAAGATTCATTCAAAACAAATAACGCTTCCGCATGGCAACAAACTGAAAAAAAAATCGAATAGCGGAACAGAAAAAATCCAATCGCAAAACGCGCAATACAACAGGATTCTTGGAAAGGGGATTCAACGGACATCTCAGATCTAAACTGACGGCACTTGAATGAAACACAGAGGCTATAAATCAGAAGCACAAAATATTTCTGAAATGTGATGAATTGGAGGAACTTCTGATAGAGCTATCAGCGGGAAGGTAAAAGAGAGGGGAGAGGAGGGTACTTGGTGAGAGAACACAGCTATGAAAATCGATAGCACCCCTACATGAGCCTCAGGAGGTGGCCCTTGCCAAAGGTTCTTTATAAAACCATAAAAACGAACCCTTCTTTTTAGCAGGAATTCAGCGCGAAAACATATATACCCTGGCTCTTATAAGCACAAGTTGAAGTTATCCTGACAACAACTTCTAATTATCCCAAAAAGGATGGGCGGACAGTGCGAAATAAAAGGGGTAGGAGAAATCCGTCTAGGGACGAAGCGGAAGGAAGGTCGCAAGAAATAATTCAGCGTTTCTGTCACCTTGAACATTGGCACCACCGCCATCTTAACACCTTTAAGCCACTTGAAAATAGACCAAAAGTGCAAATGAAATTTAGGATCTGGCCATTCACTGAGATACTTACTTTTTCCAGTGCACACCGAAGTGCGAAGAACACACAAGCAACCAGGATGTCTAAAAACTTCTGAGAAGCCGGCAAGCGGAACCTTGACATTGATATCTCCACGAGGTTGAACACTTGGGAAATCCAAAGACGAGCTTCTTTTATCATATCATCTGAACACGAATCCGGACGAACTTCCGCTCAGGGATTCTGATTTGGAAGCTGTTGAGGTACATGCTTTCGTTCAGTTATTTGGCATTTTTTCGCTGTCTTTCCGCCGCCTATTCTCCTACTATAGAGGATAAGGAATACTGTGAAAGACCGCCATCGTGATAGGCCCTCCATAATCACTTTAGGGGATGTTTCACGACCACGCAAATCTAACCTTTTTCCGGATGAGAGTTTTTGAGTGGCATAAAAGGGATTTGTATCCTACCTGTACTCGGAAATGGCTGTTGTTAATAAGATACGAGACTCTCGCATGAAGTAACCTACAACCTTGAATTAAAAGCAGGTGTTATGAAAGCGCATTCTACCAACATGAGGTATCAAAATGGAAACATTCGGAAAGAAGGAATACTCAAGTGATCTTTGAGCAAACCAGGGAATTGTCAGCCTATGTTGAAATTTGCAGCTAAAAAGCTAGCAATGCTTTCGGCAGTTTATTCTCGAAGGCAAAAGAGTGAAATGGTGTCTCCATCTCGAGACAGCGCGCTGAAATCAGACTCTGTATGGGTTCATTATGAAGAATGGAAAGTTCGCTTACTTTTCGTTACAGGAATGCAGTCCTCCTGCAACTTCCTCGTTTGTGGATATCATAAATACTAAGGCATATTGGGTCATATTTCAGCTTCTCTCATACTACCGTTCCAATATGTTTGCTCTTTCGCATCTTTATTGCTTCGCGGATCCAGCAAAAGGCAATGGCTACCTAGTTATTTGAAGGTAATTCTCTCTGGCAATGGTCTTATGGGCAGAAACGTAACGGACCATACATACTTGTACGATAGCATTTGCTTCAGCGGTCATGTCTTAGAAATACTACAGACTTCCTGCCTCATCTGTGTGATACTCTTGAATCAAAATGACAATGATCAGGTTTTGCTGGTTTCGACAACGAAGATTTAGATATTAATGTCGCTCGTGATGCTTTTATCGAAACTCCTTTATTACTGCCTGACCAATACGTTCATCGACTTTGTGCTCAGTGTGCTCAGCCTTTGCTGACCGCAATTCGACTTCCGCTTACTTTAATAAGAATAGAAAGTCTAATTTTACTCAACAGTAGCTATTGACAACAGTTCGAGGTTCTTAAATAATGTTCGCCATCAACCCAGTTTCGGATGCAACCAAGCACCTTAGATAAACCGCTGCTCGGACGAGAATCCGTTCAGCATCCTATTATTCCAGGTTCACAACGTAAACAGCTTCACCGTATACAGATAGCAAAAGTGCCCTGTCAAGTAACACCACCGCAAAGGCAACAAGTAATCTTTTTTCTCCTCCTCGACAGCTCCTCCAACACAGGGCTTATTCAAGGCGTTAATTGAGAGAAAACACTTTAGTTGTTCGACATATCCGAAAATGGACGACTATTTGGAGGTGGACTCACACGACTGAGAACGAAGAAACGAAAGCTGGCTCATCTTATTCAACGTCTGCGTGTCAATTTAAAGCACCCTTATTCCCAGGGTCTATTTGCCTCACTCGACACATACACACATATACATGTACATATACACAGACAAACTGACACAGACAAACACACGTGGGCACACACACAGACACACCAGACATGTACCAGTACATACACGCCGATACTCAACGACATACACAGACAGGCACACTCAGACAACCACATACACACAAACATACGCGGACACCCAAAGACACGCATAAGCACACACAGCTATCGCGACCTAAAGCACTCGAACGAGTACAGGTGCTCGCTCGAATTTCTCTAATATACACACCAGTTCACAGAATATAAACGTGACCTTACAGCTTAAGCGTGTACGGTTCTCAAGAAGAATGGGACGACAATCTCAGTGCACATTTTTTTGCAGGGTTGGAAGTGGCCAGCCGACTGATTTCACGAATCTGATATATTCGCATGTTCAGAAAACTTTCGTCGCTTCTAATTCTCCTCAGAGCTCGGGCAACCATATCGGATCCAGGAGAACATCTCTACTGAAGGAATAGTTCACATTTTCTGGAGCCTTTCTGCTGTCACTATACTTTTAGTTCCAGTAGGCAACTGCATACGCCTTATACATGCAAAGTGCACCCAGACTAATCAGCGTTAACATCCAAAAGAGGGCTATATCAAAAGTCCTCCATGAAACACATCAAGTGCAGAATCCTCTCCTAATGACGCCTTCATTTGATGCAAGACTTGTCTTAAATATTCCGAAGTGGATAGCCGTGGTATTATAGTGCAGGCTGTGGTTCATGTGACCAAAATCAAGCAGTTCTGCACAATAAGATGGAAACTATTAATCTGTTTTTATTGTCTTTCGAAATATTGCAACAAAAACGGCTCAAAAACGCTCACTCGCAAAATAAACTGCCACTGAGACTTATATACAAAAAAAAACTTATAACCCCTCTACGAGACTACAATAATCTCTCACAGTGTTAGAATAAATATATCTGAGACTGTATGCAAAAGCGGAAGACACGACGAGCAAAAAGGCCTCTTGTTATGCGATAATCGATCCCGTGCAGTAGCTTTGATTAGATTCTATTTGCTTTATAAACCTTAAACTTGTATAGACGCCATGGGTTTCGAACGGAAGAAACGATGGATAAACGTATTATAAAGGCCGAAAACTCGAACCGAACAAGGCAAAGGGAAAGAAGAATGCGCAGCGCGAGATTCATCTCAAATTGCAATCATGAAAAAAGCAAATAAAAACGAAACGAAAATTCATATGAGCGCAAATGACCGAATTGTGCAATCAATACAGTTACAGTGATCATCGCAGCTGAACGTCTCCTGAAGCATCACTATGCTGCTACGATCGCATCTGCATATGCGATTGGCGTTTGAAATTATCCAGCTAGCATTGAAAAGTTCTATGTTTGAACGATCGCTTCGGCGGCAGACAGCGTGCTTCAGAAGCAAACATAAACGGAAACTAGAACAACTCTCCTTAAAATGTAGCAATTTGTCGCGATTTTCACAATAAATCAAGACAAAGCATCAGTGTCCAAAGCGGAACAAGTGATCTGTCGTTACGAGGATTCTTTTTTGGGCTGCTAATACCAGGAAAACATCACATCGCACAATTCATCTACAACATTTGTTGTCCAATTCAAATGTTACTTGAAATGTTTTGTTTGCGGAGAAAATCAAGTCGAATGTGATCAATTTACAAAAAAGGTGACGCATATCTGTTGAAATGTATTAGAAAGCATGGAATCTTAAAACGGAACTGTTGGAACGTCGGTTCAGAAAAAGCAATCACACATTCAACTGTGGGTGTTTAAGACTTAAACAACGCACAGCCGTCGCACAGAAGTTAATGGTTGTAAAACACGATCGCTCCGTCAAAACAATCGAACAAACCGACAACGGTGAGGAAGGGGAATTCGGAGAAATTTTTGAGTACATCGCCAGCATATTTTTATGATTCTGGCCAGAATCAAAGCAAAACCGCTTCATGAATGAACGTCCACAATGCGGTCCACAATAACCTGCATCGAGTGCGGTCAATTTCGTTTAAACAAACGGAATTTCACCCAACAGCACAATAAGGTTATGGTCAAAGATGAAAGCGTGACCGTTATGAATACATACTTTTCTAAAATAGACGACGTACATCTTCGCCATATAAAGAGCCATTTTAGCAAAACTGAATGAAACTGTGCCGATCGTTGACAATAAATTAACCACTCATTGGGAAAATAATGTTGGCCTGCTAATCGTCGAGCGAATCATTTGCGTCCCATCATAACCTTCGTAATGAAGTTGACAACTGCCGAAGCGGGCTGTTCGGGTTCCAACTCAGCGAACACATGACATGCGTTGTCTGTGCGTGAGCCAATCTTGCGTGCCACAAACGCAAACATCCGTGCACTCTTCACATAGCTTGTCAACCCTTCACTTATACACGAATTGTCCCACCTGCAAATTGAACAACTTCTGCATTCACGCGTGCAACTCCAAGAATCGGCAGATCCACTCACTGTTGTTTTGGCATTAACTTCTAATCATCCATGACATCACGTCCATACGCTTTCGAAACAATGACACTTCATAGAAACGCATTCTTACCTCCATCCCCCCTCCCCAAAAAAAAACCAAACCTTCACTCATCGCAAAACAACAACCCAATTTCAACGAATCGCCTTGCCGAGAAGCCTTCAACTAAGCAGTCTTATTCGTTTTTTTTTTTTTTTTTTTGGTATTCTAAGACGAAATCAACGGCATGCTATTGCTGGTGCATTTGGAATTAAAGTTTAGCGAGTGCGACTGTAGCCAGAATTCCCTAAGCACAATGTTTTCCTTTTCTCCTATTAGATACAGACATACGTTGCAATCCATATCTCCACAAAGATTAACTTTTTGAACATCCATTTGAACGACGCATATGCATATATAGAACAGATAAACCACATGAGAGATCAACTAAGCTACTCGCTGACGAATCAGTTAGGTGCTATAGCTTATCGGTTTGCAAGCTGAACCTAACAGAAATATATTCTATTCCCGCATGGACATAGATATACGCAGATAACAAACATACGCAGCCGTCTTCAAAGTGACGCAAATCGTTTTCGACTACAAATGTGCGAGGAAAAGGGAAAGAGAGATTAAGACAGTCGGATGGATTTCGCTGCTCGTGACAACTTGCGAGGCCACGCTGTTTCGTCAGTCATTAACCTCCTACCTAGCGCAGACAGAAAATCATGAAATTGGTTGGCATGGACTTGAACGTACTCGAACATATTTTATGCATTTTGAGACAAAAAGTGCGAACAAGCGATAATGCAAATCTCTCGCCTAAGTTTCACTAAAACCTACAACTCGATAACACAAAGAAACGATTCTTAAAAGCAGTTCCGAATGTTGACTGCAGAAAGCATTATCTGGGCTCGCTTCCTCACCACCACTTGACATTACCGTCCCGAGTTTTTAAAATATCCTAACTTTAGACGCAAATATATGCTACTCAGGAGTACGACACTAAAACTTACAACACGAATTAAAATTTCATTTAAACCCCCATAAACACTACGAAACGTTACACATGGACAACTGCGTGCACATTGCAACGAGCGATGATGATCGACCGCCACGACGTACGTGCAGCATACTTTACACCACATATTTTCGTATCTCAGCGACACGCCATGTATGTGCGTCTCGCGAACTACACAGCATTACTTTAACATGCCATTAGCTCATTTCGCAGGCATCATCCGCTTGTTGAACAACGGACTCTTAACGTTCCAGTCCGAATTCCTCGCTTTGCCCCCTTTAACAAATATATGCGAACATATACTTCCACTTGTTTGATAAAATCGTTTTATTCAAAGCAAAATCGACGACCGCTGTCAATGATTATATGTTACCCCAAACTACTGTCGATTTCGCATGAATTTCGTACGCCTAACTGCATATACGTCGAACGTACATTAGGAAACACATCGATTCCCTTCCGTCAACAAACTTCTTAGGAGCCTTCATGTACAGAATAGGCAGAAACTCAATGAAGTTATTCGAAACATCGACCTCGGTTTGAGAATAAAGAAGAAGTCTCGGCTCTTTTAGCATTATTTATCCAGTTATTCTATTAATCATTAAGGAAAAGTATCGGAGAGACAATAATAAATGCTTTTTTGTGGGTGGATGTGTGGAGTGGGGGAGGAAGGGGAGGAAACAAGTGCTGGAGCTTGTGAGACTTTAAACATTTACAAATTCAGTGCTAGTGACAAAAATATCAATGTATTATCAAGATTCGATGAGGTTTAGAAAACCTAATCTTAATAAAATTGTCACTTGAGCGTAACCTGGAATAAGTCTGACTCGAATATCCCCGTTCAATTACACTGAACTTAAATCCCCCCTCAGTCAATATACATATATAATGCGCATGTACGACTTCATAATACATACGTTTGTACGCACACTCTTACTCTTGAGCAAATTCGAACGGCAGTGATGAAAGAAGACGGCCATGGGTTACGAAATTAAAAATGACCGCGAATACTTATCGATAACAAAACTTTACCGCTGCTTGGACAACGTAAAAAAAATATAAGGCAGAGACTATCACATATAAGGCAGAAACCTCTCTCACGCTAATAAGCGAATATTCTGCACCTGAATGAGAAGCAAAAAGTAACCACGAAAAACCCGATCATGCTTACAAAAAATATAAACACTCTGATGTAAGAGAGAGGTAAAGCATCAGCAAATTTCAACGAGTGAATGCAATGTTACTTGATGCAAATTGCGATGGGTTAGCTCCTTTAAATATACTTTCGAAACAAACCTTCGAAAGACGCATTCGAATAGCTGCCTACAGAAGCGATGATAAAATCCACTCAAATAAGGCCTACAGAAGCGATGATAAATGAGCTTGAGAGAAACAATCCCTATGAATTCCACAAACAAAATTCCTTGTAACCACAAACTCATCACCATAATCCTTTAAACAGTGAACAGATTACCCACTCACGCAATCCACAAATTCTATTTTCCGAGAGTGATCGCACAGAATAAGAAGAAAGTTTTCATTACAGCATTTTTCATCCAAACGCTTTTCACAAGCCTTACTATAAGCAGCTGCTAAATAATTCACAACAATCGGCATTATGTTACGACACATCAAAAAACAAACACCATTACTTCGATAACTAAAGGACTGACTGCATTATGAGGTCAACGTTTTTTGCGTATACATCAGAAAAGACTGTGGAAAATCACCGAACGTGCCTGCTCATTGAAACTGCAAACAGTTGTCGTTTTGCTAAAAAAAGCAGCAGAGAAATTCTTTTGTTGCGAAACAATGCAAGTGAAGGAGAATTTGGAGAAGCGATAAGCCTTTAGATTCACCACTAATGAGCAATGCCATCTAGCTCACAAAGTTTACATACCTTCGATCGGCCGGATCGATGCCTGCGAACGTAACGGACTGAACAGGATAGTGGCGTCGAAAGAACAGCCGCCTTGTATTGTCCGTCACGGTAACCCCTTGCGAAGATACCTGCAAATACATTAAAATGTTAGCAATAAAAAGCAACGTTCAACTGGCAGCGATCAAAAAATCATTCAGAATTTGCAAACGAATTTTACCAAGCAATCAACCAAAGGCACGAGAAATGGTTAAACTGCCACTACCTACCTACCTGGAAGTCGCTATCACTCTAAAAGAGTGTAAGTTGTTTCTCCCCATTTTTGCGACCGAAAAAAGTTGAAAATTCCTCAAACTACCTCAGCACTGAGATCAACCTTGTTAATTACTCCGGACATACATGACAGTTCAATATTATCTGCACATTAACAGTACTATGAAGCTATTTAATATCACATGATAACAGCTCTGTATAGGAGGCAGTCTGCAACGTAAACTAGGATTTAACTCCCGACTGCGACCTTGACTGGAAACCTTCAGGTAAAGAGCTGTTTGTAAAGAAATGCAAAAGCTTAATAATGCACACGGAACCACAAAGTCTACCGCTGTAGACCACCTGCATCTCTGCTACATCAGCACAACATGATAACTCGGTAGAGGTGTCAAAGTCTTTCAACAAAAATAACAATAGAGCAATTTGGAACAGACTGTTGTGAAATATGGACAGACTTGGAACAGTGGGATTTACTCGATACGAAAACTGTTCAGGAATAAATGTGTAATGTGCTACTCGCTGTGACATAATTTCTGAAATTAGCCCTAATCAGCTGCAACCTAGAATCCTAAATCGATGAAATATATCGCGATTTTCAACGAAAAATCTTTATCTTCCCTAGATGAGCATCTAAGAAATCATTTTTTTTTGTCTGCAGGAAACTCCTAAATAAGCGTCAACTACGGCACTAGCGTCCCTTCCCCTTCCCCCCCCCCCCCCCCCCCCCCTCCCAAGGTTTGCCAAATTTTACTCGTTAGCAGTTGCTGTTTCACACTGTATCCAGACTGTGAGCAGCAGATGATAAATGACTGTTTCGGTTATCCAAAGAAAAAAGACACAACACCAAACGCACACAATTTATAGCAGTGGGTGAATGTTTGCTTCATACTTGTATTCTGGCGGAAATGAATGGCCCATAAGGGAAATCTCTTGTGTCTCAAAAAACCATATAACAATAGTGGATGCGAAAACCCTTCCAATACTCAAGTCGTGCACACATTCGCTGAACACCGCTAGAAGGCATAACGACGAAATAATGCAACGAACGATCAATAACTTTGCGCAAAACAGCCCGATGAATGAAGCATAATGATAGTACCTATTGGTGCACATATTCTGTGATAATTTATAATTTTGTAGTTCTAACTTTCAGGCATACTGCAAGCACCATAAAATGAATCTGTGAATAATATGGACCTCAATTTGAGCGATAATTTGCTTTGTGACTGATTCTGAAGAAAAAAACTACTCAGACTGACTTTACAGCAGATACGAGAAGGAGAAGTAGTGCTTCTCATATTGCTGATAATAATCGGAGAGTTCACAGAGAAAATGACCAACCTTAAAATGAACAGAGACCGGATGGACCATCTTCTTATTGTACAGTTCAAGTGCATCGCCAATACAGCGGCGAACAGCTTCTGGGCCTGTCAAGGACTCCGTATCTAACGAAGCGATATAAGTGACATTACATGCTGAAATTCGCAATAGCTACAGGAGCAAAATCGAATTTCTTGATTCAACAGAAACGAGATAAATCGATCAACTGAAAACTTTGCCTCCTTTTTGACAATAAACGTAAATTCGAACAACAAGGAGTGAAAAACTTCAGTCCCTCAATTCACGAATTTAGATAGTGCCACCAGGAGGTCGTCAGCTGTCTCCAGTGTTCACAAACGGTACAAAAAATCACATCAAAGATGAGAGTTAATTAAATAAACATATCTCGAAGCCAAATGAGTAAAATAAAAATGGAATCTGCGCGAAACACGTTATAACGAAACACGTGATTATATTTATCTTCGAAGAAATTAGAGATTCAGTCAATTAGTGGAGATCAATCCAACAATCTATGCTGCAGAAATGAAAGTAATTGATCGACCCAACCGTCTGTCCAAAAACGAAAGTTCAGTCGAATTCGATCGACCGGAAAATGGTTTCGATGGCTGCAACCTAAACTCGATTTCCGTCAAGTCTGCGCACTGTTCCAATAAGCCTGACATGAGATGAATTGACAGAAGGAAAGTCTATGGAAAAGAACGAACAATGGAACAGCTGCACGGCACATCAAACGTTGAAACATGTATTTTAGCAAATCGTTAGCCAGACCAGCGTATTTCATGAATTACAACTGAATAACGGAAGATAAGAAATAATGCATCGAATTTTAACTAACCTGACGGCTCATGCCAACTCTCCACAATGGATAAGACTGGCGCAAAACACAGTCCGTCCGCTTTCCAAATGCACGAACTTTGACATAGGTTTTACTAAATCAAGGTTCTGCTTCTCAAAAATAATGGTTCCGCGAGCTAAAACTCTGACAGAGAAATATACACATACACACAGTACTTCGCTCTGCAAACGTAAGTCCGCAAAGGTGCATAAAAGAGAACGACAAACCGGAAGCCGCTCACTTATTTCGCTTTTTCCGATTCTGGCCAAAAAAAAACAATGTGACATGGTGTTAAAAGAATTCTGGTATGAATGAAAACTTATGAAAATCATACCTGCGCCCTGCTGAAGAAGTGCCTGAGCAGCACTTATGTGTTCTGGTGTGGAAGCTGGATCGTAATCGGGCAGCAACAGCTTGGTGGGAAGCGCAAGTGGTGTTATTGAGTGTTGATAAACGAGTGCGGATAGGGTACCGAAAATGGGCTCATTGTTACAGCCCTTCAACTTTACACCCTTCGGTGATGGTTCGATTAGGAAGTGACGCACCAGTTCAGTACCATCACCTAGAATTATAAGTTCATGAGCCACTGAGACTGAAAGCACAAAGGAGCACTTTAAAGCTTAAATCTATGCTTTTCAAGACAATGTTCTATACATACAACAATAAATGTTTCCAATTAAACAAGATGTTATCATCAGGAACTCTAGTTTCCTTCAGACGCTTACTACAACTCTTATGAACTCTACACTCTCTAATCTCATTTAATTAACCCCTGTAATGCTATAACGTTTTCAAACAGGCACACGACTGTGTTCTTTCTTTAACACTCAGAACCACCAGAATTTCGTCGCAAACTGCGCCATCACAAGTTCACTGTAACTGCAATGAAAACTGAGCGATCGGCTGGAAATGTATTTTTTATTGTGCCAATAAAAAAAAATCAGGAAGGGTGGATGAAGACAATACGATGAAGTAAGAAATCGCCGGGAGATAGAATGAGCAGAAATCAACGCGATCAACGTTGTGTTAGAAAGTAATGAAATAATATGAAGAATGATGTAAGGAAAGGAGAGCAATCAATCTTTAAGCGACGAATGTCAGCGTCCAATAATGGCAGATATAAACATCGGTCAACGAAAAGCTTGTGAAGCATCTAGCGAGCCGTAGCAACTCGCCAGCCAGCATCGACCCAATAGCTGCCGCTTAGCACAGCTGCCTGCACACATAAAGCAACAACTCGCGATTCACATGCTTCAAAAAAAAAACACGAGAAAGTGCTGAATAATCGTTTCGCACCAAACTTTACGACATCAGTCTTCTTTCTTTTATAATTTGGTAAATGAGAATATCAATCATGAAGCTGCGAAGATGCAGCTCTTGACGAGACACTTCCGTTATATAAAAAACTTGCGAGGAAAAAAACGAATGCATATTACAGTAAAAACATTTAATGTATATAATATCAAAGACGGTAAAATGGGACCAGCCAAAAAGTCGAGAGGGCATAAGAAAAGGTATGACGGAGCTACCTGAATGAATGCCGGGTGGAGGCGTGGCCACTTTGAGGGCAAGGCCGAATGCACCCGGAAAACTATTGCTGTCACGAACGACAAATGTGCCAGGCGGTTTGTCCCTGAGCATGTTGATCGCTGCAAAACAGAGAAGCATAAACACATAAGCAACACAACCAACACAAATTCATTCACGCAGTAACACTCAATACGCATCGCGCTCTATTTCAACGCCAGCAAAAACGCACGGTACGTTCGGTCGAACGCACATCTTACGGCAAAACGAACATAAGCATCAGTGCTGGTATTTATATCTAGGCATACTCGTAAATAACTCAATCGAAATGAACACATACCTTCTTCTCTCGAGATCGTCGGCTTATACCAGTACTTGGAAGTGTCTTTGACGAACACCGGATGATGGTGGATAATATCGCCTGGCTCTAAAAGTAAACACATTCTCACAGTAAAATGACAATTGCATACACTTGCTACGTTCTAAATGCAATGGACCGACTGGGGAAAATCAATTTGAATGCGAAACTCTTCTTACGTTGCTTTCGTTCGTTCAGCGCAACATTCGGCAAATGATGTTTAGCCTCGGCGAACATAAGTGATTCGTTAGACGAGGAATGCCCTCCAACGAACGGTACATCAATTATCCGAGGCTCCGACTTACTGCTCACTTGAATGTCTTGTTGTGAGGTGTTACCATCAGGTAAATGAGTAGGCGATGTGCGTAAATCTGGCCCTTGTTCGGATATTATTCCCGGAGAATGCGATCGTGCCGCCAACACCGCTGCTACTTTTCCATGCGGATAACCATCAGCAACAACACTAGTTGATGCAGACGATGTGCCATGATATGAGCACGACATCCAAGAATTGTGTTTTATCCTTATGCCTACAGCACACTGATCAATAATTTGCTCAGCGATTAATGTGGAGGTGATCGGAGCTGGATGATCGCCAAAGATGAACGGAAGGAGTGGGCAGCCTCAGGGCACAAATAACTGCTCGTGCTCAATGGGCGAACAACAGAGGCAAGTGCGGCTGGTTGTAAAGGGAGCGGCCGATACGTTCGAGCGCAGCTGACTTCGGCAGCTGCAGCAGCCGCAGCGGACGATCGCCGTCTAGAGCGCAGTGGGGCGGAGCAGCGTAATGCTGCCTCCATAGAACCGCCCACCACGCAACCTTAGCTGGCTGTCTCCATGATCAACTCCGCACACGAGTCGTGCTCATCCTATCCCTAATAACACGGCGATGCCCATCTACCAGGTAAAATCGTGGGCCGCATCGGTTACTAGTAAAGTCGCGTTGTGTTTGTTTATTTGAATACATCTATCGCTGCCACCTATCCTTTGGCTCTTCCACTGACGCATTTTAAACGGCTTACCGCTGCGTCATTAATTTCCTCTTTCTTTCAGTTTTCAGAAGGCTTCGCTTGTTCTCGACTGCCGCTTCACTCACCATTTCTCCAACTAACGGATTCTACAGGATGACGGCAAATGAACCCCGTTCAATTTTGAAGCTCATGCGTTTGCATGGCATCTTTGCACTATTGCTTGCCACCGAATCAGTCCCTCTTTGCCTTGGCGCATTACTCTTTAGGAGTGAATGCATTAGAGTGCTATCAACGATATGTGTATACGCAAAGCTTGCTGCAACAGGGTGCCATATGGCATATACCCCACAATGACCAGCTTGAGATAGCGCATTTGAGGGGATGCCTCTGTGCAATCATCGAGTGCATGCCTACCTCTGCGCTATGAATATTCATTGGTTGGGGGGTAATGTGCAGCATCCACTCATCTTCAATACGAATCTACTCACCATTTCTAACGTAAATAACATTCCACCACTCACAAATCCATTATTTCGACTGCCACCTTCCCTCTCTCCTCATTCTCATTTTCGTTCTTCATTTCTTGTAAGTTTTTTTTTCTCCACTCATCTTGCTTTTCGCTCTGTGGGTCACACTCTTGACAGTGCACAGCTGTAGGATTTCACAGATACATCAAACAAATTAAATGACCTCATCTGAATGAATCCATAGTGTCATTCAATATTTGCAAAGAGTTAAATGGATGCTTCAAAAATTCAACGATTTACAAGGCGATGTCATTTGTGCGAGGGATTCAGCAACAGAGCAACACAGGAAAGTTGGGTAATTTGCTCATAAATTTGATTCAGGGGTAGCTGCGCATTCATTTTATGGGATATTAGCACCGAATACCTTCCAAGGCGATAGAAGGCACCTAAAAGTCCAAAAAAAAGAAAATGAAGTGCAAAAAAACGAAATTTATAAAACAAATCGCGAATAGTGCTGTCGGAGGAGTGGATTTTGAAAAACTCCTTCACTCCTTTGAGACAACTTATAATTAAGGTATAACGTATAATGTACTGTAATGCACTTTGTTCACTTCATTTACATACGGGCATCTTATCTTCTCATTCTCCTCACCTCTCGAGTTTCGATAAGCCTTAAAGGAAGCCATTCTCTCTCGAATTCTGTGGGCAAATATATTTTGCACGAAGTCTACGGAGACGTGGCATGCCGAAATTTTTGGTTTTATAGTTTTACAAATCAAAAATCTGGAATACTGAGGTTGTTCCTCTCTCATCTTTTTCTGAAAATTTCTTCATTTTGTGTCTACCGCTAAAATTTTCTTTTTTTTTCTAATCTTATATAGAGCCTCTGAGTCGCAAGAAACGTCGGAGAGCTTGAAGTTTAAGTTCATTTCAAAGAAATGAAGGGTTGATAACGGAGATGCTGCACTGTGCGGTAACTGACGCTTTGAACAATGCTATCCAAGTCACCAGCTTCACTGTTGAGTATCATCAATTATAATGCTTTTACTAAATATATCTCCACCGTTTTCATAAAGCGGCACTTTCCGATTGCTAGAAGAAAAGCTTAGTGCAGGCGAAAAATATAGTTACAGCGAATCGATGTGCGCGACATTTTTTCGCTGAAGTACTGCCGAAGAACGCTTCTTCAAAGTTTACTTTCCCATTGAATGCGATTTATGCATACCTAATAGGGACGTAACGCTTGGGAGTGGACTAGCAATCTATCTCTCAGGACATGCTTCATTGTTGGATTGTGTCCTTCAAAGCATAGGCAGTCCATAATAACTATCAAATTAAGAGAAAGAGAGCAAATTCAGACGACTCGGTCCATGGAAAAAAGTCTCAAAAATCCACTCCTACACTCCTCGATCAGAGAATAAAAACATGATGACCTCTCGCTCAAAATGCCCAACTTGTATAAACTTGACCTTTGTGCACATGAGCGTTAATTTTTGCTGATTCCCTGAGCTAGATGATAAACACATCACATATGTGCGAATAATGATTTTGACATCTTACTATTACTCATCATTTAAAAAATCGATGCACACGCTCCTATCAGCATCTCTTACAGTCCTCAAGTACCAGCTTGACCCAGCAAGCAACTGCAGGATGAAACAAGAAAATGCTCTCAACATGCACAAATCATCTCCTCGCTATTTCGAAATAAAAATAAGCTTGCACTAAGCTTGAGCGCGGTTACGCTAAATAATGTTAGTGATACCCAATATTGACATTGACAAAAGTACCCACCTAACGATGTCATCGACGTGCGTCGACTTTGTGCGTAGTACAACGAGCGTGGTGATGCGGACCTGAAAGAGAGAAGATAGGGAATGAGCGTCGATGAGAAGCAAATGGTGCGATAAGCGCGCACGATGCAAGATGGGAAGAAGAAGCTGATTTCGACACCTGTAGTTTAGCGTGTTCCCTGTTGGCATCGCATCGCTGGCACCGTTGAACAGTAAAGGATGATACGGCAAGGGAGTCTCCCTACGAACCGGGAACGATGGTGTCGGTGCTCGATTAACCGACAGTGCTGACCACTCCTGAATGAATTCACTACCTCATTCAATTATTCCATTTCTTATGATTTATTGGCGGTATAATGCGTCGGGGATAAAAACCTCGTCCAATTCAAAAGGCTGGTATTTTAATTGCAGTGGTTGTGATCGGAAAGAAATCGATAAACAGCGAAAGTGAATGACATGAGTAACAGAAAAAAGGAACTGCTATGAGTACCCTACTGCATAATATACCTTAATTTATGTTAAAAGCAAAAATATCGACACAGGAGGCTGTCAACTGGTCTGTAAGTGCTTTTGCAACTAGAGTGCAAAATCAGATTGACCACTTTTATCATAGGCTCTTTTTATATTACAACAAATAGAAAAGAAAGCAGATGAGAAGGCAAAAGAAGAGAGAATTAGAAAAATGTCTTAATCCTTCGTTCACAATTGTCTGAGGTTTAAAGTGTTCGTGACTTTCGTAAGCTGACGTGTACGCCCTATTTTTTCATCGGTATGTCAAAGAGGCCCTATAGCTCCAACTGATGACTAAACTCTTATTAGGCGGAAAAATGGAAACAATTACTGAAAAGCAGACTTCTCAAAACTGACGCATCTATATTCGAAACAGAATAGGAGTGATTTAAAAAAAAACAAAACTATCTTCTTTCCACGAAACGACTAATTAGTCAAATCAGTAAGCAAACAACGTTGTCTATACAAACGGCTCTCGCCCGCTAACAAAGCACGCTTGATGGCACTTCACTACCCCAAATAAAAAAACGATTATGGCCGCATTATGGCCGTAAACGATACAAAACATGCTCATTTGTCGAGCCAAAGTGGGCAATAGTACGCGCTCAGCAACTCCCTTATTGATACGCTCACCTCAACGGGAGTGATACCCCTTCTGCTCATCAACGGTGAGGAATTATCATTGTTCATATCTCTTCTCTTCAGAATTGATCGTGCTGAATTCGCCGACGGTCCTTCTATGTGAATATTCCTATCCTGAAAATGAACCAGCGGCAATACTCACCTTGAAATCATTTACCTTCCTGTTGAGAGAACTGCTTCGCGGATAAAATTCACTGCAATTTCAGCTGCTTAGGGAACTCAACAGTCAGGTGTTTGATCATATAATTTTCCAATTTTTTCAAACAGAATATGTGTTATCTACACCAGCATAAACTTCACAAAGCTATTTCATAAAATGTTGATCTTTTCAAACGAATTTCACTAAAACATTCCACAGTCGCTGCAATAAAAGTAAATAAATTGATAGCACGACGGAGACCATGATCTTGAGCTTCTTCCTGGCCTGAACCCGAACTCGAGTCGTTCCAGTGTCACTTCTGCATAACCCTCACTTAAAATATTTGCCTAAATAAGTAGCAATTGTCTAGCAATTGCGCAACCACCACTACTGCATAACCGAACATCCAGCTTTAATGTGACGATTTGAGTGTCCTTCTTCTTGGCACCGAAATAACAATTTCTCAATTCGAACAATGCCAGCTTTTTCAGGTTAAATCAAAAGAGAAGCATACCAAGAAAAATTGATGTGAGTGATTCATTATTTACTGAATTATCAAAGAGTCGAAAGAATAAAATACGATCACGCAAAAGTGAGGTGACAGCTGCATGTGTCACAATCGCTTCTCGCCAACTGAACAATGCTCATTTAATGGTTCAACATGTCAGTAGCACAACCTATGAAACCTATCTCTTAGAACTTCACCTGGAAAGTTCCTCATACTGGTGCTAAAATTCGGCTCATCTTGAAAGTAATTCTAAACAGCCATTTCAAGGGTAAAACACTGAGACAATACAAATGGCGAAAAATTAGGTGGGTGAGTGAGGGAAGGGGTAGGGGAAATGGACACTTTTCGGAGCAAAAACTGTCATTTTCACGAGTCTAATACTGCAGTTTCAAGGCAAACCACTAATTTGCAGTGCGATCACTTTAATTCATCAGAACCGCTGAGCAGAAAGAGATTTGAAGAAAGAAAAAACTAAATTTAAAATTTTAAAAAGGGGTATGTCGAGCACAAAAACAGGTCCTTCTTTTATAGGTTACATGGTAATAAATCGACGTAATTGCACTAAATCTCCCAGTTTGCTCCCTTGAAGAAATCCTCAAGCTTCGTTAAATAGTTTTCCCTATATACAAAGCACATTTATGCAAATAAGCCGGTAAACGTCCTGAAAGCTCTCTTTTCACTTTGCAAAGAAAAAAGCGTAAAAATGATATGGACTCAAAAAGACAAATGAAGTACCTGTACAATACTTCTGAGATGGCTGAATTCACCGTTATCCGCATCGTTGTTCAATTCGCTATCTTCTCCTCTGTTCAAATTGTTTCGTTCTTGCTGATAGGCTGACTGAAATGTGCACAATTCGACCTGAAGACTATTCATTACGTCACCGACAAACACTTCGTCGTACTTACCGAAAGACACCCACTCAGACAGAGAATTTGCGATAGACAATGGGGATTTTAAACTACAGCAAACAAATAAGCGTTTTATGACTGCAACTTTAAACAATTGCCTCTTTTTCTTTGACAAATTTCACCACAACAACATCAGCGAACACAGCTTCGAAAAGATTCTATTAGCAAGTCCTACCGAATGGCACTCTTTCTAAAAATTCTCATGTCCTTGCAGTATTTATATACATATTTTTCTGCGAAACTATACAGAAATTCAAAGGTACGAGTAGTATAGCTCTATAAATGAGAATTATTCAGAACATTTAAGAAATCAGCCCAAAGCAAAATATGTTCAGGTAATTAAAATGCAATCGTAGCACGAATATCTTCATAAGGCTTTCGACAAAGCTACTAAGAACTTACTTCTTGAGCTGGAGTACGAGTGAAAGACCTCCGAGGGAATGGACTGGCCGGAGGACTCCGTGATCGTGCTCTTGGAGGAGGCGTCGGCGGTTTATGACGAACAAACTCTGTTGATCTGAAGAAATACCCTACCACCTTCGCCACCCATGTCAATTCGTACAACATTTTGGAAACTAACCAATCAAATTAGATTCGACGTTAGGGTATAACCTACTGTTTGAAAATTCAATATCATACTCAGAATCGGAAAAAAGTGCACATAAACTGTTATCTAGAATTGGTGGAAGCTTGTAGGAATTAAATCACCTAATACTTTTGCTTTGCTAATTATCAGTTCTTCAGCAAGAAAAATAATGAGCAACGCAGCTACACATGAATAGAGAGGTTTGATGCGGATGTCGATGATCTCATTCTCATTTTTAAGCTACACCCTGGTTAAAGCAATACCAAATTTAAAGCTATCAAAGAGGCCCCAATGATGCAAAACGACCAAACAACTACAATAGTGGCAGCCAGTAAAAGGTGATGAAGGCTAAACAAATGAAATGTTTCTATCCTTTATTAACAACGAAACAATAAAATGGTTAGATGAAACATGAGAAAATGGTGCCGTACTTAGGAGGCATCACTCTACGAGGTGCAAATGACTCTTCTCGTTCTCGGCGTTCAGGATAAGGAGATCTCGTGTTCCGAAGACGTTCCTCCTCCATACGATATTCGACCAGTGGATCGCTCCGTTGACCGTAGCCTTCAACACTGTAGTTTCGTTCATCGCGATCTCGGACCAACTGACGATCATCATTCGCATGCTTCAGCTCCTTCAATTAATCACGTTAACTGAGTTTCAGAGTTCCCTACAATCATTTGGCGCAAAACCACCCCTACTATTCTTAGTGTCTGCAGCCTTGGTTGAAAAACAGATAACTAGTGCGATCATATGCGGAATAATGCTTAACACCTTCATTAAAAACTTACAGAAGAACTCAGATTTACAGATGCACCAATATTTCAATTATCAGAACCCTTCAGTAAAACATTCTCGTTCTTTTACAGCCAATATGAGTGGAGAACTTCTGCAACAATGCATAGGGAAATTTGCGGATTTCTCCATTGCGGCTGAAAGAGTGGAGAATACGAATAAAACCTCTATGTTCCACCTACGTCACCGCATTACGTTCAACATATTAAAACCCTTAGTTTTTACGATATAAGAATGCAGCAATTAGTAAGCCGGTTGCAGCAAAACTTAAGAAAATATTTCTCTGAGTTGTATTTGGCTATGAAAAGAGAAAATAAAATATAAACCGCAGCTATTTCACAATCGCTTATCACTGATAAGTTATACCACGGCATCTGGTGGGCATAAAGCAGCAAATAAAATACTACGTAAACATTCTCAAATATAACATCACGGCGAGGAAAACAAACACCTATGATCACAATAAAATACTTAATCGTGAAAAAAAAAAACAGAACAATACTGACACGAATTTCAAATAAAAAGCCTGCGCAAACCTCGAGAAGCATTTTCTCCTGCCTTTTCCTCCTCAGCACCTCCGGGTTGTTCTCCCGCTTTGTTTTCAGCTTTCTCAGCTGATACTTCAACCAATCGTCGGCGTTTTCGGCATCTGTCAACGAATCGTAACGATCGTCGTAGATTCGGCTCCCACGTGATTCTCTTCAATTTGTGAATTATTGCACTTATATTACACTAATTTCTTTAAAGAATTTTATCATAATTCTGGTAAAAATGAAACTACCATAAATTGGAACTTCGCAACCAGAGCGTTTTTAGATTCCTTTCAGCAAAATGGAAGATTAGCGACGACCTTGTTGAATATATATTGAATGATGGAATTCAGTATATTCTTCCATTTTGCGGCATCGAAATACACATATGAAAGTTATAGCCGGGCGGTTGGAGCGAGCACAAAGGACACTTTCTTTTTAGGAGAAAGGAGCCATGAAATTTGTTCGTTTAACTTCCGGTTTTTCACCAATTCTTCTTCCAACCAAAAATAGAGCACAACAAACTGCCGCACATCCCCGCTTCACCAACAGAAACAGCACGGCACGCATGCGTAAATTCACACTACACTTCCTTATGTTGGTGAGCAGCTGAAGCAGATTTATATCAGCAGAGGCTCCATCGTTGCCTTCTTCTGTCACTTGCTCTAGCGCATCATCTACTCTAACAAAGGGTTTCTTCGTGCAAATCTCTTTTGAGATCACTGATGTTGCATATAGAAAGCAGTCGCAGCTGCTGAAATCTTCAAAAAGTGGGAAAACGAAAGGGAAATGGAGCCGTCTTCCTAACTCGTTTCAAATAAATTATAATTTCATTTCATTTATTGAAATTAGCATTACAATTGCAAATGTGGTTAATTAGAAGTCCACGTGCGCAAATACAGAAACATATAATGAAACCCTATCGCTGTAGCCGAAACGATCTAGTGTTAAACAGTCCCATAAGTTGGCAATGTCATGATAACCGAACTGATACGCTTATTACGGCCACAGAGCCTGGCACGAGCTACGCTTGAAAAAAGGAAGTAAAGTGATCAAAGAGTAACTTTCAGAAAGCACTCAATCATTTCAACAAAGGATGCACTCATTTCGACGAGACTGTTTTGACGACGTATTCAGCCTAGCACAAAGTAAGCAGTTAGACAATTTAATTGTCCAATGACTGTGTTCAAAGGTCACTTTTACGACCTGACTGCATAATGGAACTTATTTAAGTATGAAAGCGCAGCGAAAAAGCAAACAACTGTTTCACCTATAAATAGGTGCGGAAGTGGCTGACCGACAATTGCGACTCCTGAACAAATCGCGCTCACGAGCCAATTCACTCAACGAGGTTGCTGGCTTCGGGGCCGAGATCGCTTCGTCTATCGACGTCCGATCCCTGAAACGCAGCACAACGATTGGACAGACTGTGGAGACTGTTAAATGTTATACGTTTAACCACTACTAAATGTGAGATGATCAATAAATTGGAAGATGACGTTGGAATATACAAGGTGTACGGAATATATACCGTCCTCCCATCGCTATTTTCCCCTCTCCGCACCCAATCTTCGCATAGTAATATGTGCAAGATGATCGCATGCATAAAATCATCGCACAATGAGCATCATAATGATGGGGAGGGGAAGGGGGAGAGACAGATTAATGGAGTTAAACACGATATAATTTAAGCTGGGAAATACTATCCATAACTGAATGCAGGGGTTATCGCAGATTCCATCAAAGCGATATTACCAGCGAAAGATACCTATTGATGGCGAAAAAGCGGAAGCTCGATCCTGTCGATATATTTGAAGAATTTAAAAAAGCATTTCAAAAAATGTTTTTTGTTACACGAGTTCGATGGATTTTAAACTTTGATGTTAGATTCAAATTTTTAATAATTAATTCACAAGTCTTCTTTTAATAATTGACCACAGAAAAATTCAGAATAAACTAACTTTTCTATTGCAAACAAGCATTCGCACTCACAGAATTGAAGAGCACTTTCAGTAAGCATATCCTTCTCATAAAAAACATTCGAAATTCTAAACAATCCACCTCAATTTAGGATAATCCGTAAGCATGATGTATCCTCCACAAGTGAAAAGCATACTGTAAGCTAGGCGAATTTGGAGCCCAACCTTTGTGAGATCTCCTTGAGGGGTTTACGAGGCAATTCGACGCTCTTCGACGTAGGTCTACTCATTGCGGACGCGGGTCGTCGAATTGAGCCCGCATCTGTAACATGTGTGGCCGATTGCGCTCCTCCCGACTCACTACCAGTCACATCACCATCGGTCGACTGTGGCACGCTATACGTCAAATAGAACTCTGGATCACACAAATCATCCATATCACTGCTGAAAATTGAACCATTCTCCGAGGTAAACCCACGACTTTTATAGCTATGCCAATCAGTCACATGAATCATGACAGGAAGTACGGAGATAGGTTCAGAAAAAAACCTCTATCACCGTTCTTATGCAGCAACGGAAGTATGCTTCAGATAGGCGTATTTTTAAAATTTGGCATGCACACAAGCGATTGCAAACGACACTGACTCTCAATGCATGCATCACATTATGAAACGATACCTTCAGCCAAAACTGACCACGAGGCCTCAATGAAGTAATCAACTCAAAACGGCGTCCTTCGACAAAGACGCCAATTTCATTTATTTGTTCATGTGTTCATTTATTTACCGTTTATTCATCTATTTATCGATGTCTTCAAAATTCAATGCGCAACTTGCATTGTTTTTATTAGTGAAGTGATTGAAAGCTGAAAGGACGTTCTGGAAAATATGATGAAAGAAGAGCTCTAAAAGCTTTAACATCAACAAAACGACAAAATATATCAACTCACTTATAGGCATCATCATTCAGCGTTCTATACGAACCGTACTTCGTCTTTCTCCGCTTCGTTGCTCGCTTCGCCTGCTCCACAATCTATAGGCATGAAGGCAACTCTTAGGGCTTATTCACTTTGTAACCAACAAAAGCCGAACGATGAGCGCCTCTCTTTGTTATTACAAAACATAACGGGCACAACGTACAAAGAGTCTTTAAAAACCACTGTCAGAGATGACAACAAACTGCATCCTTAATGTTGCTTATTATAACAAAGAAAATGCACAAGAAACTGCACAAACAAGAAATGGCTTTCAAGCCGCTGCTTCATAAGATCATAGTGCCAAAATGGCAATCTGAATAAAATCACAAGCGCAAAACATTCTCCAATGGAAAGTGAAGAAACGCACCAATGGCTTTTCTTCGATTTGTGAAGTGAACTCGTTTGCTGATGTGGTCCTCGTATTAGCAACACTTGGTAAAGGCCCATTGGCACGCGTCGACTCTTTCATTATATCACGTTCCATCGTCTCGGTGTGTTGATTTTTCGTGTATTCGGTAGCAATCTTCAAGCACGGAATGCCGTTCATTTGAGAGCAGAAATGCATATGGAACCAAAAATTGCAAATAACGTGTTGCTTTTTATAAAGTGGATCTGATGCAATAATATTCGTGAAAAACTCCCTAAAAAATAAAAATAGCTTCTGAAATGAAAAAAACGCAACTGCTAGGAATGTTCTATCAATTTTTTTAACGCATTTCAGCAAAGACTGCAAAATTATCGTCGTCAGTGATCGAACCTGAACGCTTCATACAACAGCAGTAATTTCAATGAGCATTTCAATTCACATTTGTGGAAATGAGTGAGTGAACCAAGAAATGATTTCAACATAGATCAACATCTACCTATGCATGGGTATCCATGAAGAAAGATGGCAACACTACACGGTACATCAAGATAGCATTTATCCTAATTCTCTGTGAAAACTCCTCCAAAAGACCAATAGTGAAATGGACAGATATGACCGTAACGAACGATTTCGAACAACTCAATTAGCGGTGGCAATTCCCTCAAAAAACCTCCAAAGTGCATTAAATCCCTCACTTCATGTAAAACACTGGTGCTTTTTAGCCATACCGCTGATGTCACAGCAAGCGCTAAAAAAAGAGAACACGAATAGTGCAGTGAATTTTCAATGATCGCCAATCAATCGTTCAAAGCAAAGCGCACTTCATCAGTGATAACGTCTACCAGTGATCGATGAACTTGCACCATCGATCTTTCTTCGAATCTGGATGAGCACAGAAACAAAGACTCGACTAAAATTCTAACAATCTAAACACCGCAATGATACATATCGTATAAAGTAAACAAACCTATAAATTCAATCGCTGCGCGCAAGTGGTCATTCGGACTTTAACTCAAACACTTCGGCGACGTAGTAATCGTGCAACAATCCTGTTGTACAAGGATATATGGCCATAAAAGACCTCGTTAAAATCGCGCTTTATATGTTAATGATACTGACAGCAATATGTGTAAACCGCTTTGAAATTCGCGCACTTAGTATAAATGACTCAAGAAATCACTCACTTGCATACCCCTTTGTTCGTTTAATTGGAATGTAATGGAAAAAGAAATGAATAACACAATTAGATGAAGGAAGATGCTAAATTTGTAGATTTTGATGAAAAGATTATGTACGGAGAAATAATGCTTAAACAACGCTTAGGACCACATGTAACAACGCATAAAACAATGTGAATGATTCGGATTTAAGCAGCAATTGTGGCGACGCGATATGTTCCGAGGAATTAGGTCATTTTTAATCTGTCAGGCTCTTTCCTCTCCTCTTTCTTTCGAAAAATTTGCCCACAATGCAAGTTGCAATACCGCACTCCGAACAACGCAAAATCCGCAGCTGAGGTCCATTCATTTCACTCTTGTTTAACCGCTCACTGCGTGAAAATGGTTGAAAACCTTAAAGTTTGTTGACGCCTCTGTCCCCTCTCTTCTCCTTGCGAGGAAAACAAATTGGATGGGGAATAATGAAACTGATCCTGCAGAAATAAGAGATCACGGAAATCATGATTTAGCAATCAACTGGTCATAAAATTTGAAGCTGCTAGTAAAAGGTTTCTTTTCTTGAACACATGCTTCTTCGGCAAATTTTTCCAGCTCACTTGTACAGATATGCATGAAAATGCATCAGTATTATAAATAAGGAGGACGACGTAACTTGAGCGTTGCCATTTCAAATGGCCTTTATCAAATTCATAAGCATTAGGAGTTGCTAGACGGATTACATTCAGTTACCTTGTCAATTTCATCGTCCCATTTCGGAGTTTCAGGTCTGCGGACCAAATCGGTTGAGACTACCGGTACACTGGCAATTTCGGAGGGTAACGGTGGCGTATCGAGAGCGCTTGGTTCATCAACTCGCTGCCATTGCAGTGGTTTCCGTGGTGTTGTAAAATGCTCGTTCAGTGCTCTTGCTGGTACATAAGAGAAGCATTTGCTCGCTGGATCATACCTCAAAAAGCCATTCTCAAACACGGTATTCGCAAAATCTCAATCGAAGGTCAACTGTGCGAACTACAAATAAGAAACAACTAAACAAACAAAATCCAGCAAAGAATTGCGCATCTACGACACATCATCCACGACTCACTTCATCTAGAGGGCCTCCCCTGCAGCTCCACCAGCCTCAAAAAAACCCAATGAGAAGCATGGGAAATGGAAGTGAAAAATCACAAGTGATAAAATCTTCAAATATACTAACCAAAAAAGAGACATTTAAATTAGGCGGAACATCGTCACGGGCAAACCTTACACCAAAAAATCTTCAAAGGAAAAGGGAAATGAAATAACGCCAACTGAAATTCCTCCATCGTGAACGATATGACGTAGGCTGATAAAAACAAAGACAATTCAAAGTGCCTTTAACATTACCACTGATCATAATTCCCTTTCGATTCCAAACGCGCTTTTCTTCTTATTCATTCCACCCAGTGGGGGTGTCCATCCACAAGTCTTGCAATTTCAGAACAGAAATCTCTCCCTCACAGCCAAAAAAAAAACTATCAAGTGGCGTTGATACTTTGAGCGCCTAGGAAAACAGCGGATATTTATAAAATTTCGTTAAAAAGGGCAAACTAGTCATCTTTCTCCACACATCACATTTTTTTAGCCTTGTGAGAATAATCCAAGAAGTTTGCAGTAATGCGGTGATGAATTGTAATCGCGAATAAATTCGGAAGCAAATTCCCAACGGTACAAAACTCTCAGTTCTGTACGCTCAAGGATATTGCACTGCAAATGGAAACGGCAAAAAAAGTGTTAAAAGCTTTAATTTCGATGATTTTCGTGTCAGAAGAAAGGATATGAACGCCATCCCTCTTCGCCTTCCTCCTCATTGCTCTCGCAAAATTTTGGACTTTGGATGGCATCAAAATAAAAGAATGCAGAAAGTGATAGAAAGAAAGGCTAAGCGGCTCCTACGCACATTATGCCAATCTTCCTCATTCAAGCATATCTGAGGATTTCGCCGTGTATAAAACATGATCGGCTATAAAATCTTTAGTTTCCTCAAGGTCTTCACTGTGTCTCGAAGCATTCATTAGTTTGCTGTGACTTTGCTCAGAAACTGTATGCATAATACAGCGGTGTATACTAAGTTGAGTGAATCATGAATGGACAAAGCGAAGCAGCACGGAAGAATATCCCACACCTAATTCATTCCTCTCCAGTATATTAATCATATAAGCACCCTGGAACAACCCTCTTCCCTCAATGAAAGTCTTGCTTTCAACAACCACTTAACACTGTTTACGATGAACTGACTATTACTTCTTTCCAAAAAAAAGTTGTGGCGACAGAATGCATCTCTATCGCACTAAATCCATGAAAATGCACATTTTATCCGCATCGCTAAAAAACAAGCTGGAAATTGTCGTATAAGACTTCGTTAATACAGCCTCTCCGTACCGATATCTCAATCTTCCCAGAACCCATCGCCATTTCACATCCACATATTATGTTCTGCAGGCATATATGGTTTTCCTCTAATATACTGGCAGACATTCAAACTGCAACTAATTGATTGTTTCAGAAGGAGGCCTGCGCACAACGACCTCCATATCACAGCACTTCCACTGAAAAAATTCACCATATTTTTTCTATTTATTTTGCTCCTCTGAGCATTACTATCCTATACTTGATACTAATGAAATTCAACCTTGTTTTGTCTCCTTGAACTTTTCTGAAAACTTGTTTGTGAGCATACGCCATAGAAAAATCGAGCGATGGATTGATAAGTAAACTTACTCTCTAAACCACAATGCTATTTGCTGAACAAACTACTGCTGTGCGATTTGCATAGAAATTGATACCAACTGCATCATGAGAGCCTAATCTCTACAGCAACGATCAGCCCAACGTACCCATCTCTCTTTCTAGAGAGCAGCAACACTAAAAGGTTTCATCGCAATGACCGCTGAGAACATGTTAAACAAGTGTTGCAATGTTCCATCAAATGTCCCATCGCAAAACAGCTGCATTTCAGGAGCGCTTTCAACAAACAGTCTCATGTGCACAAACATAACGACACCTTCCATAAAAGACAGGATGTCTGAATAAGAGGGCAAGTGAGCAACCTTAATCACAAAATAATGAAAATTGGGAAATGATTAAATTCCATAAAGTAAAAGAAAAATCAAAAACTTAACCGATAACTTTCGAATTTTCTCTCATCTAAAATGAATCTCTTGGTAAATCCACCAAATTTCCAACTACCGAAGCTTTCTTTATAGTTCTGTTTCAAAAAAATGAAGGAATGAAGGAGCTGCCAATTCCAGGATTCCTCCCTTCCTACTGGGTGAATGAAACATATTGAAAATATAAGTCTTGGGTGATCTTGTTTAAATTATACAGGTAACTTTTTAACCAGCGAAAATTGTACAAAAGTCCAAATGAGAGAGCTCTCATAAGTTAACAAGCATCTTATGTTTTTGTGTATGTAGAAAGAATGATTATAAGAATATCTTATCATTGTGATTAGCTCTCTTCTACTTTGTTTCCCAACCCGTGCCTTCATATCAGACCCTCCCCATTTCGTTTGTCAGTATAACAACTGCTGAGCATGGAAATGAAGCGAGCAAGAAAGAAAGCAAAATAAAAGTACATACCTGTCCTTGCCGACAAGATCCGGTTCGATGCAAGGCGTTGAACGACCATCCATTGGACTCGCCGAACGCGATGTGGGTGCTGGTCGCACAGTGGCTGGCAACGCCGAATGTGAGCGTGTTAACGTTGCATGATCAACTCGCCTAAATGCAGCATAATTTATGCTTTAGATAGTGTAATTAAGTGCATGTAGTTTGTGCGTCGACATAATAAAATTAAGACGTGTGCCTCACTAATGCAACCATAGTGTAAACTTATAAATGAAACGACAACAACATTCTCCATTCTGGAAAAAGTACTAATTAACCTGAGCGGTCGACTCCTATGCAACAGTGCTACAAGTTGTCTTTTTAAATCGCATCTCAGCATGTTACCAATTATATAAAGTAATTCAATTTGCATAGGAAGTTCTTTTGTATCTTTAATGTAACAAATATCTAATGTTTTTCAGAACTTCTGACATGTTCGTGCTCCAATCTTCAGAAAGAGCCTCTTCTTATGGAATTGTAGCGCATCTAAACGAAACCAACCTATCGCAGGGCAATATAAGGCACTGAAATACAGCATACACAACAAGTATAGTTCCAACTTGGTCAAAGATAACAAAGGCTCACCTCGCATCATCGCCTTCTGATTCTTTCCTGCTTGTATCAACGCTGAGTCGTGGCTTCGGTGGAGGAACAGGTGGCATTCCTCCTTTATCCTAAAAACAAGTGGTTACAAAAATACTACCAAAATACACCCGAGTATTTCAAAAAGAGAATGAAACTATTTAAAAAAGAGGTTTCGGCGATAAGAAGAACAGGAAAGATTTTCGTAAACTAAAGCAGCATTCATGTCGAGGTCATAACACATCGAAAAAGCTGTCATACAAAAGCAACTATCCCATGTTTTTGAAGGAGGTGACCTGACTTGGGGAGGAGGATGAGGTCGTTGAAGCTGACAACATATTTCCTCTCAAAATTTCATATAAGAATATAATATACACCAGATTTTGCAACAGGCAGCAAAATGCAGCATTCATACAGCAGTGCGGAACATAACGTATCACGTATATAGACAATAATTTTTTAACATTCTATGAGGAATTTATTCACGGAGTGGGCATTTTCATTTTAAAACTCGTCAAAGCACAAGATCTGCACGGCGTGCTCGAAACAAGGGAATAATTCATTCCCTCCAATGTCATGAAGAAAGGCGGTTTCGACGAAGATGGACCTTGTGAAGGAAGCGGAAATGTCCCTCTTACAGCTAGCAGTGCAATGATAAAGAGTGGAAACAACATAGTAAGTAGGACGGGTTCACTAAGAGCGTCTAATCTGACGTTTTCGGTTAATCCACCTGAGAATTAAGGTTATAAGCTGATGTTCACATCGGCAGTAACTTCACGCATCTTCCAACCAATTAGTCAACGAAGATAGGCGCGCTCGAAACGGCCACGCAGCTGTTATTACATTTTTTTCCACGCTCTATCCGTATCAGAACCTGCTTCACTGCAACATTCTATACAGAGACAGGATCTATGACCAGAGAGATGACTGCGGCTGTACGGTTTCAATGGTACAAATGGAAAGGTGCAAAGTGCACCATCGAGGATGACTTGTGTACATATGGGACGTGAAAAAGAAACAACAGTGTAACAGACCTAGTCATTCAGCACAAACCTTCCAGTGCTCTCGATCAGTAATCAAATTCTCAACCAACACTAGCATCACTGGCGGTTACCACGGAACTTCCGCAGAACAATGAAGAAAATTCACTCAGACGATTAATAATGATGAAATAAGAACGGACTAGAAGCGGCAAACAAAGTACTGTTGAACAGTTTCTCATTTTTCGTTTATTAGTGCAATGAAATGAGAGCGACTGTAGGGAAAGACAAAAATGAGACTGAAAAAAAAAACGAAAACAATTTCTGTTTAGTGATCCACGAGAAAAATCGACCGATCAGGATCGATACAAACGTTTCATTGAAATCGATATTTCCGAAGTCGAAAGAATCACACCCACGGAGCTAATCGTTGCTGCATTATTCACCAAGGACGAAATGTGCTATTGTAGAAATGTGGCAAGGAATACGGCTGAACTTTGACTAGATTTGATTATGTAAGAACGCATAAGTTCCAAGCGCAACATGAATTTCAGAAAATGATAAACTGGAATGGGTTTAAAGACGAATAACTTCGCCAAAAGCAGTATAGGTAACGCTGGGATTAGGCTCAGAGAACTTATTGCTTCAGAAATATGCCAGATCCAGAACTTCTCGGGTTTTGAGCTGAAAATTTCATGGACAGGCACCTACAATGCACTTATTCACATGCAACGGTGCAGAGATAGAAATACACAAGAGAAACATATGTTCACAAGGATAAATAGAGGCGCATCCATTCGGCCAAGAAAATCACTAGAAATAAGCAAAAACAAATAAAATTAAACATTTGCTGAAAACATGGTGCTCTATTCAACACTGTTAAGTTACAAACAGCTATTGATCTATCATAATAATAGGTTTCAGTCTTCAAGGTAAACGGAACAGGCAGAGCTCAACGATCGATTGCAAAACACAGGACGACTACTGTTTTGCAATAACGCCGCGTATCAAAATAAAACAATGGTGAGGTGCTGCCAGTAAAACAAATGCGCAATCGAGGATTGCATTTACGTTGGCGTAACAGCTGACTAGAGTGTTCGTTTAAAATGCGGCCAGAAAACAGTAGACGCGCTACTGCTCCCGATCCACAAATCTGTTCACACCCGCATATGAACGCCCCCACCAATCGCGCAACTCCCGAATTCCACATACCTCACTTTATTAATAGTTGCACAACTAAGCCTGCATTATTATTGCAATCTCTTTTCAAAACCACCTCGATGAGCCTATGAAGGTCAAAGAATTTGTTAAAAAATCAAAAGAATTTGCTACCATTTATACTTTTTACGATTAAGATGACTCTTTTCGGTTTACTTTGCAAATGAGAATAATGAAGGTTACCTGAAGAAACAATCATCACAGATGACAGTTCTTTCAAAATCTAACGGTAATTACAGAAACGCCTAATTCCATCTTTGTTTATATACTGTTATAATAGGCAATGATCTATATAATAGCCTATTATGTTAATAAATAGCACATTACAATTTAAACATTAAACTTCACCATATGCTGCAACTACGATAGATATTCCATTTTGAATGCAAAACTGATAACACTACTAGGAGGAGAAGAGAGGGCATTCGCTCAATCACTTTATGAAAACAAAAATATGAGTGCTAAATAATGCTTCTAAATCAGAACTGATTGGACCATTCGCATGAATATTCCAATAAGGATTTCTTTTCCGACGTATCGATAATGCAAAATGACAAAAAAAAAAACTCATCCAAAAGTTCAGTTTGGCGGATTAATTACAATACGATAGAGAATGCTTGCTACTGGCTTATTCATTGGTGTACAAAACTAATTTTGCTTTTCTAGTTCCACCTCACTCTTTGGCTGAAACAAACGACCAGACATACACATTGGTGACAAGTGTTTAAGAGTACATGTCGGTCCGATGTCAACAGCTTTTATTTCTCACAAATCTATACGCCTAACAGCTGCCACCTTAAGAATCTTCGCAATGCAACTGTTCTTGCAGTTCATGGATGCCGCTCTTTCCTTTCATTTCCAGCGCAAATTTGTCGAATGCCTTCGCCGATCACTTCATCCTTATCTCATAACATTGCTTGCGAAAAATCAACCGCTGCAGCCGATTTCACAACGGTCCCAAATCTTTGCATGTTGCATCACGAAGAGATTATCTTTTCTCGAAACCGAAGATAAAAAATCGACGGAATTTAAAGACTACAAGCACAAAAAGGTATTATGCAGCGTGTAGTGTGTTCAGCTACACGCAAAGAATTTCATGGAGCATTCAATTTCCCTTCACTTGCCGAATAAAAGCGTTTGAGAATGGCTCAGATCAAAAAAGCTAGCGACTTGACCGCTTCAAATGTCCGCTCCAATGGAATTGCATGAATTGTTCTCATTCGCTTTGTGTAAACAATGTGGTACAGTCGGCAAAATCGATCCTAAGCCAAAAAACTGCGCAACGCAAGCTTAGGAGTTTAGACACACATTATACAACCGCATGGACAGGCACATCATAAGTGGTTAGACAGACAGAAGTGTTCTTCAACCACTCTTTCACCTCGCGACGATATAACTATCATATACACGCAATGGATTAGCTCATTTGGCGAACTACAGCCCGCTAATGGCTAGTTTTGCCTCCCGCGCTCATAAGTGCGATGCCTCAACCGTAGGATAGCGGAGGACCTCCACTCCTCTCCTCCAGTGAATCATTTTAGTAATTGCAGTGTTAGGGCTCTCCGACAACGGGGTACCACAGATGCAAAATTGACGTCCCGTCTGAACTGGGTATTCGCGGTCCGAATGAATGCAACAGTGCGGTGCGCGATAAGGCAGCGCAGTCTTGCACAGATCTCAGACTCCAAATATCGCAGAGAGCAAACAGCGAGAATCAAGCTGAGCGCAGTCGTAAAATCGTCATGTCGCATAAAGAATTTTGCACGAATATCCGCTCAGCCTGGTTACAGCAAAAAAGAGGATATATACGATGACATGAGGTGGGGATGCATACAATAAACACAACAACAGAAACCACATATCACCAATGTGGAAGGAGTGATTACGATCGTTTTACACGTCACTTCTTGCGAACAACAAAATGGAAGAATGCGACAAAACATCAAAAAAGAAAAAGACGTTACGACGTTGCAGCAATGCATTCACTATTCTCTCTCACTTACTTAACTATCACCCTCAATTCCTTCAAACAAACAAAGTGTTTTCACTATACCCAGACATATGTAAACACAGTAAATATTTTGCAATAAGCGAAACCTTCTAGATACTCTGCTTTTGATAAGAAAATCATAGGTGAAAATTTCTTAGAACACCTAATTTTGAAGTCAACACTCTCTAACTTACCACATAAGCTAAAAGAATAATCTTGAAAAAGCTATCTGTAGTGCAGAAGAAATGACGCAAGGAAGTTGGGATCACCTTAGATGTATTGGCTAAATCGGATCCGATTCCTGAGTCAGTGCTATCGGCTGGACGGTGAATTTCTGCGTATTCCGGTGCAATGACGTCGCCCACCAACGATCCACTTCGATCTAAAAATTGTTTTTTAGATGTCAAATGAAAACTGCTTTTCACTGTGCTTAATTAAATTACAGTCCATCGATATACCAACAACTGCTAGAGCCGCTAGAATTTTTGCCGGGACGAACACCACTTTTCGGTTTTATGCTCAGCATTTAATAAGGTCACTGAAAAAAGATATCAAAATAAGCGCAGTCAAGGCCTTTCTCTCTGAAAAAGACAAATTGCGGGGGCATATTTGACTGCCAATATTTATCTGCTGCCAAAGTTACAATAAGTAAATTTGCCATATAAGTTGACAGGAAGCTAATCATTCGTTCAATAAATGATACTCGTTGGTTCAATTCACTGATGCACCAAAAAAATCGGCAAATTTCTGGCCAACACCCCTCTAAATCGCTGTTCACTTTTTTTAATTTCACGTAGAATGTGAATTACATACGACTTTACGTCTGTAGTGATTACATAAGACGACTGTAATCTCAAAATTTCGGGCCAACAGAAGAAGAGGATAACTTTCGTTAACATCAGAGATTTTCTGGAAAACTATGAATAACATAGAGCATTGGAAGACAATGTGCAGAGTATTGTTGCGTTCAATTACCAATTATGATTTATCTTATAACTTTACGCCTTCTCTGCTATGCTTTCATTTTCATTTTTCATTCGATGCCTGTAAGTCTTCATAAATACATAAGATCATTTGCTTAAACACCCCAACTCGATTGAAGTAGGAACTAAATAGGCCCATCCCAATTGACGCATCAATGTCGGGAAATCGTAGATACTGGCAAAGTGAAAAAAGCAAAAGTGCTAAACATTAAGAAAAAGAAAAATTCATACAAAAATGTTGAAAATAGCAAAGAGCAACGATGGCAATAGAGGGTTTTGATGTTTGCTGCTTCCAAAAAAAGAAAAGATTCAACTTTCTCAACTTGCCTTCAAAGAAAACCTCGAAAATTAAAGTGCGTCAATCCGAAAAGCATTTAAAAAGCAATTTACATACAATATCACTTACAATACTTACAATATACACTCGCCGCCCAGTCTATTAATAGTCGTAAATCGCATATTATTACTTCAATGATCTGTCATTTACCGCTAGAAAAGGGAGCACAAAAACACAATTTAACAAGAACAAAAAACTAAAGGCAAACATCACACAAACGCCTTTGTTTAAAAAGGTGACGCTAATATCTTAAGCTGAAAAGAAAATAAAAATAAAAACGCAAAATCGCAAAAAAAGAAGAAAACGGAAGTGCAATTTCGACGTTAATGGCCGAAAAAGCTCAATTCTAATTAAGCGATGCAGTGCTGTCGCTATGAACATCAGCTCCACGTTGAACAGCACTTCAAGCGCTCTTTTTTTTCATCGAACAGACAACACTTTCCAGCGATGTTAATTCTCCTTTTCCTTCTCTTAGTCAAACGAACCCTATCAAAATCTGCAATTCATCGAGGTGAAACGGCTAATTCCCTTGAAACCAATTTGCATATTTATAAGAGTGAGGATTCGATCTGTATCTAACCACAAGTGAATAAAATCCGGCTGGTCGACTGGGATCGAATTTAACGCAGGCCGCTAAAATTGACCGTTAAGACCATCAACGCAAATCGACCACGCAGATTCTAAGCGTCTCTCTTGAAAAAAACATTCATATAGTTTGATCAGTCGAATATGACGTTCAGAGAAAGCCGTCTTGACTCTAGACATAAGCGGAAACTTTTTATGAGAAGGAGACAATGATAACGATCACGAAAACTCCCAAAGTTAGCGACGCGTCGAGGTTATCGAGGCATTAAATTACAAAACTGCCGAAAGATCGCCACATATTCAAATGACTGTTGGCATACCGCTCTTTCTTGCTCAGTTTATTCCCCCCAAACTTCCCTCGTATGCGTACAGTCCGAGCAGAATGCTGACTGCTATTTCATTGCATCAAGTCCTGCGCAATATGCACCATTACGATCCTCCCCGCAATGGCAAGAAAAATGCGGTACGGAGGCTCATTTACGGCGCTATACACCACTATGCCAATTGCACTTATCGGTGCATTGTCTTTCGAGGGCTCAGTTTTCCGGGAAATGAATAATCGAGCTACGTTCTGCTGCAGCTTATGACAATAGCCGCGTTCAAGTTACCACTCATAAACCTGTGCGGCAGTACGGCAGATCTGTCAGCAGCTTTATGGAATTTATCAAAAACATTTACGAGTTCTCAGAAACCATAACTGCTGTTACATACACAAGGCCCAAAAGTCTTTTCGGCGGATGAAGCAGAGCAAAAAAATATCATCTGCTAACCATGGTTCTTTTTCCTTAGTGCCTACTGCATTCCTGAAAGATAAAGTGGATGCAGTGGGAAAGAACGAGTAGCTTTGAATTCCTGAGCCTCTCAGCGCACTCTAACGCCTCGATTTCGTCGATTATGTAGTACAATTCATCACCTCTATCTTTCCGATTCTTCTTCACAAACAGTCTTTAAAAATTCCCTGTTGCTCTTAAACTCTAAGGAAGAATATTTCCCAGACACAGATATCAATAAACACGACCTTATGATGACGGGTGAAAAGCATTGTCACAAACTGAGAAAAGTGTAGGATTTATGGACTGTAAATGTGTAAATAGGCGATCGACAAGCTTATTAATGGCATTGGTCGGTTCAATGCAATCAACAGATTTATCGTGAACGTTCGCATGTTTGACAATGAAGACAAAACTTCGTTCAAAATTGTTTAAGACAAAAGTGTCCACGACCAGTCGATAGGAGCTGAGGAACAATCTCACTGGTCGATAGGCACCAAGAAAACACTAGCATAAATTTGCGAACGAAAAATGCAGAGTCAATAAAAACGAAACTGCAAAACGCAAGAGCACTGACGCTGAAAAGAGGAACGCATCTATAGGCAGAAGAGTACATTCAATGCTCAGTGATCAATTTGAAGATTTTTGAAAAAATGGATAACGCGCATCGTTAAGAAAATATTCCGCAAGCAACATCTCGGAGCAAATTCGAGCAGCAAAGTACTGCACATTCATTCATTTTACCAAAAAAATACCCTCTCTTCAATAGTGCACATCTTTTTTTCTGTACATTACACAGTGATGACTTCATAAAATCCCTTTATAATACAATTCTGCCTCTTTATTTGTCTCCGTCAGCTGATCAGCATTTGCTGCTCTTGATGGCCTTACCAATCTAGTAAAGCATATAACGGTCCTCGGCTTAATCGCTTAGCTAATAAACAAATTTGTATATTTGGTAAGGTGCGTACCGAGGGATCGTTCACTTTGTCAGCCGTCGTTCTTGACGGGGTTCCCAATAGTAAACGCATGAAGAATGAAGGGGCATATCCTCTCCCCACCGTATATTTTTCAGAGTTATGTAATTCTGTGAGTGACATAAAACCACTTTCAACGACTGCAAAATTAGTCAGCAGTTCAATACGATAATGAAAGCGCGATCTTATGAAACCAATATCCTAGAAATGACGTCTCCACGTAAAGGTCGATCGATGCCTCCATAACGATTAACGAAAACAATTGCACAATTACTTCGAAATGCGAAAGGTTTTTAATACTTATAAATTTTTACATCATAAAATCGGCAAGTGTTGCCAGAAATAAAAGAGTGAACGAACAGGAGAACTTGTTTGGACCCGAAGAACCCAACCCTGAATACCTTCATTTTTTTATGAATCAGGAAGCAAATCAGCGGGCGGTGTTTCTTTTCTATTTCGATTACCAGCGCGACCATTTGAAAAAATGTTAAAGAACAAGGGCAAAAACCGTAGTTAACGCACTTCGCTTAAAAAACCTTCGCTGCACAAAAACTAAAATTCATTTTCACCCTCCACGCTACTAGCTGCAGAACACAAATCGGCTTGTGAACTTCACGTTCAAATGTTCATAATCTCCTGAAAGACGAAGAAGCGAACAGCAAAAAAAAATCTCAAGACTGGCCCTCGAAGTGGATTAAACCTGTCAAATTTCATAATCCTAGTTTCAGTTGCATCATGTTAAGATTTTTTCTGGCCGACAGTCTGCAGGAAAATAGAAGCATCAGATAAACATTAGAAATTTCGATTAAATTACTAATCATATATGCATATTAAGGAATACTTTTTGAAGTGAGTCCAGAGCTTCTGCTATGAGAAGCACGAAAATGAAGAAGTTTTCTGGCAAGGAGTGATACGCGATTTAAAAATGAATTTAAGATGTCGTTTCTAGACCTACTGACATCAACGTCAGTAAACAGTTCAGTTTTACGCTACGCGTAATAGTTTCAGCAACGCTGCGAACAACTACAGCCCAACATCTTATGGTGTAGAGAAGCGGAACCGCTGAGCGAAAGTATGACTATGCCCAAATCGCTTACATAGCTCCTTTCAGCTTCTTCAATGGATTCCATTTCTGCTGACATATGGTGTGACACTAGAGGCGCCACCTAAAGACACATAAGAGATTGAAGAAAAATGTTTCACTTATATGAATTATTCGCCTTCTCCCTCTACTCCACAGCTCCCATTCGATACGTATAAAAAGGTGGACAGGAATCCATCACCTCCACCAGCTTCCGTCGCTGATAGATGGGCTGGTCCTTTCCCAGGAATCGCGAAAAGTGGAAATGAACACAACTAAACGGCTTCCGCAACGTAAGCAGCATACTGAAATTCGTCATATTTCAGTAATCAATAGCCGCAAAGAAAAAGAAATTTATGAAAGCTAAAAAAAGAAAAGGTTTAATCAAAACAATATGAAATGTGAGCTAGTTAAGTACGTATGGGCATTACCAATATTATTCAAATCACATTCACACAACACGGATAGGTGAAAAAACACCACAAAGCATATGTGCAGATTTAACGCGCAAATGCAAATGTAATATGCACAACAGTATAGTCCGGCAAAAAAATATGCCGAGAGTTCTGCGCGTCAGCAGCAAAGAAAAATGTTTCACTTTTGTGCTTAGGCCAATGAATATTACCGAGTCAGGCAAGGAATCCAATGAATGGTACAGATAAAAGCAAATTTCAGCAGGCACATCTAATTTACAATTTCAACAAAAGCCCGGGTAGACAGGACGTAGTGGCGTCGGTTTGAATTGAACTGTACTTACCAATGTGTCGGATGCCCCAGAAAACACTTTCACAGTTTAATGGGCTTTTGTGACATGTCAAAGTTCAAGTTTAGAGCTTAGAATCTTGGCAATTTCTCAGTTGCCTAATTCGGCCTTTCTATTATGCTCCCAACACCGATGATTTCAAAAACTCCTTTATGAGAAGTTTCGCGCATTCCTGCGTATATGAACTTGACAACGAGTGCAGATGCGATGTTATGATAGTGGGCAATTGTAAAAGGCTTGCGAAGTGCGCAAAACAAAATGAGTCTTTATAATGCCCGAGTTCTTCCGCAATTTTCGCGGGTAAAAAACACATTGGAAACCGATTCAAAGATTGCTCATCTCTTCAATTTTAATGACTAGTCGCAGTTAACTGCTACGTAGCTACTGCTGAGAAAGTATCTATAACACTCATATATTACCTAATTATTTACTAATATTGTTTGCTCAAGGAGAACAAATTATTTATTTAACAGTATGTACCCAAGAGTACAATACACCTAATGTTAAAACAACATTACTTATATTCACTATATCTTACGTATTTCTTATGTTGGATAAAAAATCGTGGATAGGCACAATAAACGTCTGGTACGGTACGCACTCTTTCATTCGCTTAACCTAAGGAACGGTTTCCACAGGTTGTCAACAAAACGCAGATGCTTGGAACAACGTTTCGGTGCTTTAAATTACTCGACGGTTAATTTTACCATTCCATAAAAAGACCGTGCCTCGGTGACTCAATCGACACAAAATAAAAATCCGGCAGGTGCAAAATGCAACAAATTTTTTACACATTTAAAGGGCACTTCTTTTAAAGGGAAACTTCTTTTAGAGTTGACAGGCAAAGTAAGCCAACAGAGGAGATCATCGTATCATGAAGCGCAACATTCACCAAATATCGCAAATCTGGCTAAACTACCCGATAGACGCGCTGAAAAGCATATACACAAATACATACGCTCAGATACGATGTCATCATAATGCACTTTTGCATTGCAAATTTATGAAAGCACAATTTTGAGAAAATAGCTGGAAACAGTGGAGATGTTTCGACGAACAAGTGGGTTGAACAGCTCTAACACTTTTTCTATGCTTTAATCATAAAGAGCTGGCAATTCAGAAACAAAATGAGCGTCACTCCTAACAAATGTCGCCTAGTAAACGAACTTAGCTTACAGACAGCTTGTTGATTTCTGCTCATTATCGAGATTGTGACTATTCAATGAATAATAAAGTAACGAAAAACGCCAACAAAGACAAAGAAGAAATGTGTGGAAAGGCGAAAATGTTCGACGAATTCAAAGCGCTTAGACAGAATCCAAATCGTGTGCTTCGATTCACAGAGACGAATAGCGCGGTTGCTGGGAACGTGAATGTGCGATGAGCAGTCGACTTTCAAAACAAATCTGTGTGCCAGTGCAACTGGCAACAGAGTCAGAAAAAAAAAAAATGCCACAATCGTTTTCATGCCGAAATACGATCCTGCTCACAACGTCCCGACAACTATTCGTTCACATGAATATATCGGCCGACAAGATTAGCTAGTATGTTTCCTCGAGTGTTCAAATGATTCTACCTAAACGTTGTTGCACTTTTATTTCCTGGCACTTCCATAGAAATGAATAGCGAAATCAGGTGCTGTCTTCTCTTACTTTATTGGTCCAGTCAATAAATTAAAGTTGCCTAATCCAATTGCTTATTTACTGATGCATCAACTATGGTAAATAACGAAGAATCGAAATGTAAACGAGAAAATGAGTAGTATTTGTTTGCGAAGAAGTGACAAGTCAATTGATTGCAAACAGAATGTGCACAATGTGAACAAATAACCGCGGAAAGCGCTTAATGCCTCGAACAGATAAAACAGCGAACAATCATTTGCCGCAAAAATCACCGATAATATTTCGTTCCGTATAGATCATAGATAATCATCAACTGCAATGACTGCCACCTTTTATATATTTCGTGACATTTTAAGTAGATTGCAGCTATTGTCAAAGATGATTAGACAGATAGAGAGGCGCATGTTCATTGGATATGAACAAGTCGGCGGTGATCATGTGAAGAGTCGTTGAGAGCGAATTGAACAAATGTGGCGGTGAGCCGGGAAGATCACTGGAGGGCAATAATTGAATAAATGTGGCAAACAAAGGGCGAATGCGACGAATAAGTAAGCAGCAGACGCCATCTCGCTAGCTAGCCGTAGCAAGTCGAATATTGCAGAAAACACTTGCCTTCCTCTTCCTTTTCGAAGTTCTCGTAGCTGTCCGCCCGCGAGCAATCGGCAATCGATCTGCGTATGCTACTGCTGGGCGCGTCGGTTAAAAATATGAACTCGATCACAGCTCCACTATCAATGTTCGTGTCTGCAACACATCAGAATTTGTTAGATGGACGTTTCTTTGTACAAAAACATCCCTCCACTCACGCTCTTCCTCGAATCCAGAATATAACTCCATTAAAAAAAAGACTCAGTCCCACCGCTCATAAACACAACGCCAAGCGGTCAACATCTGCTCCAGATAGATGAAGGCGGTTTCTTCATTCGCAGCTGATTTCAAGGCCTCCTAGCTTTGGCTGCGTAACAGGCAACTGAGAAAATTTTGCAGAGATTTCTGTGATCAACGCTGCTAAAGTTGAACAGCATCTAGTCAGTTGTCTATGGCGACCGAAAGGCTGGCCTGGCAACTCTGATGCACCCAGATGCTCTTCTCTAACCCAGATGACTGGCTATTTGCACATCATTACCTTTGGGCGCAATGGAAACAGCTGCCGAAACTTTAAAAAATCCACTTATTGAAAACCTTGCCGTCAAGCGCCGTGTGAGCAGCGGATGACAACGATTTCAAGGAAATTTCCCATTCGCTTCAATCACGTTGCTTAACGAAATGTGCTAGAACTTTAAGTGGTTAAATTTCAAAACAGCATTTAAAAAGTTTCAGAATTCCTCGGCTCACTTCATTCAAGTGAACTTAAAAATGAACACTGTAAATCGATGTTGTAGTGTGTTTGGAAAGTGATGGCGAAAAATTTAGAAGCACGAACATGTTGATGTATGTTCGATCGGACGTAAACATTAATAACATCATACTTTCTTGTAGTTTCACTGCTGTTTTGATCGTATCACCATCACTTAGACCAACGTGCATTCTTCACCCAATACGACAAAGTTAAATGAAGCGGTAATACCCTCTAATCGTTTTCACGGTAAGTATTCTAGAATAGTAATTGGAAACGGTCATGAAACGGCCAAACTTCAATATAAAAAGCAACGTCAGATGTGATTCGCCTGCACTTTATAAGTGGTCGCTGCGACCATTTGGTTTAGTTCGCTTGAAAAATGCAATTAAAGAGCCACATAAATTCGTCCACCGCACCAGAAAATCGAAGAAAACTTATGCAAAGCTGGAGTTTTTCTCTCCTTCAGTTACCTGATATTATTTTTTTGCATAAATAATCATCACATATACGAAAATTCTCAAACAACTCTTTCTCGCATATTCGATTCGCTTCTTCACCAAACAAATTACTAAACTATATTCGGCAGTTTTTATCGGAAGGGAACAACAATCAGATAGTGAAGTGATGAATGCTTGACAAGAAACTAACCTTAAAACAGACTAACAGTACAACGAAAGTGAAAAATGGAACAGCCGAAAACTGGGAACAGGACCACCATGCTAATCAACAAAAAATAAAAGAAACAGAAATAACTGAAAGCATTTTGATGCAACCTAACCAAGGTTCCTCCACTACCATGATGTCATTAGAGAAATGAATTGCAATCTGCATATTCTACACGAATCTGATTTTCGTGCAAACGCTCAGAAATTAATTTTTGCATAAACGTCTAAGTAGTGTGGAAAGTAGAGCGGATGGAGCATTTCAAACTCTGAAATAAAAAAGACCTCTGCAATGTCGGCGAGAACATTTTTCTCGCCTTAATGTTTTATCAGAACGGTTTCTGGCACAATGCTTTGTAAATAATCCTCACAATTTGGATAAGTTAACAGTACAAGATATTTATCAGCGTAAGCTGCCAGCTTTTCCAGATAATCTTTGAGCGGCTCTCAAAAAAACCCCTAGGAAAATGCACGTTTCCCTTTTAAAATGTATTGGCTCGGCCGCAAGAAAAAAAGATCAGCTTAAAATTGAATAATGTTTAAAGAAATTTAGTCGAATCAAATTGAGGAACATTGAAATCATCAACTGTGGTGTGCTAGGCCGAACAAGCGCAAAATACGAATGCAAAGCTGCATTTATTGCTTGAATTTGCAGCACATCTCTAGCAAGCAAGTCTCGCAAAACATGCACTCACAGATGAGATAAATGATGGGAGAGGAGAGAGCTTCATGCATGACGAGAATTAGAGAACTACGAATAACAGTGAAAATGCACTTGGACACTGGAAGACGCCCGCGATAATTTCTCAAACGTTTCGGAATACAGCATCTCGAGCGTTCTATATTCAACACTGGGAACGCTATAAATGGAGGCGTTCTTAAGCCGAGGTGAATGTGGACGCAAGTAGTAAAAATCAAATTACCGTTAAAAATGTCGTCCAACTCATCCTTATGAAAACGTAAAATGAACGTAGAGCCATCTCGCTTCGAAAGATCGAATGTACAGGTATTAAACTGACATCTAAAGAATGGCGAACGCTCAGAAGATGCGGTCCGTTGGAAGCATTTCACGAGAATATCGCCACGCACTGGTAGCCCATCTAAATCGAAGACCGTTCGTTCACGAATCTGCCTGCAATAAACAAATCGCCTTTGAATTTGTGGACATTAAGCTTGCATGGCGAGTGATTGAAATATCTCATTTTCGACCCCAAAGCTGCCAATTTTCAGTTTTTCAGCACATAAATATGAACGATGTCCTTTCTGCATTCTTCTAAATAATTTTTGCACATCTTAGGTGACAGATCAAAAAAGCAATGATGTAAGAAACGAAGAAAAAATACAATTCAAAAGATGATGCAAAACATAACAGCCGTTTGAAAAGTTCCATTCACGAGTTTCTCTCCTACAAATGGTCTTTTCAGGAACGTCTGCTGCGATTTATCGGAGCCCTCTCTGCAGCATCCACTGTAGCACAAAGCAAGACTTAAGACAAGACAGAAAGCACCGCGGTTTAGATGACGTCACTCAATATAACTAAGTCTCAAGTTAACTTTCCCACCCTTCCACTAATGATGAGAATCGACCGGAATTTCTTTCGGTTGGGAACCGACCAAAGGGGTTGGCTGTCGCATAATACCGGTCGACGCTAACAATCGAAGCCACTGGAGCAAAAGCGAATTTCGGTCAAAATGTAATGCGTTTGAAAAATACCGATCGTTTTACTTATGGAAGGCATTGGGTTGGAATGGAACTGCGGTTGAGGTTGAAAAAAAAACGAAAATGGATTTTCGGACATTAAAGTCAGGCGAAATTCGAACTCTATCAGGAGTTTGATTGAAACTATGTGCCGGAAGGGTGGCAAAGAAGTCACACCGTATATCGGACGGCTTCTGTTTGCAGTTTCTCATATTCTTCAGCAAACAGACAAACCGGGGATATGTTTCAGAAGACAACTATTGCGAAATTTCCAGCTCATACATTCAGGAAAGTTTCTATTCGATACTTTTCAACACAGTAAGTGCGGATAGAGAATAGAATAGGTGGAGAAACAATAGATTAAATGGACTGTTCTAGTAATGGAGAAGCATAGCCGTCCATTTGCATCTGGAATTGTGGGAAATCACTTGCGCATTATTCCATAATACTCACAAATCCGAAACGAATTCTTGCGCGAAAACTGCTAGAGAACTGCGATAAATACATTACTGATAAAGGTCTCGAATGAAAGTTGAATGCTGAATGCGATACACTTTAAAAGAACATTAACATACAGTTCCCACTCATCGTTTCTATGATATTGTTCGCAAGGATACTTAATAAGGCAATAAGAAAAGAATTTGCGCAGAAATGGTGTAGTGTACCTTTAAAACAATTATCATCACCGATAAGAGGCAAACTTATCAAAAAAGATACAATCAGTAAATCGACGTTGTCATGACCATTTGCATCAATATGAAAAGAAAAAACCATCGAAGTAATATCGGAAGATGTCATTTAACATCACTCTTTCCTAAATGATCAGAAACAGACCAACTAGAGAGTGCAATTTTGTCGGGAAACCTTAATGAAAAACGATGAATTTTACCGCCATTGCTGTTTGTTTTGTTCGCCGCAGCTAAGGGTTTAATTTGAAAAATTACACAAATTCTTCTATACATTTAAAATTTACAATAAAGCACAAATAATATTAAGTCGGTTGGATGACCAGTGGACAGTGCCAATCTAGTGACCGCTGATCGCTTTTAATAACGCTGTGCACGGTTAGCGAAAATTAATCTAATGTTCTCAATGAGTATAGAGTTAATTTTGCAAATGTTGTCCTGCTTTCACCAGCAACACTGTTTAAAAAGAGCCAATTGAGCTCGAACGTTTTTCTTCTCGTTTTCGAACGCATAATGCGCATTAATCATCCTGATAAAGTGAATTCTGCAGTGAAACACTTATCCCACTTGCACTTCGCTTCCAAATGGAACGCATTACAAATTTTTTTGTCTTTTCTACTTCACAAATCTAATTATATATATGCAAATCATGGTTGAGATCGATTTATCTCGGACTCTATTATGAATGTCACCCTTTTTTCCCCCATTAACAACAACGATTACATCACAGAAGCAAAAATAGGGATAACACCGTGAGAACATCACACTGCAAAAAAAAACAGCTGAAAGTATGCAGCGCGGGAAATTCGATAGAAATTCTGTCACCAACTTGGAATTACAGCTGTCACTGATCAAGAGTTTCCTACCTTTACACTGACACTTTTACCGATTTTGTTACATGATGTTGCAAATGCGCCCCGCTTGCTTTACATAATCGTTGAGTGAACACTGCTGTCCCCCTAATAAATCGAATCTATTCGCTGACTGCAAACCTGACCGCCTATTTCTCTCAGATTATTTACGTACATGCCGCATCCCAACATAGTACTGTTTTCGAATGGCGGTTATGAAGCCTGAGTACAGCACCCTCTCGCAAGCTGCTCTTCAAATGTTACGCAAACTTCAAGAAAACAGACATCGGCCTTCTAGACGAAATTCACACCGAACGACTCCACCTGATGGGTCATCATCCAACATTCGAGGCACTAGAACCACATCAACACTTCGGCTACGACTGCCGCTCCATACAGTGTGGCCTTAATTATCATTGTTGGTGGAGTGAAAGTGCCGAATGTATCCAACTACGGAATAACGAATCAGAGTATCAAGCGACCAAGGATGCTATCAGTATTCAGCTGGATCTGAACGATAACAACTTCGCGAAAATCAGCCCGGAAGCTCTCAGTAAATGATCTTTTGAAGTAACATCCGGTCGCACAAGACCAAATTCACCACAAAGGAGCTCGGGTAGTTGGGCATCGTGATCCTTACATATCCTCAAGTTCTTCCTTTTAGCCTTTGTGATTTTCAAGCTTTCAGAACTCCGCATGAAATAGCAACTGGAAGGTGCTTCAGTAAGTGCAAGGAGGAAGACAAGACAATAAAGACATGGATAGTTCCGCGTGCGGCTCCTTCTAGGAAGGATGGGATTGTGGGTCGTCCAAACGCTGACAGAATATTATCCGAGTAAAGGTTATGCGTGTCCACTTTAATTGAGCTGTTATCTATTGACAAATATGGAGTGAATTCGTCACTAACGAATAGAGAAAAATTTGTAAACATTTACAAACAAGAAGTCACAGCAAGTCTATTTCCAATAATGGAAAAAAAGCAACGATTGCTGAAACAAAAATTTCGAGGTTTTTATTGGGCATTTTTTTTACCACCACATCATCAACGCGAAAGAGGTGAACTGTGTGTAATTCACGAGAAAAGAACAACTAAGAAGCAACTGCGGCCGGAAATGACTGCAACTGAGTAATTTAAGCCCACTGAAATGAAAGTCTAAAATATGATTACACTAAGAGATGAATGATTTATGAAAGAGAACGCTCACGGAGATGGAACGAAAATAACCACTCCACCAGCAACGGCACCTGGAACGCAGAATGCAGTTGGGAGAAGGAAAAGACAAGATTCCATGAGGTGAACTAAGGAAAAAAGATTTGTGGGGCCCTTCGATGAGAGCCATAAACAACGACTTTCACTGAGCAAATAAAACATGAGCTATGCGCAACTCGCCAACAATATGCACGTATATATTCTGCAATTTACAAGAGGTTTACCAGAAAGTTTGAGGAAAAAGCTGTGCAGTGACGTGAAATCATAATGTCAACACTCATCGATATCCCACAGTATGTTAAATTACAGTATGTTTCAATGACGTTTTCGAGACTGCTCACTGGAGAAGGGATTCAAGATGGCGTGAGTGGGTGCAATTTTAAATCTCGTAAAGAATTTCGTAGAAGACTTTATATTCTACCGTTCAACGCACTAAGTTTAAGAGGTTGGAAAAGATGAAGCCATCTAGCGATCACATCCAGAGATATTTCTGAAACAATGCATCACTTGCCAACGGAAAGGAAGCAAAGGCGAATGATGGAGGTGCAATAAACAGAGCGAATGCGGCTCAATGCATGCATTCGAGCAGACAGAACGTCACGCTTCAAATGAGCAATACCTCGAAGCAGCATCCCATGCTTCAGACTCACTGACGACAGCCATGTTTTTTTTTTCAAAGCTTCTCACATTAATGTTCAACACTGACTTCAAGGTTGACGATGAAACTACGATATCTACCTTAGCAATTAGTGTTTCTGCATTCTAGCGTACCTCATTACTTGCATCCTATTAGCCGAAACGTTCTATGTAAAAAGCAAGCAAAATCAGCAATAGATACTTGAAATTCGAAACAATAACTCAAAAACTGGAAAGTAAAAACTATTAGTGAATAAAAAAGATTTCAAAATAGTGAAGAAAAAAGAACGGTAATAGGACGAGTTTTTTGTAGTCTGACAATGTAAAGGACAGGAAATATTGAAGGAAAAGAAAATACTAATGCAATTGGCACGCACAAACGATGCACATATTTCTGTTAAAAATCGATTGTTCTAAAGCCAACGCCGCAGATTTATGTACGTCTGATGTGAGATTCACCTAATATGTGCAAGAAAAGGCACACAGGCCAAAAGCTTAGGGACTGGACACTCAGAGATGTTGTCCTATCGCGGTAACAGAAACACTGATCTTCAAAAGCAGCCAACCAGTGACGGGAAAACTCAACTCACTATCTCTTAAGTGAACGTTAATTACCCATTAATGCTTTTCCACGCATGAAACTTCGAGGAATTATTCTTTTTTAAAACATAATGATAGGAGGAGGTTGAGGGAGAGACCAGGAAAATGGGAAGGAACAAGAATGAAACAATAGCACCAAACTGAAATGCGAGGAGCGAACGTTGGTGTTGCACAAATCACATACACAGTAAAACGAACGACGGAAATGAGCGTGAAAATCGCACGCATACATGGTGCTGCATTCACAGAAGCATTCCACACAACGATGGACTTATTTGCAAAAAAAGAGAGATTTACGCTTCTCACTGTTACATAACGCAAACAAATGTAGAAGCGTCCAAGGGTAACTGCTACCCACGTCAAACAAGTTCATAATTAACGAATAATGATGTCTATGAAATGATTCTTCAAAATTTTTCCTCAGCTGATAATAAGAAACTCGACGTTTGAAAATGCCCACCGTTTAAAGATGTACATTCTACGGTATGGATTTTGTCGACTAAACTTCCGCAATAGTGGCTCTGGCAGTTTACAAATTTAAACCAGGAGACATATAGGCGAAAAGCGCACATATGCACACATATCCATAGACACGACGTCGCCTTAAAGCGCCGTGTGCCGTCAATGAACAGAATAACGTACTTATCGAAACAATAGCAAGCTTATAGCGTTGTGGAAGGTGAAACGTTACGGAATAAACAAGCAGCTTTCTGACTAAAGATGCAAAAACAACTCCTGCTGAAAAGAAAGATGAAACTGAATATTTACATCCATGACAATGCTTCAGAAGCTGGTTTTAGTTCAACCCTGTCTGTCCCGAACCTATTGTTCCCTCAGATATATCGCTAATGATTTGAACCTCCCTTGATTACTGATAAGTAAGTGGACACTGAGAACGGATATACAGAGCGCAGAATTAAAGCAAACACATTAAGCTCAATGACTACTCTACCTGCTGGCTGTGTCATGCAATTTCCGCTCACCCCTTCCCCACTCCCTCTTTCCTGACTTCTCTTTTAACGAAGAAAATGTAAAAAAACAACGAAACGAAGAGCAGAACCGCAATTGAAGTGCGCAGCGCCATTTCACCAGCTGAATTCTATTCAAGCAACTTCCTTATTAATCATCATAACTAAAAAGCCCAAACTATGGCGCCAAATGTGAAATACTCTCAGTGAAATCGTCTAGTGGGCACTCAAGTAAATAAATGAAGGCAAGAACAAACGGGCCAACGCAATTATATCACCACATTCATACAGACGCCATCAAAATATATATCGGCAATATATTCCATTAACCAAGATGAACAGGCAATTAAAATAACGCCAACAATAACTGTATAAATTGACCGAGAAAAGAAGGAATAAATCTGGACAGCTGAGAAGAAAAACTTTTTCGGTCGTTTTCTCTCCTCACTCCATCTCCTTTTTTTCTACTGCGTGGAAGCAAATTCGCACATTTCACAGATAAAAATCCTTGTTGAACACTTTCAAGAGGTCAGCTCTGCATCGTTCCCTTTCCATTACTTTATACGATTACTACTAGCTTGCTTTCTGATGTGATCTGTCTTTTAAAATATATCATGTTGATGTTGATGTTCTATACATATGCAATGTCTACGCATAGGCTACGCAATGTCTCCAGTGGCCAAAAAGGTATAAATAAGCGACATTCGTTCTCCACTGAAAGTGGCCTTTGAGTTAGTGTACCCAAACACTGCGTGTTATTAATCATCTGAGGTATGTGGGAAATATGAACGCAGCGTAATTTTCGATGGAATTTCCACTGAAAGTCACGTTTGTGTACTGGTATCGATTTACGTCATGATCATCGAATATCTACCCGACAACATCTGCACCCAGAACATTTTCACTACAGATGGTGGTGAGGAGTTTATATAATGCACTGTTTTATTTTAGTGAATTAAGAAGCAATACAATAATACAATACAATACAATACGATAAAGTGTCCTCCTCTCCCCTCCTTCTCCTTTTAACCCCTCTCGAATTACCTGAGTTGCAAATATCGTCGCAATCTGTACTATATGATATCTTCTTCACTGTGGATCACTTACCCATAATTTCATGGCAACCGTCAATAGCACAAACGCTCCACGCATGAATGTTTAAATGAACAGTTTAAAAAATATCTGTGAGTGTAACTAACGTGAGTTGTGTCGTATGTACTGGCTGCATACGTTCGTAGATTTTGAAGAGAATATTTCGAGACGAGAAGTTACATAACGCAATTTGATGGAAATATATTGTCGACGGACTGATTTTTGTGCGGCCCGATAATAATGAGGCGAAATAATTCACATAGCTGAAAGGCGATGAGATCTTCGTCCTAAGTCAAGTCAGGTATTTATTCTAACTATGAAAATTGCAACGAAGTTTCAAAGTTATAATTTTCCGATAAATATGCTCACGCAATAGTATTTCCTTCTTAAAATGACTTCTCTCTTCAAAACTTCATATTCTTATTCTATGGTTATCTCTATAATATACGTTTACACGTTTCCGCAAATTTATCGCATAAAAATGCATAAAGACATTCATGTCCGTGCATACGTATGGGTGCTGCTTGCAGCTCCAATTTGCAAACCACGGAAACTGGAGCTAAAAAGGTTTGGTGAATATCAGAGGATGGCCTCCTAGATCACGTGCTGTTCAATCAATTTCTATGTGGATCATAAATATATGAAAAGGAGAATAAAATTAATGATTTTCAATCCATGTCGTTTAAATTTTAAGTAAACTTTGCTCAAAATTTAGTGAACTGAATTTTTTGCGCCAAAGGTTCATGATTACACTATTTCAAAAATGAAAGTACTATTTCCCATATTCTGCCTTTTGTTGCTAACAAAACTAGCTGGAGGTACAAAAGGGTATATCGTTTCAGCTCCTACGATCTGTTTATTCAGTTGTTTCTCCTCCCTATTTTGCTTGAAGTTTTCACTTTCCGAAAATTTATCTTCGTTCAATGACTCATATAAATAAAAACAATCGCTCAAACATGCTGAACTGAAGAATCCACAAACCTTTAACGTTACGTTAAAAATGCCAACATGGACGACAATGAGATGCGTTTCTTTTCATCACTCGGAAACTGTCACCTCACTCATTACATTCTCTTATTTACTCAATCATAAAAATTAATTCCAGAAACTCAGAACTGATGAGACGCTTCAAAATATGCAAAGCAATCCTCGCCGATGCTCGTGCATGCGCGCCTGCCTGTTCACTCATTTGATTAGCACATCAACATGTGTGCGTTGCAGCTATATTCAACTACTCTGTATGTTTAAAACTCCCGTTCAAGCTGACTTAATTATTCAGCTAACACGAAATTTGCCTAAGTAATGAGACGCCGAGTGGCCGTTCGTTTAAATGACGATAACTTTTCACCGTTATCAGTGGTTACACAAAAGTATTGACCACTCAATCGCCTACCTCAAAGAAAAACCAATTTTTGACTTGAGATGAGGCAAATTATAGAGAATGGAAGTAGCGCTGTGTGTTTACAATGCATCGCGCGAATGGAACCAACTACAGGAAAAGCGCATTTTTACCGTTTATGTGAGGGTTGTCCATCGACACCAAGAAAACGTTCGCTGAAACGCTGCATAGCAAAACGATCCGCAACCGATTCGTCGCTGCAATTATGACTCATTTTCTTTGCATCAAACCGCCACATTAACGAAACGAAACACTCCTGTGATTGCTGAGCATTACTGTATGTATAGAGTAAATATTCTCCTATGTTCACTCATTCCACAGCAGTTGACTAAGGAACATGGAGATGTTTCATTCACCTTGATACATTCATCAAATCTCATAGCAAAATGTGTTTTTTTTGGCCTCAAACAATCACCTCACTTCTTAAAATGGTGTTGCTAAGGCGCATTCAATTCCTTTCTCATGGTGGCCAAGAGAAATAATAACTGAGAAATGCAGGCATGCGTCCATTCGATTAAGCTGAATTTTTCAACGCAATGTGCTCTAAATGAACAACACCAGCCATATCGGCAAACCGGCAGTGTGCGAGAAGCTAAATGAAAGCAATTGATTTAAAAGGACACTCACGAGGAACAGATGCTCATATAGTGCATGTATGCAGCAACCACAATGGCCGCTCTAGAGCATCCTCCCTTACAGTGAACTACCACTACGTTCTCCTTATTGGCCGCCAACCAGTTCTCGAACATCTTGCAAATTGAACAAAGACGATCCAGAGGGGGCGCTAGCTCTTGTGGCCAACCCAGCTCGACCACCGGATGCAACCGGCCCAAATCACTGCGTTTCTTTGACACATTGAACACCTATAACTACCAACGAAGCAAATTGAGACTTTGGAGTTTGAACAAATTGATTAACGAATCATACTACTGTTAAGCATTCAGAAGTTATTTCTAACACGCCTAGCAATAGCCATTTGTTGTTGAAAAATTAAACGATTTGATAAACTTTTGAAGCAGCAACGGCATTTACGGCAACGAAACTTGCATGCAGTTTTCTCGGAACTATTCGCAGCCAAAAAAAAAAGTTGGAATTGCCCCCATATTCAAACAAAATATGTTCCGATGATCAAATGTCACATCGAGTTATCAGAGGGGTTCCTATTATACACATATGGTGAATGACTGACTTTTACACCTAGGCGTAAATTCAAAAACAGATACTATGTAGTACACTTCAAGCGTTCTCTAAACAAATGCAGAAAGTCAGCTTCTCTGAAGGAGTGTCGCTACTTCTTCAGCTGAATAATAGCACCAAGGTTCCTTAACCGTTTCTTCGAAGCACAACGAGCACCCTGCCGGAAAAGAACGCTCGCATGTATGTCGCACGCATTATTCTACAGGCACTACCCCTGATTATCAACTAGCAATTTCGATAAAACGCTATATTATGGTGCAATTCATCAAGGACACATGCGATCAATACCTTATAACGTTCAGGATGATTTCTACGCAAAAGAACGGTGGCATCCTTGAGCCCGGTTCGATACTGAGCATCCGTACCATCTGACGGAAAGAGTGCAGCTGCAAGAAAACCTCGGTCGAAACGCATCACTGCACTTGCAAGTGCAAAAAAAGCACGTATTTCAATGCACCATATCCTATTTGTAATCGCAGAGGTTTAATCTTGGCAAATTTTACAAGCTGCGTGCCGATTTATAACGAGAGGGGTGCCACCCACAGATAAATTCTCTAAGAGCGCGTATATGCGAGAAAAAAGTTCGGCGCAAGTCAGCCCGAATATGTTACAACTTCAAGTGATGAAATGCAATCTGCATCCAAGAAGGGCAAACGGATAGTTTATGTCGATCGCAACTTTTGCATTTTGCGAAATATTTGACGTAAGGGTATATGGGAGAGGGAACTGCGGTGGAAAAAGTAACATAAGTGAAAAAATATGTGCTTAAGTCACACAGTAGCAAGTGCATCCTCCTCCCTTTCACCATCCCGAATAGGATGAGTCTCTATTACGGAAAGGTTAGCGACAAGTTTCGGAATATTTAGGAATTAAGCCGCAGAGACAGCAAATAAATAACCAAAAAATGGTACTTTCCACTAGTCGAGCACTGTGCATATTCAAAAATTTCGACAACTTTCAAATTTTGCTCTTCAAATTGCCACATAATCGCTCATCGACATAAAAAATTCTGCCACATAAAATCTTATTTCCGACAGCCTGGTAATCAGCAAGGAGCAAATTCAGGCAAAAACCAGTAAGGGCAAAAACACTTTTTAAAAAATCATTCAATACCATGCGATCAGTCAGTGGAATATGCCTGGCAATGATCCTAAACTGAAACCGTTATGCAGTAAAAGCCGAAACTCTAAATGAAATTCTGGCGTGAGAAGAAGGTACCAGATTGATTTGCCATGGAAATAAAGTAACGATGAACGATTACCTCTATACCTGTAAGATCAAAGTACACAAAACATCGCAATGAATTTTAACTGTTGAGGAAAACAACGCAGCTTGATCAAAAGCACGAAAAATAAACAGATTAAGACAGAAAAAAAAGAGGTAAGATGTGATCGACTAACGAAAGACACTTTTCCCATTCAGTAAACTTATCAGAGAATTGCAAACTTAATCCAGCATGGGCACCGAAATAACACCGTCATATAATTAACTCCACCGGAAATACTTACCTATTATTCGATCCGTGATATAAGTTAGCTGCATGCTGAGCTGAGTGTTGCGCGTCGAAGCAGCAGCGTAGTGCAAGAGGTCAAGCTGCTGCGCTCTTTCGGGCAGCGCCCTCTGCAAAGCGTTACGCTATAACTAACTGCACAGTTAGGTCGACGGTGGGGTTACCGACGAATAGGTACGCACTGTGACACAACGTAGCCTACAGGAGGGCAACGGCTCGATTTACAGCGGCGTGTAGTATCCGCTACCACTGTGGCAATGAGCAACTGACGTTGGCCACTTAAAGATCAGCTCTGCCCCACCTATCAATGCAACAACGTTCGTCGATCGTCATTAATTCATCACCTAAAATACTATTAACCAAACGTATTTAAATTCCTTATGACTGTTCACCACTCTTTATATGCATTTTTTGTCACCCCTGGAGCGACTATTAATGAGCCGATGCATCGCTCGTGAGTGGTAATCCAACATCATAACAAGCCAGAAATGATAAGCTTTCATTTTAAAGACTATTGCTAAAAGTCATCAGCATATGAATTTATCTCATATTCGTTCAATTATTCAGGATGCATCCACCGTTTAAAGTTATTGCTTCGTTAGTCGCCTACCTAAAATATCGCCAATAAAAGAAGGGATAAAAATAAGAAGTTGATTATCACATCAGTAAAAAAGCTCATTAAAGGACATAAAAATGGTACAAATCTGAGTGATGCAATATTTCATGATTTTGTAATTCCGCATATTCGTAATTTATGTCCTGCAACACACAATATAAACAATCGCATCTTTTGTCATCAAAACTGGGTACGGAAGTTCACATGCGTTTTACATATTTCCATAAATATTTTGCTCATGAAGAAAGTGTAGCAGAAAAAGTGAATCTTCGACGATTCCTGCCACATAATATGGCAATAAACGAGTGGAACAAATATTGCCGCGTTGCCTCAAACGAACGTACAAAAATAATTGTGAAATTAAAAATGTCGCTCAAAGAATAGGAAAATGAGGATGAAGATGGAAAGAAACGAAATTGAGAAAACATTCGCGAAGCATCGATGAACTACGAGGATATCGACAGCTAAATGAACAAAATTTGCGAACATCCTCGCTCGCTGGAGCGTCAGCGTGCTCCTCGATCGCCAGCCAACCAACCAGCCTGCCTGCCAGCCACGCCGTCGGCGGGTCGGTAGTTCGGTCGGTTGGTGGGTAGGTGAGGGGCTGATACTCGCAGACTGTTCATAGTGGGCAATGAGGCAGCGCGACGTCCTGCGCACTACTCCTAGTCCCCTCCCCAGGGAACAAACGTTGCGTTGCCATTTCGAGCTCTGCTGCTTTAAGCGACACTCATTCCAATGCAATGGCCACAAACAAAAAACTTGGTTCTTCAAGAATCGTCGTGCTTGTCTCACAATCCAATTTTGCAACCAGTGTTGTTTCCGAAAAGCGTGATTCCATTCCCCGGCACTGTACATCCCCACGAAAATATAAAGCAACTGCACAATTTCGAAATTATCACTCAGGGCATGATCTAAAAATTGTTTGCTGCTTTAAGAACTATCCGAAATTGCAATAATATTCCATCAGCACTGGTTGGACTTTACGACTGCATTTCGCATGGGAAGCTTTGTTCAGTCATTTGGCTGCTCTAAATAAAACACCACCACCCCAGTTAGAAGAAATCTGCGACGTCTGAGTGCAGTTTTGAGAAATTCGTAACACTATCACATGCAACTAGTGTTTAAGGAGCATATTCTTATTGCGGTCAGTCTGTTGCCAAACAACAAAAAATTCAAAAGCGGACACAAACGGAATAGAGAAATCTAACGCTCAGCTGAAATTTAGATGTTCACTGGGTACTCATGAGAGAAGCCAAGTGCATCGGTAAGGTGAATAGCGACTAATGAACTATTTGAAACAAACCACCCAGCTGATGCGTGGCTGTTTCACTGACACTTCTGATGTTCTGGCTGGCTGGCACGTAGCATGACATCTTCTCAACGACGGCTTTTTTAAGCACAAACACTGGTTGATGTATTTCAGCCAAACAATTCGTGCATAAAACATACACACGATCCAGCTGTATTCAAATGAGTGTCGAAAGGATGGCAATGTTTTCAAACTTGACAATCAAAGTGAAGTGCACTCACATTCTTTTTCCTCCTGCCAACATCAACGTCGAACACGCCTGTCACCTGCAAGCATTCCATCTCGGCTTTTAAACTCCCACATGAACATATTTTTGCAAGGTGGAATTTCAATGCTAATTTTCATTCGAAATATGTAAAGATGGATCAATTCACCAACAGCAATAAATCACACAGTGATCACCGACTTGAACAATTATGAGCAGAACTGTATCGATCATCAATGACTGGTCTTCGTGAATAACCGTGCAAAAACATTCGCTATTAAAGATGAACACACTTCATATCCAATCACCTTTTTCTGGTGAAATAATGTCAATGAACACCGAACAGCAACAGTCATATGGAAAACATCAGTGTATGAATCCCACATAGAGGAATCAACAAAATTCACATTCCCGCTGGATCACCAAATCACCTAAATTCTCCAGTATGATTGGGTCTGAGATAGCGGAGTCTAAGGACCGGAAAATTACTAGCGGCGTTCACTTTGTTGGCAAGTCTGTCAATTAAGGCATACATACTCACGATATGTCAACCTACTTTCGTGTTCCGAACAGTGAGTGCCTGAAAGAATATGACACCGATCTAATGCCAAACCTTAGCCGTGATCTCCAGACCCCACCCTGTATATTATCGCCAATTCAAATTGAGGCTGCAGAACGGCCAATTAGTTGACGGAAAGAAGTTAGATAATTGCTTTTTACTCACACTACGACGATATCCGAGTTATGCATAAACGCTAAGCTTTGCTAGAAACTTTAAAATTGGTCTGAGGAACGGAACTGGAACTGCAAATTAGGACGCTTCCCAAAAAATTCCATTGGAACGCAGCTAAGTTGGCCCTCATGCTTCAAATTGCAGAAACTGAGCCAACCTTGCTGTAAAAGAAAAAGGCAAATTGAAGTGGCGTCAGAAGAGTCCACGCTTTCTTCGACAATCCCTGCGTCTGAATTAGCCCCTTGGTTGTCCAGAGATAGTGCATGGCTGTCAGGAAGACCCGAAACAGCATCCATTCCGAGTATTCCCTCATTCACGAAGACCACCCACCAGTGACATGACAACTCGAGTGGCTTGGATAGAGCCTCACTTTTGTTCAACTTTCCTCAGTCGCACGGTTTACAACATAGAAAAGCTGCGTGCGATAATGTTTCAGACGGCCCAGAGTCCATCACTATGCTCTACATTTTCTTCAGGTCGAATGTGACCTTCACCTCTATCACAACCATTCGAGGTCGTCTAGCACAAGATGCACCGTCGATCTTTCCTTGAATGCGGAGCCTCGATATATAGCGTAATCGCTAAGTATAAACTCAGTGAGCAAGATGTATGCAAGAATCCACGGAGCAACCACTCCCATACACGTTTGAAACGCACTTAGATAGGTGCGAGGTGTTACACTAAGCGTAAATCAGTAAAAAAAAATTCGTTGCTGAAATTTCAGACCTCTCTGCAGCGGGTATAAGCAATTTCGCAGAAAACAATTTGGCGAGTGCAACAGTTCCAAATGTACACAATAGGAGTCATCAAATGGTTCAACACTCGTTCGTTCTCGCTGAATACCATTAAAAATATCGAATAAATAAACTTTCAGATTATACACAACGATTTTAGAATATATACGAGAATATAACCGAAATGAGACGGAAAAACTCCACAAGAAGCGAATTTCATATTGATTCTCAGCATTATGCCGCATAAATTCTTTTACAGTACAACTATCAAACACACATTTAATTATCGCCTTTTCAAAGGTGACATCAGTGCATTCACTACTGACTGTCTTGGTAATCTGCTGCTGGGGTCACTCTTCCGCCAAAATGAGTTATGCCTAATATCATGAACACATCATTCGATATCTTGCCCCTACTATACCGCCTAAGGCTCTTCACTTTGACAATAAAAATAACCAGTGCATATGTGTGGGGTAGAAAGTAATCTTTGCATTTCGAATGACTCTAAAAACTGCCTCGCTTACCTATAATTGCAACTTTTAATTTAACAAAAAAAGAGAAAAGCTTCGCAGTTGGAGACGAGATTAAATGAAAGAGGAAATCTCAACTACAAAAGGAAAATGAAAACATTTTAGGTATTCCATCGTCAGCAATTACAAAACGGCATTCATGTGGGAGAGAAACAAAACGACCACTTTTTTTCAAAGACCACAAAACCTTTTAGAATATTTTTTGGATTGTAAAAGTAAAATTCTCAGACATGAACTCCCGACTCATATTAATTCATCCATGTGCTGAAACTTTTTTGTCATCGAGAATTAAATTCTCCAAGTACGGCTGATAACAGCTGCCCTAAATTCATGCAGTTAAGAAAAAGGTACGATAAGACGCATCGAGGATAGCAGATTCCCCTTATAGGGTACAGTGGAGGTCGGAGAATCGAATGCAATAAACACAAGCACTGCAAATGCCGGGAAATCCCTTGTTTTCGATAAAAACACAGGGCTTCCTGAATGATGACAAAGATGCAGCTCCTCCAAGACGGAAAAGATGGGGAGCAAGAGAGCGAATCCCCAACGAAGGAATAATGGAACAATGTTCGAAAAATTGATAACTGATAACTGCATCCCTGGAAGACGGTACAATTGCTGAGGCTGGGACCGGGAAAACGGAAACAGCCCGAACATTTTACTGTCTTCCTTTCCGGTTCCCTTCCTGCAGCTTCTCCCTCTTCTCACCAAAGGAACTTTGCATGGCACTAGGTGCAGGATATGATGGGGATTTAATGTGATGATGAAGCACATAGATGCTAGCATTCGAAAGAATTACCTGGTCGCGCGACCTGTGCGGCATTCTAAAGCAGAACATGGTGTGAGCGTGCAGCTCCTCGCAGAAGCAAACAATACCGCTACGGCTGGCTATAAGCCAATCGGGAAGGGGTGCGCCAAAACGATGCGAAGTCAACCCTTACGAGTGCACTCTGGCTAATGGACTGTAGTTAAGGGGGACGTTGCACGACACAAGAGACACGCCACACTCATCATCTTGCACCTCATTTATTGCACGCTCTCTCAGCACCATTCCAGTAATCCTCCATCAAATGGTGCCCAGCATATCTCAACGCATTGCGGCAGCATAAAAAACGACCGTAAAACAAGTGCTTTCGAATATCAGCCGACTCGACGGCACTCGCTGCAACGTGTGCGCATTCTTGTTTGAAAAAATATGCAAATGTCGTATCTAGAATTGGCTGAGTTTATGGAGGTCGTTTGTATAAATATTGTTTTATTCGCTGAGTACTTGATGCGAAATGCGTCTGCCCATCATGCACACATAAGAGGACGATCTTCTTAGCGCTCTTCGCATACAGCACGGCAGATTACAGGCACACGCGGTAGACTGCAGAGAATGCAACAGTGCTTCCGGTTCATTTTCTCCCTTCCTTACCGCTAGATTTTCTCTGTTTTCAATCATTTTTGGAGGTTTGGAGGAAATGGAGAGGGAGCAGAGAAAGGTTTGGTCCGTGGAGATATCATTTAGATGATTCGATTAGTTTTACGAGAATACACAAATATGCACGCATGCACTATCTTTATTAGACAAACTACCGTCATATATAAAACCTAAATTAAACGTGACGAGCATAAAATCTTCACTGAAATATCAAAACAACGTAATTAAAGGAATCACTTAAGCTAAGTGTGTATTGATTTACCGTAAAAGTCTCCGGAAATTACTTCTAAAAAGATCGCATACTGTGGTTATCACTGCACAATAAACATTTTAGTACACCAGATGCGTAACCACCAAACATCATCCTCAAACAGTTCATTTGCTAATCCATCCGAAAGGCGTCACGTGAGAAAAGCGATTACAGTCGCGACAAAATGGTCTTGGATTCTCCGTCTGAACACAACATTTCCTCGTATGTATTCCCTTTTACAAAAAAGGGGTGGAACTTTCAGCGAAATTTGCTCATGTAACAAAGAGAAAATAGAATTCCGCACATTCACTGCCCAACATCAATTACAGCAAACCTTTTACCTCCCCCACGATACTGTTGTTAGCATACGACGGCGACTTTTGTTTCGAAATATGCGATATCTCTCTCTCTTTTGAAAGTAAACTTAGCACAATTTTAAGTTTCTTTAGCCCTGTATATTCTTATTTCACCGGACTGAATTCACATTTGCTTTTGTTCATTTCTTTCAAACTCTCACAAAGAACCTTCCCTTTAATATTAACACGTGATAAAGTTTAGAGCGGAAGAGTGGCACGACAGCCACACTAAACGCACAAATTGCGAGTTAACGTTAATATGGGTTGCTAATCCACATTAAATGTCTCAACCCTCTGTCCTATATCCGATGACGCTGCGCACTTTTTCACCAATATTCAAGCACTACATTGTTGGGATCAGTCCGCAGTTTGCCGGCAAACACTCGTTTGCATCAAAACAAACAAGACAAGCGAAATTGGTTTTAAAAAAATCTTTGCAGAGAACTTTCACAAGAAATGGAGGATTCTAGCATAACCATTGTAGGCGCGCTAGCGCAAAATGCGTCCTCTAAAACGATCATTAGAAAGCAAACAGTGCACAAGAATCGACCTCAAAAGAGCGATTTAGGGGGACGCGTTCGATGGTGCCTTCTTGATGCAAATTTGCGAAACGCGCAAGTACATCACGCTACAAACCGGTGCTCAACGAGATGAGATCAATCGTCGCCGCTCACTACTCGCATCATATTTTGAAATACCTCACCGTTCCGCTAAGAGATTAAACTATTTATTGGAAATACACGCGCGAACGTATGGTGCTAGACGCAATGTTTCACAAGAAAAAACAGGCACACATGATTCGGTGCCTTTCAGAGCTTCTAGTGAGATCACACACTCCATACTACTTTAGCGTCATGGATCCTAGAGATTCTAACCTCAAACGGCTAATGTTTGAAGACGCCGAACGAAAATTCTAAGCTGTGAAAACAAACGAACAAAATATTGAAACAAACCTGACGTGAGACCACAGTGTTGTAGCGATGAGGCCAGTTAATGGACGCTGTGCCTAGGCACATTGAAGTACTGCGATAGGGAACTCGTGGTCGTGCTACGACACGTCGATCCGAACGTGGCATACAGGTCTGTGTTCGACGAATAAATGACAATGACGGCGAACCATTACCACGAGTAATGAGTGGTTGCTGGGCGTCTCGACCTTTTGCACGTCCCTTGGGCACCTCATCATCGGCTGGTACCTCGAACTTCACTCGTTTCAAAGTGGACATTCCCAAGATGGCGCAAAGTGGCTAAAAAATCGACGAAGAGAAGACACAGAGCACATTTTAAATGGCGAGACGTCGATGGTGCAACTGCTGCGTGCACAGCAATGACGGTACGCACACAAAAACAACAGCGAATCGAATTCACGGTTCAAAACGTTCAACAGTACAGGAACACTGGGTACCGATCAACGAGCATTGGCATATCATAGGATAGATGCACAATTTCCATAAACACCCTTCGTAGAGAGAAAAAAGATTTCAGCAGCCAACTAACGGCGTGTCGATAACAAGAGCAGATAGATATCTGATGATTGGCATGAACCCTCAAGCCTGGGTTGGCCGCGCGTTCAAGACAACTTGAGGCAAAGCAGCACTCGTGCAGCGTGCAACAGCAGCTGCCTTTGCGCTCAAGCAGCGTCAAATCTCTGCAGCAGCACTCAGAAGTTCTGCGGTCAATAAAACACGAAAAGAGGCAAACTCAAGAGGTCAAACCGCCTTCCATATTGTAGCTGAATGCAACACTGGTGAGGCAATTCGATAACGCTAGCAGTTCGGCTCACTGTGAACCATATTTTCAACTCAAATTTACTCGGGCACCATTTATACCCTACTGACTGCATGTATCGTGCTGACTTCGTTTGAAAAACGTGCTAGTTGCTGGACGAATCGTCCCCACAGTCTCTCACTGCTCCTCCGCCCTCCATTCATTTTTCGTCCTAATTTGGCGCCCTTATATTTATGTACAAAATATTATTTTGAATTATAAATTAAATTACCACATAACAGTTGCACGCATGGTAAGACTTATAGCTTTAAACAGTATTTCTTAGACAGGCCTATTTTGCGGTACTTACTGCGAAGCACATATTGCTCGAGTTAATGTTAGGATGGCACATGCAATCCTTCAAAATCCTCTTCAAAGTAATGAACGAAGGACGAGGATGAGAAGGAATGGACATGAAGAGGAAGAAAGATGGTGGAAGAACAGGACATGATGTAAGAAGTAACAAGGGTAAGTTTAAAAACAAAAAACAGAAGCGCAGGATGGGCGACTTGTTTATGTGTCCGAACACAAGGGAGAAAACGGAAAAACAAAGCATGAGACAATAACGGAGAATTGATTATGAAAATAAAGTGGGAACCAGCAAAGGAGCCAAAAGATAGTGAAATAAAATAAGATTGCAGTCTGAATGAGCGCTTATAATCGTGTTCAAGACATCAAATTGCTTTACTGCAATGCTACTTGTACATGTATGCTACTAAAACTAGATATATCTACTATAAGCTAACTTATGATAGTTGGAAAAATATACAGAAAATATCGCTCCATTTGATGTGAGAAAAACTAAGGTGGCTTTATTCGCTCTTTCTGACCTTATTAGAGGAAAGTGTCAGGCAGACTGTTTGCACTCAACATACCATAAACAACAATTTTGTTCCATTAGGTAACATGATCGAAATGAAAATATGTTTGTGCAGAGAGACATTCTCTGGATCAATATAAGCGACTTCATATGACGACCTCAATTCAGCGCCTGTTCTTATAGCATATTAATTGTAAAATGTTGATATCTTCAGCTCTTCGCTTCTTTTTCAGATTCCTTCCTTTTTTCTCCTCCCATTCTTTCCCAAGTCTCACATGGCTAAAAATGTTCGATCCATCGTGCAATCTTACTTTGTAAACTAGGCTGTATCCGATTCAAATGTAACACTACTGTGACGGTTACAATGTTTATCTCTTTTGCTCCTTTCATATATCGGTTGGTGAGGAGGACATCACATCTTTTTAACATCTCCGCATAGCAAGCGATGCAAAACGAGCACCTTGGCGTTTCACTGCTGCTGCAAACCACACGCTGTCGAGCCCAAATATTAGGCGACAAAATTGCATGGAACCTATGTGTACGTGAAAGGACGGTGAAAATATAATAGCAATAAGCGATTTCCAAGAGATGCAGATAACCTGCGAAATTTTGTTCCTCGTGTGACAGCAATGAGGATGACTATCGGATAGCAAAGAAAGGGTGTGCAATCGACTTAGGGCGTTCAAACGTTCATTTTTAAACGAATTTATTTTATGCGCGATTTTTGCTATTATGTTGAGAGAGCCATTGCCTTCTTAGTGGGAAAATTATTATGAGAAAACCATGTGTAAAAGATACCGAGGAGATATTTTTATGCGAATCTTTAAGAACCTGAACATATCATAAAGCAACAAATTTCAACATGCAGTGCTCATTGACTGTGTCTAAAATATGTGAGCCAAGTACTCCTCCTGGGTTTCTGGTTTTTTCTTTTAAGTTCATAGTTAAAATAATTCATTAGGCTATTTTGCTCAGTTAAAATAGTTCATGCTCATTAAGCTATTTTCCGGTTCAACGTGTAATTCTCTCATGTACACCCGCAGCTTTTTTCTGATATCTGAACAAGAGGGCTCATTTGCGAGAAGCGTTCATGCATTCGGGTTTTACTCAGGTGCTGCACTAGTTGTTTTTGGCCTCACCCTGTGGAAACATTCAATTCTGGAGAAGAGAACAAGTCTGAATAGCTTCAGCAGAAAAATTCTCGGAGAGGCACTGCTCAGAACCAATGCGTCCCTCACTTGTCGTGACAGCCGAACGAATCAAATCAAGGGGCCTAGCACAAACAAGCAGACAAAGAATAAGAAAAAAGAAAGATGGGCGGAGGATTTTACAATTGAAGCCTCACACGGTCAAACAAACTTCCAGTCTTCAAATTACATAAATTAACTTCGTCATTCCACAGGGGGTCTCAAAAGGGTTACTAAAACAGACCAGAGAATGGAGCTATTTTATGTGAATGGAGGATGGGCAATCTGTGTCAAATACAATCATTCGCACACAGTAACGTATCGTACGCATTACATCAAAAATGTGCAACAATAACACGTTCCCACAAGCGCACTCTCAAAGTTACTCATAATGCTTCTATTTCTGTCAGTTCACTTACAATGCTTCTATTTCTGTCAGTTCAACATTTAAAATAACCTAAAGTAATCGGCCTCTTTTCTAAAACTCTACAAACTTTAACGCCTGAATCAAAAAAATACTTTTGGACTTTCCGAGTTTAAAAATAGAAGTTTTTCATAAATTTCATAAAAATTCTTTTTATCATCGCCAATAATTATGCGCCATGCTCACATTGGAATCTCATTGCCAACTTCCTGAAGTCGCAATGGCGTGGAGTTCTGGATCTTTTATTGCATTTTGTGTTCAGGAATCGAAAGCAGCAAAAACTGAATTCATGCGATGCAAACTGCATGTAGGAGGCAAAAGCAATCAACTGCTCTCAGAGGATGATTCACGTGGACATGCATAAAGGTGTAACAATAGATGTGAAGAGATATGATGCCAGTGTAACGTGAAGCGAACAGCAATCAACGTCTTTTGCAACAAACGTCATACGTCAACAAAGTACCTCGTCGCATCCCCTTCCTCTCTCGCTTAAACTATGCAGATCCCTCTTCCCTCCAAGCACACGTGCACAATATACTTATTATAGGGTAGCTTTCTGCTTGTGAAACATTTAATATAACACAAAATCGCATCGGCGTGCATTCATCCCATTCTCGGCTGGCTTCAACAGAAATGAATGAGACTTGTTAAACAGTCAAACCATAAGCTGATCGATGATTTTGCGGTAACAAGAGGACGGAGGACGAAAATGGATGGCTTACCTGATAAAAATGAATGTCCTACGCTAATAATAAATTGCAGTAAGGTGGTTTTCTGTACTTTTTAAGCAGTGGAAAACATGTTTTTTGGAAATCATTGAAGCAACAAAGGAGGAGGATAGCCACCACGAACACCTCTTTCGAGATGAGGCCTCCTTCGTTTCCAGCTCCAACATTGGCTACTTGGCCGCAGGCAACAGAAAAAATTGCACTGTTGTCGTTGTGGACGAAACTCCCATTTCATCGCCTATTGTTGAGAAAAATTTTTAAGTTGCACTTCCGGCATCATCTGAACTTCCCCTCGGTTATTTATATCAAAACAACGATTGCTCTCTAAAGTGGAACGTAAAAATTGACACTGAACAATAAAAAATAGGCTGAGAAAATATCGTGTAAAAACGAGTTAGTGAGAAAGTTTGGAAGAGAGACGGACGATGATGAAATAGCTGTCAAAATTCTACTTTAATCATAAAAAATTGAACAGGAAAGAAAAAACGAAGTAGCACAGTCGAAGGGGTAGTCGATTTTTGAGGAACGTTAACCCTTCAAGCAGGATTTTAGACACTGTTTCAACGAGAGATGACAGTAAACAGCGATAGCTTTGGTTCTAAAAAAAGTGAATAAAGCAGCGGACTTCCACCAGCAATGTAATTACATCAAAATTGCAATGAAATACCTTGAAGCATCGTTTCGGACGAGCATGAACTCGCCAGTTGGTGTTCGCACTGAAATTCTTCGCAGTTCTTTTCTGAAACAAAAACGACAAAGTGTCAATGGTTGCATTTCAGTGCTGCACTCACCGTATCAAATCAGTTAAGAAAAAGAAAGAATGAAATAAGGGTTACAGACGCAATGAGACTGAGGCTATGACAACGGGTGAGGAGAGGCAGTGGCCATAGGGTGAGTCTCTTCGAGACCGGCTGCAAAAAAGCTTATTTTTCGCGAATTTCGCAACCGTATTTCCTTTTCTCCGGCGTTGAAATGCAGGGGATCACCCTTACCCACAAAACTTTATAGGTCTTTTATGAAGATTTCAAAGCAATTTTTCGAACATCAGAATATTTATTTCCCATACGACAGGGAACAATTTTATCTGTCCATGGCGCAGAAGAAATAACTCCCATGGAAAATACGAATAACGCGTAATGATTCTAAAAAAAGTAACGAACAGAAAAGCATTTTAACGAGTTCTCGTTCCAAATAAGCGTAAAATAACAATGATGAATATCCCGTAGTGCAGATGACAAACGTAATAAAAGGAAATCATGCATACAATCCCAATGGGGGTGATAATTGTTTTCCCATATCCATCTTCGCGAAGCTGTTCATAGGCGCTGCAGAAAGACATGAATGGGAAAAAGATGCTACCCTTTGAGGTGCACAGCTTTACCTCAAAATTACATGCGGGACCAGAAATCCACGAAGCAATGCCCGCTTTGCAATGTTTGCGCTCTGGTACGGTAGTGAACATGGCCTAAGCACACAAATCTCCCAGCGACAGGCCGTGGTGAGTCATCACTTTCAGTGCAATCACTGCCCGGAACTACACGCTAGCTAGGTGAGATACTGAAGTTCGCTTGATTCGACAGGATGAATTTGTCAAACTGTCACCAATTAGGTTCGCACTGACGTTGCACGAATTAGTGCCGGTTTTGCTCAGCATAACGACTGCGCACAAACTGCGCTGTCTGCAACCGGCTGACCGCAAGATGAGTATGTCAGATTACGTTCTATTAGCGTAGCTCGTTACCCGCGGGTGAAAGAATGGCACCTAGTGGGCGGTTTAATTTCACTTCCACTCTCTGTGACTGTGACTGCGTGTAGTGGGAGAGGGGATGAGGAACAATGCGTGGCTCTTTGCTGTACTTTTGGTGCGATGTTGTTTGGTGGTCAAATGAGTGTCCACTCGCCTCGTCTTCTGGAAGACTCACGTCACTGGTCGCGCGGTGTGTTCTTCTGAGCTAACTTCCCCGTATTAAAAACACAGGTTCATGTCCTGGGTTCTTTGCTAGGGCGTGAAGTCGAAAGGAGGTATGCGGTCAGACGAGAAGGAAGTGAAGACAGAGTATTTCGATTCGAGAGCAATAGGTCGAAATTTTTCTACAACACGCCCTCTTTTCTAGCACTGAACCTAAAACCACTATAACCGCATCATTGCCAAAATTGCACAGCACTATAAAAACGGTACTATAAAATTCAGGTTTTCAACGAAAACTCAACAGAATATTCGCCTTGCCTCTCGTAAAAGTATGCCGGCCTAATCTTTAGGAGTCAGTCAGCTGTTTTATCTGTGGAAAATGCATCAGATGTTCGATCCTGTACTGTATGTTCCAATTTTTTTTTCGCAAATATGTAAAGAGACAGACAGTATATGTGTCGCAGGTGCAGTTGCTTTCGGACATTTTGCGATGTCATGGATGTCTGGAAAAGGAACACCTTCCATGAATGGATACGTAAATGAAGGTTGCGGATAAGTAAACGGCAACAACAAAGATATAAAAAACCAACGCATCAAAGAATATGTACCAGTTCGCAGACAACTTCACTGCGACAAAATGAAGGGGAGCGAAGTTGATTAGACTAGTGCAACAGACTGAAGCATATATCGAAACATCTAAATGAACAAGGAAACCGTTCTAACTTGAAGGAGTTCGTGGAATCCCTCAAAAAATGAATAGCTACGAATAGCGTGAATTGTATTAATATGAATGCAACCAGGAAGGGCGACATTTCAAACTGGAGGACCAAAGTTATAACGCAGCGAAAGGACTAATATCGCGATAAGCTGTTGTTGAAAATGTGCACGAAAAATGCGGTACGGAAAAGTCGTCCATCATATAGATGATGAAGGGAAAAGTGAAAACTTTCCTTTGATGTGAACAAGAGCCAAAAAGATGACGCGGCTTGCTTTCGAAAAGAAAACATTCGAGAAGTATTTTGCATTAGGCAAGGAATAAATGCCGACATAATGAAAAGAGGCCGCAATCATAGCAGACGGAGACATTTTGCCTTGGCCACCAAGCTTCTTCTTTGCCCATAACAACCTTGTTCTATTTGCCGCCTCAAAAACCCCACTTTTAAGTGTTAAGGAAACAAAAAATTGGCATTCGCGGAATGCAACTTTATCGCGAAATTGTTGAGCGACAAAAATGATCAGCCGAGTGTCGCCGTATGCATTTTCATTCAACCGATCTGGATAACAACGCAAAACGATTTCATTTGGTAAACGGGATTTGTAGGGTTCCGATACAAACTGGAAAAAACGGCTCATAGTGTGACTTTATTTTTTGCTTTCATCCACCCAGAGCACACGACTTTTGCGGGTATCTTTAGTTATATATGACATACACAATTGATTGCCTCCCCTACCCTTCCCTTTCCGTCCTTCCTTACACTCGAAACGGTTAAGCTGTAGGAATGATTGCCTCATTCAAAACGGAGGACAACAGACAAAGGAAAACAATTTCTTTTGAGCAATATTACTCAATAGGTCAAGCAGTAGAAAAAAGAATGAAAATATAACGCCTAATAATGTGCGTCATTCGAAAAAAACGTCCATAAAAATGAGGTTTTCGCACGAAATTTGGTGATCTAACAATATAAAACAATTTCTTGTCATCTCTGAGACAGTTTTCGCAGAAGTAAATGAGTGGAAATGAACCTCATTGGAAAAGCTTCGATCACGATTCGGGAAGTTGAAATTGTCCCACAAAAGTTCCAAAAAAGGGTAAAAACACGCCGGTGTGATGTCACCACAACACGTTTTTTTGCGCATTTCTAAGGGAAAAACCATAAAATGGAGATGAAAATTTTTTAATGTGCAATCATGAGGAAGGGATCTGTAAATTGAAGTCGATTTCGCGTCTTCTGAAGTACTTATGAGGATATCAAATGCTACAATCCGATTTTCCCACTTTAGTTAGTTTTGTGGTTGTTAAAAAGTAATAGAAACGACCACCGATCTGAACGCTCATCCCAAAAGGAATTTCGAAGTAATTCATTCAACGGCAGTGAGAACATCTCAAATTTCTCGTAAGAAAATACGACGACGTCAGCTGTGTTGATTGACGAAGTGAAAGGACCGACGAGATAAATACCAAAGAGAACTCTTGCACGATGTGTTTTCTAAACATTTGAAGCGAAGGACGATTTTATCAATTATCTCAAAGGGGTTCCCTTTCACAAGAACTCACATTTAATGAGGGGCGAGACAAAAGTAGTTGCGTGTGTCTCACTGCTTAACACACCCGATACACCACCAACTCACATGCGATGCATGCGACAGCAATGAGCATTTCATTAGAGTTCGTTGCTCAACACGAACTAGTTGGTTTCGACTCATTGTCGGGCAACGACCTCTACTCAATCAATGAGCACGTTTTAAATTAAAACATTGACGCCTTGGCTAATGGGATAAGCTTTGGGCATTCAAATGAAACACTGTCCCATGTGAAACATGACCGTCCTTTCACACTCAAGGCCAAATGTGTGCCTTTTGTGCAAAATTCTACTTTATCTGCAGTTGAGTGTAAAGCGGATCGTTCTCTATCACATTTCAAAACGCGTTCTTTGGTACTGCTGTCTGTTCGACGTTTTCTTTCAATAAGTTCCAATTTTTACATGTGCTCATTCACTCGTTTAAAATGATGCTAATTTAAGCAAATATGTCGTTATCACTTCATAATTTCGTGCTTGTTCACCTGAAAAGCCATCGCCGCCGAAAATATTTAAATGTGGAGTGAAGCCGACGAAAGCATTTCTTCCTCTTTGACTTCAACGATTGTATGTGCTCTCTATTCAACATCCAATTAACACCTACCGCCACGGGATATTCCAATTATAGCGTACCTTAAGACGTGATGTTGAGATTTCTTCCATATACTAAAAGAAAACGGGAAAATGACAATAAAGGTAAAGTGACACCAATTCCACACGTAATATGTATTACGCCTGCCCAAGTTTGAACTCATAACGCAAGAGAAGAAAACTCAACGCTAGAACAGGCCAAACAACGTTCACAACTCATAGACCTATTTTTTGCTATCGATTCATCCGATTTGCTTAAAAACAACGACTTCATACTACAAAGTCCATGAAACTGAAGACACTCTTCGCCTACTGAACAACAACACTTTTCTAGATGATTTGAAAATCACCTACCGCATAAACCATCTCCACCTGCTGCAAGTAAGATAGACAATACAGAAGGAGGAGCTCTTCCTCCGCCCCGATTAGGAAGTGGAGACGGCGTAGTGATGGAATGGATTGGCGGTAGGCATGCTGGTTATACTCCTTGCGGCAGCTTCCTGCTGTGGCGATTACTCGTCGTTAAGTTTTACGGATTTTGAAGTTCGAAATGAAAGAACATAAACAGAATTCGAGAAAAGGCGAGATCCCACTCCTAAACTGCACTGGTATCGTTCTGTGGGAGCGTCTTCGAGAACGTGACGCCCTTCAGCGAATTCAAAAAGCGCACGTTTCATTCGCAGCAAGCGTGTATGACACATCGTCATCACCCCCATTAGTGCATGTGTAAAACTTCATAGCGAATGAGGCAGTCAACTTTTCTCACCAGGTCTCATTGACTCTCGAAATGGCAGTCATAAAGTGTTTCCAGGAATAGCTTGTCGCCATCTTTTTCGCATACATGAAAAGTCTTAGATGAAATCTACCACCACTAAATGACTAGAATGTTTTCGAAGCGTTACCGTGTCCTTATCGCTCTTAATGCAAAAAGCATCGGGAACTCCTTGCTATCTTTCGGATCAAACTATGAGAAAAAACCTGGAAGTTTTCAGTGCATACCAGTTATTCTCGTTCCTCGCTTCCCTTCACGATTTCTTCCGTTTCTTGCGAACACAGCTATATGAACATTTCGCATTTCCGACGCCTTCCAATAAACAGCTCAAAAAAATTGTTACTCCTGGCAAAGTGCAATTTTTAGGGGATTGTAGCAGCCTCGTTCTTCCTCCCCACTCCTCCCTTGCCCTCTCTACCCACCCTTTCTTCATCCTCTCGCATCACAGGAGCACCTTCTTCGCACATAAAGCAGATATCGATGCTCCAACACTGCGAATCCAAACACTGTAAGTAGCAAGAAATTGCCGGCCCTTGCAACGGACTTCACAGCGAAAGCAATTATTGTGCTCACAACAAAATCCACACACTCTCGCTGGCGCCAGCGTTGGGGCCAAGAAATGTGTCGTCGCCACCGACCGTAACTGCCACCGACTTCCAACAGTCCTTTATCGGCCACCACCCCACTTCGCTAGCAGGCGCTAACCAAAATTTTTGGTGGCTACCAAGCATCAGGAATCGATTACGTGCACTCTAACTCGACCAAACAAAAGCAGTACGACCTGCGAGCCTATCTTCACATATGATCATGGCCTAGGCCAAAACAACCTTTGCCACCCTTGATACCGTGGGAGCCCACTTGCATAGGTTGAATGTGTCACACTGTTGCAACAGAGACGAACATTTGCAACGGTAGTACAAGGACACCTGTTGCTTTCTGGGCAGCCACTGTCCTCCTTCTCCCCTCTTTTCATAATCTTTGGGCAACAATTTCAATAATAACCGAATATTCACGCTGTCTTTTCATGGCGACACAGACCAAGTGTATTGTCGATTATCTGCACGCATTACAATACTCCACGTGATTGTGAGTAGGACTTTCGAGCATGTGCAGTAACTTTTGTGTGAATGCAAAACGGTCACTACTTAGATGTGAACAAAAAAGTGAGTCTACTACGCAGTAAAGGAAAGCAGCAGCTAGTGGTGCAAAGAAATCACAACTAGTCGGTCTCATCGTTAACAGATCACGCTGTTCACCTTCATAAATCGACAATGTGGATGGGTGAAATTCCGAGATCACAATAAACAATCGAGCTCTCTGCAAATTTTGACACGCATGTGTACTCAGCACAAAATACTACGAAGGCATTGGTTTGATGTTCTGTGATAGAGAAAACAATAACGTAAAAGTAGAGAAAACGTTCAATTCGGAAAACGCATTAGCATTAAAACGTGGCGAATACACCGAACGAGAGATGAAAATATTATATGAAAGAATAAACGCAACGATTAGAGGAATATAAAACGCAAATTCGAAAAAAGAAAAAACAAAGTTCACTTCATACTCGACTTATCAACGAGTTAACAGTAGCGTTGTGGCAGAATCAATTCGAATTTGCGAATACTTCTGAGAAAACTAAAACATGAAGTGGCAAAATCTGCAAACTGTGCTCAATGATGTACGCTCCGCTAATTCTTTCGCGCCTTTCATATGTGCGCCGATTGATCGCACATCGATCTCACCTCCTATCAAACTGTCGAAGGTTCTAGGTGAACTTACGCTGACAGAACTGACCACTTGTGGAAATCTACATCTTTAGCAGGCAGGTCAACTGAAACAAAAAAATCCACACTTCATTAATCGTTCTGGTTCTCAGCCTGTCGGCCTTCGAGGGCAAAAATTCACAGCAGTGTAGTGATGAGCGTATCGTCACGAATGCCAGAAAAAAACGTAAATCAGATGTGCAGACGATGGTGACAGCATACACCCAACCACTGCCATGTTCGAAAGGTCAAGAATTTCAAAAACATGAAAGTGCGTTCTTACTCCTAAATGTGCCACATTACTGTCTGCCGAAGATCCCTTTTCCCCACTCCCGCCCATCAGATGGGGAAAGTGCTGGTGGAATTTCATTTTTTGGTGTTACTTTCTAGTCAGACGGCATTCTCGTAGTTCTCACTTTCTTCTTCCTATGGTCCTATCAGCAAAGAGAAAATTCGACGTCCATTTAGGGTTCGTTGCAACTATGCAAAAGTAGGCGCTATTCTGCAAGCGAACAGCCATCGCACTGCAGCAATGAGCAACAGCAGGCAACGACCGATTTTTCTAAGCCAGCGCCTTTCGCAGGAAACCTCTGCGAGAATTCCCCACGGAGACTGAAGAGTTGAAAAACTACGTTCACTTCACTTGCGTGACGTAAACGTAGATGGCGCAGGCCTGAGTAATGAGAACGTAGGTGAGCAAGGCGCAAAACGTATAAGAAGAAAACCACTGGCACAAGTGACGCAATACCGATCCAGAGGAGGAATTCTAAAACTTCAAGTGATGAGAAAACGTACAACGTTTTAGCTGGTCGTGTCCTACCTCGTATCTTTTGATATCTATGAGTTCGACCTCTGCAAGTTACTGTCTTCAAAAATCGGTGAACATCCGAATGCATCCGAAACTATTTACGTGACACTGAATATGATTTCTATGCTAGCGGTTTCAGCATACTAGAACGTACCGCCGCATTGCAACGAATCGACACCGTTCCACAAAATAAAACACAATGAAAATACGATGATAAGGCCATGACAGTTTAAACAAGCGTGAAAAAATGAAAAAGAAAACAAAGAAAGCATAAAACAATACACAGAAGAGATGTCAACAACGAAAACTCGGTTAGAAAAAAAAATCAGCAACGGAATGACAACTGTAGAGAATGAGAATAAACTCAAACACAGGGGTAATTAGATCCCCTGTCCAAAGCGACCACCGCAGCTGCGCAACTGCTTTAAAAAACGCCGCTAGAATGCCCCACAGTCCAAGCTTCTGAATTACGACATCTTACAATACGGCAACTCACAATGCTCTTGGCATAGCGTCCATCTCCTCGGCAAAGAGCATATTTCCGGACTATATTATTGGATTCACTCGTAACTTTAGCTCGACAACAAAGCACCAAAAGTCGCCAAAACGAAGATCCATCACTTGACTGATGGCTTGACAACGCTCATCGTCACTGTCGCACCGTTGAGACGACGCCCGCTCAACAACAACACGGCTTTGGCAGCTTCCTGAAATTCTAGTACCTATGAAAGCGTCTTCCAAATTTCGCAGAACGTTGAAAGTGCGAAGTTCTAAAGGCAGAAAGTGCGAAATCCTACGGCTGGTGAGGCCACGAATCACCAGTGCAGAGATATGAAACCTATAACGAGTGCCGCATTCCCATCACATATTCAACTCATCGGATCTAAAAAAAGGACATTGAATCCTATGCAGCACTTCATTACATATTTGCAGCTTTGAAACTTCCAAACAGCGACCAAATAAACTTCTAATCACTGTGACCTCCAGCCGCTGACCAATTATTACAGAAGTTATAAAAAGTTTCAAGAAAATGTCTTTGTGGCCTATAAGATGCTTTAATGAAGCTCATAAATCTCATGGCACTATGACCTCCTTATTCCACCTTTTGAAGCAGCACATTTTAAGACAGAAATGAACCACAGTAATTTCCAAGCATAGCCTTAAACAGATTTCACAGTTTCGAGGAAAACCCGGTCTGCAGTGAAGTGGAAAAAAAAACAAAAGCGGATAGGTCACAAAAGCTCCAGACACACCTGTGGTGTACCAACAGCTAAGAGGCACTCTCCGGTTGAATTGCCATCGTCATCCAACTTGATTCGGACGGAGCTCTCAATGAGGGAAAACTTGTCGAAAAACTGTGCCACATCGTTAATGGTTACATCGGGCGGGAATCCATGACAACTAATAACGGTACCCGGCTCACCCAACGAAGCGACCAGTTCGGGGTCCAATTCTTTCTAAAAATGTCGACGCCTGTTAAACTAAGCTGACATTCGAGAGTGATCTAATCAATGAACTACAGCTCAAAGCGAACCGGCTCAGCGTTGCATTACACGCTCCATAGCGCCGATGATGTGGAGTGGTGGCCACGCTCTTAAACTTTCAGCCAATAGCCGGCCGCTTTTTGCACCAACCCTGTGGCGCTAAATCACATATGAAACGCCAATTTCAGTATAGAGGAGAAAGCACTGCTGGAAACTTGCAACGAAAGGATTTCTCACGGTTTCAAATGAAGATCCCGCTACGACATCACTGCCTTGGCCTTTCAAATCAAATCTTGTGGACAGAATAAAACAATTCGGCTAGGTTGACCAGCGTACGTATTTAAATCCACAGTGATTAATGAAAAAGACATAAAATGAAACCTGTTCATTATTTTTTTCCATTTCTTCGACCATTTGCTGGTGCGAGATAGCGGACACCAGAATACAATCTTCACCCATCTGCTGCCGGCTGCACTTGGCGACAGCTCTTGCTGCATCTTCAACACTTCCCAAATCCACAAACACCGTATTGTCAGGCATACGTCTAACAGTCGCTGAAAAGGAAGGCAACATATTGACCTCGTGAAAAAGAGGTATTTTTAAGCATAACAGGCAAAACCTATAAGCAAACAACAACTGACGTTTAGTAACAAAGGATAAATTGAAAACGCAAGAGAGTGACGAGAATTACGACAGAAAACTACTTTAAAAATTCGGTCTCACAGAGATGATTATGAATACTGATGTGATGATACATACAGGAATTGACGCGTGTCGAGTTGATGCCAAGAAAGCGAGCCAAGTCAGAGTCCGTTGATGTTGTGGGCACATTGGAAAGCATAACACATGATTTAGCACTCGGTGGCAAAGAAGGTGTAGGAAAATTGTTGTGCCCATTCTGCGAGGTGGAGGCGACCGCGTTTGGCCCAGGACCATGGTGCAAGTGAGGCGGACCTGCTGGTCTTGGTCCGTGATTGCTTGAATACGACGGCGGTGGTGGTCCACGTTGTCGGATCGTTGACGCTGGAGTAGCGCCGAAGAACGATGGAGGCGAGATCAAAGGAGGTCGAGGACCGCCTAAAGCATTAGCTAGCACTGATAAGGAGGACAGCGTTAAACGACCAAAAAGCTTAAAAATGATCCAAATGAATTTTGTTTCAATGAGCAAATTATAAACATAAAGAATAAAATTAGTGCATGGTTGGCGATGAACTTGAGACAATTGGAACTAATAACATAATAAGAAATGAGCTTAGAGCACGTTAAAAACGAATAAGCTGTAAATGATGAAGTTGTAGACAATGTACGCAACTATATGATGGTCATTATGTTAGGCAGCAGTAACCAGACTATATTCAGGAAGCAAGCCTAAACATGGACTTCAAAGTCGCGCTTGAAAACGCAACATTAAAAACTTGGTTGGCATACACATGCGCCTGCAATCGGCTTTTTTCCTCCGCCAACGTAGACGTTACAAGTGGGACGAAGGAAATGCGCGATGGTCAGAGCCAATGCCTACTGCTCTTGCTTGAGAAACCACGGGAAAAAAAGAAATGAGTTTTGGATCATCCCATATTGGATCAACTCGGCAATGTGCTAGGAAGAGAAGAGCACTTTTTTTAATGCTTCTCGCCTTCTTGAAATCTCGAGGATGAGGTCTTGAAGCTCAAACCATATAAGGGCGGAAATTTGTGGAAGTTATCTGCAATCTCAAAAGAAAATAATGGAAAGAAAAAAACAGGGAAAGAGATTAGGGCCAAAGGCCATAGAATTCAAGCAAGAGACTGACGAAAATCTTCGAGAAACAAGCGACTAGATGATACGGAGAACCTGTGGACGTTCTCTCTGGAATTCAGCGTGAGGTACTAGAACAATACCTACGGAACCGAAGACTCACCTTGCAAAAGTGGATGGCGAGGGCCACTAAGCCTTGGCGGAAGTCCGCCAATTGTGGAAGGTCCATTTAGGGCGAAACCAGGTCCGCCTGCCGGTCCATTGGTTATTGTTGGTGGACCACTTCGAATGAGTGGCATATCACGCTCCATACCAGGTCCCAGCGCTCTTGGAGGACCGTGAAATCGCATACGACCTCAATTGAGAATTAAACATCAGTTCATTACGACAACACTATAAGCACATTCAGAACGAGCTTCTTCAATTTTTCTTTTTTGCCCGAATATAATATAAAAAAGGCAGTTCAGAAAGAATCGATTGTTCGCTCGGAATAAACAACACACTACTCTATTCCTTGTCGAGATTAAGAAACAATTTTCCCATAACCACATCGATCTCCGACGATTTCGATAATCGGCTGAAATTCCTTCAAATACATACTTCTAAAATATGCTAAACATGCAACAGCCTCAACTTCAAGCTGCGTATGGAGGAACTGCCATATGTTCTCCTTTTTTCGTTCAACTCATGCAAAAGCAAGGACTCAAGAAGTAGTAAAACAAAAGTATCACGACAGAAGTATTACTGCGGAATGAAGTTGGCCCAGAATTGAAAGCGTTGAAATTTTCACGAGGAGCGGCCAAAGGTAGCAAGGGTTCCTGCTTCGAAGGAAGATTTGAGAAGTTGTCAAGAGGACCGCCTGGTCCAACTGGGGGCTCTTGCCTATTTCCGAATGCATTAAAGCTGTCGAACGGTGGTGCCAACAATCCGTCGCTTGAAGAACGCGCCAAATTTGTATCAGTTGATGTGCCATGTTTTCTTTCGAATTCCTCCTTTTTCTGCAGTCCGAACTTATCTGGGATCGAAAGAAGAGCATCAGCTTCTTCGGTCGTTAATCTAAACAAATAACGAAATTAAGTTTAAAAGTTCTGATCGATGTTCGGCGATATAATCAAGAAGATAGGGGTGAAAGCGCCTCACTTGGGAAATGAGAGTTTTTGTTGCTCAACAAATGTGCCCAACAGCCATCAACGATTAGCGACAACCTGGTTCATTTCCTGCCCATGGGCGCCTCCCCAAAAAGACGACGGCAGAGTGAAACACGTTTGTCGAGCATGACGCTGCGTTAGCATGTGAACATGCAACTGCCACTATGTGATGACATTCCTCGGCAGTAAGTGTTCATTCCTGTAGGGTAAGTTAGGTCCTCGTTATTCCCATATGTTCCCATTACTTTTGAAGGAAGGATGTAATGCGACTGTGTAGTAACTGATAGGGAGTATAAGTGATATACGAGCTGGCAGAATTAGTTGTAAAGATGTGGAATCCACACGATGTTTGATGCAAGATTGTGATGCAGACGCAGCCCTCAAGAGGAAGTCATCTACACACCTCTTAACAGTCGATCAATTTCTATACTAAATTTTATTTTTTCATCTTTGGAAATAAATGGCTGGAACAGTTTTATTCGGAATTCTCTTACTAGCCGGAGAAATTATTCCCTTCAATAGCGCAACTCGAGATGAATGGAAAACGCCCTCAAGTACACCACCTCGCAGCAAAACGAAGATTTAACGTATTTTCAACGAGATTCAACTTCAAATTTAAGTACGACATTCTCATCACTGGATGTAAGGACTTATTTGTCCGCTCAGTATATGAGTGTACCTCTACATCGCTTCAAAGACTGCTCTGAAAGAATCTGCAGAAAACTACACCAACTCACAACGAAGACGCAAAATTCAAAATAACGCGAAGAGGTTATGCCTTCTTTGTCTCTCTGAAAGAGAATTTTGCTAGAAGCAACGAAACGGGTTTACAACTTTTTCGCAAAACTTTACAGAAAGTCACTTCTGTTATTGTTACGATCCACATCAAAAGCATTTCCTGCCACCTGTAAGCCGCTCAAGTGTCATATATGTGACGATATTGGAATCGGCTTATACATGGTGGACTGCGAAGCAGCCGACAACCTACGAAATCGAATGAGTTGCACAGTCCATATAAATGCGGAAATCAGGAATTTTTGATGAAAAACAAACCTTCGAGCACGGACTGTACGGTCTTGAATTGCTCCACGTGTACGGTAAGCTCTTTCAGCTTCGTCCATTGTGCGGAACTCGATTACCCACCTATCAGACGCTTGCCCATCCTCTTTAAACGCTCGTGAAGCTTTCATTGGTTCACAGCGAGGACCAAGAAAGCTGAAATTAATCCACTATAGAAAGGATTGTCAACAATTCCTTTTTTCATTCAAAAAATAAACTCGTTAGAACCTTGGCAGCACTTTTTTGATCCACCAAACACAGCGGTAGTAAACATTTATGAAACCATAAAGAGAGACTGGAATATCCTCAAAATAAGCATGTCGACCACAAAGCACCCAAAATTACGCCTAAATGTGGCTGCGCAAAACAACCATTTCAAAACTACAAGCTCAAAAACGATCGCACTAAAACGTCTAACTGCGATAAACCTCACGGAAGGAAGTTACTCGCCAGATTATTTTAAAATAGAATTTCTCACATAAAAACAAAGTTGCTCAATAAAACGAAAAATAAGCAAAGTTATATAAGCATATTGTGATGGGATTTCTATGCAACAACGATGCAAGATGTTAACGAGCACCGCTTTAGAGTACGGCCATGGAATTCAAACCGACTCACTTGCGAATCTCAGCCTCTGTCACACGGAAAGGTAAGTTGGTGAATTCAACGCAATAACGCTCAAGATCCTCTCTGCGACGCTTCACGTTACGATAATCGCGAGGAGGCGGTGTACGCGACTGACGACGTCGTGCTCTGTGCGGACTTCGCTCGTCACGACCACGCGAATTTCGACTGTTACGATGATCTCTGTCATCGCGACGTGAATCCACATCGCGTTTCTCCTAAATTCTCCTCTCGCTTCATACTTTTTAAAGCCTTTTAATCTTCGAGAATGTGGTTCACTGTTTCATCAAGAGATCGAAAGAGCATTATTCAATGGTGTTGTTTCTTTAGGAGAAATCTCATTTAAGCTGAAAACAATGAAAAGACGCAAGATCGCAAAAATTAGATAACAGCCGCCCTATTTCAAAAGCTGTCAACATGTTCACGTGGGGTTCACTTGCTCTAACTTGCCCTAACGAAAATAAATTCCACTATCATCAGTTTAAGTAAAACGGAACACGTGCAACCGTTCTCATTACATTATAACCGACTGAAAATTCCTAGCATCCCCCAATACGTTTTTCACTTAACTTCTCAGGTTTTATGAACGGCATTTGTGAATTTTAAATTTTAAAAGCTGTAAGTGGGCATGGAAACGGATTAGGCGGAAATGATACAGATGAGTGATGGCGCCTCGATGATAAATTCGGCTGGTCGCTTCTTGACGACTCTCGATTGCGGCTGCTACCTCTTTCGTGCGTATAGCTGCTGGACGAAGGGACTTGTACACTGCCGTCAACAGCCGTATCAAACGCCTCGCGAGTGCTTGCTCGGATTCTGAACATCAAATTCTACTCAGATATACAAACGACGATGAAGAAAAAGATAAGCCAAACGAGAGGGAAACGATGAGGATGGCCAGCCAAACCTTTGTAATCTTTTAATTGGCAATCGCTATCTTATGAGATGAGTCTACTGCACAATTCCGTCTCGAAACCAAAATTACAATTAAATCGTTAAAATGAAACCAGAGACGATGACAGTCGCTGAAAAAACGCTGAGATAAATGTGAACTGAAGCTAAACGGACTCCCCCTCCCCTCAACTGCCAATGAAAATACGTCAACACAAATTACGATGCATTATGACTCAGCAATTTTTCCAGGAATGAGTTTAACGGAAATTTGCTACAGCCAACCTTATTCCCTGTTCGCCGTCTCTGCTCAGAATATTCTCCGCATCCTTTGAACATTCAAAACGCACCAACGAATGCAGCGGAAAACCTAAAAATCAGTGAATGTGCGCCGTAAACGACAGCAGGCGAATTAGCAGCGTTAGCTTGATGGGCTCTAAAAAGACAAGAAAATCAAGAGCAAGGAGCAAACAATTCTGGTACTGCGAATCTTCGATATGAGAAATAGTTGGGTTAATATGATGTAGCAGGATGACGGAGGACGACTCGATTCCATTAATGATGCAAGGTTTTCCGACCCCGTTTAATGATTTTTCAGCTAATATCTTCAGCATCCATTAATGGAGAATGTAACATTGCAGTAGAGCGTTTTTTCCATATTGCATATAAAGTGCAATATCAAGCAAATAGTAAACAAACCAATAAACAGCCAATAAATATTTAAGTAAGCTTTTCTGATTATCTCAAAAGATCAAGACGTGAAACCGCCTTTCCAAGTATGACTTTTTAACGCCTTGAAGTGGAATGGAAGCGGAAACCACTCTCATAAAAAGGCAAGTAAAGACCACTGGGATGTTGGATTCTACGCAGACATTTGACTGCACAATCAAATAAAGGTAGCTTTAACGGAAAAAGTGGGGTCTGATGGCGAGGTTGAATAATGCCGTTCAGTGCGGGCAGTTTTATCTCAGAAGGAAGACCCAGCACACTGCCTGCTATTAAAGTACTACATGAAAAAAGATTCGCTGTGTAAAGCAAAATGAAAAAATTCGCTGAGGACAAACCTTTAGGATCGAAGACAACTTTGACGGAAGAAAGCGTCAGTGGGATCGACGGTCGAAGGAACTGCTCAAGCGCAGCTGGGCGTAAAAGGTCTGTCGGCAGACGACTCAGCTCAACATAACAACTGTCGTTGTTCTCCACCGCCGCTCTAAGAACGTGAGAATTATGAAGGTATCTGGAAAGAAGGAACAACTAGAGCTCTAGTTCTATAGGACAGCGAAACTGAAGCACGATAGCGATGAAGAAAAAGTCGGAATGAGATGGTTACGTATTACGTGAAATACTTTGTCGCATCCAGCTGACCCGTACAGAGAATAAAATAATGCGACAAACCGATGACGGACGACACTCTAAATACTTCACGACTAAACTCAACATTCTGTCCTAAAAAATTTTAGAGCGATCTGAATTTTTGCCTTAAAAATCCAATGGGACAGCTCGTTACTATGGCTTTCCTTTCATTTTCGTTAGCAATATTACTTCGACCTTTAATACACCTAATTTCCGTTTAGAAGGAACACGGTAGTTGAATTCTTATCGACTTTCATCTTTATTCCGCCTTTGGCTCTATCACTAATATACATAGCGCATGCAAATTCCTTTCAAATAACCTCAACCCCGCACATAGGCTCCGTTTCACAAACAGGCGCTGGTAACAACAGTAATTCTGAACGCCTGATGCAGAGAGGGGTTTTTTTGGCCACGTTCATTGCTTACCGAACAACTATGAAGTCTTTTGAAGCTCTCATTCGATAATAACAACCGTAATATGCTATTCGTTGTTGATTTAATCGAAACTTATTGCTGTTATCGAAGATGCTCACTTATGCATCCACTATCTTCCATTAAATGTCATTGACCCGTCTGAAATTCAGAAGGCGCCTCCGCCTGAAAGCTGCATTAGCTTTATAATTCCGAAATAAGGAGAAACTTCTAAGCCTTCGAAAAGTGGGAATATCAACGTGACACCAAATATCAGCGTGACTGTTTACAAAAAGGGAAAGAAAAGATGAACGCAATCCCAACCGTTGAACAGGCATTGGCGGGAATATCGGCGTGTTCTGTGGAGGGAATGCTGTGGCAAAGGGATTTGCTGATGGCAGTGCCGACGCAGCAGCGGCTGACTGCGTTACGAGTACCTGTGCTGCGGAAACTGATGGTAGAGCCGAAGCCACTAATGGCGGCATCACGAGACCAGGAATCGAGGGAGGCATTTGTAGTGGCTGTCCGGGAAGGACAGGTGGGACCAGGCCGCCCTGCTGGAACATCTAAACGAGAAAGAAAGTCATGTAAGGCCTACGACCTTATCCACATAATGCAGGCCTTCCAGCTTCATTTTCAAATTGTTGGTTCACAGCGCTAACCTACCAACTACTGCAAATAAGGAATGCTGATCGCAGATTCTTTTTTATGGATATTGAACCGCCCAACCCATAAAGTATGAAATATTCCATCATATTTTGTTCTCACGCATCAACTGATGCGTAAGAGTTTACATGAAGGTTTCAATCGCAAACATTCATGGAGTTATCACTTAGTGCAGAAGTATCAACAACTCATCTCCCTGCGAAACGGAAGGCTTAACTGATGAGTGCTTTGGTTGTATCAGCGAATCGCAGGCAAGCAATCCTCAAACAGCTGTCTAGTGAACGCGGATTCTCGCTAATCCCTATGCGATTTTCAAAGTGAAACGCTAACACTTCAGCACTAGACTCGATATTCTCATCATCATCCAAATGTCCCTTTGACTACCTTACGGCTATGATTCCTTAATATTGGACCCCGTTGTTTTCAAATATATTCAAAGCTTCAGATCATACAGAGAAGCAATTTTCGTTTGAGAAGAAAACCTGATATAGCTAAGTAAAACAAATGCAGTTACCGAAGCAAGAGGCACGTCAGCTTTGGGCTGCGTTGGAACAATGCGTCTCGAATCCACAGAAGACACTGCGCCCTAGAAAGCCTGCTTTTTTATATGTCCACAAGGAGAAAACTGACTGATGCAACGGTGTTCAACATTTCACAGTCTCTTGCTCTAATTTAAGATATTACTTCAGGGTATCATCTAAGCCCACTAATCCCTACCTTCCCCCTCTCTCCCCTCCCCCATTTCAGTGATACGTTTTCACGAGTTTTTCTTAGACGCTTAAAAAAGTTCCATCGGCTGTTGCATTTCAAAACGGAAACAGGATGCATTACACAGCTTGTATAGAAAACAACATTACCTAAATCAGGCCCCATTTAAAATTACTCGTCAAACTACGCTCAATGTACGACAAAATTTGAACACCCGATCGACCAAATTCTACTAGTTTTTGCAGCAAATTTGAACAGACTGGTGAAGATATTATCACGATGGACAAACGACTGCTGATAAACGAGTCTAAGACAAATCAATTCTGCATAGAAGAAACGCTACAGGTGCTCTGAAATACATTATTAATCGACAGCAGTCAATAAGAATGACCTGAGAATAGGATTCAGTCGCAGACGTCACTGTCGGCTGCACGGACGCCTTATAGCCTTGGAAGTTGCCCTCAATGTCATAGCTGCCGAATCGTTCATCACGAGTCGACTGCTGATAACTGCAAACGTGAAACGCTAATGAAAATAATGTTTCCGTAGGAAAGCTTGCCCAAATGCGCACTTAAACAAAACCACAAACCACAACAAAGCGAAATACAACTCAACAATCTGCACTGCAAATTCGTCTAACTTATGGGTCGCATGCAAACTGCTCGTAACTTCACCGTTTAAAAAGTCACACGTCAGATTTTCACCGCAATCAAAAGAATCAAAAAACGTAGATGGAAAGATGAGTCTCAAAATAGGGATGAGCAAATGCGCAGACTGTTTGAGGCAAAGAAGCTGTAGCACCAACATCGAAAGGGTACTGCTCGGAGGTACAGCGGTGGCGTTCTGTGCAAGCACGTTCAACATTTTCGCATCCTGCCATGGAGTAATTGCTGGCTGCGATGACTGTGGCGTTCCATTTGAATGCCTTCCACTTGTGCGAGTATCATAAGCAGCAGCTGCATTGTTTTTCCACGAATCTGATTGCGGCTCGTTCCGACCCCACAATAATTCACTTGAACTGCCTGAACCTTCAGCATATACAATCCACAAGAGTGCCCATTATTCAAACGTCTTTCTTTGAGTAAGCGTCCTTTTTTGTACTGAGATTAGAAACTTCCTATAGGAGCAATGTTGCAACCGTAGAAAGTCCTCCACGATGTGCCCTATCCCTTCATAATTCAACCTAAGCAGTCTCATGAGCACTAATTACTAACACAAAAACCCACCCCCACAGCTCATTTCATGGGTTTAAAGCCATGAAGAGATAGATTCGTTTTTGGTTCGCAAGCGATGAAGTTCCGAAGAGATCTGAATGCATCAGTAGTGGAGAAGCCATCAAACGTGCAACTCCCGAAGATAAGAAAGCTAAATTTGATAAAAATTTCCCCACTAAAGGATTTCTAAATGAAAGGTTTCATTTGTGGAGAGTTTCCTCGATTTGTTTGCGATTAACGACAAATGTCGAAAAAAATTCTATATGCGAGTTTTCGAATTGCCGCCGATTGCCGTCACTCTTCGAACTATTGCAGCAGAGAATTCTCGAGTTGCGAGAAGGCGCTTAACGAGACCGAGACGTCTATCGATGCGTAGAGGTCGCCTAATATTTGGATGCTTTGCGTCCTATAGAGCCACTTAACGAGATCTCCGTTGAAAGTGCGATGTGGGAATTATTGTAGGTGAATGTAGAGGTTACTGGCTATGTAGCAACTTTGTCGCGTTAATATTGTTGAAATTACATGCCTCTTATTGCTAGACGCTCAAATTAGATATATTATGACCTCTGGAGAGCGTTCAAAATTACCAATTTCTTCCTTAACTTAGATCCGGGACGTTCCTTTATTAGAGCTGCTCTTGAGAGAACACTAATGGCGAAAACGATACAAAAAAAAAACGTCAGCCGTTCAGCGGAACAACCTCTTCCTCTACCGTCCCACTAACGCATTGAATAGGCAGTCCTTCTCGACAGTTCCCTCACCTATGAGGACAGTTTTCTTTTTCAGCACAGTGAATTGAATGCAGTGACGAAATCCGCCTTTTCCTCAAGAATATTTGATATTGACCAGCGTTCAGTCTTCCTATCCTAACTTCTTTTTTGTTTTCTGGATGGTTACAATTTTTGTCATACCTTCGTATGTAACGTAGTCCTCATTTCATTCGATGAGTCCATTAATTTGGCTATATATGAATCGTCTTACCAACTCATCATCTGCTCATTTCCAGTTATAGTTCAGCTAACTTCATCTGACGACCCGCTAGCCACACTTCCACATGCATCGTCATTTTACTTCTCAGGCAGATAATATTTTATAAGGCGTCCGTCCATACGACTTAGAAATATGGACCTCGAAAAAAAAATGCCCACCTCCTATAGTACCTCTTGAAACGTTTGGAAACTAACAGATCTCCTCCTGAAAGTGAATGGAGACACACCTGTATTGGTTTAATTACCTGCCGAAATTTCCACAGAAGGCTGACCCCTGTGTTACTTGACTGCTAAAAAATAAAGTGCACGTCGCAGCTTTATCCCCCATTAAATATCTTTTAGTCGTAATGAAATTAATGGACCGATTCGCATTATCGTATCGTATGTTATCGTGTGGTCAACATTTGGAACATCAAATTCGATAATTTCACTTTTCGCGATTGCCGAATTGAAAAAATTGGACAGATCGAGCGACGAACGCGCATACATGGCACAGACATAATAATCCAGCATTACTTCACTACCATATTTTAGGCACTGTGTGTTGCAAATGCAATTCACCTCATCCCACCTTCTCTATTACACCTATGCTCTTGCCTTGACACCGTTCTTGAATCATTCAGTTCAAGTCATGCGCAGTCACTTCCCTACCTCTCCTCAAATCGTCATCGATCTTGCAAATCAATCCACTTCTCGCCGATAAATAAGACTATAAAACATGCTATTATTAGTCTTAACTGGAAATTTGATTCCACTACTTTTCTGTGTTTTCACATCGTCGAACTATGTAGCGCTTCTTGAAAGCACCGAAATTTGTAGCTAGTTGAACACGGGTAATAACGGCACGTTACCCATATTTCCAAGCACTAATCCTCAATGAAATTAATCTGCGTGCAGTTAAAGAGCCTAAGAATGCATCTCGTTAAGGTTGAAGGGTCACCGATATCTTAATAAAATGCTTCCACTTGTTGCGGACGTACTCCTTTCTAACCGCTTCTCGAAAGAACCCGACTCGCCGCAGTGCCCTTCTCTCCCGCCCTACTCTCTCCGCTTCTTTGCATTTGTCAACGTCTCATACTCGTTTTACAACAACGGTAGATGCAAAATTTCCGGTAAAGGCCGTAAATGCGTCCGCTCTGTGATCAGCTGCGCTTTGCAGACATTATTATTATCTGGGAACACTTCACCATCTGCATTCTGTCGATCATCCTGCAGCCTAAATCCTCTATCCAAATGTAGAAGGAATCTAGAGAAATCCACCTAAGCACTCACTATGTAGAATTTCACAGTCCTCTCCCCCCTCTTTTCGAGAAGTGTTTGTGACGAAAGAAAGCAGGGAAAACGTCAACGATAGTGATGCAGCCGTCAAACTATATAACATTTAGATCGCAAGATGTGGTATGATTTTCCATTTGCATATATAAAATTAGTTCATATCGAACTTGGAAAACACTCAGTGACGCATGGAAATGTGCGTGTTCTCTGATTATTCGCTCACTACAACATTGCTAGGATGTTAGGTTCGAGGACGACTTCACATATTTGTAATATGCATAAACCTAGGCTAAATTCTTTATTGTTGTGCTATCATATTTAGTGCGTTGTTACATTCGTTCATTCACGGTTTTTACTTGTCGCGATTTAATGTTTGTGCTGTTAAAACTTCTTGGGACGGGTTATCGCTTGCCGTAACTTATTCATGCTGCACATGATATTAAGGCGTTTTTGCATCTTCCGCATGATTATCTTAGTCGAATAGTGCCTACTTCATGCAGCAACTCCAAATGATACATGCTATAGCTCGACCAACTAGCAGTTATGCCAGACCTTCGTTTGGCTGATCCTTATTCGCCCCTCCACCTCCCTCCACCAGCAAGCCCTTGGTACTGACGTCGCTGCACCCATTTAGCTTTATAGCAATAATAGAAAGTTAAACAAATATTCCACGATCATTTTGCGTTTAAATGATTATACTTATTTAAGGTGTGCATGTTGCTTGGCAAAAAAATGAGAGTGCTGATGTATGCAGTTTTCTGTCAGCAAAGCGCAACTCATTGTCGTTTTTTATCTCCAGCTATAGCGTCGAATTTCGTTCAGCGGACGAAAAGCATAATCACTGGAGGACAATCCCTCTCTCTTTCCCTTCCCTGCTCGCAGATTCTCACCTCCTAACACCCACTTCTTGGCCAATCACACAAATTATACACTGCAGTCACCTTAGTGCTATAACTAGACTTTCTTCCCGACTTACACTGACTCTTTATTGATTGTATTGTATCGTTATAATGTTTGGGTTCTTTCTAGGCTCACATTTATGCTTTCATGGAAGTTGTATATTAGAAGGAGGTAATTTTCGAATGAAAGTTGTATATTTTGTTTGTTAAAGAGAAGATTAGAAACATGCGAGCATTTAATGAGGCTATGTGCCAATATAAACGATACCTCTATAATTGTATATGCATTCTCTCTCTTCAAATCGTCATGTAAACTTGACGCATTCGCTTGGAAATACTCGTTAGACAATACAATTCAACTAACGCATTGCATTTCACCGATGGTGAATGATGTGGTAATTGAGAACTGAGCTTAAGCCAACGTTAATTTTGCAATAGCAACGTGCTGACTGTTAGACCAATGCAGAATTCCCATTCCGTAATGGTGCATTGTAACTGGCGCATTTATTCATCGCAACACGCGTATGTAAATAATACACACTTTAAATGATGACCGCTTTTTTCTGTTACTTCTTTGATTCCGGAAAGAGGGCTGGATGAAGATAATAGCCAGAATGATGGCCACCTACTAGCACTATTTAGCGAAGAGAAATTAACCATTTCCTATGGAATCAGCCTCAGTCCTACAAGTTGAATACTTTGAAAAATGCAGCAGAGAATTTCGCTTAGAGTCCGATAACGTTGTGGAAATTTACCACAATTATCTTTGATACAGTCAGGAGAGAGCAACTTCTCCGATACCGAATTTGGCATAAAACTGAACGCATCAGTGCTTCAAGTGAAGATTTGTTTGCTTTTATAGGTTGAAGATATAACCGAATATGTGATCACAAATTGATCGTACTGTGTTTTCACGCATGCAGTGATCAGTCGCTTCGTGTTAAAAATCATCACCGTTAGGTTTATGGCATTTGCTTCGCAGTCTTTTTAAGGGCTCTCCTGGGATAGAACAGATCGGCCAATATAATTTCCCACCCTTTTGGAACTGATGAATTCTTTTCATGAAGTGGCTTAGCTTCCATTCCTTTAAAACGGATTCTTGTCTTCTTGTCAACCAATTCATTCGAGCATTTATTAAGTAACCATTTGAACTTTGCAACTTTCGAAAAAAGCACTCCTCTGCTGTTCCTCAAGAAAATGTTTCAGATTCTAGATATATGAACCACAAATCTGTCGACAAATGTATAGTACCGTGAATTGCTTTCGCCTTTTGCCAGTGAATATTGGCAGTTTTGATAGGTAACGGCACCACATTTGTGATATTAAGCGACATGTTCCTCTCATTAAGGCATCTGCCATGAATGCTTTCTTAAGTTTGATGTACACCTCTGTGTTTCCTCTTTAACAAATAGAATAAAATATTGCAGAAAGCTTCAGTCAATTTGCTGCTATACGTTAAGTGAAGATCCAGTGTACTCAAACGGAAGCTCACCGACCTTATTGTTTCAAAATCTCTCCAGTCATCGACGTTTAAAGGAACTCCCAAATATTGCTACAGATGAACTTTTTGCGTTAGATTCACTACGAAAATCAAGGTGTTTGTAGAGTAAGAACCCATCCCCTCGTATAGAAAGGATTCACGAATCGACGTTTCTGCAGTAGGTGACATCAGCAAATACCTTTTCACTCTCTGGGCCATTCTTAAAAATTCTAAATCTCGGTAACGTCCAGTGTGAGCTTCGTTTTCTTTTAGAATTAGAGGGTAAGTTTGTTATAAGGCTTTCTTTGGAATTTCAGATGCCCTTTGTAGTTAAAACGTTGCGAGAGGGTTTCACCTCTTGACTTAGTGTTCAACTGTGAAAAGCAAGCTCGAGTGTTGGCGACAGAACACTGCCTCTTATAAAGTTACAGTTATAGCTCAAATCGTGATCAAAAACGACGGCATCTTGCAACTTTTTGTTGGAGCGGATTGTTGCCCGCAAACTTTGATCAGAAGAAGCAGCGTCCTTGCAATTGTGCCAAAAATTCCAAAGCCTCATAACTTTTGCGGTAATTTCATTAAACCTGCTCAAGGAAAATCACATGATGAATGTCCGGATTCAATCTGGATACCATTGCGAAAGCAAAGCAAGTTATCATCCTGTCGTTTTTTGGTCCTCCTACTTTTAATGAAAAGTAATGCTTCAGAGTTTCAAGAAACGGGGAATGCATCCAGCGCAGAAAACATAGAAAGCCACTGCAACGATATCATGGACGGAACGTTTCTGATTCCAGAGAGAATCCGGAGACCGTACTGAATGCGGGATTTCTTGACTTCACATAGGTTAAAACCATGGGCAAACTCTGTAAGACGTTCTCGACCACCAAAATGCCTATAATAATGTTCCCGTAAAAGTGGATTGCTGGCGTCGCCGATGGTGTTAATGTTTACTTCCTCAGGAGGATGGTTCTTCGTGCGTTAGTCTGCATAAAAATGTGCACAGCGTTCCTCTGTTATGTTTTGTACGCTCATGCTGACTGAGGTGCGTAATTTTTTCTTGTAGTGAAAAACGTATCCAGAGTAACAGCATCCAAGTGCACATATATAAATGAGTGTGCGAGGTGCTCTTATGGCGTCAACGATGGGGATGCAAATGAAGAAGTTAAAATTTTTTGCACCCACATGACTTTCCATAAATTATCCCTGTTCTCTGTACTGAGACGTGATGTTTCCGCACCACAAAGCTTTGCAGAGCGGCACTGCTTTCTGTAAATGACTGAGTTCGTTATAACAAACGTCAACCATTTGTCCGGTGCTTCTTTTTGGCTGAATGTCGTCAACTCTTGACCTATTTTGTGCATCTGATGAGTGAAAAGGGCACCTTCGGAACCTCTACTTCTGAGGTGGAAAGTTTCTCAAGCGATAGCGCAACTACTAATGACTAAAACTTAAGGGTCGGTACGTCAACGTTGGCAATTGCGTCTGCGGGATGAAGGAACCAAGTGTGTGTGTATGACAACGCGGCGAACATCGGACAATCAACACGTTACTGATGTTCTCTATGGCAGCCTCTTGCGCACACGTGCTTCACCACAATTGCTCATCGCAACATAACGAAACGTTCAACCGAGAATCGCTCCTTTTTTGAGATAAATTCGTTGCAAATATCAACGAAGCACTCAACTTTCTCCTACTTATGTCTTGCAAGCGGTATTCTTTTAACCGGGTCAGCATGTCGCATTTCAGTTCTCACATTTAAATAAGATGCAGATAAATTGCTCATTTTCTCACTAACAGCAAGTTTAGCGTTGTTTGATGAGATTATCACAATGCTCATTGTAACATTTTCACTCTTCTAAAATTCTCGAAGGAAAACAACAAATAAACGGGTTAACTTGTGGTCACACTCGTTTTGTACAAAAAGATAAAATCGGCGAAGTATGAAACGAGCGGCAGATTTGTTGCTCCGCGCATTTATGCAAACATCGGTTAAAATACCTCAAAAAAAGAGAATATTCCCTGTGAGGCAACTGAAATCCACCGAAAGTCTGTTGAGAAGTCGACGGAAAATTTCGGCTGCTTATCTATTTGGCAGTATTTCTCCTCCGTCAAGTTCTGATATGCATTCGCAAAACGTCTTCTATCTTCTTTTAGTCTTTTACTGAAGTAACACCTCACAATTTGAATTTTGAGCATAAAGTTCTCGAAACAAATCCTAAAGAAGCAATGCATTTATGTGCGTCATTTGCAGAGTTCACATTTCACTGATTTGAAAACGTTTCCGCGCATGAAACTTCCTCGATTAGAGTGTTTTTGAAATTGATAACATTAACACTCCCTCCAGAACCAAAGCATACATATGTTTCTTTAGAGCGCTCCCGTGCTTCGAACGTTACAATCTTGCATTGCAAGTTTGCAATAAACACTGAAGTAGTATGAAGAAAACCCCGTCGACGATGCCTTATATTGTCGTTGGATGACGAAGATGTGTGAGGCAATCAAGGGATATTTCAAAGCCTCATACAGTCAGTTTACTCCAGAAATATGCATTCGTAGTGGCGTTATGAAGTCCACAGATCACAACGGTAGGCCGTTTTATATAGCTAAAAGTGCTCAAAAGCCGGAGATTTCTGAGCACCAGCAAAAGCGCCAACACTTCTGGCAAAATGCCGGATTCGTCGACGAAGAGATCGCATGCAATTTTTCGAAGTCTCTGCTTTGCAAGTTACGGGACAGCTTCAACGGCTAGTTCGCCAAGAAGTAAGTGCATGAAAACAATCTCAACGGTCATGAAATAGCTCAATCCTTATTCTTCTAATATGCGGCAGCCCTCGAAATTCTATCTGTTTACAACATTTATGAAAACATGCGGTTATAACAGTAACAAGGTGTAAGGTTAACAAAGGAAACAGGTCGTCCGGAACATGACTCTTACCTCTGTTAAATTCTTGCTGAGGATAGTCGGGCTGGCGCGACACTTCACTATTTGCTTGATTCACGTGAGAGCCGCTTCTCACTGCGAACGTCGACGAGGAGGCCTGCGCCACAAGCGGCTGCGCATTACGCTGCACTCCATACGTGTCACCTGGTGCAGAACAAGTTGGTGCACGAGCGGTTGAAATCTGCTGCTCATCACGTCGTGGAGATGCGACCGACGATGGCGTGCTGAGACCTCCGAGGTCACCAGCACGTGCCTTCGCGATCACGGCTTCCATCTCCACGCGAGAAGACAGCAAAAGCCGCACCCGTTGATCATGAATCCGACGGTCATTATAACGCATCGCTTGTCTTGCATCCTCGTCGGTGGCAAAACCAATGAATGCGTCACCCTCTGGGCCACCGACAATATGTACGGCGCCATCTGGTATTCGCAGTCCGGCAAAGAAAGTGCGAATGTCGGCAGCATTTGCGGACAGTGGAAGACGTTGCAGTCGAATTATCCAAGACATATTCCACTGAAAATCTGATCTTTAAAAAAAACAAACAAACAAACGACGTCTTTACATCAAGGACGTTGAAAGATGAACGGGCACGCAGTCGAAGCAATATGCCACTCGGCCGTGCAGAAAATAGCAATGCCAACGAGGAAGTCATTAGAAACGGCTGTTATTTCCGCACAGGCTTGCACGGTCACGTCCAATATTGACTTTTTCCAAAGTAGAGCATCTTCTAACAACTTTGAGAGTATTTCCGTGCGAATGTTTGATCCCTCAAACCAGGATTGAATTGAGACCGATGTCGGTCCCACAGTAACCAAACACGGCGTCTCTAGTGGTCTTTCTTTGCTGGTCCCCAACTTTTCCATGGGTTTCAATTTAAAAAACAGCAGGAAGACTGGAAAACCAAAAGGTGTTGAGAAATTGTGGGACGTTCTGAGGTCTGAGGTATGGAAACAACATCCTTAGAAAGAAGATTGGCAAAGAGACCGCTTCAAGCAGATTTTCTTATACTTCACTTGGGTAACTATGCAAACATCAATAATTCGGGCTGGTCGAAGAAGTACGGAGTATAGAGTGTACCAGATGTGCTATCGCAAAATTCACGGACTGCACCGTACTGTCGTTGAGGCTAACAGGTACTTCCTTTCCCTCTTGGGTCTCTCACCAAACTCCATTGCAAATTCTTAAGGTTTCAGCTTTGATTTGGGTGCGGTGTTTTGCAGTCGCTTCCGCTTTTTTAGCTGACCACTTCGTTTTTTCCCAAGTTCTATGCTAATCTTCAACGATTTTACGTGTGTCCTCTCCCCCATTTTGTGCCCATGCACAGTCATTTCTACAGCTTTTGCAGGCCATTCCCGTTAACGTTAAATGAGCGTATTCACAACGACTGGGGGCAAAGATCTTCAGCAACTTCACAAGAAATTGCCACACTAGCCGAAAAAAATTTCGAATTTTGTTGACAGCTGCGGGTCTCACAGGAGCAAATTGGAACTGCTGCTGACAGCAAAACAGGAACAACATAATGTTAGTACACCTCGTAGAGTGAACAGCGCAAATGCCAAAAACAGCGGGGCAGTACCCATCACAGAATTCCCGTTGAACGGCAATTAGATGATATGTTCGCCCACTCTCATGAGGTACGCAGCGCTGCAAAACTTTTTTGTTGCTTGGAAAGCGCGGTATACTTTCAACGATTGTGCGAACGGTGCACGTCTGTGTGCGATCACACAAACGCAAAGCCTTTCGGAATTTTATTCACGACCACCACTATTAGTGAACTTCTACGTTGCCACTTCGCCAGAAAGTGTAATAGAGAATACTCACTTCTGATCTACTTTCTGCTCTACAGACGTAACGACTGTTGTCGCCTCTTGAGATTTCACATTATAGCTACAGAGGGGCTTTAAGTTCTCTGTTGACTACCATGCGGTCTAAAAATGCTCATTTGCGGTGAATGCTATTAAACTGAGTGCTATTAAACTAAAGCTTACGAAGTATGAAATATGAATGAGCACGACGCTGTTAGTAACGAAGGCAAAATCCAGAACAAAGTACTTTTCTATGAAGTATCACGGAAACTTTTACATAATCATATAATGAGTTCCAGCTCATAGACAATCAAGAACGCCTAAGTCACACGACAAATCGAGTACACTTCAGTTTATTAACTTGCTCTCTTACATGCAAAAGCGCCCAAACTCACTGCTGGACTTTAATATCGCATTCGCTTTGTCTTTCAACTGACTGAGCAAGTACATCGTGAATTTCGCATAACAGTATTCTCTGTCGTATCTTTAAAGCAAGGTTTCTCGCCCTTCAAACTCCCTCCCCCTCTTCCCACACCCCTTTTGTGTTATGTTAATGAGGAATGTGTTATGCGCGTAAAATAAACTCAGCACAACGTCTTCACAATTCAGAATACCTTCTGAATAAACAAATATCTGATCACCCATTTGGAATTGCGCACGTGAGACTCCGCTCAGAGGGAGGCAGAGATTTTACTAAGAAGGAAAATGTGCCACCAATGAAAAGCGTATCCAGAGGAGTATTATCCAAAGCGTATCTAGTATCCCAATTTTCATTCAAACCTCTATCGAGACTCTAGCTACTACATATTCTAAACCCCTCAACAACTTGACTCACGTGAGGAGTGAGGTAGCTTCTGAGGGTACGCGCGGTTCCCCAGTACCTTCATGTACCTCTCCACTACGATTAGGTGACAAGTATTTCTTTCACCACTTTGATTGCTTTACTTGTCTACTGACGCCTGATGGTCCCTGCAACCGCTTACACACCTTCCCTCGCTTCCTGAATTTTTCGAAGAATGCTGCAAGAATCTTAAGTCGACAGCAGATCATCTCTCGCTCACCCCCCTCTTCCACGGTTTAAATGTATCACAAGTTCTTGCAGACAGCTTATAGCGATGGGATCTCCTTGAATATCATTTTTCAACGATTCTACGTCCATGTAATCCACACGCTGACTACTTGCCTGTTGAACATCGTCATTTCCATTGTTACGGTACTTGGCATGTTTTTTGAATGACCTTTATCACTTTTATCTCACTGATCATTGCCTGTGAATGCACTTTTAACATATTAGCGTAACGTTAATGTAACTGTGTGAGTTTACATGCCTAACACTGCATCGACATCTTATATGAGCATCACAGCGGTGATCTGCTTCAATCTATAGGAATCGTATCGCAGTCACCACATTATCCAACCTAAGTGAAACACGAACCTCATAGCACTATGTGCTAACTGGGTAAAATCGTTGTCAAATATTCCGATACGCAAGCAGTCAGTGAATGCAGTTAACTGACTGTTTATAACGACAGCACTGACCAATTCGGCATTGTCATGCAATAAAAGCACTCCCTTGGACGTGCTTCAAGCCATAATCGTTGGAATTTTCAAAATTGGTGAACCGGCCTAACTGCGCAGCGAACGACAAAACTTGCAACGGTTATAGGAGAATGAATGTGGCATAGCCGACAGCTTCAAGCTCCGTAATATCAACTTCAACAGCTCGAGCTAAACCGACCACTATTCCGCACCTCTTTGTCAAAAGCTGCCCCCAGTACACGCGCAATATCATCACTTCGGCGCCCGGCTATGGCTGATGGGATCTGTGTCCAATATACCTAAATACCCTTTCACCCAAGGTTCCTCTTCAAAATCTTTCCACTGTACGACACAATGGGCTCTCATCAGCCTACGAATAAATCACAGGTAATTCAGGTTCTGCTCTTTCTCAAACCCCCTTTTCAAAGAATGTTACGCCACAACATGATTAGGCCTTCACCTGTGCAGGTAAGCGTCCCTTCCATTATCCTTACCTCAATCTGACCACACACAATTCACGTCTACAAAAACTAAGAGGCATTTGTCGTGGCAGTCATTTGGTAAAATAGCATTCTAAATTACACTGCATATTGTTGGGCAATATGTTGAAGGAGGATGAAGTTTCAGATCTGTCACATCACAACCAGTAACATATTTTGCCGCAGTTTCACCTAAGCACCGATCTCAATCAACAAAAACGGCGATGAACATAAACGGATGCTTCTAAATGTAGCCATTCGGTTGCTCCAATTATAGCGTGAAAAATCCACTGCAACTTGTTGCTTCAGGTTACTTCGTCGAAATATAGGCTGTTAGCACGAAGATTAATGTGGGAAATGTTAAATTCCTGGTCATGAATCCAACAAATAAGTTTACGCTTAAGAGAGCAGCTGCCAACATTCTTATGCATTAACGAGCAAACCCTTGCTCTTCAGTATTTCGTTGTCGTCTTATTAGTGTATATGGAGCATTTTTGTTTCATCGAATTGTTTTAATGAAATGCTGTTATGTGATGGAGATTTCAAAAAGTGCATGATTTCTATGCGAATGTGAAAAGAATAAAACTTAAGCGAAGCAAAAACAAAAGCCATTTTCCCGCTCGCAAGCATTCTTTCTGGATGCTGCATGTCCTTGAAGTAAGGACTCCATAAGACCTCTTTGCTTCGAAAGGCATCCTCGATTTCAGATATACTGATTTCGACGACAAACATCGCTTGAAAACAGGCACCTCCAACTTTCCTTATTCCACTCCCGCTCCCTCCCCCCACTAGGAGGTCGGCTTTCAAAGACCCGAATTATATAAACCCGTTTGGGATAAATGCCCTCTATGAAAACTGCGAAGAGAATGTTGTAAGCACAAGTTCCCATGATAAAAAGGCGTATCGGTTAGTAAATGACCACGAGAAGACGTGCTTGGTAGGTGCTGGGATATTTCAAGTTCTCATCAAAAATAAGCGCTTATTTATTCATGGACACCCACCGAGGATTCCCTTGAGAAGAAAGCAGAACCGATCTAAATGTTAGATTTGACTTTTTGAAGTGAGTGCACTTGACGGATTTTTCGGCAAAATTTTCATTACCTGCTGACGGTAGAGCAACATTGCGTAAATTAAGAAAAACCATGACCTCCACTTCGATCTGACCTTCAACTGCAACTACAGTGGAGGAACAATCGATAATAAAACTAAAAGATATTGCAAAACCCATGATGAGAGCAGAAAAGAACACTCGCAATCGTGGCAGTGGCAGAGAGATGGCAACAATAAGAGGAAAGTAGTTCTGCGTCTAAAAACATCTGAACTTTCATAAAGCTCTGTAAGTTTTCTTGAGTGCCACTGGGCTCTTCCTTCGAATTTCTCTCGAAACGCTTAAAACACCGATCTTTTTGGAGAAATTAAGCGGCGCTTACTTATGACTGATACCGTCTCACCTGAAACTATACGATGGTCGCCTTGGAGCAACTTCATGCAACATATAATTAATGCCTAAAAAACTGGAAATGTGGAATACTGCATTAAAATGAGCTCGGTTACCAGGCTCTTGAACTACAAGAAATTCCCAGCCATTCCACCATCAAACACTTGCGCCACCGATAGCTGTTGAAGCCACCTGGAGCACCATACAAATCCGCAACGGAAGTGCACCATTACGTGAAAAACGACAGCGCACGACCACCCTCCACACGCAGGAACATCCGTTTGCTCCAGTGTTCGAAGGTGTCTTATTCTAATCCCCACCATGGTGGCGCAAACGTCTGATAGTGAAAATGTCATAGTGTCAAAGAGTGGACTTGTATGCGTTGAGGGCCGGACCAACAGAAAATGCTCGGAGGCGATTGCGTGTGCTGGAATTTTGAAGCCAATTCGCTTTTCACTTCAATTAAACACGTTACACGACTTTTTCGAATTATGTAGACAACTCAATTCTTTGGACCCTCTAAAGAATGCGACCTGACATCACAGCAGTATTGGCTGGCTCGTTCATAACACGACTGAGGTTTCCGAGTGTTTCATAAGCTTGTCAAATACATTTCAGCGTGGTAATGTTGACCGCAATAACAACAGAGGACGCCTTTTTTTGTCGCTAAGAATAGACCTTTTGGACCGGACGCTAGCCATCACATCAGAAAATTAGAACTTTATGTGGACGTAATTGATGAACTTCGATGTGCAACTCTACTTTAATTCATTAGTGGAATGTTATGAATTGATCGCTTTGGCGACCTCGGATCATCTCCAAATAAGAGCAGTGGCGCTTCCAGATGTTAGAATGAATAAATATTTTTCAGCCATCAGGTGTTGTTATTCACATAGTGCGTTGAAGAATTAGATTAGAAATGCACAAGTAACGTCACCATGCGGTGTTATTACATCTCAAGTGGACCCCTCCTTCCTGATTAGTTTTTATCCGATATGGATGCTCTTTTTAGTCATGTTTCATGCTGTAATATTTATTCTGTCTTTTCTGTGATAGCATTACCTCTTCTTCCCATAAAGGTCACTACCTCAAATGAGTTCTCGTGCAATTCAACGCTACATATCGTACTCATAAAGTAGCGCAAAATAGTCTGACTCGCTTCAAAATCAACACCCTTCATTAACCAAATATTTCGCGTTAGGAATGTGAGATTCTCGTGAAGTCATGCTTTAACATCGATTGTTAGATATTACGATAGTCTCTCCGGAGCATATATCATCTGCATCTATGCCATTCTGCAAAAAATATTCGATTATTATGCAATGAAAAACGTCTCAAACAGTCATCCGAGTAGAAAATCCACAACTTTCACGAGATTCGTCGTCAGCTGCCTCGACAAAATCTCTGACAAGACCGGTATTACCACTGAGAGCAAAACCTCCACACCTGACTGCCTACGCGGTTGCAGCATTCATGTTATATATTGAAATTTCCGGATAGGCACATCATTGTATGGCCCTAAGCTTGTTAAAAATGACTCAATTTTGCCTCCCAAACTTCAGGTACATGACATTAATTAAATGCTTTATACGAAACCTCATGATCGATCTTCCATGCTGCCTAAGGTATATTTTGATTACATTATCTGTGAGGGTTTTTCTTTGAAAGTGCTGAATGCGAAAATGTTCAGCGATGAAGAATTTACCTTTTAATGTTTAAATGCGCAATATAAAATTAGGACCTGAACGACAAAGGCGCCGCAAATATTGCATACAGGATGACATGCTTAACATGTTTAGCTTCGCTGTGCGATTTTAAAATCACTGCTGCAAACTGAAGTATCTCGCGCAACAGTTCCATGCGAACTTAGCCGTTCTTTCATGCTTAGATGATGCACGCACTGCCCTTTTTCTCTATACAGTGTAAATCACGTGGATCATTCTTCACGTCGGCTCTTCTTGATAGCGGCTGCGATAAGTGCTTCCAGCTGTTGGATTTTCTGCTATTAAATATGGAAGATCATACGACCAATTTTCACAACATGTCACGATCGCGACATGTTGAAAAAGGCCTGTGGTTGGTGAACACTGTGTGCCCAGGTACGGAAAATGAAGATACCTGTACCACCACCTCCCCCCCCCCCCCCCCCCCAACCAAGCAGAACTCACGTCTTCCGTTATCTCCGATCGCACTATATTGAATAATTCGTGTTCAGCAAGAGAAACCTGACTGCGTAATTTCAATACAGCAGTACTATTTTTGTCTCGAGAGAGAAGTGAGATGAGCACAATGAAAATAGTCAGGTGGAGAACTAGTTCATGGATCGGTTGGAAAAATGCTTCCTGCTCTTCTTTTTCTTTTGCTTTGCTTCATGAATACATTATTACTTTGACGAAGAAACTATCGTCGACAATGCTGAATGTGCGAGCGGCAACATCTTCTTGAAATGCACATCGACACAACTATTACGTCGACGTCTATACTCTGTTTGTAATAAGCCATCTGAAGGCGCATTTCACTTAAACTGTTGTGTCTTGTGAACATTTTGAAGGAGGCCGTTTCAACAAATGACTCTTCCCTTTTTTCGTCACCATATTTGATTCCTTACTCGCGTTTAGTCAAATATATCGCGCATTCGGTTCAACATGCAATTAATGGAAGCTTTGTTTTGCGCTGAAATCATGAAAAATAAACGTCATGAGCGAATTGAGCGAAAAGGAAAAACTAAGTTCCAGCTTCACGCATTTGAGAGGAGAACTAACTCAATTTGCAGTTTCTTGCTGACTTCGAACGATGATATAACGACATTTTAGTCTAATCAGATTAGCATCGACCACTTCAGTGTCCGGGAGGAAGTTTATTAGTTATAGTTTCTATCGAGCTGTGATAGGCCTCAGCGACTTATCAGTATCAGTATCACAATGACTTATCAATAAAATTTTGATTCCTAGCTGCAAATACCCCTTTTTTAGATGCACAAATGGGCGATATAACTGCAACAAACTTCCGACGGATCAATTCATTAGGCGTCCAATTCAGTCATCTTTGAGAACGAGGAGCTCTCTACGCATATATTGTTCTTCTTCGATTATTGTAAAACGACGTACACGACGAGTAGGTGAACTGTGTGCAGTATTTTCGACTAGCAATTACACTATGCAAATAATGATTCAAATCGATGCATGCAGCGAACACTTCATAACGAATACCACTCCGGCGTTACACCAAAACAGCAATTATCAACGCGAACAGCACCTCTCAAAACCAAAATTTAGAGATGGAAATAAGCTACTGTTGAGAATGGAAGATGCTAGGATATCGATACAAAACGATTTTTCTTTTTCCCTACCTAGATGGCACTGCCATGCTTCCCCAATAAAAACATTTAACGTTTCACTCTCATGAAGGAATCGTTTCTTTCTCGCAAATGCTGCCCAACCTCTGTCCCATTCACGCCCAGGTCAACTCCACCAGGATGGTGCGCCATGACCCTCAACTGTGAAGAAGGCGGAATGTTCGAGCTTTTTCTGCGCCAAACGATGACTGACTTTGAGCAAATGAAAGTGAAGACATCAGAAAGCTACAATTACTTTTGGAAGAATGTCAAACGATTGGAAGAAACTAAAATGAAGCATCGAAAACTATAAACAGAGTCTATAAAGCTGCATAATAAAGAACCTCACAGGATGAAGCAAATATAAACACTTTCAACGGGAAGCATTTCACAGTCGCAATGAGAGGTCGTCGGGATAGTTTTAATCCGGAGTGACGGCGACTATCCATTCACTTTACTCAAACCACAAGATATCGCCGCAGCTAAATCCTACAGCTCAAAAGGTGTTGGAATTATGGAAATTACCATTGGCGTGATATGTTCGAAACTTAACCGGCAAAGACTAAAATATGCCAGATGCATATTTACTTCACTCATTCGCAATGCACCATTCCCACTCGTTGAGAAATTTGCAGCAACATTCAAACACAACAAAAACCGACTCATTAGAAGCGATGAGTGATTTGCAATTTCCCTACGGGAAAGCTTCGGAAAATTACACGACAAACTGCCGAATTCCAACTGACCTAAACAAACCCCTACACACGTCGCCAATACAGCATCGCCAATTCCACTAATCGGCGAGAGATTGGAGATCACTTTTAATATAACTGAAATTCAACCCAAACCACCTCCTTGAAGGTGAACAAAATACCAACACGCGTTTACGCAACAACTACAGAGAATCACTGACAGCCCTGTTTATCTTTTTCGGCGATGACTGCAGAGGTCGAAAGAGAACGCTTGTTGAGACCGCGCGCGCATTATACAGCACCGCCCACCTCACATCGTTTTGTGAGTGCGCTGCGTGCTGCACTGCGACCCTCCTGAATTACGAAATTTCGACACGAGAGTGCGGAGGTAATCGCGTTTAAATGAAGGTGGTGACTGGGGAAGCACGAGAAGGTCGCCGTTTTTCGCTGTTTTCTTTGGAAGTAAACGTGCCATCCCTTCATTAGCATATCTGCAAAATGTGCCACCTCTCCCGCACGGCTTCATCATAAAGAGGTGAAATGTTCATGCAAGTTTAGACCGCTGTGATCTTTGACACATTTTCACTCAACACGTTCCAACTACTTCAACGACGTTCAACGGCAATGCCCACTTCCGAACCTAATAACGCCCATATAACGCTTCCAAAATTCCCCCCACAGATTTCCAACGAAGTGATGTTTTAATAGAGAAATCGATCAACAAGCTTTCATCCAACCGTTTTAGATGGCCTTTTGAAGTAGACGCTGACCTTATAAACAGCTCTTAACACCGATGCCCATTTCGCTCGCGGACTTGAGGATACCCCGGATGTCCCAACCACCGACAGGAGCAATCCACGACATGTGATGCCCAAATCATCGTCATACTTCACCATTGGGTGCTCTCCGCCGCAGAGATGCCGAAAACGATGGCTTTTTCTCTTAAACCCCAAACTTTCGGCTTACACAGCAAAGTTGGACGACTTAATCAAGAGTGGCCACAGTGCCACCAAAGCGCAACAGTGAGGGGCAAGATCAGCGTAAGTGAGGAAAGTGGCGGCACTGACTCAATGATGAAATTTGGTGGGGTCTTTTTGGTACCTCCGAACACAATAAATTCATCAACTCCGTATGTGGAGTCAAGGGTTCAAGCGCAAGTATTGCTTCCCGCGTCGCTTCGGTCGAAAATAGCAGTGGATGAAGTGTGGCGGTGACCCGAACACCTACCTCGCCTCAACGGCCGACCCACCGGAGATATGTTAATAAATCCGCCCGCCTCAGCACTTTATTTACATGATCGGTGTGCTTTCAGACTTTTCGTAAACGAAGTAAAGGCTGTTAACAAGTTGCTACGATACTGCGAAAGCTAACAAATAAAAAAATAAAGCAGTTCCATGAGGCTGCAAAAGATGCGGTTAAAACAGACGATGCCTCAAATATCTTCATTAATGCAAATGCCAACGGTTAGTGATGATATGTACTGAAGTCGAAGAGTTGCGCACCTCGGAGTTCAATAAAGAACGGATACCGAGCAGAGATTGTCTATGATAATATCGCCGTTACGAATACTCAAACAAATCCACCGTCAACAACACAATCAATTCCACTCCGGCAACACTTGCGCAGAACTGAACTCCTCTTGAAACATGACCAGCAGCCAACAACACCATAAAAAACCCCACCGACACTATCATGCACAAGAGACACACCAATAAGACCGCTGCGAAGATAACAAAATCTGATGACCGCACAAACTTGGAACACAACCGTAGAGCGTCACTGTTTGAGGACAGCAGGCCCCTGCATAGGAGTGCGTGCGTTTATCGATCGACGCAGTGTTCTTTCTCATCGGCGATGTTCATCACAGCGCCACAACGCAAGTGCAGAGTGCAGTTTTGCGAGAGAGAAGCAGAATGTGTGCGGAATATAGAAAGACAGGGAAAACAAGCCATGCAAATTGTAAATTCGAATGTCGGAGCACAACTTGGCACACCTGAGAAGTTAGGTCGGAAACAACGACCTGAGGTGGATCCGAACATAAATTCTCGCAACCACCCCATTGTTCGTAGATCATTAGTGCATACACAACAAGCTTTTGTTTCTTACTTCGGGGATGCACTCGCCCACCCATTCCAACGAAAAGGGATTCGGGCTAAGTGAAAAATGACGAATCCGCGCATTACTAGGCTCACTGGAAATGACCGGCATAATATTTTGAGTGGAATTTTTCAGGCATTTATGAAGATATGGGAGTTTAGCGGAATATCGGCCTATCTGTAATCAGATACCACAAAAGGACACAACGACCAAAGATATGAAAGTATGGATATGGATGGAACAATTACGGTCCATTGCAATGTACAGCTGCTACAACAGAATCGGTCACGACGACCTCTGTTCGTTGTGTAGGAAAGCGATTTGAACATGCTTTCCTTACTGCGGTTATGTTGTTGTAACTGCTGTTTGCTCGCACAGAGTATAGCACAGTTTCACTGATTATACACACTAAACATCACGTTTAATTGACCAATTCACGTACTCTTCATAGAGTGCACATAGAAATGTGAATAATCGATGGTGGTATTCTTTGCATAACACTTACAGTCTTATTTAACACATCCCCGAACATATTTCAAATCAGTTCCCTTTAGTCACATTTATAGATGCTTTTAAAGATACGGCATTTACTGCAAGCAATTTTTGTCAATTGTACGAAGCAGTCACTCCGTCTTATAACTTTTATTTCACTCAACGGAAAACATTTCCGTAGTGAACTTTACTTTGCAAATCTTTTATGATCGAATCCGGCCACGAAAAGAAGCGGAAGTATAAGGAGTCGATGCGATGACACGTATCGGTTTTTTATTCTCCTCCGGTGTATATGCATGCGTGAAGCGCTGAGTTTGTCGGCTAAGTCATTATCAATGCATTAGTTATAACAAGCGCCACTAGAGGACATTGCTTGATAACGATGTGTGGATGGTTTGCAAGACGTCACTATGGTTACATAACTGCTTCTTTGCATGTAAAAGTGAATTTATCTGCTAAAGGAAATACTTTATATGATTTTATGGACTTGATATAGAGAAAATTAAGAGTACGTGCTAAGCGCTCTACTTCTCAATATTCCTCATTTTTTTACGGTTTAATTCCAGTCCCCGCAGTCCGCCAATTAACACCTTTAGTTATATACTGTTGGTAGAGAGCGCGTCGAGTAGAGCTTTCGTCGTCGGTGCTCTACTCGCTGAATGACGTTCGTGAGTGGTTTACTTCGAAGACGTTTAAACAAACGAGACTGCCAATAAAAGTTCGATAACGCCTCATGTGATTGCATTTGGCAGTATACACAAACAAATGTTAAGGGAGAGATCTCCGATGGAAATTCAGAAACGGAAAGATTGCACCGATCTCTTGCTTCAAAACGAGGCCGTCAATTTATATTCCACCAATTTTTATACCTAACTGCTCAAATTTGTTTGCGTAACAGAAACCTAATGCTTCATCCAACAATAACCTATAGACCACTAATGAAAAGTACAAATAATATCGTGCCTGGAAAACACTTTTAAATGAATATTAAATTAGCAAAATTACATTCACGGAATTCTCCTCAAGTCTAAACAATCAGATAGTGTTTTCCTCACTTCACTCTAAATTGTTAGCCAATCAATTAATATGTATGTATCCATAGACCTGAGGTGCAGTAGACGCACCTGTAGCACAAAATAATCTTTGCTGAGAAGCTCATTATACTAGTTTTGCTTCTCGAGAATGAAGACCGATCGTGCTGGATTTGCTCGTAAATACTCGTTTTAAAGAAATGCAGTATTAGAGCGATTCCGAGTTGTTTCAACAACCGAACTGGACTTAAAGACGCAATGGTCCGACTTGAACGAAAGTCGAAGCGTACGCAGGTGCTCGAAGCAGCGATCCAGCAAACACTGAGCTTGCCGCGACGCACACAAATCGAACAACGCACGCAACGAAACGCTTCTTCTTCCGCTTCCTCGCATCAACTATTTCGTTCTCTACGTGTTCTTCCGTAGTGCCTTTCATCTCGAGAGAGCATCTGTCAGCCGTGTGGTAGATTTCAATGAGGGGCGGAAATAGAAAATGGAAAGCGAGAGGGAAGAATTCAAAAAGGGAAGCGGGAAATCGCATAGGAAAGGGAGGGATTTGGGGGTTTTGGAGTATGTGCATTGTTAGAGGTGTGCCAACGTTCTAAAAGCGTCGTTATGCATCATCGTCGTACTCTCAGTGTTGGCGTGTTGAACTGTGGAGGCATTTTGGCAGTTATGCTCTATCGGTTTTGAGAGAAGTGTTGCCAGTGCGGCCGCTTCCCGGAGGCGAAGCTTTCAACACTCTAGAGTTCTTTTCGTGGCGCTTAATTCGATAAATTCGTGGCGCTAATCCGCTCCTCTTCCATTTTCCTCCTTCCTTACCACTCCAGACAATTGCGAACCACTGACTACTGGTGTCGGCTCTAGCGGACTGCGCGAACTGCCCAAGAAACGGTCCCATCACCGCTGCGATGGGTTTCGCAGTGTTGATGGAACCGTTTCATGGGCAGTCCATTTTTATGCAATACGGCTAACTAAACAGCAAATCCGCATTTCGCTGAACGTGAAGGCATAGTCCATCGCAAAGGGTATTTCACTGTTGACGAGGAACCGTAAGTATTGCAGAAGGTACGAAGGACACAATACAGCATGACGAGCTGAGCTTGTATTCTGCTCGCGTATTCGATTTCGTTACTGCTCTCAACATTTCAAGGCGGAGATTGATCAGATTCATTTCCGTACAATGCTGTCACGGTTATGAGCATGTGGCTACACCATCATCACCACCATTTCGAGCTCAAGTGGAATTTGCAATCATTAAAGAAGGGTACCGAAATATGAGCAGCCGAAAACTAAATCACACAAATGCTTATAATCTCTCACATATGTCGAAAGCACATTGCTCCTTATCTCATTTCGCCCTTCACCGTACTTCCTTACTCCAACATAAAATAACCCTATCACACTCGCAATGAAGCGAGTACCCTTTTTGCGTCGAACAAACAATGCAATAAACGCATTTTAAGAAATACGCATCTCGAGCTTCAGCTTCGATTACTCTCTCAAATGAGATGCCAAAGACATGACAGAGCTGCAACTTTTCCGAAATTGTTCCACTGTAAGCTCCCATGCGGACAATACAGCACAACAGCATGGACGATGTGCAAAGTCGTGTATCAGAAACGGACGTTTTCCAATCTCACCATTAGAAGGGACCCTAGCTTTGTGGAGATCCACTATCGCCGTCGGGTATTCTACTAACTCAAATCCTTTGTGAGGGCCCTCGCAGGGCGAAAAGCTCCTCGCGAACGGAGACTGTGACCCATCATTTTACATGCCGGAGGTCTCTTAGAAACACTAGTGCCCGCGTAAATATTCAAATCCTTCATCACATCCTTTGCAGGATGACCGACATCGTAAAACGGTAAGATATGTACAAGTGGGATGATGCATTTTTTGCGGGTATGTCGCACTTGCCATAACTGTGAACATTCTCCTAATAAAATTGTCGATATGTTTGTAGGCATTTGCACGTATCTGTTTTCACTTCGTCAACATAAAGCTTCTGATGATTTAGCAATTTCTTTGGAAGATCGATTACATAATGCGGAAATAAAAGGAAATCCCAGGATACCCGGCGTCCCACCTTGCACATGATGCAACGATATTAAGACACTCAGAGATTTCGTTCCAAACTTCGTCGGCGACAAAAAACTTCTAACCACGTTGTGACAACATAACCTATCCTAAGACGTTCAAATTCTGCAACGGTTTTGTATGTATTATCAAATCAAAAGCCTTCGCAAACTCAACGTTGAGCACATTTGCTTGGAAACCGTTATTAAGAGCTTCATCAGAGTGAGCATAAACCTTCCTTTAAGGAGGCTAAATTTTCCATGAGACTCAAGAGTGAATTTCTCAGAATAATTATGAACACTGTGAAATGACAACGCGCAGTTGATATGGCAAAATCCCGGTTCTCTTAACGCTTGGAACAGCACCTGTACAAGATTGCACCTGAAAAGCACACACAAACGATATCAAAAAGTCGCCGTATCCTTCTCGATGAATCGCGAAAGTATGTCCTCTCACCTTAAAGATACCATATAATTAAGTTCGGAAATGGGCTTCTCCGACTGCTCTAAATTTATCCTGATGTTGTGCAAATGAAGGATGCGGCTGTTCCTTCTAAAAATCTGGTCAATGAATGAGAGGAGCTCCTCGACTTCTGCCATAACCCTCAGACATGAACGACCGTCGTGCGTAGGCTCGGGACGTCCAACATTTTTCAAACGAATACCAAGGTGATCGCTTATTGAAGCGGCATCTTCAGTGAGCAACAAATCGGCGAACACTTCATTTAGGAAAAAGGAATATGGACGCCACCAACAATTATTGAAGCGTACGCAACAAAACAGCAGTCAGTGAAGACACCGTCATTCGACAACTGCCCCCCATCTCCGAAGCATTAAAGCGTGCTCGACGAAGTGCCACCATACAATGAAAGTTTTAAGCACTTGCACCGGAAAAGTCAGCATTCACCGATTCACATCCAGAATTCAGCGACAGCCTTTCATTTGCTTCAAATTAAAGGCACATTCCCGAAAAAATGGTGACACCACCCCTTCTATGCCTACCTCTAAGGAATATACCTACTTGACTCCAGCTATAACAACGCACGGGATAAATAACAGATAAATGGTCAATGATGTGTCGCATATAGATAGCTGTCCATAAATGTACGGTAGATATAGAGTAAATGCACGCCGACCAATAGCACCAAGGCACTTTCTGATTCATCGAGTGGATAATCGACGGTGATCGAGCCTCACACCAGTGGAGACATAGTGAAAAGTCTTAAGGGCCAATCGATATTTAGAAATGGAAACCACTTGGTCAGAGAATGCTTGCATGGCAAGTCATCTGCAAAATAGATCTCTGGAGGAGGAAACAATATGAAAACGTTGCACGTCCATCATTTGCAACATGAAAATTGTTATCGTGAGAGCGAGTTTGAGTGAATGTCGGTTAACTGCGCCTCGAAATAGGTTGTTTAAGTCGGAAGCGTTACGCTTGCTGCTGCCCGCAAGTAAAATTTGGCGTCAGGTTCTGTCAACACCAAGCACTATTATACAAAAGCTGCTTCTCCCGCAGACCTTTAGACTGGATGCGAAGTCAAGACTTACATCGGTGCCATCAACATAAGACTGTCTAAACCCGAGCAAAGCTTAGGATGCTGTAATAAGAGGTCAACCCAACTAGGTCACTGCAGAGAGGTGATAGATAACACAGCTGTTCGGTTGTATGCGGGAACTCTTGAATCCAAACTTTTCTCATCCAACTTCCGCAGTTATGGAACTTCGAAGAGCATTTGCCAATTACTCGGTGGTTCGATCAGGATGGTGCTATGGTAGGTAATTGCGAACATTAGCTGTTACGTTCATCCTCTCGAACATACCGAACTTTATGGAGCTCTTGTGCAACACTTAATAAATTACTGCAGATTACTGTCACGATTGAATTGAGACAGCGTTTGGATGCAATGATAACGCTGGAGTTATGGCGACGTTTCCTTATGACGAATTTAGAGTTGGGTCGGCGCTAGGTGGAGGAAAGTTGGGGGTGCGAAGTAAAGTTGGAGGTAGAAGGTGGAGCCATTCTCGTTTGTTTTGTCTCATAGCAGATTAGGTGTAATCGAATGATATGGCGTGGCGGACGCCTATCAGACTTCTTTCTTTCGTCGAAACACCCCGTGCAAATTAGTAAGGTTCACGTATTTGTTTATTCTCTGCAGTTGGATGATGTTGGTTACATTTCACTCCAGTTGTTCCACCAAAATGCCCTCATTGACTAGTAGTAACGTGGCAAACTCCGGGCTCACAGTGACTCGTCACTGTGAAGCTTGGAGCGAGCGGAAGAGGATTCCTGTCTGGTCGAATCCTACTGGGCAGGAATTGTCCGTTTTTTGCATCTATGCCTGGTGTCTTTTTCGCCTCTTCACTTAGCTTGCCAACAAAGGTGTCGCATAGCTGAAGTTTCTTTCTTAAGAGAGGGGAGGGGTTAGCTCCAGAGGTATGTGAACTTCATGCATCGTAGACGGTAAAGTGCGGAAGAAAATTCAAATTTGACCGCTTGAACATGAACGTTTTATAACGCGTTGTCTTCTTTCATTATGTTCAATTTTAATTTTTCTCTCGTCCGTGGAAAGTTGGATTTGAGTTCTTTCGAGACCCGAAAAGGAAGTAATACTAGATTGCACCCACGGTCATATGAGGCAAATTGAGTCGTTTCGCCGTTCCCACTTAACAACGAATCACCTGAGCAATAAAGAAAGATACTTGCAGCGGTAGGAACGAGGGTCGGGTTTAATCTCAATTCCCCACCTCGACGTATGAGACATGCGAAAAGAATTTGTTAGATGGAAGCAGAAGGGTGTAGACTTAGGCACTCGATGTTCACAAGTGAGTTGCTAACGTTAAATGCAATAGTGTCGTAGACTTTCATGAGGTGGCGAAACTATGTGATACGTATCTTTGTTTGCTTTTTTTCTTGTGCATTATATGCAGTCTGCAAAACGGGTTTCTAAGAAATAAACGCATCTCCCACATTTAGCTTTAGATTAGTAGGTGAAAAGTTCGAGCAACACAGCGCCGGAAATGTGGTTTGCGGGGAAAGCTTCAAGTGAACAGTGAGATTGAAGTCGGTCGCCGGACGCTTTCTTCACTCTCTGTTGAATTTCTTCTTACTCGTTAATTCGAGAGTGCTCAAATCTTAGCAATAGATTATTGCGTTTTATTACTCGCTCGCTTAATTCATTGGAAATGAAAGCAAAAAGTAATGCAAGATAGAAGTGAGTACGCTCGCTTAAGCAATAGAGCCATTCGCTTGATAATTAACGATCGCAGGCTCGCGCTCATAGGCGCATACGCGTTTTTTTATGTTGATCAGTACGATATGTTTTAGTGAAAATAAGGCAATTTTGCAAATGCGATCCGTTGCCGAATCGACTAGTATCTCAATCGAACGGCCAAAAACGTTGTAGTCCACTCGCAACGATCATTATTGCCACATGCTTCTGACCGTTGTTTGAGTCAATCGCAAATATTGCAGTATTGTCGGCCGCTGTCGATGGGACGTGCACAATTCGAATACGATGAAGTGGGAAATACGTTTTATTATGTGCTCGTATCGTTCTATGCGTTGATATTGGTGCCCGCAACGTTCTTCTTTTGGCCGTCTTCAAAAAAAGGTACTCTCATTATTCGATCACTACGAATAGCAAACATGTGTTCAAAATGCCGAGAAAGTTCAGTTTTTCGGCGTTTGTGGTCGACGTTTGGCTTACTTGTTGTCGGAGTGGAAAATGCCCTCATTGATGATAGAATCGAAAATAATTTCAAATCGCCATATGCGTTTTATTCGCGATAAATGGGAAAATGCACAATTTTCATCGTACAATTTCGTGAGCTCAAAGACTTTTTCCTTATGTCACCTCTTTGATGGGAACTACGAATTGCAATCATGTGAACTCATTGGGTGTAAGAAACAAAAAAGCATAGCTTGTAAATCGTGTCATTAATGAATCGAATTCGCGAATTTAATCACTTTGAGGCATCCGCCGTAACGACCCTAAGTTCTTAGTCCCCTTTCGTCTCCTTCCCCTTCCTCTCTCCCCAACCCGCTCTTCCTTCATAGTGGTGTGCTCTATTCTGCTATTTATTTAATCGATACTTTGAATATAAATTCAGAGGGAAACTGATTGCTTCATAGGGCTGCATAGCTATCACAGAGGCGTTTTGCTTGTACTTTACGCATAATTACCTTACCTTGTCAGTTCCATCTCTCTCTCCCTCGGGACCTGCAGTTATTGATGCTATGTTGTTTTCAGTTTTCTGTAGCTGCAGGATGTTTCCTCTTGTTTCTGAATGTGGGCGGAAGTCTAAAGAACCGGGAAAAGTCGTACGAATAAAAACAAATCTTTCATCGCAGTGTACTGTGCGCAAAAAGATTTGTTGACGTGAAATTGTGCCATCGATAGGTGTCATGGTTTTTTAACTGATTTAGCGGAAGATGTTGTAACTCAATGAGAGTGGTCCCTGATCGTCAAAGTAACCTAAGAAAAGGTTTTTTTTTGCATTTCACTGCTATAAGTTTAGTGATATGGATGAGGGAGGTCATAGCAGCTCCCACATTTTTTCATACAGAATCATTGTCTACTTATATAAGCAATATACTGCCTATCTGTTTGGATAATCTCTTCGTTATCAGGTTATATGATGAAATTGTTTCAGGTAGTGTAATCTCCCGAAAGTGATAGCATTTTTCCGCCTTCCCTGCTTGAAATTTTACTTATTCTCGTTGTTTCGGCATGTGTATCACTCTCGAAAGTTACTGCTACGATTTAGCACAGGTAATCGCTGAAGCGATCTAGCCGTTATAGCTTTAAGGTTTAAAATAATTCTGTTAAGATGGAGGTGAACGAAAGGAACATTGTGGTTGCGAAGGATGTATGGAAAAGCATAGGAAAGCGGAAGCATCGAGGCCATGGCGTCGTACTAAAAAGGCGCTTACATTTGCGGCCTTGCTACTCGCATGGGTAATCTTCTTGTTCATCGTTCATAAGGTGACCCAAATTGAGCAGGACCACACGGAATACGATCCCTATGCAATTCTCGGTCTCGATCAGGTATGCCACTATTCAGTCAGCCGTGCTTTTTCATATTTTTTATAGACATTGGCGTATCGCGTTTTTTATGATACACTTGAGAGTAACAGTTGAAATGATATGTTCAAAACATCGCTGTGGTCTTAATGCGTCATTTGCTTATAACACTACTTACAAAATATCTATTAAAGTAAACAGGTTTTCCTCATTTTTGCATTTTTATTCTTAGGTAGGTATCATTTTTTGTTAGTTGCACTAAATTCCTTTCATTGTTTTATGCTGACGATTGCGGTACTTCGTACATTATTCCCTTATATTCTCTCTATGTTTCGTCTCAAATGCCATAACTTCCTCCATACTAAATGCTTAAACCGTTATTAGAACTTCGTCGCCTTGTTTTCGAGAGTGGATGCGTTATGAAGTAACCGTATTGCTCTTCTGAGGGAAATTAATCTATATGGTGCCGATCGGTGATAACAAGCCTAATTACCGTGATGGAGGAGTGTGTTCAGCACTAAATGTTTGATAAATGCAGCCTATCTTCCTTGCGAAAGAGATCAGTTGATGATTTAAGAGAATATGTTGTGGTTCAAAAGCCTCGAGTCATTCTTTCTTTTATGACTTTTGTGCATCTCAACTATATATAGAACTCACATCTCAAAATAGGGTGTTCGCATTCCATTCTTTATCGAAGGATGCATGATGTGGAGTTTTATCTTTGTTGAGATGGGTGGTTGATTTCTCTTCACTGTGTGTTTCTCTGGAATTGTGCATTGGCGCTCGAAACCAATAGGCAAACGAGACCGAGTTGTGGTTGTTTAGGGCGCAGCAGTATCACAAGTGAAGAAGCGATATCGCGAGCTCAGTAAAACGATGCATCCCGATAAGGGAGGTGATCCGGTTCAGTTCGACAGAATTGCAAAAGCATATCAAGCTTTGACGGATGAAGAAAGCCGAGAGAATTGGGAGAAATACGGGAATCCGGATGGCCCAACTGGTACGTGAAAAAGCTCATCGCTCGTTTTATTCCTTCTTATAATAGATACTCCTTTCATTTTTTATGACCTCATTTTATAAGATACGTTGATAAAAGACAAAAATTTTGCCTAGGTAGTTGCCGTTTTGCATAGATTTCGGTTCTAAATCAATACGTAGAGTGGTGTAAGTATCGTTGGTTGCAAAAAAATTCAGTTCATTGTAAGTGATGCTGATATTTCAGCAACAACATTCGGGATCGCGTTGCCCAAATGGATCGTAAGCAAAGAATATGGTGTTTGGGTTCTTGCTTTCTATGGTTTCGTACTCATGATTCTGCTTCCATCTGCTGTCGTTAGTTCCTTGCTATATACATATTTTGAAACGTTACGAGTGCAGCACTGTTTAAGAAGTGAATAGACGACGCATGATTGTTTTAAGTTCAGAATTAAACGTTTGAGATATAAGAGCGAAGCAATCGCTTCTTTGAAAGTTGGCTTCTATGATTCATTAGTTGAAAAGAAATGCGAATGTTGTATATTTATAACTAATAAATTTTAGAGAATTGACGGCTAGGCCCCCCGTTATTTTGTAAATTTGGCATATGGAACGTAATGGAGAATTAAAGTTATCAGTAGATAAGAGAGAGCACCGTAAAGACAAAAGAATTTCATTGAGAAGTAGAATTCGGCGCCAAGTAGATCTCTATGTGCACAAAGTTGATAAGAAGTAGCGGAAGGGATTTATCGAATGGAAAGTAAAAGATTCTTACGTTTAATGCTAAGCAGTGACATTTATTGTTGGCCGCTTATCGCCATTCGAGACGATTTCCAAGCTTCTTTTTGTAATCGTTATTGCTTAAACGACCTCTGGTATAGTGCTGTTTTTTTTTTTTTTTCAGGGCTTTTGGTGGTATAATTCTATAAAATATAGTGTTGATCAAGTACTCATTGACACCGCCCAGATGTATTATTATTTCTTTCATAAAACACCGAAAATGGAAATCAATCGTAAGCGAATTTCCCCTCTTCGATATCTGTAGTATTTCATTTCGTTTTTGGTTCATAAACTCTTTATTTCACTCTTCTCTTCTCTCTCCCTCTCCTCCCCCCTCCCCTTATCTCTTACTGCGACCACGGAGGAGTTTGATGCGAAGGTAGCGCAATCTGATTTGTGGAGCAAATCGTAAAGGGAACTACAGAAGCGAAATTGAAGTCCCGTAAAAAATAAGTAAGAGCGCCAGCACGTTCTCGTCGGACATTTTGTGCAAATAGCGCATCAGCATGTTTTTATGCTACGGAGGAAGGGGGGGGGGGGATGTTTTTGTTGTCGAGTGCTTCAGATATGGGAGGACAACGTTTTCACAGCTGAGCAGAGGTTCTTCTTTTGTTTTTATCGACTTTGTGAGTGGATATCACTTCCGGAAATTTTGCGATGTCTCCGGGAGTTTTTTCCGGAAATGCGAAAGGAGTTGTCGTCAACGTATATTTTTTTACAGCAATTGCCTACTGACTCTTTGTAGGAGTGTTTCCAGGAGTTTCTGATATGGGAAGCATGCTTCACATGTTTATTTGCATGGCTTATTTTAGAACACACTTCATTTCTTTAACTCATTAGATGAAAAGAGGTGTCAATATTTATGATTGAAAGAGTTCATAGATATATCGAAAGGAGTGTTTTGCTAGTGAATTCAAGCAGATGTTCACAATAAAATAATTCCAAGCTGCGCATACATCACACATGAGACCAGAAAGGACCTCAGTTTCCTTTATTGTCATTTTCATATTCTCCTGATTGAGGGAATACTTCATTTATTCAAATGTAATGTTCAGGGGAAGCATTTTGAGAGAGTTTGTTTTGCTTTAGGCATGATAATGGTTCTTGGTGGATCATTCGAATTCTGGAAGCAGTACAATAAGGAGATCATCGAGCGAGAGAGCGACGATATAGAGCTGCCTCCTTTGATAAAGGAGTTCAGAAATTTAAGCGAAAATAAAAAAGAGAGACCGCTTTGTTTACCCTATTCGTTAAAGGCGAGGTTGTTTATTCACGCACATTTGAATCGCTACGAATTACCTTCCGATAACCTCAAGAATGGTAAGATTTGAATTAATTTTTTCTTCAGATATTGTGAAGATCAATTTTAGCCTGGACATGGTATCATGGCACTCATCTGGATCATTATATGAGAGGAATGCACGCATTAGTACTTCCTCTATGTTGTGCGCATTGTCTGGAAAATGAGAATTGCATCTTTCGTCGATTGGGCAAAATTCGTGAGGAATCTCAGAATGCGGAAAAAGCCACCATGACCCTTAGATGCTGCGACGATCTCATACATAGTTTCTGAGTCTGGAGAATCAGATCTGCACAATCAGATCTCACAATTCATGGATTGGAGAGAACTTAATCAGTTGCAGTTTCGAAACAGTAAAAGAAATCTATCTTTTCCTACACACCATCTAGTCATAGCTTTTAATTCTCTAATGGGAATTAGATGCTTATAGATGTTTTGCCTGGTATAGGTATTGCACTGTCATTGCCGTAGTGTGGATGGGTCGCATTTTTGCTATCGCCACTTGACTGAAGGGTATTTTTATATCATCTGATTGCTTATTAGATCATCTCTCCAGGAACATTATTCCTCCTTTGAATTCTTCGTTATGACATTTTTTTCTTCTATCATTAAAGTTTATTCAAAAGTAGGGAATATTTCATTTCAGATTTCTAAAGCAGTCGTCTCTGGACGTTTTCCGATATGTTTCTTTCTCTCCGTTGAGCATTTATTGAAGGGAGGACATCCGATTTCCATACATATTTATCATTTCTTTAAACCACAGAGAAAATGAGACAAATATTGTGACTGAAAAGAGCTGAGGAGCATTTTCTTCTGGCTATCGTCGAATCAAGATCTTTTTAAGCATTAAAGGCAGCGAAATATCTTTATTCCATTCTAATATTAGTTTTTTTTTTTTTACAGACAGCAATTATGTGTTGTCGAAATGTGTAATGCTAGTAAACGAGATGCTATCGGTTACACAGCAACTATATTTTTACGGCAATCCATCACGCTGTCCATCGCTGGATACTATAGAGAACCTCGTGAAGTTGGTACCAATGATAGTACAAGCACTGTGGCCAAAGAATAGTCCCATTCTTCAGCTGCCTCATATCACCGAGCACAATCTGCATCATTTTCGTCGGGTTATTTATTTTTGAATTTCTTTTCTCCATTTTATTTCGCTGCTCGCAGACAGTAGTTTCTTATAAATCGTGGGTTTTGAGGTATCGCATTTGAAAGCTGCTCTCGTAGGTGTTGCGACCGCAGACCTTCCCGTACGGGTACAGAAATGTTGATTGCGTGAAGTTGAGGAAGTGATCATTCGTGTTATTTCATGTTATCGCAATACGTTACGTATGTGCAGAGAACATTAGATGAGGGAGCAAAAGTGCTGCTATAATTTACATTTGCTCGCAGTGGAATTTGCGTCTGTAAAAGTGCTGAATAGATGTGATAAAAACAAGATTGTGCATATAGAATGAAGCATTTTCCTCTGTTGTTTTCTGCTGTATAAAATATGACAGCATTGCAGAACCGAATAGTTACATGCGCCGATCTGGCGAATGTTGGTGAGGCGAAGCGGCGGCATATTCTGCAATCGCTGAACGAACCTGAATATAGAGATGTGATTTTTGTGCTACAGTCGATGCCAAAGCTTACAATTGAAACGCGATTTGAGGGTCAGTTGTTATCTGCTGATTCACGTGAATGTCCGTCTGTCCCACTTCTGCGTTTCTCTCGCTTTCACGAACGTTAGCCGTGGTTCAGGTTGATTTTTTCGGTCAAGTTTAGAACTATTGGTTTGGTGCTTTGTGTTGCAGCAAAGTCGCGAAAGATGTAAGTGATAATCAAGATTGGAGCTGCCATGAAGGATTGGGAAGTGGACTTAAGAGGAACTTTCCACTCCTGTCTATAAGCGAGTTACGTGAGCCCATGACGCGCAGTTCATCACTATTGTCTATTTCTTTTATCACCCAGATTCCGAATGCAGAGGGAAGAATTCACTTTCACACTCAAGGTTCCTGCTTATATTTATTCAGGCCTAGGAGAACCCAACGGACTGTGTTTTGAGCCTGCCTGATGGAACAGTCGGAGAAACGCACACTTAGACGAGATGAGCAGAGCCGGGTGGAAATGAGGATTGGGATAAGCATAGTTGACAGGTCCGATCGATAATCGACCAACGCATGTTGCATATGAAGGAGAACAGCAAGGATGTCGATACATAAAGTAACTACTTCATCTAGAGTGCTTGTTGAGGTAGGGTCTCTGGCTGTCAAAAAAAGTATCCTGGCGTCAAATCTTTAGTGGTCAGCGGCAGCGCTTCCAGAACTATTGCAGATATAAGATGAGTGATTCTTTTGGCGGAGAGAGGCATTGGGATTTACCCTAGTCAGCGCCTAGGCATATCGCCCACATTTGCCTCTCATACGCTAATCGATCACAAGCGCAGACCATAAGGGCCATCGAACGTTGATCACAGAACCAACTCGTTGTCTCTTTTCAGTTTTTCTTTACCACAGTTGATTCGTTGTGAGGGAAAATAGTTTTGAGCGTTGTTGTTTTCCGACTTCTTTTCCAGCTGTTGGGTGCGTTCTAGATGGATCATTTTGGTTTCGTAAAGCTAACGAACTGTTAGCATTTGATGCCGTTCTTTGTTTGTTTCAATGTGGGACGAAAAATTCTTATCGGAATATTTCGTCACTTTTATTTGAAAATTGTAAAATGTGTTCCTCTCACATTAATGATATTCACTAGTTTTCACTCATAAAATCCACAGCCATGAAACGAAGCGAACATTAAACAGATGACCGGAATGCTTACAATGTGGCTCTTCAGTTCTTTTATTTTATATAATATCAGAATTGCATTTTCTTCAGCTGTCGCAGTATTTTTCATGTTTTTTTTTGTCCTATTCATCGTTTGAAGTGTTTCTCAATTGCAGTGCAAGGAGAAGACGATTGCCAGGAAGTGACTGTTGGTTCGGTGGTAACGCTCAAAGTCAAGTTGATCAGGAGCCGCTTGCTCGATCCAGATAAGAGAATGGAAGAGATTCGGGAAATCAATGAAAAGGTACGTGTGAGATATTCTTCTTTTCTTAGTTTCCGAATTGATGCATTAAGATGACTCCTAATTCGGAGCATTTGCCATCGTTATTTACATCTGATTTCTACTAAAAGATGCACGTATTACGAGTGTACGTGATTTAATCAAACACAGATCTGATAGCTCGTCGTGCTTATAGTGTACTCGAAAACTAGATCATTCCCTAAGAGTAAAAGGGATGAAATTTCAGAGATTCGTTCGTAAGTTGCAAGGTAACTTCATTTAGCAACGTATACTTCAGAATTTAAATCGAATAATTGTGTTGCCCAGAAGTCTTCGATAGCTAGCTTTCTTTCGTACAGTTTTCGACGTTTCGAAACTGTTATCATCTTTCCTAACCTAAATGTTTGTGGAAAAAGGGCAACATCTGGTGTTCTTAAATCGGGCAATTGCTAATAGACGGGTCGTTAAAGGATCTTACAGCAGTAATTTTATATGGGGTTATTTTTGTTCACGAAAGATGCTCAATCGAAGAAAGAATTCCACATGCGTATAGCGTATTTTGCTTTTTAGAAGAAAGAGGAATTTATGACAAGCCTTACGCCGGCTAGGTCGTCATAAAAATTATCTGCAGTCAACTCTTCCTTTGGAGATTTTAAGGAGGTGACCTTTATCGGTGCAAACTGTGTTCTTTGCACTCGTCTAGAGTTGACGTATCGTATCGCTGAAAAGCTGTGCTCGTACGCGAGGGAGGCATAAAGCTGTGTTGATTGCGTCGAATTAACGCATTTAATTAATTATATTCTTTTAGTACTGACTTTTAAGCTTCCTAGTGTGCACTTTCCTTACACAGGTTTGGGTTCTTACAAGCCATAACCACCAGCTCGCCAGAAGTTAGCAGTTCGTGCTCTCTAGCCCGCGTTGTGGGGAATGAGGGAAGAAGAGGAGGAGTTAGAAGTGTTACAGATGAGCAGTGCAATGAGCGTGATATTAAGGGCACCGATGTGGGTGATGTAGAGGAAGAGGAAGAAAATGAAGAAAAGGAGAACGCTCCAAAGAGGAAAGTGTGGGAGAAACAGCCGAAAAAGAAGCCGAATAAGTCAAGAACGTCGAAAAATAGGCAACCACAGAAAGTGAAGGGACTGAAGAAGAACACTCCGAAGGCAGAGGAAGAGGACACGAAGAAGGAAGAGGACCTATCAAGAAAGGAGAAGAAGGAAACCGATGAAGGTGCTCAACCTTCAGCCGCAGATTCTGATGACGATGACGTCAGTGGTTCCGAAAAGGACGATAACCATAAATCGTATGTCTGCTCATTTTTATGCTCTTCGTTCTCGTAGTGTAGTGGAAATGTTGAATAATTTCTGGTCGATGGCGTTTATTGTATGATTTTGTAAATTGTTTGGTGATGTGTTCGGCGGGTTTATTGATGCCTCTAAATTTAAGGTAGTTTTATGCCTAATGATTTTGTTGGAAGATTCTTCGAAGCTCACTTTTTATGTAAGAGATGGTATATCTTTTGCTGGAAGAGAAAATATCTGAATGTAACATTACGAGCAGAGTGGAGCGAAATGAAAGCGAGGAGGAAAGTGGAAGTAATTACGAAGGGGGCAACGTTTCGGACGACTCAGATGGCGAGGATTGGGCAAATGAGAATCTCGTCAAGAAGCAGTCACTCTTGGAAAGGAAAAGCAACAAAACTCACCCGGTGCACTGTCCCTACTATGCTGGAGAGAAATTCGAGTGGTGGTGGTTATTCCTTATCGATAAAAAGCTTCGCCGACTTGTCGTTCCGGGGGTTCATTGCACAACACTTGTCGACGAGCAGACTGTAAGTTTTTTGTTTTGTTCATTTGCTCGTTTATTTGTCTTTCGTTCTTCTTGTTTATTTATTCGATTTGCTGAAATGAAGTTCTCTTTGAAGAATTTTCTTTTCTTCTTTATTTTGAGTGCAGACAGTGCAGATATTTCAGGTGGAGATCAAGTTTGGAGCACCACAACAGAAGGGCATTTATTATTATAATTTATTGGTGAAATCGGATTCGTACATGGATTGTGATTACTCACTCGATCTGAAGGTTTGTTCGTTTTCATTGCCGAGTATCATCTCATTTCGCTTTCGTTATTTAATGCTCTCGCATCTGCAGACGTTTTTCGTTTCGTTGCTCATTGTTTATTAGTCGGTTGAAAACAACTCTCACTTCGTTTCTTCGTTCTTTTTGTCTCTTCAATTTTGGGACCTATGTGATCGAAAGTATCCGGAAAGGTGATTCGACCGAAGCGAGTGTTTCTCGATTTTTCTGTCCAATTTTTATGAACTTTCGAAAATTACTCTTGTAATCCTGGGTTTTAATATTTATTGAAAGGCAAGATTTCGATTCAATACACTTTTTCCCTTCTGTGGGCTCACTTGAGTTTCATAAATTATTCGCAACCCTTATAGCATCAGTCTTCTTTCCTCTTGGATTTTGTATAGGCACATTGTTTGATATCTACTTCCTCCTGCTTTCTTTAATTTGCTAGAGGTTGTTTGATGGTCGGTTCTAGCAATGGTCGTGTTTGAAAATGCGTTAAGAGAAAATTTGGCACTCTACAGTTGACTGGATAAAGTAGGTTGGAGTCTTCAAGTGTGGAGAAGATCCTTCGGGCTTGTAAGTCCACCGCGTCAGCTACTCTTTGTCTTTATTTCTTTACCTGCTGAGGGAAGCTTTTTGGATTCTTCTTGTGCTAAAGAAGTAACTTTTCTGATATCACTTTGTTACGAGAGCCGCTTTGAACCTGAAGTTCCAAGTCGTTACGGATTATTGCAACAAAGAGATGTGACAGTTTCTCGAAAAATCCCATTCAGTTCCTCAAGTATCAGCTTCCTGCATAAATAGCTCTGCCAATGCATTTCCTACCCGCCTCAACATAAAATCTAGACCTTTATAGTCTTATTGAATGCATTTAGTATCTTTAGTCGACATGAGTTAAACGTATCACGCACTTCACTTATTGCTTCTAAATCGCAGAATTAAATTTCCGCATCTCGTGGTCAGTTGATCGCGGAAATAGGTTTTTCAAAGAACGCACTGCAGGAATCGCTTTTCATCGGTACCTCAGTAGAGCGGTTCCCTGAGGTTGTCGTTGAATGAGCGGGAGAGGTAACACTTGGACGTGATGTTGCATGAAGAGGATTTTTCAGGGACTGCAAAATATGAGGTGTTTGTTTCTGTGCATACTATCCTCAGACCACGTCTTCCATTAAACGTTTCCAAGAGGAGTAGCCGTTGCAGCGATGCAAATCCACATATATACGTAAATAGGAAATGGGCTCATTTCCGTCGATAGGTATTTGTTTACAGGCTAACTTTATAATAAAAATGTATGCGAAGTGTAAATGATATGGTTTTCTTGTTTACAGCTGGAGGTGCAAGAGGCGAAGGAAGTACCGCCAGTGAAATATGAAGATTCTGAGGAGGAACAGGTTGAGGATTCTTCTGATTATACAGAAGACTCAGAATCTGATCACGATTAACAAATTGCGCGCCCCACTTTTCTTGTTATGATAGGCGTGAATCTCTAATCCGCTCTCTTTGATTGTTGTTGTCCTTATTAGATTGTTTTTCTTTCATTTTATGACATCCGTTCTCAAATTTCTCACTTTTCAGCATTGGCAGAATCTAAAAATTGCGTCTGTGAGAGGAGAAGGAAGGGGGGAGGGAAAGAGGTGGGAAGATCACTGCGAACAATATCGGATGATTCAAGCCTAACTCGGCAAAGTGGGCGTCACGCAAGTTGTTGTTTTAGATCAGTCAGTGAATATTTCGCTGAATTTATTCGTGGTGCTGATGGGAAAGAGGAATGAATATGTAAACGAGAGTTGCGCGTCGGTTTTGTCCTACACCTTTTGCATTGGCGTTTTCAGCTGCTAACGTGAGTCGGTCGGTACCGTGTGAAATCACTTGTAAATTGCACTTTTCTGTTATTTTGCTATCGCTCTTCCCTCCCCGTCCCGATTTCCTTATGAGCATCTGGATTGAACTAAGACGATAGCGACGATGAAACCATAGAAGATGCCTCCCTTGAAGCAATTCTGTAGAGGGATGGAAGAGAAAGACAGTCTGTTGTTGCTGTTATTGTGGTGAAATTGCATTGCGTTCCCGCAAAAGAAAGTGCATTCCATTTTTCTTTCTTTTCTAGTGGTAAATTTATATTTTCAACCGCAAATCTCCCCTTAAACATCTATCGGTTAAGCGTATCATCGAACCATCCGTATTTTTGAGATCTGATGTGGTCTATGATATTATCGATGAGGGGTTCCTATTCGACGATAATTACAAGCGTCCTCAAATAATCGAAGTTCGTTGAATTTCGATGATGTTTTAGCGCGTTCCATCATTCACTCTATCGAAAGAGAGATTTCTTGTAGCTGTTTAGAGAGATTTATCCTTATTTTCAACTCATAATTGAAATATTTGCTATTTTTTGTTATTTTGTTCTTCTTTTTTTTTTCACTGTTTTTTTTTTTTTGCACATGCGCGCTTTCAGTTCTTTGGCGGAATATGTTGTCACGGGAAGTTTGAGGTTATTCTTTGTTCATCCTATTGGGTATATTCGGCAACGTTGTGGGGATATGTGATGTGCTTCTCCTTCAAATGTGCTGTTTATGTGATCGGCTATAATTTATTAAAATATTTCCAGAGAGGAAGTCAGTCTCACTTCCACGTTTTTTGTCGTATTGTTTCGTTTATGCATGTATAAATAAAGTGGGTTACATTTGACGGTGGATGGTTGGCCGCTAAATGAGTCGGATCTCAACGAAGCAGATGATCAACACAGGAATCAGCTTTCGCCTTAGGTATCACATGTACATGTGGGTGGTCATTGGTTACGCGCAAATATTCGTAGGGCTCTAGTTGTTCTTGCAAGGAAAGCAGTATTACCCTTGGGAAGCGTATGTTACGAGTAAATCGTCGATTAAAAGCACAATCGAATAGTGAGGTGCACGTGGCTTCAGAATGCAGTCGTAGCGGTCGTCTGGCTGGCTGCGCTCTGTTCGTTGCCTTGTACGACACGTTCGCGTTCGTGCTTCAGTAATATACATGCGATTTTGCAATATCGGTGTGATTCCTTAAGATGGGGTCGTTTATTCGGCATTTTCAGAAGCTTGTGCGGAAATAAACGCCCAATTCTGAGAGGCGTTCGTTGTTGTTCGGGCTTGTTGAAACGGAAGGATATAATGCGCTTCTGCTCTCCGTTCACGTGGTATATCGGTTTCACTGCTTGTAGGCTTCGAAACAAAAGGTTTTCACCGGATAATTGCCACGAATAAAAGTTTCATACATCCGCCGCTCGTATAAGCCTATGAAGGGTTCGCTTTTGTTGAGTAATAGTACTACACACATATGGATATCCCCTACAACGTACAATTTCTTTAGAATTGATGGGTTATGAGATGGGAGCCATTCCTTGATGATTGAATTTCCTCACTTCAGTTGCAATGGTTCTCCAAGTGAAATCATCGGCGTCTTGTGCATTGAGAGGAGAGCTCGCAATGTATATCCTTCTTGCGCTAAAGAACTGAAACAACTAAATTATCGAGAACACTAAGAATCAATAAAGCACTCAGATGGTTTTCTTTATGGAGAACGTCCATCATATGAAAGCGATTTGAGTTTCTTCGCATTGAAACAAACGCGTGGACGCAGACTCAATGTTGAAAACACATAAGTATGCGATGATCGTGTGTCTTGACTTCTGGCAAGGGGATAACGTTTAGCGTATCTCTCTCTATATGGTTATGAGCCAGATGCGGTCGCAACCAAAATGGAATTCAACCCACATGTACGGGATTTTAACACTTTATTTCATTGCTGCTTCGAACCACCTTCTTAAACAAAGGCACCGAGGGTTATGATTGGATGCAGGAAGGGGAGGAGGGGGAAGGATTTTGGTGGAGCTCTGAGTCCGAGTGGCGAGAAAAATACTTTAGAAATTCCTTTCTTTCAACAGGTAAAGATAGCTCGAACAGAAGCGTTTATGAAGAGAACAAATAATGAGATCGTTTGCTCTAAATATGGGGGAATTATTAAACTGCAGCTAAAAGAGGTGGAGCCTCCGGCGAAGAAAGCTTGGAGCATAGCCTGTTTTTGAGCTCGAATAAAGGAACGCATTCACTCAAGCGGATGTAAATGAGTGGATGAAGATTTTACGCAGCATAAGCCTTCTTCATGGTTCGACCTATTTTTCCTTATGGGCACTGCCTATTTGTCGCATTTCGCTTCTGTACTACAATCACCGAACGCCCCCCACCACCAAATTGGTGCTTTACATGCAAAAGTGCCATCTCTCAGGAAACTGGCTCATTTGTTCTTGAAAGCTTTGTACTCGAAGATCGCAAATTCCCTCGAAAATTATTTCTACATATTAGCCACTCCGAAGCGGACGTATTTCCTTCAGTTATTTTCAAGTCGCCGAGCACCCCCTATTGTAACGGATGAGACAGGTGAAAAAAGCTGCACATTTCCTGAAAGAGGAGGAAAGAGGTAGAGTAAGCCGTGAGCGAAAGGTGGAAAAATAGAGCTGGCTCTCAGGTAAGATCACTTGAGCGTGGGACACGCACAAGACCTGCCCGCTTCCTGACTTCTTGATTACCTGAGGTGTGCTCACCACATTACTCGATGCTGCACCAGTCCACATCCGCTCAACAAGACCATCCTTACTTAGCGAAAAAGGTTCCAACAAGCTCTCTTTCAACCATGCACGGCTTTTAAAAAATTTCGAATGGTATAAACCTTCCTCTTCGACGGTAAGCCCTCTACCTCGAATATAACCCACCGTTTTAGTAAGTAACGAGTTTTCTGTCTTCGGATTCCTAGAGTGGATTCGAAAAAATTTCAGCGAATCCCGGATGCCGAGATATTTTAACGTCGAGAAAACGAAGACTACATTCACTGACGAGTTTTCATCAAATACATAGTTCCCTCTCCTCACGTGAGACATTTTCCGTCTTGAAACCTGCGGATGACATAAGCCACCTCTCGCCTCCCCTTCTTCCTATAATTTTGGGTCCTCTCGTTTTCCACTCCCGAATAAGCGCCCGTTCTGGAAACTTGTTAATTTAACAGAAACTAGAGCTCATAAGTTGCAAGCATCCTGGACGACTCTTTTGGCTAATGGGGGTTGGATTTGCATTACAAGGTCGGGAACTGTAGAGCGTGCGCATGGGTGAAGAAGAGGATCTTGCTGTGGACGACCTCTTGCAATGATCGGTATGCGGTTCCCTTGCAAAGCTGTCAATCAACAGGAGTGCCACAAAAGAGACAACTGAAAGAAAAAGCTCAGTATTTGGACCGTAATTTTTTGATCATAGACTTTAACGCACATACATAACACGCAGAGATAGTTTCATGTCAGTTCGAGTGCATGCCCGCACATCCTACTGCTCATGATGCCGTTGGTGAATTTCTCGATGCGAACGAATTTGTTCTGAATGCCCCTTATGGAGAGCCCGTTTGAGTGGTCGATTCCACGAAGGTGTCACCTTCTTCGGCTTCACTCGGTCTAGACAATCGAAGAGCCTCAATTAGCGGATGTGGAAAAAGATGCGGGCTAAGTCAACGTGAGGATGTCGTACTGATGGGGGAGCTAAATATGCATGAGGAGGCAACTAATATATTCTGAAATGTTATCACGTCGATTTCGACGTTTAAGTATACGCGACACGATAGTCGAGACACTGATAGGAAGCATCAGCAAGAGCGAGACACATTCGGGCGGAGGTTTCTCAACTTCGATTAGGCAAGAAACAAAGTTGGGGCTATTGCAGCGAATGCCTCTCACACTACGAACAATAAACGTCGGCGTTGAAGTGTCGCTGAGCCGCGTTCGTTGGAGAGCGTTTCGTGTTTGTTGTTGTTGTTTGTGGGCTTTTTTCTATAGAGTGCTAGGGCGGCGGATTGTTGAGTTGCTGCTTGTTGTCGGTGTTTGTTTCTTTAGGGATGAGAGGACATGGTTGTTGCCTCCACTCTTCGCCTTGTGCTGCCCTCAGGAGACTGGATGTGCAGCAAGTTTCGTTGTCGCTTGCTCATCCGTCTAGATTCCGCGAACAGTTCGCTCGTCACTTTTAAGGGGCACTTACAGATGCTCGAAGAAATCGGACTTGAGGTAACGATGCAAGATTGGGAAGACGAGTTCCGTGGATTGATTTCAACTATTGTGCTTGTTCTAGTAGAGCTAACCTGGTTCATTCTTAGAACTATGAAGGAAGTGTTTATGATATCAATAGTCGACAGATCACGGTTAGGGTCTTTACAAGGGGACACTCTCATCGAAGGGTGATCAGTGTACCCTCATATTGACTGTCACACCGATCACCAGAAATTTTATCCGTAGGGCAAGGATACGTCCGGTCGTTTTGAGAACAACGAAGCCGGAGAAGTGCGCTTGCTTAGTCGGGCTCGAAGTAGAGCAGTTAAATGTACTCATGGACATTGACGCTTTCTGCCTTTCTGAATGCAAACATAAGAAGTTGATGTCGATCGTAAAATTGAAAAACCAAAGCTTGTTAAGCATTTGACAATATATGCATGAATATCCCCACTGCTGCTTGTCCCTCATTTGCCCGCCATCACATTCGCGCTCAGTCGTCCATGCTGGTTTGTTTGAAAGTGCTGGTGTTGTGATTGCTGCGAGACTTCTCCTCTTGCTCGGGTATTCTGTTTTTCCTCACTGTTGGACGGGATTAAGTAAATATTGAATGGAATTATCTTCATTTATGAGGCGTTTGTCAGATGTAAAGCATCTTTTCTTGCATACTCTTTTCTGTGGACTTTTATGTGATGTCAGGGAATAGTGGAAGGTGCAGCTAGGGCCACACACATGGCCCTCACCCAACTCGGCTTTCCTTCACAACGAACATGGGTTGTAAGATCAGATGAGGAAGTCAAATGGACGCATGGAGCAATGAACGCGTCTGGCGGCGCGCTAGGTTCCGTCGAGTCATCTGATTTCCTCGTTCGCGATGCACAGCCGTGTTTTCCTGTGCGTAGCCGGGTTGGAGCATACATCGTGGCTACCCTTTCTCGCTATCTCCGATATGAAAGTTCATTCTACTCGGCGCAGTTATCTCATTTCAGGAATCCTTGTATTCGGTGGTGAGGCGTGGAGATGACCGATAGACGTTAACGATATCAAAAAGAGCTAGGAGAGGTCCACCAAGGACGTTGTTGGCGATGCTCATTACCACTGCGGGCGCACAGCTAACGGAGGAAGATGATTCTGCTTCACTGTATGTCCCAGAATGATTTATTTTCTTATTGAATCAACGTTCAATTATTAAAAAAGCTATTTTAAGGAGGAGATATCGGAATGAAGGGCAACCATCATGAAGTTTCCCGAGACAAATAGATAGGAGAAAGAGTATTGTATTTGGGAATTGTGGTCGGTGGCGTTGTTTTGATGAGATGGATTTGTCTTGAATCAAGCGAACTTGCCTAAGTTGAATGAAGCAATTAAACAATCGCTTAAAAGCACTAAAAAACTTCATAATGGCTTTGAATGAAGAGAACTTTGTTGGAAGAAACGCGAGCATTTTATTTCAGTGGATATTATTTCCAACACTTTGTTTTCATAAATTTGCATGTCAGAAGCGATTTGTAAGAGCATTATTTCGTTCATAGGTTATGAACTGGATCAATGCCTTCAATAAGACCTTGGTTGCAACCTTTCCTCACACAACGTTCTCTGAGACGGCTTCAGAATTTCCATTAATTTATTCAAATTTAGATGTTCTGAAATCTATTGATTCGTTGAGAATATCTCTGCCATGGATTTCAGACGGAAATCATATTGAGTGAAGCTTCCACAATCGGACATTTCTAGCACTTTGCTCTTCGCCTATTGCTCTAACTGCCATTAGGTTTTGTAGTTTTTGACCAGCGTTGTTTTATCCGTTTTTTCGAACACCATAATTTGTGGAGCAAGAGATTTTAACGTTGCAATGTCTCAGTATTTTTGTAGCTCACGAAAGCGTTGTGATATATTTTTTAAGGCGGTATTACAGTTATGCAAGTTTTCAAATTTGTGATTAGGTGATATTCAGAAACAGCTCAGATGAAGAGGAACTGACGTTTGACAAGGCTGATCTATGCGACCAGGTTCGGTGGCCTTCCAATGAGTATGGTACACTTCCAGGTGCTCCGTGGTGCAGAAAACGCTATCAGCTTTCTTTGGCTGGGTGAGTTGTGCGTTATGTTTACTGGATGTGAAACTTACATGGCTTTAGCTGATATCGCTGACCAGTCGTAGTTTACACTGGAGAATGCTTGCTTATAGGTGCGAGGAAGGGAGAGGAGGGTCACCACGGTTTGACGAAATCGCTCAAAACGCGTGGCAGGGACTTGAAGATTCCTTTCTTGGCTTAACTTTTGAGTATTGTCGTTTTCGAATTATAAAATGAGCGCGGAATAAAATGATACGATTGTTATGCAGTGGGCCGATTAGAAGGAAGCTTAGCATATCTCTCAGCAGTTATATAAATGTATAAATTTGAATTGTCATCTGGAACCATTTCTTAGTCCACAGAATACGAGGAGATGCGCTCACTGCTTTGTTTCTTGATATGAAAGGCCAAATGTGTTGCAGTTGCTCGTGGTGGATGGATTCATTGCTAAAGGTGAAGCTGAATCGAGCAGACGGTCGTTATTCGCCTGCTCATTTGAAGTGGTCGCAATGCAAATGAATTGTGTACATTTAGGCTTCACGAAGAGATGTTGGATTTGTATGAATGGTTGAGGCCTTCGCCTCTCGAGAAGGCGCTTCGTCATCGCGTTTTCGAGAGAGTGCGTGGCGTCATCGAACGTGTCTGGCCATCAGCAAAGGTTGCTGTATTTGGCAGCCTCTTCACTGGTCTCTTCCTTCCCACTTCAGATATCGATGTCGTTGTCGAGGTACAACCACTAGATGAGCCTCCGTTATGGAAGACGGCCGAAGCCCTGAAGTAGGTACTTACAAGTTTATTCGTTGTTATCGAGCTTCTCTTTCCACGATCCTCAAAGCATAGTTCTGAAGATTTAATGCATCCAAACCCTAGCGAACATTTTTGAATTTTGATATCACTAAATTCGGCGGTGAATTACTACATTTGAAAATATTTGAGGAGTGACCTGCGGTGATTATGGCTTGTGTATGTTCCTGCATTCTTCTGTGTTTAGAGCGTCGGGTATCGCTGAAAGGATAAACGTTTTGGATAAAGCGTTCGTTCCAATCGTAAAGATGGTGGACAAGGATACTAAAATATTTCTTGATATATCCTTCAACACAGTGCAGGGTGTTCGGGCTGCCAAATATATCGAACAAATGAAGAGTCGTTATCCGGTGCTGGAGCCACTCGTACTCATTCTTAAGCAGTTTCTTATGCAGCGACAGCTTAATCAAGTGAGTGCTTCACGTATCTCACTCATTGTGCGTTTTTATGAAATCGCAATTAGTTCGTCTTGTTTTCCCTTTCATCAAGCAGGTGGCTTCAAGTTTCGAATCACTAAAGATAAAAGTAGATAATTTGGTGGCCGCAACATAGGTTACAAATTGATCCTCATGATTTCTCAGCTTGACGCAGTAATTTCTCAATAATGAGATGTTTAAAGCTGTGTTTATTGAAAGCGGGATGCTTGATATATTTCATAGGAAAATTTTTGTCATAGACCGTTTTCGGAAAGAGAAGTAAATTGTTTCTTGGTGAGGCGATTCGTGCTTGCGGGGTCGTTTGAATAAACTGCTCTACTCATCGATCATGGAATTCATCACTTAATCTTTCATCATTTAAGGTTTTCACTGGTGGACTCTCGTCGTATGGGCTCATACTTATGCTGATTAGTTTTTTACAGGTGAATACGTCTTTATGATGGTTGCCAGGTGAAAGTGTTTGTATTCTTTGCTTGCACTCTACGTATTTGTTCTAGTCCCATTGATTTAGCCGCCAAAAAATTTGCAACTTGCTTTCATGCTTTATTCTTAGCGCTGTGTAAAGTTTGATCAGTGGGAGCAGCTCTTCGTGGAAAGGGTTTTTGAATCGGCCGTAATTGTGGAGGTGTAGAAGGGAAGCGTTGCTGCAGTAGTAATTTGAGACTCATTAAAGGCTTACTGGAGGCACTAGCGGATGATAACGTACAACGTCTCCAAGATAATGGGCGACGAAGTTCAAATCCTACAAGAAGTTTCTTTATAAGTCGCTGATGTAAGCATCACAAATCAAAAATTGGGTTTTACGGGATCTCAGTCCTCATCCCACTGATTGAAGGCAGCAAGGGGTTGTGGGATACATTCAGCGACGACTAGACCTTAATCGGAAAAGCACCATGTTGGTTTCTTGTTTACATTCATTATTTTTAAAGTCCATTTGCATTTGAAGTTTGGGCAATGTTTCATCTTTATTCTCATATGCATTTCAATGTGGTACCGTTCACTTCAATCAAAATAAAACTGGAGCAAGAGGGAAAGTAAAGAACGATACTAAATGAGGTTATTTTTTTGTTCAGTGTTTCGAGCGCCTACATTATCCTCTGCCCCCCTTCCCTCCTCGCTTCGTGGTGTTCAAGTTTCTTTTGCTAAGATTAAAATACATGAGACGCTGATTTCGTGCTAGAAGTGATGGGCTATTCGTCTTATTAACTTCTGATCGAATGTTGATGATAGTCTTACAGCTGCATCCTTCACACGATTTTTCCCACAAATCGATAACCGACGTCAATATGGGGATGCTGTTGCTGAACTTCCTGCAGCTATATGGACAAGAATTTAATTACATGAAGACGGCGCTTCGTATCCGAGGCGGTGGTGCGTATGTTTGCAAGGAGGAAATGCTCACTCGTATGAGCAGACCGTCGAATTCGATGCTGTGCATCGAGGATCCCCTTCAACCTGGTATGTTTGCTGATTGCTTTTTAACGTTTTATAAAATTCCTTTTCTTTTATGAGCGTCTTATGTCGATTTCTCTCTTTTATCAGCAGACGCCGAAGCACATTTATAGTTGTTAAAGGGGGGAGGGGGGGTGGGGACGGATGGAAGCACTTGCTTATATTCTGAGAAGTCATCTACTTCCAGATCAATTGCTGTCATGGGGTTCATTTTGCAAATGAAGGTAGATGCAGTCGTAAATCTTGAATCATATATATATATGCTTTAGTGTCACCTATGAATCTGTGTATTTTCTATTTATTCTAGTAGGCACTGAATTTATATTCGGTAATTTTTTGAAATCCATACACCTGTGAATGTGTATTTGATCTTTTTGTGGCTGTTGTTGGCTATTTTTACTTTTCGGCATTAACCGAGATCCGTAATCGCAGGTGGACATTGTTAAAGTCAATACTCGATGTTACTCTGCGTGATTCCTAAACTTTCACTTCAGATCTTGCACGAATTATTTTGATATATTTATCAGTTTTAAATGTTTGATCGGTGGAGTTATCCACACATGAGAACACCGTTTTTGGGCGCTCTCGGCTTCTACGTTCAGGTTGTTTTGCTTGCAGGTAACGATATAGGGCGCTGCTCACATAACATACTCTTTGTCCGACAAGCTTTCGAGCATGCACTATGCACACTGTGTGCGGTATTCATTCGTCCAAGGGAGCATTCACCGATCTGGAAGAGTCACTACAATGGCTCGTTGCTCGCACATATCGTCATCATCTCGGCCCGTCACATCCGTTATCGAAATTGGCTACGTGGACGAGTGCTCTCAGACGGTAACGTATCACCGTCGTTTTCAAAGACGTCCACACCAGAGGGCTGTATGTCCGTCACTCTCAACACGTCGATTCTATCGCAGCCAGGTGTGCTATTCCATTGCAACCACTCCTCCTTATGTGCCTCTCCCCACTGCCGTTCAACGTCGGCAACAAATCCGAGAACTTGCTCATGTGTGGCAACTGTTGAAGATGCGAAATCCCCCATACATACGCCTACATAGTTGTTTTGCCTTTTTTTGCTGCTTCTGAAATGTAAGCCAGTAGTGCGAGAGCCGCTTTGATTCATCAAATATCAGTTAATGGCGGTTGAATGGAAAAAAAAGTACATCGAGTGGAATTTGTTCAACGCAGTTCGATGTTTTGATGAGCATTCGCCTTCTTTTGGCACCTAAATTAAAGGAATGGAGCAGTTGATCGTTAGCGGCTTCCTAAGCTAATTTCTTTCATATTTCCTATTCGCTTTATCTCATAAGAACGATTTTCTGTGATGTTTGTGATCAGAAGTTTAATAGCGCTTGCGACATGTTCCATTCAAAAAAAAAAGAGCCCATCGAAGATTTTCTCTTTTTATTTCGACTATAATTTGCTGAAAGCGTCGTTTTATCTTTGGACGAACAGTTTATTGTAACGGATATTGTGCAATATGTATGTCTAACTTTGTACTTTGCATGAGCGTTGGTGGTGTAATTTGCGTAGCGCGCTCTTTTCCAATGGAAATTCCTAAATTTTTATGCGCCTATTTTGTTCAGATATTAAACACATTCGATTTTGTTGCGAACTGTTTTGATGCAATCGATTGGCAATAACGAAAAAGAGCCATCATAAGGGTGGATGCTTGTTAACCACAAATTCTGTATATATGTTTTCCATGTTAAGGAAGAAGCCGTTCAATATATCTCTGCTTGTTAGAATGATCGTATAGTTGTATTTGTGCTATATGGTTGACAACTTTCGTATATTATTTGTTTTTTGTCCCCCCATTTTTCACGGTGAGAGGATTTTTTGCCAAAGTGGGGCGCTTCACGAGAAGGAATTCACGCAACGAGCATTCTGAGGAGTTATTATCTGATAGGATCTTATTGCTATGTTTGCAGTAATGGTTGGTGTTAAATAAGGTTAGCTGTTAGCGTGCAGTGAACTTCTCTATTTGGGAAAAATAATAGGACTAGCCTAAAGCATCGAGAAATGGTCGTCGATAATCGTCACTGATATGCCCCTAATTTGGGACGTTTGTAATGTTTGGCTAACTTGAGGCGATTCTTACTGAAGTAGTCTGTGCTGTGGGGCATTAATGTTGCATTCGGCGCTTGTTAGTCAACGATGTTTAATTGCTCAGATATATGCGTAATAATATATAGCATGCGTGTATGAAACTCACTGCTCGCCCATATGTGTTATTTGTACTGATCTACAGTGCTTTAGCTCATTAATGTAGTGATAATACTGGTGTGAGAATTTCTCTTGAAAGCTTAGAATTGTGTTCGATTGCTCTTTTACTCTAATAGCCTCTTTATTGGGAAGAAATACTGGGCTTAGTCGTAATTCTATTTTGCTTCCTTATCCATCAATGTTTCTGTCGTCTCGAAAATTGAGTCTCATCTTCGATGAATTTATGAAATATCTATTAAAGTGACGCTATAGTAGCTGTATTTTTGCAAATTGTATTTTTCGGCTACGTGGAAATGGTGGCTGATAGATATAGCAAGTGCTAATTGTTTACTTCGGTTAATGAAGAGCTCTCTTTATGGCACAAAATCGTTGAGCGTTAATGATGGATTTCCACCTTGTATGGCGCTTGATGCTTTGCTTTTCTTGTTTTATCGTTTTTGTTTTTTTTTTTCTTATATTTTGCTGATTTTGAAACTTTTAAGAAAAGTTTCATTTGCTGATGTAGCAAATAAAGGGAGATTTCTCGTTGCGTCGTTGAATGACTTAAAATTGATCCGTTTCCGGCGGGTTTACTATTTGTATTGTCATCGTTTGATTGATGGAATATTCCGTAAACAGCTCAATACTTTTCTCTCGCTCCTCTGAAGGTGGCGAGGCGTTGATGTATTGGCGCTTCGCTAACGTGTATACTTTTTTTTTGCATAAATGATGAGAGTGATCCTAGTAGAGATATATTGATGCTCTCATATAAGCCCTTTATTAAACGTGAGAAGCAGTTTTGTTCTGAGAAATTCGCAACTCCATCATTGGCAACAATATCAAGTTGGTTTCATTTGGAAATTGCACTAGGATCATGCGATGCGATATTTACTTGAGATGAACTACTTCGCAAGATCGAAATGCAATTCTCTTCGTTTTTTTTTCCTTCATATTGTTAGGAAAGAGATACAACAGTTTATCGTCAACGGCACCGTCATTAATTCGACTTCTTGAGTAAATGATCTCGAATTATACGTGGGATTGAGAGACTTCGTTCTGTTTAAGCATCTCGAATTCAGTTTTTTCCGCATACTAATTATGAGTTCTGAAATCGTAATTTGAGGCTGAGTTCGGGAGATGAAATCGAGTAGTTGTGGCTTCAGGAGAATCCATTTGTAACTGAGAGTTATTTGGAATCAATGCTGTCACTGCATCGGGAAAAGGAGGGAGAATGGACTGAAAAGGGTGCAGAAAGGGTCAGTTTGTTTTGATCAGGAGTGATCATTTTTCCGGTAGTAAGCTTTTGAGTTCGTTATCGCAAACTACATGCGCATTTCTTGCGATAGAAGGGTTAGATGCGATAGGCTTTGAGTTCATGTGAATTGTAGATTTGCGTGAGAGAATTGCAGCACGTTGTTTAGATGGAGCCGTCGAACTCGGAGTTGAGCATGCCCATCGAGTCTTCGTCGACGCTTACTTCACATTCTTCCAACTCATCACAGACCGAGATCAAAGTTGAGGTAATCACCTTCATCCTTTCGTTTTCGCTTCGGTGTGCAATGCATCTCTAATCAGTGAAAAGGATGCAATCGCTGATGATTGTTGCTGATGCTCGTCAAATCGTTATTGACGGCTTTCCAACGTAACAGTTTAAGTGAAGCGTTCTCCGAAAAGCAATTGTTGCTCGCAGTCAATGAGGGACGAAATTTTGATGACTTAAGCGGATCGCTGCTTGAACTACCACTAATGGAAATAACGCGTTTTCCATTTTGTGACGGTGTTCTTTTTTCGTGATAGCCTATTAACGGACCTTGTCTTATCGTTCCGCATCTCATGGATATGCATTTTTACTTTGTCATTAGTGTCGTAGGTTAAAATATCGTGAGTAACAACTTTGATAAGACGATCGTTGCTGATGTGTTTGAACTCGCCGATTGATATGTCTTGTTGTATGGCTGGCGATCTTGGAGTATTTCGTTGATAGGTGAGATTGTCAGCAGTCGTGGATGTTTGCTGGAGAGGTTTTGGAATCTTCTCAAAAATCTTAACCATCTCATCTGGTGACTCACTGTTGTGCTTGCAACATTCGCATATTTTATTCATCAAATGCTGTATTGCAGATGTTGTTGAATGTTTTTTGACATTTGTCTCAGTGCATCCTATAGGACCTTAGTGAAACTCAGCATATCACCATCGACATTATTATGGCCTATCGTCGTCCTTCTCTGCGAGTTGCTATTTCCACTTGTAACTTAGGATTGTTTCGACGATAGTTATTTCTTGAGCTGATTCGAACATATACTCCGTAATATCTTTCCAGTTCTTTAGAAGCATCTCCCGTTGCATTAAGGCTTTAGCTGTCATTAATGTGCAACTGGGTCTGTTTTCAGCATGTGAAGCACAGCTGGACGGTGAAGAATTTCTCGCATTGTTATCAGGAATATCTGGAGAATTTTGTGCACCTACATCGTGGTGAGGACACGCTGACATGGTCAATCAAGATCTACCCCAAGGGCAACGGCGAAAATAACAAGGATTTCGTATTCCTTTGTCTTAATCGAGTGGTTAGTAACACGAACGCTTCGTGCAAGAATGGCAAAATCGGTTTTAAGTCGAGGTATTTGTTTGTCCTGAAGCATTTCCGTTGTTTATTTTTTCGGCGTTATTGATTCGATTTTTTGTAGATTTTGCCAAAGCTTGCATGCTAAGAAAGATTTGCTGTCTCCTTATTACCAGCCTTAATGTTTGGAGACAGTTGCAATCATATGGCTATATATCCGGTTGATCTGGAGCAAGTCGGTTTGCTCGGGATCGAAACGTTTTCTTATGCTCCGCGCCGTTCTTCATCGAGCCCACTTGTGGATTTTTTTTTAAAGGTTTATTTTGCGCACGAGCGAAATGAAGGAGATTGAGATGCGGATTCACCCGAATCCGTCTCATTCCGACTACGTATCATATATAAAACGGGACGTGCTTTTTCCACAGATTCTGCCTAACGACTCGATCATCGTTAATGTGGAAATCGACGTAGCCGTGGAAACGATCACCACAACAGTAGAGGACATGATGTCGGTATGTTGTGACGCATTTCGTGTGAAGTTAGCATTGCTGAAAGAAAAATATTGCTTCATGAAATTCTCTAAGAGGAAGCAAATATCCTAACTGACATCTTCCTGAGAAAGTGCTTCCCGTTTTTTGCATTGCTCTAGAGATTGTGGCAGAAATTAGGCCGTCCAGATGTGGATGCGGATTGCTTAGTCAAGGAATGAAGAAAAGATATTCCTTACTGGCTTAACGACAGCTAAACTATTATAACTGCAGAAATTATCATTTTATCTTAAAAAAAAAACACATTACGATGTCTTTATTCATTCGTCGGTGCGTACATTTTAGCTGAAAATTCATTGTGCCAATCTGAGTGAGATTCCCACAGCAGGTTCTCAGGATGGCTTTAGATCGCGATTCGGAGAATGAGACACATCGCTTGATCGCGCAGTTTCATGGACGCAGGTGTTGCACATAACCGGCTTTCTAGGTTTGCAGTCTCGTTAGAGCTGGAGCATTTTTTTTTTTCTTCTTTTAAAGAAAGAACCGCGCACCTTATCAAACATTAGTAAGTCGCATTAGAAGGGAGGGGTACCTTCAAACGCTGTTGGTAAATCAAAAGTTCGGATGAAATATAATATGCGTTATAGAGTAACAGTGAGCAGCAGTTGACTGACGATTATCTGAAGATGCTGAAAGAAAACGTGCTCACTGATTTCACAATAAAAGTGGGCGAACGTGAAATTAGGGCTCATCGCGCTATTCTCGCCACCAGATCACCGGTATTCGCAGCAATGCTTAGGCACGAGGACACCAACGAGGCTAAAACGGTTAGATGTTCTGATTTACTTGGATCATTAGTCCTTAAGATAGACTGTCATATAGAGGATTGCATTTTGAGGCTCATTTCTTATTGGGAAAGAGGTGCGTTCTGTCCGCTGTATTCAGGTCATGGAAGCAGCCAAAAACTGCAGAGGTTCTTCTTTCGAGTTTTTGGTGGAAGTTGGCAGCAGATTTTTACGTTCGTTTCATGCTGCCCTCCCTAGAAACATTGCTCGTCGCCGCAGTTCGCAGAATCTTTGTCGTAATGAGCAACTGTTGGCGTTTGTACTATTTTTGGTTATAGGCCGGTAGGACAATATCGTTTTTGTGCACGTTTGTGTATTTCGTTTTCCGAATCATTTCAAATCAGCGTTTGCAAATTCAACGACGAAGAGATTTGCCTACATTGGCATGAAACGCATGGATACGATCCTATCATCTGCTTATTACTTTGACTGGTATGTAGTGAAATATAGAGATTAGTGTTCGATGCAACCTAAAAATGCTGAGAGACCCATTTGTTGTTGAAAAAAAGGTGGATAGCTGGTCAAGAATTTCAGCCATTCAGCATTTCATTTCCAGTTGCTTTTTATCGACTCCATTCACGCATGCTCTCATCTTTTTTTATGGAGAAGTTGTGATATTATAATTGTTTTCTGAACCGTCTATTTTTACGCAACAACTCTGATTTGTAACAGAAAAATACTCTTTCTCGCGAGATACTCTATTGAAGTCGCTGGAAGTGTGTATTTTCATGTGAATCCGAAATAAGATTGCCGGGAGTGAGCAGTAACATATTGGTATTGTGAAACGATTATAGGGAGTGATGGTCATTGAGGATTTGGAATATGACACTGTAACCGAGATGTTGAATTTTATTTATTGCGGACGATGTTTGAGAGATGTTAACGAATTCTCATTCGCATCCGACTTATTAATTGCCGCAGATAAATATCGTCTCGAGGAACTCAAAAGTCATTGTGAAAAAGCGCTTGTACAGGTAAGTTTTCATTTCGCCTTGTTTCCTTAAGTTGATTATTAATTAGAATGAAGATAAAGGAAAATTGAATGCCCGGAGTGAATTTATTGGACAAGAACTCAGGTGTTGGTCGGGAGTTTTCAGTTATTGCTTATACTTCCACTTAACAAAACCCTTAACGTAACATGTTTCTGCGGCGGTTATCAGCGTGGAATCCTGCAAACGCAACCGAAATCGGACAACGGACGTCACATATGTTCTAAATGAACTTGAAAGGATTTTGTGTTAGTTCATGTTTTCAGCCTTTGCTTAGGTGCGACCAAGTAAACTGGGCACAGCCTACCGATTTTTTTTGTAATGACTCGTGTTCGACTTTATTAGACGGGATGCGTTCGATTTTTTGCAGAAGATACTAGCCTGGAAACTATCAAGATTTTGGGATGCTACTTTCAGGCGTTGACGTTCGAGAATGTTTGCGAATTGCTCATAATATCGGACATCTATAGCGCACCAAGACTGAGACAAAGAGCTGTGGAGTTCATAATCCAGCATCCACGTAATATCACGTCGACGCCCGGTTGGGACAACGTTGTGAGACAGCACCATGACTTGGTCACCGACATCGTACGTCATTTCGATAAATCTCTCGACAGGTCAGGCTAGGGAGCGGCAGTGCGGCATCTCGATGAGGGTCAACCGCTCCTTATTTCCATTGATTTTCTTCCGTTATTTCGGCAAAGTGCTACGCGGTTCACAACTACAGTCGTTCATGCGCGTTTTGCTTTTGCTTCCTTTTTACTACTGTGAAAGGCGTTTTTTTCAGCTTATCAGCAGTTAAAGAAGCCGAATGGAATGCCTTTGATGAATATCGCATAATTCCCCCTTATTTAGTGCTGTGCGTTTTTTATCGTTTTGATAAGAAACGGCATTCGTGACAATGATGCGATGTTCACACGAGTCTCTCATTCTTATGTCACTTGCACGTTTCAGTTGCAAACTTGTTGTGTAGAGCACAACAATGCTCAGAATATGCTCTCGCGCATTTCTGCTCCTATTTTGCTTTATATGAGCCGTCCAGTGTCTCTCATCATGAGGCGAAGCGGTAACTGATGATCGCATCGATTCCAGTTGCACTTCTGCGTCATATAAACGTCGTTTTTTGCCTGTCCATATGTGAGTTACGGCGCGTACTTGAAGAGCTATACCTTTCGTCTCTACTTATTTTTGCTGCAACTCGTGTGCAACTCGTTTTTCATCATTCGCATAATTAGGTATTGTACTTGATGCATCATTGGACCCACTTTGACGAGATTGTATGATCAGTTACATTCTCATATCTTACCTAATTCTGAAGCCGGTAGCTAAATTAGATTAAAATGATGGAGGGAGGGAGGAGGGAGAAACAAAGTGTTCATAGCGGAAGTTGGACTTATATTTTATTCGGACACATAATTGGCTGGAATGGGAGGGGGGGGGGGGGGGGTAATTGAAAGATGGCTGATATTAATTCATCATTTCATGTTTGCCAGTCTTCCAAAGTTTGCACTCAATGATGAAGTGCTTTACCACACGACTTCTCAAGCAGCGTTGCTGTTCTTGCTGTAACATACGCCAATGTTTCTCATGTTTTTGTGCTGCAAAATTTCTCTCTTTTGTTTGTTCACAAACGTGCTGTGAGACACCATTCGCCATTCTTTTTGTTTTGCACCAATTTTATGCTGAGGTCGGTCTTTCCAGCGTCATCCGGTGTGAGTGAAGTGTCGGGATCGGGGGGAATTTGCGCTCTACCCGGGCTCAACTGCACTCACATATTCGAGAGGTGTTCTCATATTTTTATGGACGCTTGCATCTGTGTCTCTGTGAAGGGAATCAAGATTTCCCTCTGTAAAACGTTTTCAACTGAATGCTTCATATGGTTATGTGGTGCATATTGATTTCCAGTGTTTTCAAGTTTATCCAGGAGCGCTGTAAAATTCCATTGATTTTGCATCATCATGTAATGCGCCTTGCAACATTTGAATGCCCGGGATTGGTGCGACTTTTATGTCTATGGTTGTGAGAAAGATGCGAGGTGATGAGGGTGAAACGACCAAAGAAAGTAGCTTGAACCAGAGACCACCCATTGCGGCTTTTCGAGTGGGTATCGGAAAGCTATAGCAGTGCTGAGTGGTTTTCGGAGCGATGCTTACACGAGCTGGCGCATTGATTGATTGATCATCCACAATTGTGAGACGTTGTTTTGAAGGAAAAATATGCTTGCTTACTCAAATGAGCATTAATTCCCCATTCTGTATTCTTCGCGTTTGGCGAGATAATTAATTTACTTGACTTATGCAGTGTTTGGTGTTTTGCGAGTATGCAAGAGAACACAACTATCTTCGAAAGGTGGATTCGATCTTATTCTTTGTGACAAGCTGGGGGAAGCATCGGCCAAAGTGGAATGAGATATTGTGAGCAAAATATAGATAGGTCACAGCTAGTTCCGATGATTGTTTGAAAATAAGCCGTTTAGAACGTAATACTACTACTCACTGAATTCAGAGCTATGCAGAGATTAGTTCCATTCCGTTCGGATACGGCACCTTTTTCGGACAGGTGAGAATGGAGTGTAACCTGGCTATAAGTGAGAGTGGACAGGGGAGGGGTGGGGTTTCAACCCAAAATGGCCTTGGAGTTGAAGCGTTAACATATGAACATATTGCAGTATTACTGCAGATCACCGTAAAAGTACGGCATGTTGCAACGAGGTGTGCACTTTCTACTGCAGCAATTTGAGCACGGCAGTTTAACGTTGCAAGCATGATATGAAGTGGGGGGGGGGGGGGCTTCTGTCCTAGATACCAAGTGCCCGCTTTTCAAAGGGAACATAAAGCACGATAGCGGTTGACCGCAGACTCGTCGAAGTGGTATCTCGCAGCTTTCTTTCATTCATCCATATAAAAGACATCGCTGCACCTAACAGCAGCATCCTTTGACGCTTAAGCAGCGGAGAGCATTGCAGAATTCGCTCGCAGTTTTGCAGCACACCAAGTATTCTTGACACCAGTGGTAACCAATGTTAGGTGACCGGAGAAGATGAGACGACTTGCAAACGAATACGAACACTTGCATGCAGTTGTACGTTGTAGGGGTCCAATTTGCCGGGAACAGTTACCCTTCAAATAAAAACGTTAGTCGATAGTTGTGGCAGCTAATAATGCAAATGTTCAGCTTCTATGTGCAACTGCACCTTGATAAGTGCATTCTGATATGCCCAGCTTGACGATAAAGAAGAGCAGTACACCTTGAGAATAGGCGATTGTAACGATTTTCTACACCGCTTCCTCAAGTGATACCCACCAACAAACAGTGATACTAGGCCGCTATGATGCAATAATTCGTGGTGTTACCAGTATCAGATGTAATAGAGAATAAAATTCCCCTCTTTGAAAGCATTCTGTGTACTGCAGCCACAAGTAGATTCACTTACTGAACGTATTACCGGACGTTAGAGTGAGCAGTTGTGTTGTCGTATACCAAATTTATGCTCATATTGCCTATTTGTTAAGAATATAAGATTGCCTTGCAGAGTTAATGTTTGTTTGAGGGATGGTGCCTTCCATTCCTTTATGCGCGTGATCGATGATCTGAGTTAATCCCCCTTCCCTCTTCTCTCACCTCTTCTGTTATTTTTCCTTCTCTCACAACTATACCTGCAGTGATTTCATTTCTTTCACCATTATTTGAATATAGCCGATGGCAAGACCAATGGGGAGATGCATAAGTGCTCGTCGGTGCCGGAAACTGTTAAAGTCTCATAATTTCAGTGTCACGTCACGTGTGCGGAGCAACTTCCTCCGCTCACAGTTGTTATTTTCCATTGAGCTCGTTGCAGCTGCAACACACAACGAATTGAACTTGAATTCGCTGCGAATACGCCTTGTTTGGATACCGTATCGGCACAGCAGCAAGATGGTTCCACTTACGCCGTGCGTGAGGAGTGTTTGCGGTAGCGGGCGGTAGTCTAGGCTCGCTAGCACTGCAGGCGACGTAGGCGGAAGGCGTTTCTATGTATGTGGTGGGGGTCTCTCTCTGTTACGCAGTGACAGGTGAAGTTTGGCGTAGTCTAGGCCGGTTATCTTCTCGTTCGAAGCGTATGGAGTCACTGACGGTTCCCTTCAAGCTCGAGTTCGCAAGCCGAAGCAAATTGAGGGTAACAGTTTGGTCCGGAACCTTCAGACTGAGGTTTGCCGAGGGTCGAACTCTGAATCGAAGCGATTATGCTTTCTTCCTTAAGAAATCCTGTATTAACTCCAAAGCATTAGTGGGAATCTATGAAGCTTTCCTGTTTAATCCTGAGAAATTTATACCCTCCTCTCTCCCACGTTTCATTAGTTGAGTACATAATCCCTCGGGCCACCGTTGACCATTTACCTTTTCGCAGCCTTATACTGCTCATGCAGTGATTCAACTGAAATAAGTGGTGAGCGATGATCTGCCTCGTTCTTGTTGCGTAGAGTTGTTCACCCTACTTTGCGTTAACGTTCCATGCGCATGCGTGGCTCATTTCATAGCTACCGAAAGCGAGGCTGCATTCAGTCGGTGGCCATATCGAGGTGGGTTAAACCTGCGTTGGGCCATGCATTTATCCTTAGCTCTGTCACGAAGTGTTATGCATTGGCACAAGGCTACAGGTTCTGTGGGGTTTTGGTTTTGCCGCCATTCTGGCCGGTTTTAACGTCGGACCACTGAATTATTTTCGCATGTTTTGTTTGTAGTTTAATTAGAGTGGAATTTCCGGCTGACCTTCATTTCATAATGGTATATCGTTTAGGGATGCGGCTGTTGAAGATGCATAATCCGTTGTTGGAGAGAGTAAAATTGCTATTATGTGATATTTGGTTTATTGCTTCACCTGAGCTTATTTCCGTTAGGAAATGTCCCACGGTTAAAAGCGGTCGGAGAGGCTTTGTTTTGTTTTTTTTTTGCAGTTCTTAGATGAATTCTTTTGATTTCGTCTTCTCCACGTTTTTCACTAAGTCTCGAACACTTATGTGGTTAACTTCGTGCACACTCGGCTTATTTCATTTTCTTTCCGCTCCTCCTGCTGTCCGTTTTGATATTGTTCGATGGTCGAGTTCCTCTTAAGCTCGTCTGGCTGCCGAGTGGCAAATTATTTCATATGTTCGCAGTTAAGCCTCTAATTTTTATGCATACACCGTGTTTTGGTGGTTTTCGCCTCTTCGAGATTTACAATTGATTAAGTTCCGCTGCTCGTGTTTCTCTTCGTAAACCGCCACGTTTGTTTCGAAAGAATACTAGCGCAGTGAAAAGCGGCATAAATTGCACCCGGACGGTGATCAAGATCTCGGAATTATTTGAGGCACTTTTGATGATTAAGAAGAGGTTAAACGTCGAAGCGAATGCTCTTGCGAGTAAGGGAATTCGAGACTCATCACATGTTTTTAATTCAAATATTACTGTCTCAGCGTCTGAGAATACTTGCATATTTATTTTGTTTCGCTTATATTTTATGGGTAATTGACTCGTAACATTTCTTCAATTTTTTCTTCTAAAGCATTAAGTAAGAATAAGATGAAAATGATGCGCCATGCGTAAAAGTTAGCTGCTCTTCATGCGTTGTAAGTTGTTTTTTGTTATTTGTCAGGTAATGTTGGCGAACCTGAACCGTACATTGGCGATGTCGTTCAGACATGTGCGAGCCGCATCCAGTAGCAGCACATCGGCCTCATCATCTTCTACCGCTAAATTACCAACGAACAAGGAAGCGCCTAAGGTCTAGTCTTTTTTCTTTTGCAAGCTGTACTTCTCTCAACCGAAACATGTAATCATCAGACGTGCGTGGTCCAAATGTGTGCGTTTGACACAGGCGTACGGAAAAGATGAAAACATTTCTTGATTACCATACTCAAGGGTACGGATGCAAATTTAGAAGCCACCGAAGTGCAGAGAATTGAGATAAGTGCAACTTGCCTGGCGGGACGAATGTCAGGGTTGGAAGCCGCTGGACTGCTTTCGGAGGTCTCCATGCCAACTTTTCCAAAACCGAAATAACCTTCAACGTAAAAATTACGGCGTTAATGCGAAGCATAATGATTGTAAGAGGGAATGGTGTCATGTCGAGCCAGAGATTTTGCTACAAAAATAAATCGTTAGCACTTATATTCTTCTAAAGGCGTCCATAGAGAGCAGTACGACGGAGAGCGACTGTGGTGAAGTAGACTGGCGGTATGCAACCGACGACACCATGCATAAGTGTTCAACACATCTTTTTTAATTTCTCATCAGGTGAGCTGGTCTTTCGTCAGTTCTAGCCTCTGAACTCGTTTATGTTGCCACTACATCGTATAGTGGGACATTATTTTTCCGTTCGATCGTAAAACATCGGAAAGACGAATGAAATAAGCAGCAAATGAAATCGAATAGTTGTGTCGTGTCTTCGGCAGCAATTATGTGTTAACGTCGAGAAAACTTGTTCTTTTGATCCATGTACTGAATATGAGTGATATCCTACCCGAATTTTAGGTGATATTAGAAGCACCACAGTCCCTCGTCCTTGAACATTTATACTGGGAAAGGAACGTTGGTAAGAAGATTTACATCTGGATATTTCAGGGGATATGGGGTAAGTTTGGAAGTCCATTTACTGGTCCAATGTCGACGGGTGAATACGCGCTTGCACGAGTGGACGACGTGATTAATCTATGCCAACGCACTTCGCTCTGGCCGCTAACATTCGGATTGGCGTGTTGCGCAGTGGAGATGATGCACTTCGCGGCGCCTCGCTATGACATGGATCGCTACGGCGTTGTGTTCCGTGCATCTCCCAGGCAGGTGGGTTTTTTAATTCGCTAATGAGTGTATGTATGATTCCGTCATTTCGTAGTATCATCGGCTGAACGTTTATGTTTACGAGCTAAGCGTTGAACGCTGTTTGTCTTCAGCTAAAATTCGTTTCCATCGAGGCAGGGTGGGTGAATTGTGGTACTGCACTTTTGCGATTCCCATGATAACACATTTTCGGTTATAACGGAATGGCTAATTTATTCTGAGGCCTACTAGTGGATTTGAGGAGGCTGCTTTCATCATTTTCAGGCGATGAATTGCAATCGAACGTTAAACAGGAGCTAAAAATAAGTTGAATGTTCCTCACAATTCACTAAAAAAATTCATCGTTAAAGTAACTTTGAAAAAGATGCATTCGGAGTGCAAAATCTTCGTGGTCAACTGTAAATGAGTGGATACGGCACCAGAGTGTATCATTTGCTTAAGATTGGAATACGACTGTTACCTAGCAGTGTATCCGCTCATGTTTAGTTTTACCCCTTACGAGTAGTGCTGTAATTAAAAATGATTACTGGCAGCGTGTCGGTAGTAAGTTGCAGTTTTCGCCTAAAACAATAAGTGGTGAAATCTAAAAATAGGACGACGAAGCGTGACTGCGTGCTGTTGTGCGGTGAACAAAAGGATCGTTAGGAAACTTCATTGTAAATCCGGGATTAAGCACTTTGCCGGTACTATCATCAGAAGCTTCTCCCTAATATCATTTGTGTGCTAGATCAGGAAATGTTGGCAGTGTCGCTTCAGGAAGCGTTAAGAGGAGAGGGGACGGGGAGGGATGGAGACTTGGGTCATGGGCACTGAAATCGCCATGTCATTTCGCAGGCGTATGCAGCGGCTTCAATCGACTTCCTTGTCACGCTGTACACAAAACAGAATCGGCTAGTACATGATGCAGATGCTAACAACCGAGTGGGTCGATTATCGTTGCTTTCAGATCCTACGTCGGGACGAAAAAAGTTTTGAAGGACGTTGTACGTTTCGGCGGGCAAATCATGTACTTCGTTTCTGCTTTGCTGTTTACGCAGGCGTACTTACACATACTGTTATGTTTCAGCCTCGCTTTTGCGGCCCCTCATTTTAGGTTTTGCGGAAATGCGATTAGTGTTTGTGAAAAACATGTCTTCATATGTTTTTAATGAAAGATCTGATAATGTGATGATGTTTCTTGAAGAATCGGTAGATGTTGTGGATGTTAATTGCAGGTTGACTTGATCTTCGTCGCAGGGACAGTAACAAACAAAATGGCTCCAGCACTGAGGCGCATTTTTGACCAGATGCCGGAAGCGAAATGGGTGATCAGCATGGGATCGTGTGCGAACGGAGGCGGTTACTATCATTACGCATATTCGGTTCTGAAAGGATGTGACCGTGTTATCCCGGTGGATATTTACGTGCCTGGATGTCCTCCTACTGCTGAGGCGCTGCTTTACGGAGTGCTTCAGTTGCAAAAGAAGATCAAGAGAAAGAGGGAAGCACTTCTGTGGTACAGACGATAGACTGTTCTTTTGTTTCCTCTAATCCTTCCCATAAGTTAGTTATGCATTGCTGTAACGATAAGAGTAGTAAGAGGGCTGACTGTGCCGTTGGTTATCGAACTAAAAGAACGGCGCGTTTTTGTACGAATGAAGAGAAGATTTGTTGGCAAGAGTGAGGGAGCGATACAGCACCCACGATTTTCATTGTATGCTTTATTGTTGGGGAGTGCTTGCAGCTTATAGTTATTCCTTACATCGGCGAATAAAGAACTTTCACAGAAAATGTTGTCGTGTGTTTAAGTGATGTCGAGGTTACACTCCTGTCGACTTCAATGTCCGCTCTACTTGTTCATTTCTATTCTCATTTGTGAAGGAAAGGTGCCATCACGTTGTTGGGCGATCAATGCCTTTCGACGCACAAACTGCTTTCCGAGAGTTGTGCCTTGTTTTATCTTAATTGCTTATTGCCTGAAATGCCCACTGTGTTTGGCGGCGATCAATACATTTGAGGAAATATTTTGTTGCCGATCGATGCACACTTGTGAAAATGCAAATCTCTGGTTTGGCAGCATCCGTGTAATTTCGGCACGAAAGTGGCGCGCCATATTCGTGGCCTGAATCGTTCCACTTCGAGGATAGCATTCTTTTTTCAAAGTTTCCATTTATTAGCTTCATTTTGTTGCTTTAAAGCTGTAAAGCCTATAGAAGACTGCTGTCTTGAAGTTATTTTGTGCTTGCTGTATCATTAAATTCACGTGCTGGTTACTTTAATGTTAGATGAAGCCTGTGTGTTTTATGTTTTTCGTTATTGATATTATCTGCGAGTTCATCGTGACCGTGGCACATTTTGGTGCTCGGGCGTCGTTTATCGTCGAAGCGGAACGGACTCAGCTGTACGGCTGTTCTTCGGAATTACGTCTCACCTGTACCGCTTTTCCTCGGGATTGGCTTGGTTGGTTGGTCGAGGATCAACCTTGTCATGAAGTAATCTATAATGAAGGGCTGAGATTGTTGTGAACTCTTTTTACATATATAATACAGTGTGTCCCGCTATCGGAGGTAGCGGAGGAGGATGCGGTCAGGGCTGCGAGTGAGGGCGAGGCAGCTAATTAGGGTACACGCGAAGGTGCGGCCAGGCGGGCCTCGAAGAAAAGGGCCGATTTGCACGAGGCCGCGCATGATCGTTTGCTCTGCTTCGGTAGTCGCCGTGTTCTTGTGAATTCACCTTGATTCTCACCTTCGGGTTCCGGCGGTTGGGGTTTCTCCAGACTTGGCCGAGTCGGGTCGGCGATCGGCCCGTGGTGGGAGCAGAGCTCCTTCCCCTCCTCCTTTCCTTCAGTAGAAGTGGTGTTGTTAAAGCGAATGTATTACTAGTAGGTTTATCACTTGAAGCGAAAGGAGATCAATGAGGGACAGTTCGTGGATGTAAATGGCGCATCTTCTGAAGTTTAACCTGTACGTATGCGATGAAGAAGTAGGAGTAGGTATTTAGTGGAAGGTGTGCGAATGTTCTCATCGGTCTCGTGAAAAATTAAGGGAAAGCTAGTTCAATAAGTTCCACCGGATGGCTTTTGCTCCCATAATCTCATGCGATTTTTTGCATGCAGTGAATTGATTGCGGACATTTGCGAGCCTATTTGTTCGCTTTTATGTGATTCGTGTGGGATGGGATTCTCGAATGTTATTGAATGAGGGAGAAGAAAGGAGGTTATCGCATCGTTTACTTAAATGTGAGAGGGCCAGAATTGATCAGCAAGTGGCAGCCATCGATCGGAAGAGTTGCACAGTACTTTAAGTTGTGAGAACCGCAACAGGGAAGGTTGGGTTTTTAGTTTCCAGCCACTCTAAGGAGGGATCCGGCCACCCTACGGTAATCATCGCCAACAGCTGCACTGCAATCCCTCTTCTTCCCTCGAGCGCTTAACCTGCCAAAGCATGTGTGAGTCATAGATCTATCTAACGAATACTGATGAGATTACATTCAGCCCGTTTTGAGTTGTACTATTTTATATTTGTGGGTCGTGGACGTTGTTTGGCTGCAGCATTTTGTTCCTCGTTCGCTTTTAACATCTGGCTAGACTGTGAATCGGCATGCTGTTATGATATTAAAATATTACGGATTCATTTTTGTCGTTCTATTTGCCGTGTGGGGTGGTCGCTACAGTGTGTTCGTGATTCTAGGAGGTGGTTGTAGTTTGTAGAATAATTAACTTAAGATACTTCGCAACGGAAATGAGTTTGGTTTTGGTACAGGTAGTGCAGAAGTGGATGTCGATGTAAGGAGGAGGGAATTTTAGTGTCGCCATTTTATTTATCGGTCATATTTGTGGGGATCTGAATTGCATTTGTTGGTGGTTGGCAGCTAAAGTAGGCCATTTTCGCCGGATTTTTTGAAACTGTGTGTAGCTCGTTGATGACAAGTTATGATTCTGGATGCACAGACTTCGTGAACCAAAACGAAATTCATTGATCGGGGTGACCGGAGGTTTTGGTTGTAAGGCATTTATCGCATCGAGAATGACGAATCGTGTGTGGTCACTTCAATTATACTCCGTATTTTGTGCCACTTTATACCAAAGTCTTGAGACGCAGTCTTGTCGTTCATTGCGTAAAATAGAAGATTCGGAGGGAGAGTGGATGAGGTGCTTTTTTCTCGAAGTTAAAAAGCTTATCTTAACTCTCTGCAGTAGTTTCATGTCGATGGTAATTAACAGTTTGCGGTGCGAGTTCTCGAATAAGAGTAATATCATTATGAGTGCAGTTGCTTTACTGCAGCGTGTCACAGAACAATGGAACGTGCTAGCGACAGGAGCTGAGCTTCTGTCATGAGATGGAGGGTTTATTTTATGGTGAAGTTTGAGGTTGCACGTTTTGCCCCGAGAGGCTTATGAAGAGGTGGGAATGCCTTCGAATAGCAACAAAAGAGTGTGGATTGCTCCATAAAACGGAGCGCAGTACTCATTTTGTGGGGCAGTTTAATGTCTAAAGCCAAGCATGCACGTGTTGTGGACTTGTGAAGTTCACTTACGATTCGATTTTTGAGCGATTTCGCAGAGGGTCTATGACAGCAAGGAAGTTAAGTTGTTGTTGAAATGTGTCTTCAGTGAATTATATTTTCTTGCTCTCTTACTATCCATTGTTGATTCTACAGCTTAATGTTTTTCTTAACTAATTATTTACTAACAAATCTTCCCTTTAATTTTGTGGTTTTCTGCTATATTTGGCGCCGAGAACTGTTTTTTTTTTCGATGGATAAGAAGAAGTGAGGTAAAATTATTGTATGCATTTCATTGAGGAATTATTTGGCCGCTGATATTGGTTGTATTATTGTTGCGTGTGTCCGTGAAGAGACATTTTGTAACCTTGCAACTGTTGTTTTCTCCGCCCCGTCCGTGATTTCTAAAACCCTCTTGGAGAGCACTAAGTATACATGCACGGGGTTTGTACATTCGGTAGCGGTGGAGTTGAATTGCTGCTTGTTTTGTAGATGCTTTTTATATAGTTGAACCCCGAAAAACAACAAAACAAGAGCCGCATTGATCAGAAAGTCGAAAATTTTCCCCTCTCTTTGCCACACTCGAAATGAGAGCGGTCACGGCGAAAATTTCTACGAAAGTTGCCTGAGGTCTAAGTTCCGATATGGCGCTCAGGAAGGCTGAAACTGCGTTCGTGAAAAATTCTTCAGTTTTCAAGTCCTCCGAGACCTTCCCGCAAGACCTTTCCTGAGCGTGTCTGGCGGTAACCTCACCTTTGAAACTGAGTGCATAAACTTCTATTTGCATGTGTTGTGTCAAGCGAGAATCAAGCAATCATGATTGAAGTAATTGATGCATTTTAATTGTTCCGTAAGCTATTTAAGAATCTATGGGCATAGAAGTTATTCGGAAATTAAAGTATGCTGAAGATCGTTTAGAGACTCGTTCAAATACGATCAGCAACGAATCGATCGCTTTTCTTCTTTATTTTTCGTTCTTTTCTTCAGTTTTTGTTCCGTTTGCTATTGAATTCGCCAAATGATCTTTCTTTATTTTTTAGTTAGTGGTGAGATCTTCGTTAATACAGTGCATGTAAAATGGTGATTGCTTTAGGAAAAGAGTTACCTCTACTCTCACTCTGAGTCGCCCATTCCCTGCTCCCGCTGCTTCTTGCCATCTTCGTATGAGGTTTTTCAAAGCAACTTTTTTTACTAGAAAGCAGCTTCATAAAACACTGTTTCCTGGAGAAAATCGTTTCTTTAGTACAATCGAACTTTAATTATTGCCCATTCGACTTGTTCTCAAATTGTGACTTGTTGGAGTGACCAGAGGAGGGCCGATCACTTGTGACTTTAAAGTGTGAACGGTTCAATTCTGGCACATATGACGGGGCAGTTGCTGTTTTTGGATGTTCATCAAAAATGTGGTGATATCAGGTCGTCCTTTTAAAAGTAGGAATCCTAATGGTTACTTCTTTATGAGTATGAATGGTTGTTTCTTGTGCTACTCAATTTTATATGCTGCATTTCTTCTTTCAGAGTGCCTAAGTAGATGGTGAATGGCGTCGATGAACAAAGCTGATTTGGAAGCAATCGAGGTAGGAGGTTCTTTTCACCGACCAACTCGTTACGTGTGCATTCTTTTTTGAGGAAGAGTTGAAATGATGGAATTTCTTTGCAAGATAGCGCACGGTCACGTTTTTAGGCGTATTGTTCGTGTCCCACATGATGGTCGGTGTGAAAAAGTTCCAGTGAAATAGGACGAGTAGTTTGTTTCGGTATCATAGCGCAAGAGGGAAAAATTTGTGATTCTTTTAGTGTATTTCTGGAATCCGTTTCCATTTGGGGATCGTGTTTAGAGGCAGTCCCATTTTTCTTCAGTCTTCCTCCTCTCTATCGCTGTGTACTTAGCGAATCGTTCTTGAAATTTCGTCGTGGGTCAGTCACGCATCATATCGGTGGTGCATGACCTGATAATGTGTTTCCGTTTTACTGATTTTACCGAGCTATATTATCTCTCAGCTTTTCCACCTCTGTTTTCCTTTTCAAGTCCGATCGACCCTTGGTGGTTTCTCGGCGAAACCGATTGTCAGCATGCAGTTTTCACTTCCAGTCCAGTCAGCGAAATTTCGTCCTGATATCTTTCTCTAACAGTCGAGGTTCACATGACTGGTAGTGAGTGGTGCATTAGTCCATAAAAGGCGAGAGACTGCGATGGGAACCCACAGCTGTATGTGTAATTTCAAAATATTCAGATGTCTTTATGAGATCTGCGAAAGTACGAAGCAGCAGTTGCACATTGATCAATGTTTTGATGTCGAGCTCTTACAGTCATCTAGTTCATTATTATCAGAGGAATTGTATTTGGTTTATTTTTTTCGTGGTGGGACTACTTTACTTTTATTCTTTACAGGAGGAGTTAATTTAGAGTGGGAAAGTCATTGCGCAAAATAATTAGTCGCGGTCCAAAAAGTAGGCAGAAAATGCGAGCTTCTCTACAGTAAGGCTTTTTCAAATTTGGAAAATGGCGCATTAAGATCGTATGTATATTAGACTTCTGTTTGTATCAGAAGTGCGATACGGTTGCGTCGTAAATTTCCTTCTTAAGTATGACCGTGCGCAACTGCTCGCGATTCTCTCTTTGCAGCTAACACTGCAGCAGTTTCGCGTCAACGAACTTCACATTCTTTTGTCGACCTTCCGGTGTCCGAAGTTGGGAAAGAAGAACGAGCTTATTCAACGGTTCGATGTTTTTGCTTTACTTTTTCGGGGATCGTGCATGCTGGAACTTTTGAGGTATATTAGCGGACTGGATACTCGAAGAGCCAAGAGCTAAACAATGTTCGTGAAAAGATGCTGCTTCCAATGAGGTTGTACCATGGAGGATGATCAACGTGCCTCGAATTTTGCGTGCCTCCTTGATTCAAAAGCTGTTTTTAGGCTATTGCGAAATGGGTCTGCAAATGGATCTTTTCATCGGCGTTGCCATCAGCTGTTACTGATGGTCCATTTTTGAGCTTGGCAGAAGTCCGATTGTTTTTCAAACATTTTTCGTTAGTTTTTTTGCAGAAGCGGAATAATGATGGCGTCACAACCAACTGTGGAATGGATTTTTGAAGTTTGATATATGTGATATAGCTTTCGATGTTGTACGGCTTCTTCACAGTCGTTTTGTGCAGTTGCGGATAGTCAAAGATGCCACAAGATTTTACCAGTAATTCTACCGATGATGAAAATATTTCTCGACTGATGATTTGCTCTTAATCATGACAAGTTTAGTTTGGCTGACACCATTTTTGATAAAGGGGTATGCGACCGTTGGAGACAGTTGGCAAAAATGCAATAAACCTAATTCTTTCGAGCACCTTAGATGAACGATGGATAGCATCTGACTTTTACTCATTCAGTTCGGCTTTCATCAGTTTAGCCCCACTTTACTGTGGATTTTTGTGAAAGAATAGAAAGCATTAGTCGACGTCGTTTTATGCAGTTTATATTACATCGTCGAAATTTCCACATCCTTTTTCTATACGTAATCGTATGTTCGAGTGATAGGTTGGCGTTGAATTTACCTTTCCTCCTCTTCACAGTTGCGTTGTCACTGAGACAAGTTGATCCTTATCTTATGCACCGAAAGTTTTCCGGTTTTGGTAGTTTCACACATCTCCGCTGTCGTTAGTTTCTTTTCTTTTTCCTGCTGCTTATAAATGACCCAGCTGCGATTGGCTTTTTGAAAATATGCAAAAATGCATCAGATTACCGGCACTGAACCGAGGAGGGAGGAGGGGAGGAGTGATTTGCACGCATCACCTTGATTCTTGTTCTGTTAGTGAAATCTTCTTAACATCCCATATCTTTTGACTTTTACTCAATGCAGACAGTGAGAACTTCACTTTTGTAATTTCATACCAAAATCTTTACAAAGCGTCGAATATATGAGGCTTCTTACAGTTTCATAGAGGAAAAGGCGTGTGTATGTATATGGAGTTGAATTAAATTTTTCATTCGCATGCAAGTTTTTTCTTTCTTTTTATTTCTATGCGAAGAACTAATGAGATGTGGAAAGGTCGTTAAACAATTGGAACAGTGGGAAAATCTGCAGCATCTGTCAGTAACAGTGGTTTCTTGATCACATTATCTAGCAGACTGGTTCCCCCAGTTTTGTTGAGGCTTTAAATTCCTCAATTTATGGCGTTATTTAATGTAGGCAGTCAGTCAGCCGTACATTCTGCTATCTCATCTAACACATTTTTTAATTCCTTTTCAGTGGTATTTGATAAAACATGGGCAATATTTGTTGCCACTGATGGTTGAAGTAAATTATAATTGAAGTTCTACTAAATTGCTTAATAATCTGAAGTTGTCTGAAATTCGTGAGCTGAGTGGATGGGCACTAGTTTTTGAGATAACGCTTTTATCGTGACGATCTGCATGCAGGGTAGGTCGGCTGTAGCGATTTTGATGTTCCCAGAGAAGAAATTTCTGCCAGGACTGCAACTCGTTTCTTCGAGCAGTATTATGCTTAATGGAATGAAAACTCAGTAAAAAGTGCATATAGATGAATTAGCTCTTGAGATCACCTTATGAAAGCAAGTAAACATTTCCCAGCTGGACTTCAGTACATTGCTTCGCTGAGGCGCATTTTTTCAATCAGTAGATGCAGATAGGTGCTCAACAGGAGAACGTAATCTTAACATCAGGTGCTCGAAATCCTACAACTCGAAAGCGTGCAACTTAAAACACATCAAGAAATTTTTAGATATGAAGAAAACTATTACTGGTGGCATCCTCGTCGATTCGATAAATTTCCTCGTAGCGAGTAGTAGGATTCAGTTGTTTAACTGGTTATGCGAGAGAAGCTAATTTTAAGATAATTAAAAGTGTATTAATTTTTCGAACTTCCGTTTGCTATCCATAAAAGCTCAATTTATGAAGTTTGTCTTGATCAAGCGGTTTGGGTTTCTTGTAGTTCCTCCGAACTTCAGCTTTAGACAACTCCCTATCTAGATGCAATCAGTCATTTATTTCCCTATAATTGGGGCTCTGTACAGACTTGCAGATTTGTTTACTGGCATGCCACATCCGCATAGAAAAATTTCTCGAATGTTGTATAGTAAGTAACTTACAGCAAAAACTGCTCTCCTGATTATTTTTTTTGCTATCTGATCTATACGTCAAGCCGAGATGTGACTGCATGTCTGCGAGAGCCGATTCGTGCTGTTGGGAGTTTGTTCAGAAAGGTTCGATAAAAGTTTAATCAAATGTGTTTTTTTCAGTTGCGTCTCACTCCTTCAGAACTCCCGCAATCAAGCGGCCGTTATGCAGAAAATTCGGGAGATCAATGCGAGTCGTCGTTACCATGCATTAGGGACCCAGTCTTCAGGACCAGCTCAGTATGGTCAAGTGGATGGAAGCAGTCTTTTGACCGGTGGACATTCCTTGTATCCGTCTCAACTTCAAATGCCACCCAACATGCTACACCATCCTTTCATGCCATCGCAGCACTCCTTCGTACCGTTGATGGAGCGTGCGCACAACCTTCGAATTGTGGATCTGCCATTCTATGACAAGGTTTTTTGTTACAATTTTTTAAAGTGGACGCCATTAAATGAATTTTTAGGATGCTGTTTTTCTCGGAATATTTCTGCGAAGATAATTGCCTATTAACATTCTTTTCCACGACGATGGTTTCATTCATGAGAGTGGTTGTCGAAGAATACGTATCTTTTTTTGTTTCATCTCGTCGTTCCGATGAAAACTCCTCCAAAAAACAGTTGTGGAAATTGCTTCCTTCGATTTCTTTCACCATCCTTACAGCACTGTTTATAACGAAATGGTGCTGTAAGCACAGTTAAGTACTGTTGGCGCAGTTATCAGTAATTTGCACCTCTGATATGAATGAAATTACAAACAGGGATGTGGACGCAAAGAAGGCAGTGAGGATGTTTTCTGACTCGGACTTTTTTGCATCCATTTTTCTTGTGTAGTTTTTTTGGCTTGTCGAGTCCTTCTAAAATTTGAAACGTCTTCGTTTCTCATGAGATTTGGTTGATTGATTTTATTTATGTTAAGACTAAGACACTACTCGAGCTGTCTGAATTACCTGCCAGCGCATCCGGTATTCGAACCACTTCGAGGACGGCGTTCAATTTCTCCGTACCACCAGATGTCCTGTGCGATATTGCATACAGGTGCAGTTTTATGCATATTTCTCTTCTGCGCGGATGTAGCGAAGATCTGGTTCCGCTGTATCCAATTGCTGCACCTTTCGTTTCATATCGTACAGGAACGTTTGATCGTATTCACACAAATGCTGTGAGACGAATTACATGCTAAGATTACGGAGTAATAAGCAAGTGGTTCAGCGTTAGAGTGGTAAACAGCGATATGGTTTGTTGATTGTGGTTGGTGCAGTATGTTGAATGGTTATAAATTTTCTGCATTTAGCAATATGTGAAAGGAGCGAGTAAATGCTTATCAAATGGTGGAGACGTCAAAATGCAAGGGATTTATCGATCTCAGTTATGGATGAGCCTACCTTCTCTCATTTTTGTCGATCTGTGCATCATTTCTTTATTCCTCTACCACATGCGAGAGGAGAAGAGACAGAGGCCACTTTCAAACTGCTGTAATTAGCAATTTCAGGATCGCGTAGTGAGTGTTCTTGGAATCCTCAGTTCAGTTCTGGATCAGTTGAGCTGACTTCTCGTTCAAATCTTTTCCGACAATCAAAAGCGCTGTCTTCAAAAATTGCATAATTACTTTGTACTTACCCAGATTTTAACTTTCCGCTTGAAAATTGGAGTTTAATAGCGCATATACGTGTTCCGACTGTGATTTTATGAGAACGGTATGATCGGCCCTCCCACATGTGTCCAATGAGAGTAGGCTCAAAAGGCTTTTTAACATCGTTGATAAAGTTGTTGAGAATCCATTACACTGATGTGTTAAAAAGAGTAACTCATTCATCTTAACAAGCAGAATGCCACTCTGCTTTGCTCTTTGCGTAAGAGGAGCTGCGAACCCACTACGTTTTCCTTATTGTATTGCTTCTTCTTTCTTCACTTTCACTTTTTTGCTTATTCAACTCTTATTCGCCTTATTTCTGATCTTCGTACTGTTGATTGACCACCTCATCCTGGTTTTGGGAATTCGGTTGCGCCTTGTATATGCTCTTCCCCACCTCCTCTTTCCCTTCCCCCAGTCCTCTCCAGCTGGAGAGATGATAGAAGGGAATAGGTCATCTGCAAGCTCCGATATTCTTTCTTTCTGCTGTATGCGATATGATTTAGAGACCTACGTGACTTCCGGTGGTTGTTTCATTTTACATTAGTTCGAAGGTTTTCATTCCAGAAATGAACCGGTCGTTCTGCCTCGCGTTGAAGTGCAAATGAGATTTTTCTTGCTCGATCATACAAAGGAGCAGCCGGATGATTTTCCGCCGAACTGTGAGGTGAAGATTGATAACACGTGCGTCCCGCTGCCGGTGGGTTCTGCTTATTTGTTTTGTGTTAACGAAGAATTTTAACGTGGGGATTCGTTTTATCACTTTATATAAGGTTTTTAATGTTTTTCAATGAAGCATTTTATTATCCGAGAATCTCATTGTGTTTGTTGTAGTTCGAAAATTGCCGATGAGTGCATTTCAATGATATATCGGGTTCTGTGTTACACATTACTCGAATATCCATTACCGCAACTTACTTTGATACTGGGACTTTTCGATGCTGAGATTCTAGTTTGCACGTTAGTTTGAGTGAAATGCTGTCTGTTGCTCTCAGGCATCCACGTCCAGTTTTACAGAACGTAATCCCGACTAACAAGCCGAATGTGGAGGCGAAGCGTCCGAGCCGTCCAGTCAACATAACGCCGTTTGTGCAGCAACACCGCGAAGCGGACGGCGCGCACAAGGTGCTTATTGAATGGACTGCAGACAGGCGCGCATGGGCGATTGCAATCTTTGTCGTCAACCGCTTAACTTCTGAAATATTGATGTCTGTTTATAGCGCCTTTCGTCCTCTTCTTCATTCACAGATCTGTTGAATATTGCCAATGAAGTTGTGGGGTATTTGACATTGCGTACTTCTTTGGGAAAAGACGGAGGGAGTAATTTTTACAGTTCATTAGTCGAACTTTTGAGTCGATATGTGATACGTCTACTGGTGCGGTGCCATATCGGAATATGTTGCGCATTATCTTGGAAAGCCAGCCTTCAACAGATGAGAAAGAAACTGGTTTCATTTAAAATGGGAGACGAGAATTTGTGAAAGGATGTGGTCTGTGCCATTCAAATGAAGCTGTAGTCGTCATGGATTTCAAATTCTTCGAATTGCAGCTGGATTGTGTATCTGCTAATCTCTGATTGGTATATACATGATGTGTTGCTTGCATTTTTCGGTAGAATTTCCCGTAGCATTGTCACTGCTCTAGGTATTTTTGCTGCCCTGAATGGAATGTTATGCTGGCACGCTTGTGTATATGGCGGTTAATTGACTACAGCTTTCGTTGACCGCTCACGATGCTATAAGCTTCTTTCGAAATAAGGTCTAATTTCTGCGAGTGATAAGAAGTTAGAAATGCTTCTGATCGATATGCGCTTAGGAAGAAATCAAATGTTTTGGACGTTGAAAGTTGCATGTTGCACTGTGGACGTTTAGGTTCCGGAACGTTAAAAAGTTGTCCGGGAAAAGCGATCCGAGCTCTACGCCAGATGGGTTGGTAGCTGTCAAGGAGATGTTGGTAAACAATTCGTCTTGTTTCTTTTCTTAATGATTAGTTCTTTGATAAGAAGAGCAGTAGTGCGAGTTTCAGGAAGCGTTTATTGTCGAATGTGCACGCAAGACGTGATGCGTTCGTCACTAAACGGCTGGTTAGAATTCGATTAGGCGACGACAGTGACGATAGTCTTCATATGGAGAGCGCCAAGTTCACTTTACTCTGTCCTGTTAGTTTTTTCTTGCGTCGCCTTGGCGATGACAATATCAGCTCTGTTTTTTCTTTCATTTTATTTATGCAAGTTATCTTATGTTGCAAATTCTCCAGCTTTAATCTTTGAGGAAGTTCATACCTCAGGCTGTGGCGCAAAAAAAGCAAGTGGCATCATAAATTCCACTCGCCTTTTTTGCTGCTTTTTCATCCTCACTCTTATGGCTGCATTATTTTACAAAGTCGAACTTTCGGAGGAAATGTGAAGTAGCCCTTATCCTCTTCACGTAGGAAACGCTTTTGACGCAAGTACTTCTTTTTGAACTTCTTTTTTTCTTACTAAGTGAAGAAAGCCGCATTCCTATGCTTGCTTTTGATAAACTGATCACTCGGCTTTTGATCGTTTCAAAAAACATATGCCGTTTAGTTGGGCAGAACGCGAATGGTAACACCTGTGAAAGGATCCGATTGCACTCATCTGCAGTGTTTCGATCTTATGCTCTTCCTCAAGATGAACGAAAAGCGTCCAACATGGAAATGCGCCATTTGTGACAAAGCAGTTACATACAACAAGATAATCATCGACGGGTAATTAATGCATAATTTCTCAGTTGGGGTTGTGCAAGGGTAAATTGGAGGTTTTGTGTTTACAGATTTTCTGCCTGTTCAGTGAAATCACCTGTTTTCGTTAGTTTTCTTTGTAGTCGCATGGAACTTGGGATACGCAGTTTGATATTTCTTTAACCAAAAATAACCGGCCTAATTGGCTGATCTAAGCAAACTTCTTCGATGCGTTACCTTGTTTTAAAAGTTGTTTAGCGGGGCTTTTGTCTTTGCACCCATGCCGTTCATATGCAGATCATGTTTCCCGGTTGAAACTCTTCGCTTGTACTTTTTTCCCATTATTTATGCTTGGCATCATGCAGCATTACACTGGTCGATTCTTTCATATTCAGTTGGTCCGGGTTTTAAACATCCGGTTGACTTTTGGTAGGGCGCAGTACTTCTAATTTTTAACACCGAAGCAGCCGGATGAGTTAATGGTGTGGTACATAAAACCGTATATTGTGCCAGCCTTTCTAGATCGCTGTTGCACTCGTGTAGAGTGGACACATCATTCCCAAATACTACAGTTAGTGTCCTTTTGAAAATTTCACTGCTTGCATACATTATTCGTTCCTTAAGATGAGGCGGACGAAAAGACGAAAGGTATTCACCGGTGATTTGCCGGTTTATCAGTTCTCACTAATTTAGAACGCTCACCTGGAGCGTTTGGGGATTTAGTAGACATTGTTGCTGTTGAATTGTTCGATGCTCTAAACCTTCAACGACCATGTTCCGGTAGTCGGATGCAGCGAAGCAGACGCTGCTTGGTTCAGTGTCCGAAAATTGGCAGTGATTGTTTTGGATCCCTGCTGATGAATTATGTGGTAGTAATGGGCTGACACAAAATTTGCCTAATTGTTCTTTGGTTTGTTCCGAGGCCACCGGTGTTTTCTGGTTCACTCGTGGGATCACCTGGCGAAGTGCAGATGGGGAGAGCAGATTCCCGTGCATGTCCAAAAGCTAAATTCTCCTGCCTCTTCATCCATTTTGCATGTTTTATTTGCTTGAATGGTGTTATCTCGACGAGTTTGGGTAATTTTCCCCCTATTCGCGCTAAAGCGACTTTGTTTTGTCAGAAAGATTGCCATTTCATGGTTCTTGAATGATTTATTTATGTGTGCATAGGCAAATTGTTAAATGAGTCTAAGTGGGAAACGTGCACGCGAGGTTTCTTGTTTTAACGGCCATTTATTATTGACACGCGGTTCGCGTGCTTTGCGGATCATCACCAAGCCTCAATTTTTCTCGGCGTTTCTACGGTAACGACTGTTCTCCTTAATACGTTCAGTCCTCATCCCTAAGTTTTTGCACATGCGCAAACGTCCATTTTTATATATGTACGCATATGTGTGGTATATATGCATATATTTATTATATATTTTTTGGTCGTAATAAGCTGTTCATTCTCCGAGTTCACCTTCGATAAGTTACAAGTCGTCGTTGATTATAGACCCTTTTCCTTATTATGTGGGAAATTCAGTGACCACAGAACAGTAAAATTTCTCAAGGGCAGTTGGTAAATTTCACGAAGTCAGTTTTCTTGGTTTCATCATTATTTATCTAGAAAAGAATAGGTTTTGGGCTTAAAATACCGTCAGTCCATTACCCATCGATGTTTCAGAGGAAAACATATTTCTTCAGCTGCTGGAACGACGAACGGGCTGCATGCTCTTTTTTGGTAACAGGTCTTTTATCACGTAAGAGTGAGAAACCCCCGATCCCATGAACGCTGAGGTCTAGCTTATTCGGGAGTGGTGAGAAAAAGTGCAGGTGAGTCGTGACTAAAGACCTGAAGGGCATCATTGCTTTTGCTCAGGTACTTCGAGCAGGTGCTGAAGAAAGCGGGACGGAATGTAAATGAAGTGGAGTTGTTTCCGAACGGCGAATGGCGTCCAATTGTGCCCAAGGATGAATGTGTGTCTGACGACGACGAAGTTCCGTTGAAAAAGGCTTGCTCAGCCACGCCAAACGATCACATCTCAGTGGCCCTTTCTGGTACTAATTTGGCAACCACAACTCCAGCTCAAGTTCCTGATGATGACGTCATCGTCCTTGGCGATAGCGATGATGAGGTAAAAGATTCGCTCCTTCGTATCGTGGAGCATACTTCTAAAAAGTTAGGGCGCAAAATACATGATAGAACGATGAAGTGTGCCTTGAGTCTTGAAGGGAAAGCGGAATTTTCTTGGGAGTTAGCTTTCTGTTCCCTATACTTCTGTCATGCCACTGAGTGCAGCGACTTGCTGTTATAGATCAGAGGTATTCTGTACATTTAATGTATTTTCTCAGTGTTATGCTATGAAAAATCTTTCACGCGTCGCGGTAATCCTATATATAACTAGGGAGCTTTTATTCAGGACCTCACGGTAGGATTTCATAAATGATGTTGAAAGCCGTTTGCGTTTCAGCAAGTTCGTTTTCTTGATTAACAGCAAAGTTTGGGTTGGACTCCTCAAATTGATCCAGACGACGATTTTGCAAAGTGGGAGAAGTTTAGCATTGTAGTTGCATACGCTTTCGAAAGCGAGCCTTGATTTCAGGTGGAGGAAGTAAGCTCATCGACGAATCAACGTGGCGGCATTGCTCGTAATAGCTCATCGCACTCGGCATCGAACCAGTCGATAATATGCATCGACTTGGATGAAAGTGATCCCGTTGATTTAACCGGACAGTTGTTACCTTCTCAATCCGAGTCGCAGAATTGTCGCCTCTCCCCTCTGGTGACGTTACAGATTCCGCCGGTCACACATGCAGATCCCTCCACCTCTTCGATTACTGCTCCGATGTCAAGACCTATCATTCCTCCACCAATTCTTCCTCCGCAGTGGTACACCTCGGTTCCTCCCGTCGAAGGCGGCAGAGTCGCATTCTTGGGCCCGTTCGATACGCCATATTCCGTCTTCCCGGACAACTATAACAGCAATCTGATTGCGGAAGAGCTTCGTCAGTTCATGGCTAGTATCCACCAGGCCACCAGGCCAGGAAATCGCAGATTCAACTGAATTACAACGGTCGTCATGACGCTTATCTTTTTGTTTAAATATAATATGGTTTTATTTTATTTGTTTTTGAAATTTCCCGTTCATTATCCGTTGTACTGATATGTCGGAATGATAGTTTTCTTGTTTTGAATGCGATGGACAGTCATCAGTGTAATATTTTGGCTCCTTGATCAGAGGTTCATTGTATCGACTTTGCCTTCCGGTTACTGGTATTGCACCTTTTTATGTCTGCAGTCATTTTAACAATGCTTCTAGAGACGCTGACGTTATAAGGATTGCGAGTTGATAATTTTACATCGGGACTGTATACCTGTTATAGTTCAACGTGAGTTATTTGCAAATCCCTACTATACAAAATCGCTTCGTTTATGTTTGTTTATGCTTCAGATCCCATTCACTTTTTGCATTTTTTCTCATGTTTGTTCGGAGAAGCGAAGCAAATTTCTCCCATGCAAAGAATTGGTGCAAAAAACGGTGGGTTAGTTTTTCGTCGGCAGAAGAATCATCTAAAATGATCGAACCCCTGCAGTTATAATAGTGAAGATTTGTTTCCAGTAAACAACGAATTTCGACATGTGCGGATGCTGCCCTCCCTACCGTTGCCGTGGGAACCGTAAACATTGCGGCGGTTCCAACGAACTACGTTGCACTCGAATCAGGTGCATCAAAAAATTGATCTGTAAAGCGAATCTCTAGGTGCCGAGGAAAAATTGTGGATCATCAGAGATGTCCAAACATTTGAGCATGTATATCCCTGGATATGCCGACGGGTCCATGAAAACGGCTTTTTTCTGCAGTTTATCAGACATAATGGTAGAGACTTGGACGTTTTGCCTACCTTTGCTCGCTTCTCCCAGTTCTCTGCGCAGCTGGCATCGGTTGTGTGTGTATGAAAGACGTCGAGTTTCTGAGATTGTGTGCCTATGCTTTTGATTGAACAACTGTTCTTGAATCATTGTTTCTTCGATCTCATCCATTCGTTCTGTTTTATACGTAGCGTCCCATCAGTACATGTCTGTTGCTGCATCCGATGGCGATGTTTATGGAACGAGATGAACCGATGAATTTATATGAGGTGGCTGGTCGCTTCAACCACATTGGTTTAATGTTTTTATGAAAAGTTATTTTCAGTTATTTTCAAATAGAGCTGGGACGTCTCCCACCTCTTATAGGTATGGCCCCAGGAGCCGTTCGTCTTTTGTGTGTGTGAGTTTTTTACCGAAGGTTTGATGTTGGTGTTGTCCATGCTTGACAATGTATAGCATCTTAACACACCGAGGCGTTTCCGTTACATATGGCCTTGGTGCGGGTAGTGTCTCTTTGGTAAGAAAGTCGTGCTCGTGCTACTGAAGAGCTCATTATGAAGTGTAATTTCCATCAGTTGAGAGCCGACAAAGCGGCAGCAGGTCGAATAAAACCGAACTAAGTAGGTGCCATCCGTCGCCAGCATGTAACAGTGTCTCAGTGATCGGCAAATGTTTATATAAACAAAAACATTAGAAATCTTAGGAACCGCACGGTGTTGTCTCTCAATATCTCTCAAAAAGAATCACAATTATAGTCGAGTCGCAACATCACATTCGACAAAACACGAAGGAAAGCTTGGGTGTATACAAGCAACGGCTGGGAAACGGGTAATAAATCTGAAAAGAAAGATCCCTGGGTATGTGGGTATCGCGTAAGAGCAATGCGGAGCCGGACCGTTTGCCCGCCGAATTTAATTTCCAATTTTATTTGATAAGTATGACAAAATGACTAGAATTCAGTACTACGTGCACAAACAACTGTACGTTCATCTCGGCAGATCTCTTGACGCAGCGAGAAGTTTATAGCCTTGTGGCCGTTCCTTTCGCACTTCCCTTGTGTCACGGGTTTATTGTTGCAGGATGCTTGTATCAGAAACTTGATTGGAAGGCTTACAGTTATGAGCGGATGAGGATGGGCATGGGGAGTTGATAGGTGGCCACGGCTTCACGTTTGCTCTTTGGTAGTCATTGGTTATTAAACCATAGCGGAACGTGCGTGCCGAATAGGGGAGTGAGTACAGCTTACGAGAACAGAGCACGAGACGAACGCAAAACGTTTAAAGGAATCGAGATGGGCTCGAAATGCGAGAGCGATGTGCGCTTTCGGAGGAGGGGTAGCATCTAGGTGATCGACTGCGCTCGCCAATCTTCAACGCGTGCTCTTTTTTCGGCGGGTGAGTTTGGCTCAGCCTTCACGTATGCTTTGGGTTGCAGCGAACTGAGCCATGGAGTGGTGGGCTCCAAGCGTGAGGAGAGCTCTGCTTGTGCGCTATCCAGAAGCGACGCCTGGGAGACGAGCTGTACGCCCGCCGCATGCTGTTGCTCGATAGCTTCAAGTCTCGAAGTACTCGTTTCAGCAGCGATCGACTCATGTGCGCCTACTCGTTGCACCGAAGCGCTCGCTTGGGTGACGTCGACGCGCGGACTCGTTGAGCATTCAGAGAATCCGGCGAACGCACTCGTCGAAGGAAAGTCCACCTTATGCGTGCTTTCTGTGGCGAGTGCAGCACGTGTGGGCAGTGCATTGCGGGAACCATTATATGCGGCGATGGGGTGAGTGAGGAATACATTCGGATTGAAGATCTGTTGCGCGATATTTGTGACTCCGTTAAAATCGTTAGTCGGTGCGCTCTGCAAAGCACCAGTGCCATTGGGCAGACTTGGCGTCGACGGTCCTGGCGATTCGTCGTCGGAGTCGGCTCCACCAGTCTTGCTTTCCTTCCTCTGCAACGCCTCCATAATGTCGGCGTTCGTTCTGCTTTCGTGTGGCTCGTTGTATTCGGTGTACTTGAGCAGGACTTTGTCCATGTCAGTGCTTGCGTACTGGAATAACTTATTCGTCGAGTTGAATATTATTAGTGCGATTTCGCAATCACACAGCACCGACAGTTCGTACGCTTTCTTCATCAGACCGAATTTTCTTTTCGTGAACGTCACCTGAAACAAATTTGCGTAACTTCAGCACATTCACAAGAGACGTTCATCGTTGCAGCACTGTGGATATTTTATGACGGTGATCACTTCATCAAGGGCTGTGTAGCGCTCTGTTAAGAAAAGCTCATTAACCAAACGGCGGTGAAAAAGTTCTCAACCTCAGCTCCTCTAAAGAGCGCACAAGAGAGCTAAAGCCGCATGCAGAAAAATCGCCTACGTTAAATAACCGACACTCTAGTAGTCTTGTGATCTGAAGCACTTGAGACCTTCTTTGTTAGGCAAAACAGACTCTCGCCTGCTATACAACAGTTCCAATTTTATGCGGTTTTCATAAAAACACCCCTTGACGACACTCTGATTTTACGCTTATGCATTTACAGCTGCTTGCTTGGTAATTTCACCATGCGAACAAGGAAGGCGGAGGTGATGAAAGTTCGTGGATATAACTTAATCTAAGATAACGTGTCATCCTAAAGTTTTTTCCGATTCGTCATATGCTTTGTGAGTTGTGCATAATAAAAGGTGTGGCGAAATCTGCACACCAATTTCCCCCGCAGCTGCTCAGATGTGCGCCTCTTCTCTTCCAGAAAACAGCTTTGGTGAAGGATTTATGCAGCTATCGGCCGCAAGAGAAATTGCCATATGGAACACAATTATATTAATTGCTTCTTCTTTGGTTTTTGATGCGGGCTTAGGCAAGTCTGATAAGCCACACAGCTTTAAGATGCTCTTATCGTGGTAGCTTTAAGAACTTTGGCACCGAGTCGCATATGACATTTTTTGTGATAAACTTGCACCTCGGTTGCACTATCCTGAAACTTTCCTGCGTAAGCCAACGTGCGCACGTCTCCTTCGCAGATATGAACATATTCGCATACTTTATTTGCAAACACTTGCCATTCGGTACGGGGCATTACACATGAAATCTCCATCTTGTGAGCCATTGGAAAGACAGTTCAGTTGCACTTTAAGTCAAATTCCCCTACCACGCTTTGTGCAGGAACTTTAATTCCTTTCATCCGCTGAATACACTTGAAAAGGTAGTACTAAAGTACTCAAATACATACTCAAAAAATGCACATTTATTCCAGTAAGACATGAGAAAGAAAACAAAAGACCAGTAGCAATTACTACCTCATCCGCAGCAACTGTGACAAGCGAAAAGAATGCTAATATCGAGAAAGTGAGAAAACAGGACTCATTTGAGTTCATTTCAGGGGGTTTTTCAAGATCTCAAAGAAGTGACGACGTAAGCAGATTTCTAAGCTTTGTCGCTGCAATATATAGTGATGTTTTAATATTTGAGAGGCCAAGAAAGATTTTGCATCCATTGAAATGAAATTCAACGCCGCCTTTGGCGAAGTAGCTATAGTGTTTTCATTAGTAAATATGGCAGCTTCGTTATATCAAAAATATCGTACAACAGAACATAAACTGGAAATGTCATATCCGACTTTTCCGGCGGTTTTTTATTTTGTTAGGAGAGTCCAATTTCCCTACTGGCATTATTCTCTCATTTCGCAATCAAGTGGCGAAGTGGAACGGTACTGAAATCAAGTACCATTACTGTTTAACTTTCCGGATGGAGGAGTGAATAACAGTGGCCAAGAAAACGCTCCAGCCAGAAACAGAAGATCATTGGGTGTAGTCATTTCACCAGTCATCTACTTCTTTTCACCCGCTCTCTTCATTTACAGTACTTTCATTCTTATAATGCAGTACATCCATCAACCAGTCCGTTTATTAGAGACTCTTAAATGTGGTTGATGGTGGTTTCGTGGACTGACCATTTCTGCGGAATGAGACGTTCATCTTCTAACTGCTTCAGTGCGCAGAGGAGTGGTTGTTACCAGCGGTACAACAGCTGTCATCAACATGCGCTTAAATCAGCACATGCAAAATTACTTAACGCTGTGAGCAATTGTGTAATCGGTACTCGGCTCCTGACAGCGAAAGTGAAGAAGCTCCTACGATATGACATTTTTGTGCCAAAAGCCATATTCATACGTTACAACGGAACGACTGCAGACCAGTGAAGAGCTGTAGGAAGCCGAAGGACTATTGAAAAGTCCATCTCGACTTTCGAATTATCCGTTGAAGTAAATAGATAGAAATTTACGCGACAACTGTGGCAAAATCATATCAAAGAATACTCCAAAGCTATCCATCGGAATCATAGAAGCAACGTTTAAAGTCCGTTCCCTGAAGTGGGAGACGATAACGATGCTGTCGGAAACACTTGAGTACCGTCGAGATGTTAATTCACCCCATTTATCAAATAAGTTGCTGGTGGACTCATTTTAAGTATACGTGACATTGGCACGGTGACTGAATATTAGAAGGCCTATACACTAAGAGAAGGCCGAAGCTGCAAACCACTGCTTGATCCCAACTCCATTCCTTCCTCCGACTCACTCCTTTATAGTGACTAACCTCAGAGTACTGTAAAAACAGGATTAGGTTCAAAAGGTCAAGAGGAAGTCAGAAAGCAACCATAGTCTTCAACAAAACTATTATAAAAACAAGGAACAGCTCTCTTCGACTACAAGATCTCCCCTCACCTTCATGCACGTCCTACTAAAAGTCATTTACGTGCAAATAATGGGCTTTCTACAAGGACATTATGGCATGACGTATTATAGAGGTGACTACTGACAACTGCTCTCGTATCTTGGAACAAACCAGTGCTGTCTATAGAAATCTGACTGGCTTTAATTTAGGATGAAGTTCCAAAGTTGGTTGAAGAACTGCGCTTCGCATATTGTTGATATATAGCTGATGTATTTCCCAAGTGGCACAACAGTCACAAGAACTCGCGCGAAAGATTGCCTAGTGGAGACGGAGGAGAAGAAGATCGGGGGGAAAGGAAAGGGAACTTATAGGTTTAAGTGTTTTCACGGCAATCAACTGACGTTGAGAAGTAGCACACCTGTCACTACTGCTCCCAGTGCTAATTAATTTGCTCTAATTCATTAACCAAATCGAAAAATTCTAGCAAATTGCTGCTGAACTCCGCCAACAAAATATGTCCAACGGTAGGAAGTGAAGAGCAAAACCTTGTGGAGATATGTTCCGTTTACGTCAATAACAACTATAAACTAATATGTCTTACTGCATTCCTAAACACAGTGGACGTATACCCGCTTTACGTGCTTCTTGCTACGTCACATATGAAAGTGTGTTTAGATGAAGCCGAAACAGCGCCGCGAAAGTGTTCAGAAAAGATTGCACGACTAAGATTGAGAGTGCGAGAGGTAGTTCAATCAAGTACGTATGAAAGGTTTATGAACTCTAATGAACAGGTTGTCTTGGAGACAAATAATATATTTCCTTTTCCGTTTTATTTCATCAACAAATGAAATAGTAATGCATTATTTAACAGGCAAAACAGCTTTCGCTTTCATCGTCGCTACGCTTTATATTCGACAGAGCAATCCTGTCACACCAACACCACCTGAGCTGCTCATTCGACGCCTTCCTCTTCCTCGGCAAGCCCGAACAAATATACGAATGTTCTTTCAAGACGCTCAGAAAAATTCCTTTTTCTCCGATACTTGGCTTAGTGGTATCATCATTCAACGATTCCATTCTTACTTTTTCAATGAAATCCGGAATACTTTCATGTCGGTGGGTATTTTCTTCAAACGCATATATACATGTACAAAATATATGATGCAAGCAAAATAACTCAACAGTATGATGCAAGCCTCGCATTTAAACATCCAAACAGCATGAACACTCTCTGAAAACCACAACACTCCAACCTACGTAAACAAGCGCGAAACTATATACCAGTCAATCGGCATAAAACGAATTCCTGTAATTGCGCTCGCAACGCCAATCACTTTCATGAGCAGCTAACAAATAATTAAACGAACGCATAATTCGCGCATTTTTTGGCAAAACCCAGACGTCCTCCACAAACCTTCAAAAAAATTTGTTTGCTTACGATTCGACAGGCGTAAAGTGAAATTTGACTACAAATATGCGAAATGCAGTAAATTTTCAGGCACCTTTAGGTGGGAGTAATTCTTTTAGAGGTCGATGGAGCAAAGTGAACGCCTAAGGAAGTCACCCTACGGCTAATTATAACCACCGAATTATCTTCACTGGCTGGACTGGAACGACCGTACAGACAGACAGACGCCCGGAAACACATGCCCAGGCACGGCATTGTCGTATGCGTTTTCTGTATACAGCGTTACAACGACACGTTACAAAAAAGGAAAAAATCACTCGAAAGAATAGAAAAGGCACCGCGTGTAACAGAAGCAGAACAATTTGATAACGGTTTAGTGCTCATTACGGTTCGAAAGCAGAGTATCTTAGCTTCATCGGAAGACACAAAATGCAATACTGTTGTGGCATCTCATAAGTTCGGGGTGTCGCTCATGATTAGACGTTGATCGAATGACGGTAAAAAAAAAGGAAATTAACCTGGAAGAATACGCTAAATAAGTGATTACAATGGCAGGAGTCACAAATGTACACTGAATTCTGAATTCGATGATGATTATCCAGCAAGATGCATATTCTGGAATGCGTGCAATCACTGATGGGATAGGAGAGATCAACAGTGATCGAGATATCGCACTGAAACGTTAGGGGATGTTGGCAGAGATTATTGGGTTACGGCCGAAGAAATTACCTACAATGACCGTTGAGGGAAAGGTGCAACGGAAGACCGTTCCAAGCCTATTCGATGAGCTGCGTTTCGACGTTTCTTTGTCGATCATTACGGGCTCACGTGTCGATGCCCTATCAGGATGCTGCTCCCTACTTTTACATGGCGAACACTACAAGCATGGGTTAAACAAAAAAAACAGAGAAAGAGACACGACGAAAAATGTATAGAAAGGTTCACCAAGCTGAAGACTACCGAGTTTATGAAATTAGGCTGAAATAATAGTAGTTACCAACTGTTTTGATGCTGAGCGCAGAAATCATCAGCAGATGCGGCTCGAACTTGCCAACTTCTTTTCTTCAGAAGGCGAAGTCGCAAGTTTGCATTTCTCTGCGAAGAATTTTTCTATTCATCATAGAAAGAGCAACAATATAAAATTTGGATTAGCTAAAGCTGGCTTTATCACAAAGCGTTAACCATATATCAAAGTGGCTGTCAGGTTCTCGAACAGTTTTGTTAGTGTAGTTACAGCAACCACTATGCTGGATGCTTTGGGTGGGAAGTGCAGTGAGTGGAAATTTCGGGCAGGGATGAGAATAAGAAAGGGGAAGAAAAGCTAGAAGACGTAACATCTGAGAACAAGGTCCGCAAGAAAGCATCTCCACTTTGGTGATAATTAGTACTATTGATATATCTGCATCTATCGATGACCCCCTAGGGATATACCATTTGTAACAGCATGAAATGCTTCAATAATCACATCCTAAAGGTCAAAAATTCTCTTCCTTTTGTTTCGCATTAGTAAAGTATCTTTGCTTCCTGAAAAATCACGAAAGAAGTCAGCACACCTGCCCACTGATGAAGAGAAGGAATGGGAGGATGGGGACATAACACTGCCACATGGAAACCATAACCAGTCAGACACTCATAACCAGTCAGCATACCAGATATTCTAGTGGACCCCGTAAGCATTACGTCTTTGCCTTATTCCATGCACCACCAGCTCATTTTCGCTGGTCACGACGCCTCGTATCGATATTCCATTCTTGTACAAAGTGAAGGCTAAATTGAGCAGTCATTTTAATCGTTATCTCCACGTATGTACAAACAGAGAGGAGCCGAAGTTACCTGAGTTTAGTTTTGCTGCATATAGTTATGAAAATTCCTTCGTCAAAATAATAGACGTAATAAATATCATCACCTGGAGTGTGAGAAGCCCAGAGCAAATTTGATGCCCCTAAGATGCCAAAAACACGTTGCTATAAGGCCACTAGGGATAAAAAGACTGCCACGACGTCCTCCATCAAATCTTTTTGATTTGAAAGACTACAAAATTTCTAATCTCGAGATGGGTAAAACCTCTCTGGACGCAAACCTAGCCTTGGTACACAGGAGGGATCGAGGCACTTTTTCTCAGTGACAAGAGTGAGAGGTGGTGCCAAGCAGCTGATACGTTTTATTCTCCATTTGAGTAAGGGAAAACGATGCCTGAGTAAAACCGCTACAGGTAAGAAGCGAGCGCAGGGCAACAATAACAACACACGCAGAGGTAGTAGATTATTTTCACTAGCGTATATAGAAATACATTAGGAGCAGAGAGAATGACGGAAAATTTTGAAATTCAGGATAGAACAGGTGACAATAGTAATGAAGGTGAAGTTTTACTGAAAACATATGAAATCCTACTGAAACTTGCAACTTTCTGGCATTTCTGGTTTAAGAAAACTAAAATTCCCTAGCATAGCATCGACTGTTTTTCTCCACTTTCAGATGCAACACTTGAAACATCCTTTCTGCTGCGTGCCAGTGCACGCGCTAATGAACTGATTTCATTTATAGTTTATCTTTATTGATTTCACACTACTGCTTACATCGACCAGCATTTGCTCACCGGTACCCTCTCTAGTTATGTGCAAACAACGTATTAATGAAAAACATCCTCACTATCCATAGTGCAGTCAAATATTGGACAGTCGCCTTAAAAACTTCGCATTTAGACTTTCTGTATATTCCACTGCGTAGCAACGATTCGCTTGCAAGTATGCGCCCACAAGACTACCTTGGCTTGACTTAAGTTTCGATACCGACCAATGTATAATTATCAACATTACAAAATTTAAAAGGAACCAGCAAAGGATCAAATTGTTGCTAAAAATGTACATATATGAAGCCGCCCATAAAGACTATCGACACATTCGAATAAAAAAGAAAGGGAAAAAACTGTGTTGAAGAGACTGAGGAAGTGAAAATTTCTACTCAAAAACATGAAAAGTCCTCCAGTTTTGCAGTGGAAGACGGAAGGTAAGTGCGACGCCATGCACACTGTAGACACAGAACACTCCAGCTGGACGCAGCGCCAAAGACAGTGAATATGCCGACAACTGGTTTAAAAAAATACTTGGTAACCGCCGACCGAAAAAATGAATGGATCGAACAGCATCGATTTTACCGGCCACCTCCACGGCCTTCGAAGTCTTTCAAGGGAAAATAAGATGCTCTTTATATGGTAACTGCATGCATGTAACAGTTGTGTACTGTACTCCTTTCTTGACATGTGAAATTTCGGCGCAAAAAAAGCACTCAACATGTGCAAAGGTTGATACCGTTCTTCTGTGGGCCACTGGAAGACTTGTAATTCCTTCTCCTCCGATGTCTAGGGCAGTGGGTGGATTGTGGGGAGAAGCCCAAATCTTAATCTTTTTTCCACGGCTTATTAAAAAGTCCACAGCAATGGATCACTTAGTCTCTTCTGCTTTTCTCTAGAGGGCTCCAAATTAATCGTACAAGAATGAGCCCCATCGATCCAGAAGAATCGAATGCGCCCTAATTTGCCAAAATAACTTAATAAACTAATTCTAATATGAAATCAGTTCTAACAGACAAAGAGTTTTAACAGAAGGACAAATACACGATGCGAGTAAAGGAATTTTGATAATCAGAGTAGAGAATTTTTTGACAAAACTTTGACGATCGGAAGAATCCAAGCAAGACATTTGGAGCATTTTGTAAAAGAACCATTCGAAAGGACGCTTTTTATGGCGAAGGATTCCATCGGAACTGAGAACTTGATAAATAAATTCCGCGCAAGCAAAACGTACAGCATATGAACGCGGGCATCGAATTCATTGAGCTAGAACTCTCCACTTGTAGCTAAACGGATACAAAAAAACTGTTAGCAATTTTTTAATGAAGACGAAGATGTTGACAGTACAGTCTTCATGCTGATAAAACTGCATTTCCAATATTCGCATTACGGCGAAATGGATTGTGAATGTTTTAGGGATGTCTACGCTAAGGAAACGGCGGACGAACACAATTTTTTGCACTTCGGGTGCATAGATATCTTTTAATCAACGAAAAATAAAGAAAGAGCAAACTTAAAATATAAAAAATGGTTAGTGCAGATACACAACATCATATCATATGGACTAAGGAATTGCCATAACAGTGAATATGGGAGCACTGTAGGATATTTTCCGTGACCTAATTGATTCGCTCGGTGGTTCGCGAGTAGCAGTCAGCTTAAAATTAGTGTTGCACTAGAGCGGGCTAAGCATAAGCCTAAATAGTTGTTGGTGATCAGAAGTGCAAATGAGATCAGCAAGATCGTGCAGAGCGTGAAAACTGCAATAATTAAGCAGTTGCTAACTCAATAAAGTGACAGTTGCAAACTTGCGGTACTCCTGACTTTACCTTGCACGGTATTTGATAAGGGGTGCAGAAATCCTGCGACGTTGAGAGCCATTCCTCTTCTTTAAATGTGAGGTTAATAAAATCGCTTAAACAGCAGTTTTAGAGCCATTTACGCGAATTCCGGTGAGCTTCTCACGTCTTGCAAATCAATAACGATGTCGGACCAAAATTTATTGGACTTTCGAAAATACCTAAGGAAACTTGGCTTCGTATTGTTTAAAGATTCTGAACTATTAAAGCATAGGCTATTAAACCAGTAAACTTGAGGAAACCATATAAACCCGTAAAAAAAGCAAAGCGACAGAACACTTATGCGTACAGTAAACAAAAGGATTGCAATTCTTCAAAAATTTCACGAGATGCGTATAAGCAAATGGGGCATTACTGTCGATTTTAGCTGTTTCGTTCACTGTGCAATAATTAAATGAGCAGAGGTCGAGCAGTGCAGATTGCACCCTCTAAAATCGTCTTCACAAATCGTTTGGATGAAAGCACTGTACTGTATTTTCCGAATTTTTTCACTAGAATTTCAAGTATACTACCGGTTGTCAGTAGTCATGCTGAAATTTTACTTTACCTATGAGATGCTTGGAAATTTAATCAAAAACTACAAGCATGACATCACCTGTGAAGAAGAATCCATGCACACTGGTGAATTTTTTTACGTGACAGTAATAATCACCTTCAAAACGTTCTGTTGTATGAACATTATCGAGATTAGAAGTTACCTCCACTACTGCCAACAGAACGCTACTGCCAACAAACCATTATAAACACAACTGCAAAAAGTGACCAAAAACGAGCAAACTAGTCAGACGTCATATTCATTGAAGTATTAAGGGAATGAAAGGGCACTACATGAGCTGGTATGGTATGAGCTTCTCCACTGAGCTCACCTCGTTACATACTTCCGCAAGCTGCCAGCAAGAAGATATGAAAAATTATCGCTTTCTGTTTTAAACGATCAGATTCGTCCGTCCACATAAAATCTATAGAAGACTGCTTCTGATTAGAAGGATGCACAATGAAGACAAGATCGGTTTAATCTGCACGTAAATAATTTAACACTACTGAACGCAGTGCCCAATTCTTTCGAAGCTGATGGGACACTGTTAGGTCTCTATACGCTGCTCGTATACATACAAAATCTCTTCACTTTTGCTTCAATGATCCCTCGCTGAAAATTACCGAAATATAGACCTACATGCAGCGATATTATCACACTTTAATCCGCACACATTTATCTCCTTTCCAGTGACATACTTTAACGAAACAAAATTTGCGCATGTAGATAATCAAACAGAGTTAAACAGTAAGTAATATGAAAGTGAAGTACACATGCAGCTCAAAATTCGCTCAGCAAAATACTTCTCGACTACATCGCCTTCGATGAACATAGAGGAGAAAAATGCATAGTATAATGGAGTTTAAAAGCACCTTCATGCCTAACTGCGCGAAGAGACGATAAAATCATAAGCAAAAAACTCGCTACAATAGAAAAATAAGATGCGACTTTGTTAAAATAAACCTTGGTGTGAAAAAATCTCTGCTTACCCTCGCACAATCGCACGCCTTCGAAATTAGCTTCTCTCACAGTCGTTCCACATCCAAATTCGACTATAGATCGCTGCCTTTACGCCTAACAATTGCAACGTTTCCCTGAGACTAATTTGGCCAGTCGCACTAATAAAAAGAACTTCACACTCGCACTGATAAAGAAGAAAAAGAAAGGTTTATTTTTAGTGACCGAAGAACAAAAGCAACATGTTCGTCGATTGGATGCGCTATTTCTGCAATATCTGGACTGCGCTCCTTGCATCACACCTTTTCTGAATCGAATTTGACAATTTTTAAGGTTCACTTTGCCGTGCTTCATACCCTTTAAATAAGACAGAAAATTAGAGCACCGAGGATTTTTCTGGACAAATGACCTCAATGATTGCCTGATTAAGAAATTAGTTTCCTGGGCGCTAGCTGCAGAACACGTCTCAATAACAAATTAAAAACTACCGCTGTTGATCTGGCATTAATCGCCACGTCAAAAGGATGAATTGTACTTCTGGAGAACCAAGACATGTGTTTATTAGTAGCAAAAGAAAATATTAATCAACGATTTTCTCTAGTCCTAAATAAATACTAAAAGAATTTAGAGTTTTCGTAAGGAGAAACCAATTTATCTAAAAGCAGGAAACATCTTAACGATAAAAAGGGACAACCTTTTAAACTGAATAATTCTTTCACGGAAGAGAAATACGAGATTCTGGCCGCACTCTGAAGATGCGGCATTCAACGATGAGGTATTGTCTGCAATTTCTGAGCACTTCCTCACCGAAACGTGCTTTCAACTTCATTTCATGCAAAACATTTGACTGTAGTGTGTCAGTCCCGCATAGAGATGACCTCGTTAATCTGCACCCAAAGTGCATTCAACGTTGTAAACAAGTGATGAATAATTTTATGCGTTTTCTAGTTACCGCCTGAAGTGACTGGCACCAACTGAACACCTACACACGCTAGCAACATTCGCCGTGAATACACGCTTCGACGTATTCGTATTACGTAGTTTCACATTCTATGCAAATATTTTTCTCTCACTGTCACGTCGCTTTTCGCGTACATGTTTACGCACCTCGACAGCCCTTTTTCCGACCAGCCATTTGTCACCAAGTCGTTTACTACTTTTGTCATCAAAACTCCCTCTTTTGATTCAAAAAATTAAATTCTACTATTCATTCAGATTCTGTTTACGCTTAAGTAAAATGGGAATCACAAAACTAGCATAAAGATCGTTTCCATTCACTTAACTAAATTTCGAACTTAAGGCCGTTTGTTGATGAGTGACCGACGCATGGTGCAATATTTGAAGAATCATACGGAAAATTCACTTATCTGACGCGTGGTCACAGATCAACTCAACAGCGACAGCAATGCCCATCGATCCATGGATCCGCCTGCTACCTCCAAGCGCTTTTACAAGTGACCATCAATTAATCTTTTATTACAATGGGCTTAACTGCAACTGTTCTCAAGGAAGAAGCCTTTCAGACAGGAACTGTAACAAAATTTGCATTCTGTTGGCTTCGCTACCAGCTTTTACTGATATCCATGTGTTTACGTAAATGGATAGTCCCATTTCTTTTCATTCTCTGGCGGAAGAAGTTGCAGGGTACACCTGCACTTTATCCGTGTTTACGTGTTTAGATGTCACAAAATAGGATGCATAAATTGGTCCAACAGATAGCTGCATAAGTTAACATTTGCTGCCTACGTTCGAAGTATAATCAAAATTCACATAACACTGAAAGTGCCAGAAGTGGCAAAATGGCAAAACGCGTTACGATAAAAAGTCACTTCATGCAACTGGATATGGCATCGATAATAACTGTAAAATCTGCTAACTCATTAAAACATGTTAATTTTTATGCTCAGAACGGATAGGCGCACATCTACGGGCATATCAAAGATCTTCTAAAAGACTGAAAGAAGGTGGTTTTTAAGCGGTGATATTCAACTTCAGCGTGATGTTAAACTTGACACGATATTCAACTTCAATGTGCGTTTTTATTCAGCTGATTGCTACATATAACAGTTAGCACCGGCATTTCCTACCATAAATAGTAGTGTACTCGAGTGAAAATAAATGTTCAGTTTCGAATTTGCCACATTTAAGTAAGTAATCAATATGTTCGAGGTGACAATAGTCATTCGATGAAGTGTAATTTAAATTCCGGATTTGAGGTGTGCCTATCCGATCGAAACCAAGCCACATCCGATGGAAATGACAAACAATATGAAAGCAACCTCAGCATCGAACTTCAAATGAGTATTTCGCCGAGGTAAAGCAATATAAGAATTTTAAAAATGCACATATTGCCCTATAAACTACTGTGTAACAAACGAAAAATCAGTGCATACGAAAAAAAAACCGATAAAAGATTCAGTGTACGATATTCCACTACGAGTATATAAATAAGCAAATAAATGCATTACTTCAATTACTCGTCAATTATTCACACACTGTACATGTAAAAGGAAACAACGTGACGAAGAAGACATATTAAGAAGCACGCAGCTGAACTTTCGAATCGGAAACATAAATAACAGTTTTAATTCCTGAACGTAAATGAGATGAACTGAATTTAAGATTCAGCAACGCTGGAACTGCAAAGAAGATGGCTACTAATATGAGGCAGCAAATGATTAAAGCTCACTTAAGCATTACTTTTGTTGGCCTTCACTATCACTTTTAACTGCATTAGAGAATCAGTACTGCATCGGATGTATTCCTTATAATGAATATATACGTATTCCCATGTGGTCTAGTGGTCAGGATCGTATCCGGCTTCTATGACGAGGCGAAAGTTACACAGTTTATTCATTTCTGACCACAGATAGTCCACGGCTGCTTGAAGGACTGATTTTTTTCCATGCTTCCTCATATTTGCAACGAAAAAATTGTGAATTCAAGCTCTGCCAAGCAAGAACAGTTTATCGCCTACGGACGAACTGTGATAAACCAAAAAGAGCAAAGGATGAACCATAGAACGGGAAGGAAGTGGCACAAAAAATGTGAACATCATAATGGGTTCTTCTACTGCAAACATTCCTCTTAATAGTTGTTACGGTGGAGTAGAAAATGTGATTAAAAAAGAATATTTCTTAGCCAGAACGTTGATGTGACCGAAACATTCCTTCCTCCACTATGCTAGTCAAGAATGATAGCCTTAGTTACGAAATTATTGACAAAGGGCAAGTGATCACCTACCTGTCGATTGCGCTCGTCTTGAATCCTTGTGATCTGGATTTTCTTTCTGCCCATAATGCGTGATTCGAAGGTGGCACGTTAGAAGGATGTCCAGCGAGCAGAGTTGCTTTGTTGCTCTCTACAAGAACACACAATGTGTAATAAGTGAAGCGAGCACAGGAAAGCGCGCAGACCGGTTAGAACTCTCGAAAAATGCAACACTTCGCCTCTGATCACCGTGCACGCGGGGTGTGAGCTGCATAAAAACACGATACCTTAGTGATGTTAAATGCCCAACTAGACGACCACTGATGCCAGCTAGGCTCAACGCACAATTACGTCACTGAGTGGCGGCTGTCGCTAAAAAGAGGGCGGTAAGACGAAAAGGTGAGATGACCAATGGAACGGTAAATTCGGTGGTGGTCGACGAATGCATGCGCATCGCTGGCGGTCGACTCGGCAGCGCAAAGATTAATACCGTGATTTACTCGTATATATGGCAGCAATAGCATGTAAAGCAATGGAGAGCTGCATTTCGAGAGAGAAACTAAACGATAGTGGGCACACACGGCTCTAGCCTCTGTTTCTCTCTTCTCACAGCACTCTCCTCGCTATATCAGATCAATAACTGCTAAGCGCTCCGCCCCGCACTCCCACTCGCACCCTGAGAGTCATGTTGGCCGCTGCCGCCAAGTTCCAATCAAGAAATACTCTCGATTGTTAGCGAGCCCATCCCAAAAAAACCGGCTTCTGCTTGCACTACTTGTGTATCCGTTACCGGGTGGCACACTTCAAGCATGACCCCTCATTTAAAAGCACAGTTCGACGCCTTTGACGACGTATGAGTGACAACGCTAACGTAGGCAATGGCACCATGGTGGTGTTGCTGAACAAGATGTGCGGCGTCTGCAAGAAGCACACATCATTCCTGCTGCCAGGAGTGGGCATGCGTTAGCAACGTGTATACGTTTGCCGTGTTCCAGGTAAGTCTCCTGCACACCGCCAACAACAATTGCCCTCGTGCGCCTTCACATTTGCAATCCTGTTTGCCGTTTTACTTTCAACGACTGCTTGCCCAAGTCACACTTCCGCTTCGTTTCTTAGCATGCAGCAGGGCAGAAGGACGCTTCGCTCCGAGAAAAACTGTTCGTATTTGGTGACCATTTGTGGCAAGGTGCAAGATTCGATTGTGAGATGAAATGCCCTTGATAGTCCAGCTCTTTAACGCTGTGGCTAACGAACGTAGAATGAACGACTTAGGTAGATTTGCTGAGCTCAAGTGTGTAGCAGAACTAATTATCTGTAACGCTCAGATAACCACAAGAATATAATGAAATAAGTAGCTGGTGAATAAACTCTGAACGTAATTTTTATTCTTTAGGTTTAAGGATTTAGCTAAATGGTTGTGAAAAATGGCGATATGTTTGCAGATCGCCAAAAGCCATCAGGAGTTGTTTAACTATATCCGTGTTACCTGGGAAGTTCATGTTCACCTTACTGGTGAGGATGCTGTCTTGCTGCTCTCAGTAATCACAGCGGTACCCTGCAGCTGGCGCATCAATCAGCGCAATATGCGCCTCAGAGGCGCACTCACAAACCATGTTGAAAGTTGCAGCATAATGACAGGTGAACTCACTATTGTCAATACAAGCGTACTTTCCATAAAGAGTAAGCGTATCAGGTTGATTGAAAGTGAGGTTAGCAGATGAGAATAACGTGAGGATGAGCATGCCGAAAGTGATGAGATACTCGAGAAACAATTCACGAAATTTTGATCAATGCAACTCTCTCCATTTTAGGACATTGCTTGTAATTTTTTTGCCGCTTTCTTCGTAACTGTTAATGTAACTGTTAATGCGTTCTCAAAGCGCTGTTGTATGCAGCTCGCTGAATTCACTAATAAAATCCCTAAAAAAACGTTCAGCTCATTGTAGCAACAACCGAAGTCAAAGCATTTCAAATATGTCACTTTTGCTCGGATTAGAGATTCATTTTTTCCCCTTTGGATTTAAATTCTTTCCACAAATATGTAAACCTTCAGTATCAAAGGTCATATTAGCATTCGGAATTACAGTATTTATATCGAATATACAATTGTTGAGATGTCATTTGAATGCAACGCATCCATCTACAACCTTTTCAGCCCCTTTCAGACTTTGATTAAAGTCTAATTCACCTGTACATCATGCTAAACGCCTTAAAAATGGCTTACGTAAGTATCAGCCTGAGAACGCAAGCATTATTACAGCACCTCTTTGAAGATAAAGAAACAAAACAATGGGACAGAGGATGAGATACAAAAGCAAAGAGATAGAAGTGATGTATTTTTTGCAGCAAATGTTCATCAAGGGAGAGTGAATGAGAGAAATCATACTCGTTAGATGGAGTTGAGATAGCGTAAACTGTAAACGAATAAAGGCAATGAGGGAAAGTTCGCTGCCACCGCATGATGCTTCAACATTTTTTTTGACCCGTTCAAACGAACTCAAAGATCATCGCATCGTTGACGTCATTCCTGAATCTCGTTGGCGATTTCGCTACATCTTTGAGCGGCTTGTGAGGATCATTAGTAATTTCTTCGTTGAAATGATGAGCGATCCTTAAAAGCATCCTGCTGTTTGAAATTTTATGGCAAAAATTGCAGTAATTGAATAAAATGACTTCTTTATGTTTAAATGTTATGAGATAATTTCAGTTCTTGCACAGAAATCGCGAAAGACATAAAAAGGAGGGTGTTCATTGCTGAGGAATACTAATCCTCATAAAAGAATGTGATCTATCCTAGCATGTGACGGGTTTTTGGATGGATTTTTGCCATCTCTGTTATGGCGAGAAAATATCCAGTATGTTTTACTGCAGTGAGATAAACTTCAAAAATCTGATGCACGAAGCACTGACTGCTTCAGTCTTTGCAAATATGCGGTGCACTAAACGAAACGTGAAGACTTAGGTACATTACTCCATTCCGTTGAATATGCCTGAAATGTACTTTTCTCCAGCTAAATATTTTTAATAAGGGGATATTATTTTATAATTACTGTATTTGTTGCTGTATCATTAATTTTGTAATATTACTGCCTTAACATGCATGTGAATTTATTAAATATTCAGTATACATTAACGTTGTATATGGCAATCCTCATTAAGCCTGACTGCATCAGTCTACTACTGCAGCGCAATTTGTCATAGATGTGATGATAGAAGGTTTAAAACCGGAATAATTTAGATCGGGTTCATTTAGCGCTTCACCAAACCCACAGAACACACATCTATGCCAGTAATCATATCTTACCGGACATTGTTAAATCAGCGTGCTCTCAACGCAACGTCCAAGGAATCTTTTACTGTCGCATACGGCCGACGCTCTTTCATGCCTTATAGATGTCGAATGGACTCGTGCTCGAATGTCCATGATAGTTGATCCTTGAACTGCAGGTTTTCCAATAATCTGACAACAACCAGGGATGGAATAAACATTACACTGTCAATTTCAACTCCTTAGTACAGTGTGCTTCATCTTTCCCTCTTGCTTCTCTTCTCCCCTCACTTCAGCGACCTTTAAATTCTTTTATGTTCGCATTTGGCTGTCACTAACTTTCATCAAGGACAGATTATGTTCTACTGGAGCACTAGCAAAAATCTCTTCTCACATAAATCATTGAGATTTGTGATTCCTTTCTAAGTGATCAAGGAACATAAATGGATTCAGTTTACATCAAAGAGATTACACTAGAAAGGGTCGAACTTTTTGATTTTCAACGCTTGAGGGGAACAGCGCACCTAGCCGTTCTGTATCATAAGTTTGGTGTATGGTGAACACTCGATGCATCAGCTGGTGTTCCGCAAACCAAAACGTTTCACTCTCTATTCTAAAAGATTATTCTGTGACTACCCTACATGAGCTATCGGTCAGTCTTAAAAAATTGGGGGGGGGGGGGGGGGGTGGTGAGGTTAAGAGAAGGGAGCGGGAGGGCATTTGCGAAAGAAGAGTCATCGTTGATGTGAGAGCGTCTGGAGTTGAGACCAATTTTGCAGCGACAATAAAACTAATTCGCTTGAAGGACAGCTCTCGACAAAAAAGCACTATTGCATAAAAGTCTAGCCTTTTCAACACATAAGCCACAGACCCCCAAAGTACAGGAAGGTGAAGAAAGAATAGTTGAACTTCTCAGCGAGAAAGTGGTGCTTCCTTATCTTAACGAGCGACTTCTAGCAAAGCTAAATGAACATAGTAATTAATGGCCATAAACCACGAAGGCATTGCGTCCAAGCACACTCTAGAAATTGTTATTCCCGTCTGACAGTATTGAAATTCCGTACGTAACGAGTGTATTTTTCCAGAGACGCACGACGAGATATTTTTTAGCTGATTGTGCACTGCTGCTATTGCGCAAATTCATATGTTGTAAAACGCTTTCGTTTTTTAACTCATTTCATAAACAAGCAATCAAAGTGTCCCTCATCTCTTTTGACATATAATGATGTGTTTGAGAACCGCTTTCTCATTGAAAATAGTGCTGGGAAACATTCCCATCATTCGAAATGCTGTAATACTCATAAATTACCATAATCATGCAGAACACATTCTCTTAGCCCAAACATACGTTATACAGCAACCGACGTTCGCAGACATGAACGACTATGGCAAACAATGTATCAGTTTAACGGCAAGCAGTTCGTGATGGAATTATACCTTCAGGTGTTCCACTGAATCTCTAGGCATTCGAACAGTCTATGCCTAGAACTTCTTCGTCACATAACTTTTGTCAAACGTTAAAATAGTAAATGACCTTCCTCATATATATATATATATATATATATATATATGTAGCGCTAGCACGTTTTACACGAAGTTCTTAAGATTCTCTCCGCATTTATGAATCTACGCCTAAACGGAATATCCATATTCTGAAGAAACAAAGCATTTCGTTCAGCTGCCACTAAAAGTGTGGCCTAAACCCCAGATGAAAGAGCGAACTGAGAGTGAATAGGAAGCCTTATGCGGAAGCCTTAACTTCTAATGAAGCAGATGAGTGACCACTGATTCTGGTGGAGGTTTTCCCTCCAATTAAACAGGACCTGGAACCGGTAAATAGTAAATTGGGGAGTTTGGGGTTTTAATGAAGCAAATGATCTGTCCCCGATTATATACATTACGAACCACCGAGGAAATAAAGACTTAAGTTCTTCCTGTTAAACAGAAACCCGACTACTCCGCTAATCAGAAATTTGAGTCTCCTATAAAATAGAAGCCTGGACCCTGGAGGCACTGCGAAGGTTAGGTTCGACACATCCGTAAGCCTTTTGTGTTAAAAAAGAGCTTGGTGGTTTGATAAGACTGCCTCAAATTATTTAGATTCTTAAACCCGTCTAAGAGGAAAGTTCCACTTTTATCACCTCCTAGATTCTTCCACAGATTTTAAGCAGGAAGAATTGTTCTTTTAAGGCAGAATTATGAGGCAATGTGATTCGAATTGGAAAATTTGCAGAGCGATCGATGTGACGATGTGGATTAAATCACTAAAATTATTCTAGCTCCGACGACTTCCCAGTTAAAGATACCGCACGGATCGTTGAACGGATAGAAAGGTGCAAAGTTCCATCAAAACACAAGATAGTTACACCATAAACAGTTATTTATTACCAGAAAACGTAATCGTTCAAAAGACCAAAATAAGCGTCTCACCCAAGGGATGCATGCTGTTGTTATCAATATCCAGAAAGAAGAAATGCACTGTTAGAGTAAAAAACGCTGAGTGCGTTTCTAAAAGAAAAAGAGGAAATGTGGCGCAGCATAACGGAAAATAATGCTCCTGTAGATCCTCCGATACTCAGGAGATGAGATTAGATTTTTGAGTTACTAAAATATCGAAGTTTACAGTATGTTGCATCAGCATTTCAGCATCCGATTGTCTTGTGCTAAAATGCTCAAAAATTCTATCAGAATTACCACTGGATATGCTTGCCTGAAGGTATGAGCAGTCTATATTTTTATTTTACTGCCTCTTTAGCCTCTCACTCAAGACCCTACATATGCGCGGTGATGCATGGAAGTCTGCCTACCCTTCGGCCCCTCCGACAGCTTCAGTCGATGAGCCAAAAAACTAATACAATGGAATTTGGTTACTACAAATAGGCCTAGCAGCTTCGTCACTGCTCACTAAATTCTGTAAAAAATTTTTGTAGTGCAAATGCAACAGAAAATTTCATAAGGTCAGTTTGTTTTGCTATTGACTGGATACGATTGAAAAGCACTTTTTCATTTAATTTCATTTCGGATTTATAGAGTAGGTCACTCCTGTAAGAGGTCATCTTTTTAGACGTCCCTTACTTCTAAGAGCTTCTGTAGATGCATCGAGTTTCAATTCAGAATTGCCGAGAAAAATGAAATTTTTGTGTGTATTACATATAGCGATAATCTATAGAAGTGTTACTTCGGCACACTGAATTTGTGAAGAATTCGAGGCACTTAAAGTTGCCAAAAGTACGCATTTACTCGGTTTTTCATTTTACAACGACCAGACCATGAAGAGAGAGGTTCCTTTAAAAACGCGACCCGTAGAGACCGCCACGTTAGTTAGCATAGAGAGCAAAATACGCATTATATTACTTGCAGCCATTGGCCCGACGGCGATGAAAATTGTTTGTAAGTCCAAGCGATGCATCGCCAGCTTTCTAGAAATAAAATGACTTATAATGGAATAGCTAATGCGTGAAGCGTAAATTCGTCGAACGTCACATATATTTCGTGTCCTTAGACGCATCATTGGTTAAGTCTGTTCATATATAAATCCTTCTGTATGCTTTCAATGAAATCCGTATGTTCTGAATTTGTGTTATATTAGTGGCTAGATATTCCGCTATTTGCTTGGTTTCAGTATTCACCGCTAAATTCGATATGGCAGTTCCGTTCTCAGAGTTATTTGGGCGATTATGTGCATTCTTTTCTGCCTCACCCCAACAACTCACCCTCCCCTCCTCAATTCATTGTCCGCGGTCTCCCCATCTAAAACTTATTCTTGTCTGACCTTGCTTTTATTTCTATTCATACATATACACTTTCCATAAACCTTAAACAAAATTCATCTTTCAAATTAATCAATTAATTTCCACGCTTACAGACCAATATATTTCGATCTTCGTTTAGTAGTGATTTCCTTGTCATGTGAACTAGGTATGCAAGCGGAGTGCAAATATCTGCGAAATACGTAGATAAAGCATAAACATCTACAATTTCGGGCAGTAATTTGCAAATGCTGTAATCACCCAAACGTCATCATCGCAGTAGCTCATATCAACCATGTGAAGACTGCAATTTTCAGAAGTGACCGTTCATACAATTCGAGAGGGAGTGATGTAGCCAGTTCAGTTAGCTTTCTGATTCCATTTTTTATTTCTGAACAAAACCTCGATTTGGTTGACGGATGCAGAGTACTCATATTATGTGTGATGTAGTTGGTCGCTTAGTTGTGCTTCGCAGAAGGCCTATCTATTGTAGTGAACGGATATGTTTCAGAGTTATTGCAGGATGATGCCCACTTCCTCAACCACCAATATTTATAGGTGACTTCCCATGGAAAACAACCGCACTTCTAGCTAACTTACATGAAGCACATATGACATGAGGGTTGATGTCTCGCCAAATCGAAGAAGGCACCTCACAGAGGTCGTTGTGAAAGATGTTTCTCAACAAGTAACGGCGGTATCATATAATTTCAGCTAATACTGCAATGCGTAATGCATCCATGAGAAGTTGCAAGAAAATTACTTGCTCTGAATGGGATAGTTATTTGGCTGATTGCATAGTAATAATGCACAGTACGACGAATTCATGGGCTATATTAATGTCGTAATTGATAAGCGCGTAGCTCAGCGATAAAGCTGTGCTCGATTCTTGGAGTTTTTAGCGCAAAAAAGCACTTTCAGTGGACAGAATGGTATGTTAAGAATAGATCAGTTTTGGCAAACGTTGGAAAGAGGACCTCGGAGCTTACTTTATTTATGCTAAAAACTAAGGCAATTCCGAAAAAGAAAAAGCTTTCTTTGACTAGGAAAACAAATACTCATTATATTTTAAGGTTCGTTATATTTGAACAATGAAATGTGGTGACAGATAATTTTGTTAAAGCGTACATTTCACAGATTTTCCCATAAATTTCGATGCTGACGATAACGTAATATCTCAGTGTCACATAAGATGCATAAGTCGTTTATGTGCTGTAGATGATTTTAGGTGTTATCCAGAAAGGGAGTGAAAAACTTACTGAGAAAATTGCTCTTACGTTAAACGCCATACCATTTTATTTCGCCAAACGCACCTCGGATACTACTTCCTTCCCTTCGAGCATTATTGTTGAATAATGCCTATCATATTGTGCTCTCCCATCTATTTCGATTCATTTGCATAACGTACTCAGTCTACCAATGCTAAGAATTACTGCCACCTCCACTTCCCCACACCCAACATTTGCTTAATGAAAATCTGATTAATCCTGTGTAGTTTGGGATTTCGTCTTGGCGATCTGTGTACTGTCTCAACTGGTTTCATTAGGGTGGGACTATTTCACCGCTGTGAACAATTGATTATTGACTGGAATGGCTTGTCTGATTATTTAAAGGTGTGTGGTGTCGTGTGGCATAAAAAGCTGCTCCAGAAAATGTACTCTCATAGGTTTTCCGGGTCCTGACTGAAATAAATTGGAGGTTTCCTTTCTCTCGTAATCTTCTGAGGACGAATCGAAAAGTTGCTACGAAAGGCGGTTCAGGTAATCATCGACTTGCCTCAAAGTGTTTCGCCGTCTCTTTTGTCTCCAGTGTCCCAACAGGTTATCCAGCCCTTGTCTCCAGCTAAAACTGGTACTCGTGGTCCCGACATCGAAATCCATCGACCTCTTTAATAAGGCCAACATAATTGTCGCTAGAAGTGTTCACAGTTACGAAGGGTCGTCATAAAATATATTTGTTGCAGTCGTTTTCCATTCCATCAGTTGACATGTCTCATGCGTCATCATTTCTTCTCGTCTTTCAGTTCAGTCACTGAGCGTCGTATATTTATTTTCATGCTTAGCAGCATTTAATTTCGAGAGTTTCTTGCTGCTAACATAATAAAGACTTGTTAATAATGATGGTGATGAATCTTGCATACCTGAGACTTTTCCGGAGATATTTTCTCGAAGAGGAACTTCATATCAGCCGCTGTATGCTTTTTTAAACTTTTTTCAAAGGCAGTGATCAAGAAAGACATCCACGGTGAAAAGCTGGTCCAGTAATTTTGTATGGAGTGACAGTTATGAAGCCAGGGTTTTCATTCCATACTCGTTGTATCTTCTGAGCGACCATAAGCACCTGTTACCTCCTCGACGATGCCCCCCAAATAATAGAGCGCACCACTGGGATACAGCAGAAGCGTGAGGTGAACCGCTCCCAATCAAAGCGTCACAACCGAGCATCAGCAGCGGCTTGACTCTCGCTCACACGCGGCGATCGATAAATTGCAGCAGTGCATCGTTGTATGGCTGCTAAGTTGCGGCAGCATTCCCTCTCAAGCGTGAGGAAACTACAAGAGGTAAGTCGTTGTTTTATTGTTTTTTAGCCTCTGCAGTCTATCCCCTATTCCGTCGTTGCATTCCTCATACAGTCTGTATATCTGATAGGTTGGCGTTATTCCACGTTTAGCGACACTGTGAGCGACGTAGCCTAGGTACGACCGGTGTTACAACGTTGGAGGTCTCTTGAAAGCGTCGTGGTTTTTTTCGAACTAAGACTGAGGATCGCAACATTTCCGTGTCGTATATGGTCACTATTCGAACACTATTCAGGTTCTTATGAGTAGAGTGTTTAGTCAGTCTTGCTCTATGATCCTTAGCGGTAGCATCAGAAAATACGCCACTCACGATTTTAGGGGATTCGAGGAAAAGGACTATCGGGAACGGAAATAATCTTAGAGAAAGGCCTCATCCGTCATGAAAATTTTTGACAGGAAGAATATTAGACGACCTCATGTTTCCAGCTATTTGTTTTTCCACTTAACATTTTCTAGAATGCAAACAGTGAGTCATGGGACCTTGCCAATTGTTTGTGCTTTTGCAGACTTTCGTTTGAAGTATTTCCGCAGAACTAGCCCCTATGACCATAACTGCTTAAAGCGCGGTGCATAACCAGACCGTACGGGATGTACTTTCACAGAGTTCAAGTTTTTGCACAATGTATGCTCTTAGAACATTTTAAATCGCACACCGCGTAGCCTCAGGCTCAAAGGATGGCAGATGCGCCTCACTCACACGCGAAAGGTAACATCTAGGAGTGAGAGGTGTTCGAGTCTTATTTCTGGTCGGTTCACGATAATTTTCATTATGCTGCTTCGGTCTTAAGAGTCCCCAAGCAGTAAGGTTGGGAAGTGTATGACTTCTTTTCACTGCTGAAAAAGACCTAAACGAGCAAAATGCGTAAGGCCAGTATAAACATGGGCGTCGTACGTTACATACTTCAACCATTTTACCTTGGGTTAGCTTTAAAGGCTTCAATAACAGCAAGAATCCTCGCCTATCTGAATATCAGAGGACAAAGGTGTTTATTGATTGGTCGTTATGGCTTTTTAGGCTCTGTATCAAAGGAAGCTGTTTCAGCTGACTCATTTTCTTGTCTACTGAAAAATGTTTTGCGGTCATTTGCAGACGCTAATTAACGTTGGAACATAGCTCATCGAATCGGAAATTATTGTTTTCGCAAACGTGTCTAACTGGAAGATTTGATTAATCCGCCGCCCATCACTGAGGGCACCATATTATGCATATCAAATAACTTTTCTTGAAGCATTTGAAAAAATTCATTGAGATGACTTCAAGGACTCTGCCTCAGATGATGGCATCTTGTTCAGTATTCATTGTTGCAAAGGTGATATCAATGTTGAAAAATCTAGGTGCATAATTTTGAGGTTGAGTAATGTTTCTTTCTTGCTGATATATTCATAGATAGTTTTTTTTTTTCTACGGTAGCTAAGTGATGATTGCATTCGTCGGACAAAGGATACCCCCTCAGAGGTTCTGATCGTTTGTACCACTTTTAATGCGTATTTTCCAACCTTAGCCAAAAAATGAGGAACACATTCTGGCGACAGGTCGATATCGCAGCTTATTTCTTGCATTTGGCCATCATTTCGCTACTTTCAGCCTAATAAGCACGAAAGCTCTGTGGTAGATTTTCATCGTTTGTTTCAGAGCTAAATTTATTCTCATTGATCGCGCTCTTTGTGAGCGGTAGACATTTTTCAGAGGATAAGAAATTTTTTCCATCGAACCTCTGCACAGCAGGCTGACTGCTGCCGAAAAAGGTGCTACAGCTCGATTTTGGTTGCAGTTTTTCGCTGCACGGCGGATCGATGTGTTTTAGGCATCCGATTTCGCAGAAAATGTATATATCATGTGCTGTGTCGTTGTTTATGCTTAGCGATCGCTGTGCTGGATGAAGTTTTGCAAAAGGCACATATCATGTGTTTTTCTGCTGCCCTTTTTTGAATTCTGTTGCTGTTTAGGCAGCAAAATTCGTTGATAGCTTGAGGTTTTTGTTTTGTGCATCAACTGTTAGAGTTTCTTGAAGTGCTTATTTTGTTCCCGGAGTGAAGGAGTTTTGTGTGTAGTAAAATTTTGCGTTATATGGTGCTAAATTTGTGGAAGTCGGAGTTTTCGCTCGTTAAATATTTCTCCTAAATATCGAAGTGCAGTAAAAAAGTAAAAATTGAGTAAACGAAGTAAAATTCGTGGCATATAAATAGATAAGCGTGAGTTGCCGACGTTTCAAGGATGGGCACAGGATCGACCTGTGAGACTGAACTAAAAATCGTATTTCATGACTGCTTCATTGTTAATTGAACGGCTTGAACAGTACAAATGAGGTATAAAACATCGCACTTATCCAACATCATAGAAGTGGCGATTTTTTAGAAATTTTATGAAGGCTGAATTATTTTTTCGTTTACTTCGCCTTTTTTGCGCGTTCAGTATGGTAAGAGAAGGTGACGAAAAAAGTCCGCCACGTTTGTTTGCTGTTGATTTCGGAAAAAAAGGCAACGATTTGATGGCCGTTGATGAATATCGCCGTTGCAGTTAGTACACGACTGCAACGTGCAGTTGGCTGCGTATCGAAATGCAGTACAGTGCATAGGAACAAATCAGGATGGCGTGCAGCTGCGTAAGGATCTCGATGCTAGTGGACGAGCCTGTGTGCGCTCTTGTGAAGCTGCCAAAAATTGCGTACTCCCGCAACTCCGACATGAAGGTTACTTTGTGCTGTTTTGTTTTCCGTCTTCTATAGTGCTATAAAATTTATGTGTGTATTCCTCCCTCAGGTTTTTTATTCTCGACCTACCGCAGCCTGAGTTACGAAATTCCGCGAGTATAATAATTCCTACCGCAGCATCGTAGATTTATGGCTATGCAAAATGTGCATCCATTAAATTCGAAAGAAGATAAGCATTTCAAGATATAAAAATATTTTTGTGTGCATTTTACACATGTTCGATTCTTACCTAATGACGCTGGAGTCAAAAAACAAACCTTTCCTAGAAGGTAGGCATTTGTAAAGCGGCAGTTTCATTTAGAGTGGCATCAGTTTGCATTTTCGACATTTATTGGCGGTTTATTAAACTACCGGTTGATCAGCTGGAGGGGGAACGGGAGGGGAAGGAGGACGATAAAGATGGGCATATTATACCAACTGCTGTGGCACGCTTCTCCACTTGTTTGCAACATCCTAATACCACATTTTATTGAAATTTAATTTGATATCATTCTTCCACTCGATGCTCCTTATTTCAGCTGTAAGTCAGCTGAAACCGTTCGGCTATTCTTGCTAGTCACTAAAACTTTCTTTATGTTGATTCGGACTTACGCACTGCTACTCCACAGACGCAGTTTTTGTGAAACTTCATTACTTCATTTGCAAAGGAAACGATAAGTATTTTTTAGAAATATAAAATAAGTGATGATCTTTAGAGCCGTTTTTTGGGTTATTTTATAGGAGGATTTGTTAGGCTAGAGTATTTGGGTTTGATGATCTGCAGATTATTGAGGTCACTAGATTGATACTTTCACTGCGGCGCCCTTTATCACTAATATTTCTCCTACTTGTCTCATTTTGTTTTTTTGATACTTTCTTTCAACCTATTTGCTGGTTTATATACCTCTGCTCGAAATGTTCACTTTCAGAAATTGCTACTTAAAGGTCTCTCACCCCCCTCTATTACATGCTCCTCCTTCCCTTCCCTCTCTATCATACCAGATTGCATACTTCGGAATTCTTGGCTTCTCCGTTGCAGGCGTTTGTTTTCAAGTTTTGAATACGTATTGCTTCTAACTGTTTGATCGATCACCCAAATGGACACGTTCAAGTGCGTAAAAAAAACACGCATGACCATTTAGATAGTTATTCTTCTTTCATTGCTCCAATACAGAGACCGCATTCCCCAAATGGCAGAACTCACAAAGGATTTAACTCGGATTACTTTGTAACGGATTTTTTTGGTAGGTGCTGTCCGGGACCAGTATTTATAACGTGTATTTTGCGAAAATGTGAGCGAGGTTGAAGATTAATTTTATGATTGGTAACGGGCTAGTTAGGTGGTGGATTTTTTCGAATTCTTCGTGCTTTTGAGCACCTTTAAAACTCTACTAGAGAGTTAGCCAGTTTGTTAAAGTTTTGGCCGGACGCGACGATCAGATTTTGTCGCTTAAATTGCGCTCATTGAGAGAAAGCTATAAAATGTTTTAAGTCAAACATTATTCTGTATTTTTAGCTCAGTGGGTATGGAGATTTCGGGCGAGTTAGGTTGCAAGATTCAGCATCAGCACGTAAACTTAAAAAAACGAGAATTTTATGGAATGTGGGCCTCCTCCGTGATCAGGTTATTTCGATGCGTTCCTTATACCCGTCTTTCTTTCGAGTATACTCCTTCGTAAATCTGGAAGCACATGAATAACATCCATACTCTTCCCTCGCGTCCTGTTCCCACGCTGCTCCTTTCCTTAAGCCCACACTTCGGGTCGTCGTTGGTTCTGGAAAGAGGCACAGCGCGTAAGTGGAGAAACGTGATAGGCACGATAATGACAAACAGTTTGAAAAAGCGAGTTGATTGTTCTTATGCACTAAGAGCAGTATTTTTGCGATGGGCATTATTTGCACGAGCTAAATTCATTAACTGGTTTCTGAAGGAAGTAGAACTTAATGTGCCCAAAAGTGCATTCCAATGTATATCTTGCGGCTATTTAATTTTTTATTATTTATTGAGGAGTGGAATTCACACGTCACGCCTCACAGTTCATCGGTTGCGTAAGCGCATGCGTGGTGGAAATGCGTCGTTGCGAAGCGCTTGAACGGACATTCCCTTTGGGCGATCCATCGATCTCATCGCAGCAGATCGCACACATGGAACAGATGCTGGAGACGCTCGAGAACCTTATCACGGTGCACTTCTCCACCAGTGAGGCGTCGCCAGCCGAACGCGTTACTCCACGTCGAAGGCGTGCGCCCAACTGCCGTCCGACATGCGTCTGCTCAAAGCTCAAAACTAGCTACGCATAATTAATTCCATGTACACATCGTATAAATTCTTTATTGTCTTACTCATAAATCAGTGGCATTTAAGATGTCGACCAGACCTGCTTCTGGAAGTTTGCTAACACTGTTTGTTATTGTCTGTCGTAAAGTCTTTATTGAAGATCATTTTCCCTCCTTCATGCTGAAGTAATTAGAGCGCTGAGTTCGGTACTCAAAAGATTGGACATCTTTCGGTGGCAGCCTTTCGCTAGATTGGACGTTCGTTTCGACTGCAATAGCCGTGCTTAGTGTTTCCACACATCCAGTGCAGCCTTTCTCGTTCTCCAGAACCTTAAACGTTCGAATGTTACTTTCTCTCGAACGTTCCTGTAAGGAGAATGAATTACTTTAGTAATACTGTCCCTACTGTTCCCGGTTCTGACGACTGGAATTTTGTAGGCGCGAATGCTTTTGAGCGCGATCAGATGTAGTGGCAAAGTACAAGTCGAATCAGTGTCTAGCCGTAATTGATACGAGGACATATGAGGGAATACGCTAATGACCACGCGCGAAAACTGAGTTTGTATGTTCTCGTTTTGGGAGAAAATATGCGGGAGACTATTTATACCTGTGTACACATCTGCTGGTATGTTTAAATACTGGGTTACTGCAGGATATGGAACCTTGCAGAGTGGGTAGAAAAGCCGACTCTGAACCTCGCTCTGTGAAAGCAGTTGTGGCCCATTATTCCAGCTTGCTATGTTCTTCATCCCTTGAACATTCCCTAAAAACGAAGTTCTTAGGTGAGCACTGCACCAGAGGTGATTTTTTGAAAAGTGCATCTGTTTCCTAATTGCAGCTGTTCATTACGACGACATCTTGGAGGAGAAACAGATAAGGGAGTGGGATGTACTTTTTGACCTCGTTGCTGAACAGATATTTAGGTGTTTGAAACGTCGCCACTCTGTTCATTTTCGAGCACTGAGATATTCAACAAATGCTTTTCTATAAATAATTCAGTAATTTTTCGCTCTGTCAGCAGTGTTGGTATTCGGCGTATACATGTCCTAAACTCCTTCAACTACTGCATAGAAAATACAACATGCGCAATTGCCAGCTTGTTTTTCGTTCACAGACATTTGATTCAACGAGCACAACTGCACATTTATTGTGTGTTGTTCAAGTGGAAGCTATGAGAATAGTCAAGTGGAACAGTGACCTACAAGCCTATCTAAAGGCTACGCAATTGGTTCCCTGGTTCTGTGGTACCATGCTTTGCAAACCCTGTGCATTAAGTTGCTGAAACGTTTCAAAAAGTTTGCTGGCATTTCGCGATTAATGCAATTCCATCTGTTTCGCGAAACATCTACCAAGTTTTTGCGGTTCTTTTTTAGTTGGGCGTTAATTCTCACATTTAAGTGAGTTTCCGATGACCGGAAACGGTTTCTCTCCCTTCTTCGCATCTTTCTATGTTTCTTGAATACATTGCAAATACGGAATGCATTTTTCAAAGGCTGAAAAAGTAATCTTGAGTGTGGCATTAGCTTTGGAATTCTTGGTGTGATGAACTGAATATTTGTATATTTCGCTTCAGTTTTCTCCTCGAATTTATGAGGACGATGATGTTTGTTTTTTTTTCGACCGAGTTGAATTATTTTCACTATGGAGTATTTTAGAAGTTAATTCATTTTCTGTCAACGGTTATCTGCTCATCGTCGCAGTTGCTTTATTGATACGAAAAAAGGTACACAACCAAATGCGATGGGAAGGATATGCCTATTATGTCATTCCTATTGTAGCAACATTCCACGAGACAGCAAAGTAGTACGCGACGAATGTTGACTCACTGCCAATGGAAACAAAACGATTCCTGCCATATTTACTGGAGTAAAGGTCGTGAGGCTTTCACTTCTGAAGCATTCAAGAAAGGGGTAGTGTCCAAAGGGTTATGTGTATTTTTGAAAAATTTGTTTCTCGCAGTTCACTTTTGTTCAGAAAAGTAATTAAAGACCGTAAGTTCCTACGGTGGAGTTCTGAACTGAACAGATCCACCAGTTGTGTTACACCTGTGGGGTTTCGTTGCTTTTTCGAAGTACAACTGGAAGGAATTATTTCATCGTAAACCAGTTCGAGGAGAGAACAAAACAATAGAGTGTGTTCGGGGGTAAAGCGAGTGTTTAGAAATGAAGCTTGTGTTTCCTCATACTCCGGCAGGAAGTTTGTATTCAAGAGTATATATTCAAGAAATTATTTTACTTATTTTCCATTCAGAGCTCACTTGTTGATGGTCCTTATAATGTCAGTAGAAAAGCACAAAGTACATAAAAATTCAAAATTCATCGCCGAAAATGCGTAAATCTGCCGGATCGTTTGCCACTTATTATTTCAGAATTTGGAGAAGATACCGCTTGTTTCAGGTTTCTTTTACCTTGAAAATATATTCAGTGAGCAATGGGCAGACTTCCAGTTCAGCAATAATTGGCGAATTGTTGTTTTTAAGGAGGTCGATTTTCTGAGAAATTTATGCGCTTTTGAGCGATAAATTGCGTATAACATCACGTTTCCACACTTGAAGCAAAGAGGATTGAGGCAAAAAAACTTAGTGAACGCTGAAGACAATTAATAAAATCGACATGTTGTTAAAAGAAAAGATCGATTTTGCTGGTGATGTTGAAAGCCTCTTGAGTCGTTCCTGCTTGAATCGTTTAGGTTTCAAGCGTCAGGATATAACATTGTCCGGATTCATGCATTCGCCCCTTTTATCAACCTTGGAAACTGGTTTTATCAACGTTCAGTTGAATACCGAAGAATTTTAAGCGAAGCAGACAATGAAAATATCATCCAGCCACCCGATGTGTAGTTTCAAAGGAAAGGATATGAAGCTTAAAAAGGTTTCCTTACGCTTTTTTCTTTCAGTACAGCGATAGGGTTTATCACATCCAGCCATCTACTGGAATAGGCGTTTCCAGTTTCTCAAAATTTCCTCATTCCATTTGCTCATTAACCGCAAAATGGAACCTAGATGTTCTCCTATGAATATAGCAGACATGAACCACTTCCCTTCACTTGCCAACGATCATTTTCTCCCACATATTTTGTTTCCAAATGCGCTTACTTTCAGGCGAATCTGGTCTGCATTCAAATAATTCTTTGCAAAGCCGTCTTTTCCGTCAAAACATTCTGTTGTTGATTATTGACGCGTGCCTGTAAGAATTAACGATTAGGATGGTCGTGGGGTTCATTCAAAGCAAATCACATCATAGCCAACATCTTATTTAGATATATCACAGATCAAATTTACGTTTCAACAGCGCCTCTACAGATCATAGTATAGTACAAATTAATTGCATTTCGTTATCTATCGAAGCAATTTGTCGCAGTGACACAACAATTACCCTACGATATACCATTTTTGATGCTTTTGAATCCGACCGAATGCTCACCGACTGTATATTAGTTTCTCTGTTTCCCTCTAATCGAATTAAAGTAGTAAATCAAAAGCGCTGTACACATCTTCCAGTTGAGTCACAAAATTTGTTATAGCCACGAAATATAATTGTTCACTCTTTTATATTTCTGAATTTTCCTCAAACAATGCGACAAAATACAATTCACTATATAAATTTGACCTCAAAGTGAGTGAAGACGGAAGGATTCTAAAATCTCGAGTAGCAGTTTTATAATATTACCTTCCAAATTCTTATTGTGCGATTTAAAGGATGCGAATTTCATAGCTTGAGGGGAGAAGGATACGCCTTCATTTGAATGAATCTTTACTTGAAGAGGATCTAAATTCTCTTCACTCGAATTTGAGACATATCAGCAGTGGTCATATAAGTTTGCCGATTTAATTGGCTTTAACGAGATGTAAGAGTGATGCGTGGACAAGAATAGAGAAAATCCGACGTGCAGTTTAGATTTGCCTGATCAAGAACGATGAATTCTATGTGGGTAGGTTCTCATATTAGTAACATTATTAGGAGGTGGTTTTTCGTTGGTAAAAATCCATAAAAGACACTATCAACTGTCCGTTTCTTGACTCGGTTGAAGGCTAGGTTTGGGGTTTGTAACCAGAACAGTCAGCGACGATTTGGAAAAGAAATTTTTGAACGCCACAGCTGTGATCTTTCTCCAACTGAAGATGAGTGATGTGCAGCATCCAAAGTACTTATCTAAGCAAATTAATTAAATAAATGCTCCATGGTTAAGATATCGTGCGGAAGTGTGCTGAGTGGACGACTCTGATAAATACAATTAAATGGAGATATCTTTATGCATTCAATTATCCGGTGGTTAAGGTACTGTGCACAAGGATATGACGGGGACAGAACAGGTGACATGCTAACGACGGTACCACAAAAGTTACTGGGATATCGGAGCTTGGGAGTTGCCAGGTGGAGACTATGGATTTGCTGTTATGGATGAGCTCAAACAACAAAATCACCAGTCTTCCACCCGGGAGTACTCTTTTTTAGTATGCACGTTCACATTTTCTTGCACTTGTGTACATATGCATTCGGTCGTTGGGAGGCATTTTAAGGTGCATTTCGAGTGGATTATAAAGACAGATAGGGCTCCCATCGGATGGATATTATGAGATCCACAAGGCTGAGGCAAGTTATCGTCGCAGCATCAAAGCATGCGGAGTGCAGTGAATTGCCAGGTCACTTATGCTTTCGAGCGAATTTTTGCAAAATAACCTCTCGATAAAAATCCAGGCGAAAAAAAGAACGAATACATCTTAAGCTATCTAAGTGTGCTACAATGAGAGAAATAATAACGTTAAAATGATCATCGGAGGAAAGAGTGACCAGTGTGTTTCTCTTATCTTGCATTTAAAGATGACTAGATGTCACATAAGGTGCGTTTAGCTATCAGTCCAGAATAGGATTTTGCCATTTCTGTTCGTATGGCTAATAAATATGGCAGATGTGAGCTGAGAAAACACAGCTTTACATGCACAAACAGTACGGTCGTAGGTTGTATTAATTACTCGTCTCTGGCAAACAAGGGGTTCATAGTGACGACTGCGAGAACCTAACGAGCGATTGACACCATGCAAGTTGTGGTAAGGCGCATTCATGCTGATCATTGCAAATCAAAGGGTGGATCACTGACGACCATTATATTTCACCCCTGATTTGACGAGATGCATACATCCATTAATCAAAATTAACACATGTGTTTAGAAGTACAACAATAAACATGTATCATGGAAATGGAAATGGTTGTTTTCAAAAGGCTGCTACGTACGCCGATTTGCACGTCACAATTAGCGTTAGTTATGCACTTGCTATCTCCTCGATAAATGGTACTATCAGGGAAGATGGGGAATATCCCACAATCAGCTTCTTTTCATTCCTAATCCGACGTCAATGATTTTTCATAATAAGTGCCACAATGATGCGGGATGGATGCTTAATGTATGAGCACCAGGCGAATTTGCTTTTCTCAGTAATTCCCTCTCCCTTTCTTACTCTCCTGTGAAATGTAAAGCACATCTCATTTATAACCATAACATCATAGTCGAGAGATTTTACAGCTGCAGAAAAGGATGTTTAATTGAAATGGAAACTAAATCTGACTTGTTGTGGAAATTTATGACGTGAATTGTGAATTGATCGGTGAAATGAAGAGGGTTCGAGAACACCACTAGTTTCAGTAAACGATTATGTTAAAGCAACATCTACCATTGGTAGGTCTATGAAGCACTTGGCGTATGCCACTTCTGCGACGACCTAAACGTGCTCTCGAATCTTAGGCAGCAGTGTTAACACTCACCAGCTATATAATTAGCTAAAGCCTAAATAATATTTAGATTATCAGCAAATACTAGTTTATGTAACTCGATAAGGAATCATTCCACAAATATGAAGAAAACAAGAGAAATTTGCCCGCAATTTCCATGCATTCAACTGTAGTTATATTTGAAAACAATAAAATACAACATTATTTTTTAAAAAGGCTCAAAAAGATATCGCTTACAGGTCTGAAACTGTCTCACTGCTGAGAGAGAAGGACTTTTACAGATAATGCGAATGATCGGTCTACTGAAAAGTGGAATTTGACAATAAATGTCTTCAAATCTTTCCATTACCTACCCATGCCTTTCTTTCTTTAACCCGGCAGTTGTTCTAGGCGAGCTTGCACCCCACTTGTCCATCAAGTACTGTAGCGTCTGATGTATCTGTCATTTCGAGGGAAGCAGAGTTACGTTGCCAAGCTGGGATGTAAAGGCATTTCTAAGGTGGGCATTGTTTGTTCTTTATCTGCTCCCGTCGTTCAAAATACTATACCTGTAATCTTTCTCTAATTACGGTGGAATAAACAATGCTCACAAGGGGTGGTGAAAACGATTTCTCCCTGCTTCCACCGCGGCACTCACCATGCAACTTCGGACGTTCGTTGCACGTTTTATGCGAAACCATTCGAACAACGAGATTCAACAACTAGTATGTAAATATTCTCATCTGCTAGATGTGCTGGTAATGTCGCAAATTTGGAAAGAACGTTCGACTGATTTGACGACTGGTGTGTAGCTAGCATCAGAAAATTCGCTGAGGCCAGGCAAATACAATTTTACCACTTTTCGGAGCAAGACGTTAGTTATTCATCCATGTTTAGAAAAGTATCGACAACAATTCCTGCACATCCAACGATAGAGTCAAAAAAGAAAGAGCATGTGAGATAAACCGTGAAAGCTTTATAATGTGCAAGATGTTATTATTTGCTGCCTTAAGATCCAAAAGTTAGTGGCAGTCTAACTCTCTGACTGTGGAACAGAGGTCGCAAGTCGCAAATTCTCGGAAAGACACAAATTCTCTTGCCAAAACAACGCGTAATAGATTTCTTCCATTGTCATCCTGCCAAAAGGTGAAGAAAATGAATTAAGAACTTTCCCTTCAACTTCACCAGACACAACGAAATCGAAATTACAGTTAGTGATCTGAGTTCAAACTCTACTGACATCTATAAACTGGTTGAAAGCGATCTACTGAAATGCTCTACAGATTTTCAAGGTTCTATCATAGTTGAAAGATTGAAGAACTCTACGTTCATTGCAGTGTAAATATGCAACTGTGCTTCATTATTTATAGGATTTGATTTCTTTGAGCCTTCTACATTAGCGGCGAGAGAGAAGTTGTTGTTTTTCCCAAGTTTCCATGGGTGTTCTCTGATGAAGGTTGTTCGACGAGAAAACCTCCGTTCTGGTTCGGTAAGAAAATATGTCTAATTTTTGAGAGTGACTAAGAAGCAGTAATTTCAAACTTGGAGGCAGAAAAAATTGCCTCGTAGCTGCAAATTTCAAAAATCGATGGAGTAAAGACCAAAAACTTGAAGTTATTGTTTTTGCTCACGACTCCGTGCATCCTATTTTAGCTTTTTTTTCCTCTTCGCATTTTCATTCATGAGTGCAGATAAAATAGCCGGCTCCATGACGCATACTTTTATATTCATATGCACAGAAGATGAGGCATTACCAGCATTTCTTTCTTTTCGAGCAATCTGACAGAAGGATATTACCAACTGTTATGGCCTCATTAATGGTATTTATGAGAATAGCTGGCTTACAATACAATTCGGAAAGACGACTGCTTTATTCTTAAAGAACGCGAATATCTTCGTTTTTATTCAGTTAGAAATTGATATGGATGAAGAAATATGCGCATTTTGTTCTGAGGTAATAAGAAATTCTGCCAAATTCTGTTTGGTAGCAGAAGAAACGTTCAAGTCGAGAACTAACTCACCGCAGTTTCATTGTATATCGTTAGTGATCGTAGGTGAAGTGCACTTTGACAGTTCCACCCATGAACGTCTCTCGACCTGACGAACGACTTTAGCTTGTTATGTCGGCTGAATTTTCCTCATTTAGAGAGGAATCTACAAAGGAGGATTTCTCTCTTTGAACTTGATGAGAAGCCACGATAGTGAAAGAAGGACTGAGAATGCTCAAACAAAATTGAGAGATGAAATGAGTGGCAATGATTTGCTGTGAGCAGTGGCGTGTAAGCGTCGTCGTAAATGAGGTGGTGCGAGATTCTGTATCAATAATCGACGTGGCTTCAACGGAGGCGTAAACGGCCTCAGATACGCGAAAGAGTGTTGCCACTTGGCACATCACAAATAACGAGTGAACTGTGCTCTTGCACAGTTGAGCGTTACCAAGGAGACGATCGATCCAATTTAATTTCTGCTAACAGAATCGTTGTCATGATGAAGAACTGAGCTGCGAAACGCCACAGCCGATGAGCATCGAAAGTACGATGTGAGCAATTGGCACAGATTCCCGGTACCACGCTCTAGCAAGAGACGAGGGAGTCGGTCACAATGCTCCTTCAGGATGTATTTGCTAAGATCGGCTCGATGTAGACGAAGCAATCATATGCGCATTCAAAACCTTGTTGAACAGCTCGCAGATGTTCGATTTTTATCTTTACAGTATTGCACATTTCTTTTTGCACCTACAGCCACAGTGCGAACGGTATATGTGTGTGGCCTTCGGACTGCAAACGGATGGCAATTCCTCAAAGCGGGTCTCTCTCGTTCTCTCATTTACATTCCAACAAATTCATTTCATTGCCTGAGGAAAAAAAAAGATGTATGCAATCCAAGAATCAGTCAGAAATGCTTAGCTGAGTAATTATTGGACTGAAGTGTTGCTAAGAAGGACATAAAATAAGAAATCAATCAAAAATGCGAATATGAGCAACAGAATTGGAAGAATTGCGGATTGCAACACAGCCACGAAGAATTGCAAACGACTGACGGCGGTGATGAATGGGATGCTTCCCAGAGAGGTGAAGGGCTGCCGGTGTAACCGTGATGTTTTCTGAGGCACCTGCAGATATACTAATTGCGCCTAAGCGGTCATCAAGAGGCAGCTGCTACGTACATGCTAATCTGTTTTCGTTAGTCCTGTCGCATAATTTGAATGATGCGTTATGCTCGTCAATCTTGCGTTTCATGCAAAAAAATTCATTCATTTTTTGAAGCATTTGCAATTGATCAACATTGATGGGTGGCGTCACCACCATCATGGTACCTTCTATGAAGTTAGTGGATGCAATAGTGTAGTCATTGCGAATGAAAAAAGGATTCACTAAGAGTGGTATGATTGCCCGCCTGTGCTATGGAGGAGTGTTTCTTCTTTATTTCTCTCCTGACGCGCATTGTCACGTCACATCGCCAATTCAAGTTTTGTATTGCTAGGCTTCATAAATGCCGTTAATGAAGTATGCACTTTCGATACTTCCTTTGCCTGTTGCACTGTTTCTCATAAGTTGAGCTAAATCAACGTGATTACTGGAGGCGTTGAACACCCCCCCTCCCCCCCCCCCCTTTCCTTCCCTCTTATAGAAGAGCGAATCCCCGTTACCAGTATTGGATGAAAATCATTGAAGAAAACCGCTCAGGATAAGTGCTTTAAATGATGATAAAACTTTCGTTCCTGTCTCCAATTTCATACTTTCGAGTCCAATAAACACTTCTTCCTGTCAGATTACCATGGCCAAGAGCTTAGCTCACCGACTGTGCTTTAATTCGTTAGTAGGTCGTCAGAAAAAAAAAAACCTTTTAAACAATAGTCAAAAGATGATTTTTTGATTAGGTCCCTCGGTATGTTTTCGTCGACATTTTCTAGAGAGCAGCGAAAATTACCAATGGACGAAAATTTCCGGTGTGTAGAGGTTATTAAACCTGTCCCGTGGCTCTGAAAGCATCTAATATGTGCAGCCCTTGAAGTTTAATGGTCATCTCGAAATGCTTTTCAACGTGCTACACACCTCTCTCGATATGTCACAGCTTCAACAATTGTAGATTAGCGTCATTTTGAGCAGTGTTGGTTCAGTCACCTGCTAATATTTTTCTTGCTATTATTGCTCTACAATGATAAACTTGGACGAATAGTTCTTTGTGATGTTGACCATACCATTAACGAATACGAATAGTACAACGATAAACGGTTAACTGACCATCTTCATTTATGTTTTCATTTGTTTTGTTATTTTTGTAACAGTGAAGAGAAGCGTTAATGCATCGCTGTTCTCATGAAAATTGGCCGGATTTGTGTGTAGTATCGAAAAAGTCGCCCACTTTGTATAATTCATAGATCCTCGAAAATCAGTTGGATTGTATCGTCGTGTACCACAGAAACTATTCATGTACACTTTCCTGTAGTAACTCTGACGAAAGCGAGTGTCTGAAAGTAGGCATATGGTTTATCGAACTATGTTGTTGAACTTCTAAGGAAAGAATGCTCTGCAAAAAATCCGCCAAAAAGAGACGAATTTTTGGCCGGGATAAAAATAGATAGCAGCATAGCACATTTAGTGAACGATAACACGATTTGCGCTTTTTAAGAGCAGTCCATCAGATCAACTGATCACAAAAATATTTAAAAGAAGCAGTGCTAAAATGCCAAGTGAGACGTCTCCCTACATTTCAACAAAGAGCCTGACTCAAAATATGGCTTTTTTCTCTTACTCAAGCCGGAAAACACTTCACTTGCACCCATAACTATTCAAGAAGGGACGGAAAAGCAGGTGGAGAGCGCTAACTACGAGAACAGAAATGCAGAGCATTCAAATTCTTTAATGCATGAAGAAAGGAAAGCAGGTAATTTTAACGGTACTACAGAAGTCGGAAAAAGCGGTACTACAAAGCAACTGCTATGTAATACACTCGAAGCTGATTAAACGCGTCAGATATCAGCCAAGGTGAGATTTACTATGCACAACAAAAAGTATAAGAGGGAGTTTTATGATATTAATTACTGATGCATTTGAAACTCATTGGATTGGCAGAAGGAATAAACAGGAAGGGGCCACTGTATGTCCGATTATTATATACATAAATAAATAAGTGTATATATATAAATAACTGCAGCAAAAGAGGCCGTTACAAATGTTATACAGCAACAATTTCGACCAAGCGGGATGCTGTTCAAACGATCATTCATGCGCCAATCTACGGCGTTGATACGACCCAAAGTTACTTTGGTTCACTCTCGTAAATTGAAGGTTTGAACAACGCTTAGAAAGAGGTATCAAGCAAAAACGGGAGACTGCGATGTACGAATGATTTGCTGGATGCAATACGTCGCACCTCGCGCCAATATGCACAAGCCACACACATAATCACGAGGATGCACACAGACATAACTTGTCAACGGTCCTCAGACACCTGTGTTCAGCCTCATCAAAAAGTCTAAACGCTTAAATAAATATCTAAATGTGTTCCTCGAGCTTGATTGGAATGATTTTCAAAGCTTTCAGAGAAGATTCCGTCCTAAAGAACAGATTACTCCATACCAGCAACATGGGGATTTGTGAAACGCCGTTCCGCGTTATATTTTATGTATTTGTTAAAACGTAGCTCCCGTTGTGCCTGTATATTCTCCCACTTCTATATTTTCCCTATACTGCACATTCTTACTTTTATATTAGTTTATATTATATCATGCAAAAAAGAATATAGCAAGCGCTGCAATGTTTTGTTCTCGCTATAGGTTGACTTTATGCATTAAGATGGCCAGCTGAAAATCTACCCCTTTGTTCAGTTTTACAAGCCTTACTTTCACCAGTTAATCTATCGGGCTGCTGCTAAGGTTTCTTGGGAAAAATGTTCCAGAAAACAGTCAGGTCAAAGGAATAATACCGAGCCGAAAAGAGACCATAGTTCATACCAGCAAAACAGCAGCAGAGGAATTCTGAATGCAAGGAGAACTAATGCTACCAAATTGTTCAAACAATCAGACAAAACAACAGTGGAGATTTGCCACAGAAGCTCCTAAAGAAGAAAGCAAATTAATAACCGACTTATTGACCGGATGAAACTTTGAGATAATAAATGAATTACTTTATATGTCGAGATTTGCACATCTCACAAAACGAACATGGCCTTTCATTACATTTTCTCCTCAAGTCTTAGTATAACCAGTTTTGGTCCGAGGGAGGGGAAAATGAGGAAGACGGACAGAGGGAAAGAAAACCCAAATCCACATGACCCCACTTTACGCTAGAGGCTAGTGAGTTGAGATGACGAGACCCTAACGTTCAGCATTTTTGGAGTTGCTTCGAGGGGGCTCCAAACTTAGACGATGACATCGTTTGAATGCTTCGAGAGTTGAGACTGAGTTCATGTCTCAACACCAAGGTGATTTGGGTGTTAAAAATTACACTAGCCTGAATCGATGAAAAGGGAACCACATCATCACTTGCTCCACTTTCGAAACATGCTATTGGAACGTGCACTGCTGTTCTTGTGCGACTAGCCGTTGTCCGACTTCTGGGCGGGCGATCATCTGAGTGACCCTTGAAAACTACGTGTGTGGTCCTCCAGATGAGCGTATGCGCTTGTGGCGTCATTTTTCTCGCTTGATGTGCTCGTGTATGCTTCTTTGTAAATGTTCAGTTAGGCGTGGTGATTTCACTGCTAGTTGCCTTGCAAGTTCTAGTTTTGTGTATTAAAGTAATTTTTATTGATACCGGAGGCGTGAGGATATTTGTTCGCATAGGAGGCCGACGCTGGTTTTATTGGAGGCATACTCTAGAAAGTCAGGATGGAACTCGTTCTCAATCTTAGCCAAACGACCGGGCCTTAACTCATTTAGGGCTGCTGGGTTCATCTCATTTCCATATTACAGCAGTTAAGCCAGTTCTGGGCTCAGCAAGGCTTGGGATCCGACTTCATGCAAATGCTACTCGAGCAAACTGCTCATGTAACAGTTGCATGTGTGGCTCAGTAAAACCTTTGGCGTTGTAAGTTGTTTGCTGCGCTGCTGCTGTATTATTCTTTTCAAACATGCAGCAGTCCACTTCCTTCCCACTCCGGGCAGTCCGGGTTCTAGTTTTGTTGTCCTTAATCTGCGTGATAGATAGAATCATCGAAACAGTGGACTTTATCAGTTATTATTTATACCCCTAGGCGTATGTAACTCCCCTCCTCCGCCACAATCATTTTCTCTCACAGTCATCCTAAGACTAACACAGAAATGGTAACATTTCCTTTCAGGAATTCTGAAATGGTACCATGTGAAACTAGCAGTGGAGGAACGGCTGTTTTATTTTGCTGGAGGTTGCAATAAAATTGCAAGTAGAAAAACGAAGAATCAAAAAGAAAATTATTATAAAAAATATTGGCAAAGCGTTTCTGAATTTATAGTAGGCATAAGGCTTTGACGGTGATTAGACCTTTCCGCAGTGATTGTAAAAATAGCGTGCATAGGCTGGTCATTTAAAACAAACTTTTAGAGAGGAGGTAGAGGCATTATAAATTGGAGCTAAAGTATGGTTTGCGAGGTGTTGCATGCAAAAATGACCCCTTGCCCATGCAGGCACAGGTTTCTTTGGTTCACCTGAATTATCTTAACCTTGCAAACTGTTAACGCATCATAGTGAGCTGACACGAAAATAAACGATATCGAAGAGGGATGCCTAGGAGGGGAAATGGACGGAGTTGAGGGGAACGCTGTAACATCCTCTGTGCATCGCTGTCGTTCTCATTATTTTCCTTGCCGAGGGTTTTTGTAGTAATTTATTTACGTCCGTTCACACCGATGCAAACGAAAGTTTCTCACCAATTTTTGGCTGCGCCCAACTTCTCGCTCAGTCCACTGCTTATCGCTTAGTTACATCGTCTTTCACATTTTCAGAAATGTCACCAACCTGTTGCATTTTGCAGGTGTATTCGAGAGGTACGTTGGCGTCAAGTTCTAACAGAGGTTCCATCGCATCGTGTTTGCAGTTGAAACGCGTTCCTCATAAAGTGCTATTTTTCATCAGTTTGATGGTTGTAGGTTGCTATTTTTCATTTTCAAATGTTCCAACAGCCTAATAAATAGCCCCTTCCACTGAAATTGATGCAAATATTTCTCCTCACAATTTATCGAATTCTCTCTCACTTATATTTGAAAATAAACAATAAAAATGTTATTTAAAAGCTACCTTATCTACAAAGTAGTTAAGAACTTTTTGCTGTAGTGGTTTATGGCAGCAGTGACACGATTAATTAATGAATAGAGTATACTTGTATAAGGAAGAGTGATAATCTAAAATGAGCAGCAACCATGAACACAAGACGTTCCAACGTTTCTTTTCTAAGAGCAGTTGAGGTGATGTTTTTGAAAGTAAATCAGTCGTGGCATTATGAGGGAGGGAGCGGAAGGGGAGAAAAGAAGCCGGATGACAGCATCAAGAGTTTTTTAAGCGAATGTGGATGATGTTAGGTAGACGGACGTATCCACATGCTTCAATCCACCACAAGCATTCGTAACGAATTATTTTCTAAATTAAATTAATCTCTACCTCGTTAGCAAGAATGAATGGATCTGTAAAGATTTTCTTTCTTTTTTGTTTTCCTGTATAATGACACAATTGCGTATGACTGATAGGGAGGATAGGCTCCACCGTTTTGCCCATCTCAGAGGTTATTTCTTCCATACAGTTCCTTAAGGAGGAAGTTTGGCGTTTCTCGCAGTCTTCGAGTTTGCTTTCTATTTCTGTTGAGTAATAGCTTCTGAAATACCCGTTCATGTCCCAAATATTTTGCAGTCGGCTATTATTCTTATTCATCGCCATATAGTGCTTTTAGCAGTAGGCTTACCAAAGATCTAATAAAATTATCCAAGCAAATAATAAAGAAGATTCCCAGCACCTAAAAGGAGGTAATCGAGCACCTCAGTCATTTTTGGCAATATTTCGGCTCATGAGCTCTCTTTTTAACTATGAACAACTTTCCTGTTAAGTAAAATTCGGTCTGTAAAATTGAGTATTACCTTATGGGTATTACCGCATCTTCGACTCGATCCTATCGAAAAGCAATTATTTTTATTCATTTCTATAAGTATAGGACCCCTTTCTTGTTTGTCAGTCCACCACTTTTTCAATAATCTGTTTCAGGTGGTATGTCGTTCTGCAGATGTATCAGATACTGAGGTTCACTCACGTCATATTTTCACCCTGAAGGATTTTTTCGTGCATTATTTGTGCTTTCGATTTCGGTAAGAACCATTATTCCACATTTATAGCTATGGCTCCATACCAGTGTTAAATAAGAAACCGTAGCCGGGTTGGAGCTCACTGTGTGTACATGTTGCATATTTGGCGCAGTGGTACAGCAGGTAGTGCATATTCCCAATAATAACCACGCACTGGATATTAAAAATGTTTTTATTTTATAGCTGTGATAAAATTACGATGACCTAAATTATGATGGAATAGAGGGGAAAATTTCCTCACAATAGGGCAGGCATACAGTTTGTGCGATACACTTGGTGCATAGTGTACATAGTATATGCTTGTTATGGGTTTCGATTGATGGTTGCATAAAACGCCATTTCCTGCATCAGTTTTGGTTGCTGCTCTTACCTTCTTCAGGAGACCCTTTAGGTGGTTAGTTATTTGCCAAAGGCAGTCGCTTCCTAATATGTAGAGAATTTCTCGAAAGTTATATAATGTAGATCAATAAGGCTTTGCTTATTTGTTGCCGGAGAGACTCTCAGCGTGCTAGCGGTGGCCTTAGCCTTATTTAATTTCATCTTTTTTTAAAGATTATTTTCAAGAAAATAAGTCTTTATAAGTTATTATTGTCTCTCAAAGACATAATTCTTAAGTGGAAATAAATTTGTATGAGGGCTAATGCGTTAAAGTAGGTTTTGGCTTACGATTTCGTCGTTTCACGATACTTAAGATTGGTTTTACGCGTATTTGAGTATTTAATTGAAAATGCTTTAAATGTGCAAAAAAAGCATTTGAAAACCATTATCGTATGAAAAGAAAAATTTAAGAAAGAAAGTTTATCGAGCATACTAATGATGTAATTTCCCATAGAGCTCATTCTACCGTTTTTCTCTCCACTATATTTATTACGATTTCTGTTGTAGTTGATGTGTTTTTCAGTTTTAGTTCTTTCATAAATTATATTCATTGCTCGCTTTGTTGCGGAAATAAATGAGCTAATATCGAGAGCGTAACCACTATTATACCATGAAGGGAATGGGAAGAGAAAATGTGAGGTTAAAGAAGTTGTTGTTGGGATCTCTGCATGCTAAACTTCTTGTGATAGTTCGACAAATTCTAAGGATGAAAGTCATCTTCAACAGAGTACACTCGTGAATTGCTTCTAAAATTATTCCAGTCAAACGGCATTGAAAAATCCATAGAAAGGTGGTAGTTTTTTTTTTCTTCTTCTTCAAATTTTCAAGCATGGTTCTAATTATAATATAACTGAAGTGTTCTTTGTTTATTGTGGTGTAGTGGTTGGTAGGGTTGCGGGCAGTTGACTGTAAACGGGTGATAGTGCCCACGGTTGGGCAAAGATTGAATGATTCAACATAGCTTGAACTGGATATCCCACATACCGCTTTTGTATTATAACATTCTGTTTAGACATGAACCCGAATGAGAGGCGATGATGGCGCAAAAGAAGAGCTTTGAATGTGCGAACGGGACCTTCCATACTAATTTAATATGTGCTGTTTTTTAGACGGAACCCGATAAGGAATCAGTGCATTTGATTCGTTGTGACACAAGTGGCTGTTGTGCGTGAATTCATTATCCGCCTGAAGCAACTCTTACATTCCTGAAGCTTACGACTGCAAGTAAGTCCTCGCTTCATTAATTTGTAATCGTTTATATCACAGGCCGTTTTATTTCGTTTTCGAAATGGCTGAATGAATCAATTTCTCACTAATTTTTAACTGTTTCTAGCCATTAAAAGATTGTTTGGTTTACACATGAATATTCTCATTCCGCCCATTTTTTAAAAGTTTTTTAAACGGCCCGTTGTTGAGAACACAATTTGTGTTCGGCTGATTGGCAAACTGAGTGAGGTCGCTTTTTCCGCGGTGAACTTAATAATTACATACGAATTTGATGGGAAAAGCGTCGCCTGAAATTGTATTATCTGGTGGCCTGACCGCAAACGCTTTAAAACTTTCCATTTTTCCTACTATTCATTCACAAAATTTTCATCTTGTGATGTTTGTTCATCATCGTCTGATTGCGATCAGCTTCCTATAAATCTCATATAGATAGCGAATGCAGTAACTGTAGAAGGTGATCCGCTCATAACGGGCCGGTTACAACGCATTGTTGTTTAAGGTCGTCGATGTGTAAAATCAATGAGGTTGAAAATTTCCAGAGTATTAGTAAACGAGTTATTTCTGGATGTTTTAAATTCCGAAAAGCTACATCAATTGGTAACTTTATGATCGCTTGATGCATCTGTCAGGCTGTTAATTCATGCGAGTTAGTTAGTTGTACACGTTTCCGGGAATTCGTAATTTATAAATGGAAACTGTGTAAGTAGTAATTTGATATCAACTCGGGATTCACTGTTCTGATTCAAATAAAAGTCGTTGCATGAGTAAACGGATGCACTCTGGGCTTAAATTCCCGAAAATATCATCCAAGTTCCCCTGTCATTAAAATCCGCATGTTTACATCCCAACAAAGATTTTTTGGAAAAAAGCACATTTTGGATAGAAGGTTTTTCGTCAAAACGTTTTACTCAAAGCGTCAGATGCTATCACTCTTTACTAGTGATCTCCTAATAATATCTGATTATCGTTGATTTACTGCGTCGGCTTATGAAGTGAATCTTTAGATCTTGTGATCTGTTGTAGATTCGATTAACTTATTTAGATCCACTCAAAACTTATAATGCCCTCCAAGAGTAACTTTATTGTAATGTTGCCTCTGGTTCTTGACTAACCACTTCAAGTTGAAAAGTAAATCATTACATCTATTCATTTATATGAAATAGTACGCGTACCACCAAAAACGTTTTGCTTCACACCTCAGTGCACCAAACGTATGTGAACAAATTTTCAGCAGTACGCCTTTTTCTCGACTTATTTCGTAAGCATAATCAGAAAACATCTTGTTTTGTCGTTTTTTTAGAGGTGCGAAATGTGGTATTTAGAATATTTGGCATGAAATTTAAACATCATAATGCAAAGACTTTCATACGTAAAAACTACTGTTGTATTATGGCAGTGGTAATGGAAGTTGATGCAAATGGACAATTCCGTGGCTTCGACCACAGTACCGCCGAAAACCCCATTTATTTTTAACGTCGCCAAGGTGTATGCGCTCACGTAGTTGTAGTTATTGACGCATAATGATGGAACGTGTTGTCAAGGTCTTTGTGAGGAAATCGTTTTGTTTGTTAGGTGAATAAGCAACGCTAGCTGAGGAACAACACTCGCCTATTATTGAACTGTTTTGCAGAAAATACCGTCGTGTATTTTCCAACTTATTCTCATTTATTCTGTTTTTCTTATCCTCTTTTTTTTTCCTTCTTGTTGAAACAGTTAGAAAATTCCCATCAGAAAAAGAGGTCATATCATCTTATTTAATTAGTCACGTCTTGTTCACAATAACAGAATGTTGGCATTATTATTTCTGCTGCGGATGACGACATGGTTTCCCACTTTTTGTAATTATTCAGCAGAAATACTGACTATATTTTTGGCCATTTGTGAGTCTCATACTGTGGACGCGTTATAGAGGTGTGAGTTCACTCTAATCGGAAGGTAGGATCATAAAATTTGCTAGTTGAAACCAGCATCACTGAATGGCATACGATATCACTTATTATGTTGCTTTTATCAGATCAAAGGAACGTATTAAAACTAGGAGAAATTTTCATTAATTTCTTAATTTATGGTGTAAGAAAAAAAGGAATCTTAAGTAGAAGTTTCGCACAAATGATCTTTAAAGTATAAATCTCGGATGAGAGGAAGAACTCTCTAAGAGTCCTACATCAATTGAACAACAAACAGAGTTTATATGTTTGTGTTAAAGTCATGATTATTTACGCGTTTTGTTTCAGATATTATTATATTTAGTAATGGACAGCTGTGAGCAGTTATCGATGTGCGGTGATGACACATCACCGAGTATGCTTCGTCTCGAGTTGGAAAGTGTGCCCGAGCTATGCGTCCATTTATTCGTACCCGATCCGGAAAAACGGGAAATCGAATTTTGTTTTCGTGGTGAGATCGCAGCTAGCCTTTTACGTTCGTTTTGTTTCGGTGAGGTGCCGACATTTCTAATCGACGTACTTGAGATGTCGAAAGTTTGCCTCTTTTGTCAGGTTAGCCTTACTTTAATTCTGCGTAGTTTGCTAGAAGTTTTCGGGTTACAGAATTCGGGTTACTGCTTGCCTCTTGTTAATGTGAGGAATAGGAAGAGGGCTAAGATACAAAGATGTGATTTACAAGCTTCATAATGTACTTATCATTAAAAACATTTCCGATAGCTATATATATATATATGTTTGAAGAGAAAGAGAGGAATGGACTCACAGGTGGTAAGCGTCTTTATAGCCTCCTTTCTTGAACGATAGTCGTTACTACAGATTTGCAAAATCCGCGTAATGGCGTATACTTACGCTAACTTATGAAAATTACTATTAAATTCGAGATGTTATTACTATGAATTCAACAGCCATCTCGTGAATAATTTTCCCCTATTATGTCCCCTTTCCTGCCATTCCCATTGTCCCGTGTTTGTCTCTCTTTGAAATCAGTACGCCGCTTAATTGAAGTTAAAAACCTTTAAATTATCCTGAAATTAAGTACACTTCCAGTTTAAGTCCTGAAAGTATGCTTAACGAAAGTTTCTTTCACCTCTTTAAATATGCTTTCGTTTTTGGAAGTAGGTCGTACCTCAGGGTTTGTAAGTGACGAAAAATTGCTTTTAACAGTTTCAACGCAAACGATTTTCTTTTTATTCTTCTCTTAATCCCACTTTGAAACAGTTGCCGTTTCTCTGTCTTCTAGTTGCTTCGTTCGTTGTTCCCTCTTCCTCATCTCTCCTTCTTTAGAAAAGTGAAATTGTTACTTTTTCAGAGATTAACTGAGCGCACTTTTGCAGTTTCAACTGTTCTGTTATCAGATGACGTCCTCAACATGGGCAAATAGTTCCTTGATGAGCTGGCATAAATCACCGCCCTGAAATATTCTCAACTCCTCATTTTTATCTGCCATTATCAACGTAGTAAACTCCACCTAATAATTTTGATCAACTGCCCCCTCCCTCTTCTCCTCGTTATTTCGTTGGTTTAGCATTTTTCTGTGCATTTCTGCATTCGTTGGAAAGCGCTTTGTGGTCTCGATTGGAGTCTGTATGAGTGTGTATGCTTGTTCTTGACCGGTTTCAATACGACTTTCTTTTGCTACTGGAAATAACATATTGCTTGTGTCTGGCTGTGTAAACTTGACTTCCAAAGGCGATGCTTGAGAGTCACTACCACACTTTGTATGGTGCTTCAGCATAACCTCAGTGGTGGGAATTACTGCTGTAGCGTGCAGTAGTTGGTGTAATTACAGAATGGCCAGCCGTTGTGCATGTATAAAATACCGTATACGTTAAAATGAATACAATATTCATTTGTTGTTTCGGTCGTGTGCAAATTCATTTTTGCAGCTCATCGTTGGTGTATAATGCCGTTTATCTGCGTAAGTCGTAAAGTTTTTGCCGTAGACGAGCTGTCTGAATAATTTTTGGCACTGGCGGATGGTAAAAGAAGAGGGGAAATTCTGCATGTCTCCAAATATATAGGAAATGTTTTTCGTTATTTAGTGACATGACAGTTTTCCTTATGCATATCGAAATTTTAAGATGTTTTTTTTTCGCCCTTCGAAACCTATTCTTTAGATGTTATGTTTTACTGCTCCTACTGAATCTTTCAATCGCATTTGTATCGTTCGCTCCATTTGTTTTCGAGTGCTGCCTACAAAATTTCTTAGCACCTGCCACAAGGGAAACAAATATTATGTGCAAATGGAGCACTCCTTATAAGGTAGCCTTATTATTGCAGTAATCGTTGAGAAGAGGGAAACTCTTCGTCGATATTGACGTTAGTCTGACTGTTTCATTGAACTCTTAGCAAATTCTGAAATGGCAAATAGGTTGAAGAACTGAAGCTTAAGACCGCTCCAATATTTGTGATCACAGCTTTTTCTATAGAGCCTTCGTGAATATACAAATCTTAGGTTCAGTGTTATTGCCCTCATTTCTCTACAGTTATGTGTATAGAAATAAATTATTTACAGGAAAGAATAAATTGTAAACGAAGGTCACTCACACCTACAAAAGGTGTTTTCCTCTTTTAATAGTTATGTTATTGCATATTGTTGTATTTAGGATATACATCTTTACAGTGTGAAAATGTCGTTGACTCTAAGTTATTTCCCCATATAACGAGCAGTTCGATAGTTGTTAGTTTTTCAGCAGTAATGCTTAAGCAGTAATAAATCCAGAAAAATGTATTGTACCAGGTTTCCTGATCGCTTTCCCATCAATTATTTATATGCCGGTGATTTGCTATTTATGGCTATTTAAAATAAGGAGCGAAGAAACACAACGGATACTTTGCTGTGATTGTTTGAGGTTGTAGGTTTAATTCTTTGAAGAGATGCTATTTGTAACAGGAAATTATTTGAAAGGTGGGGATCCTCCAAAAAAAGAAGAAAATGTTGGTTTGATAATCCGCTGGTTCTTACTCTCATATCATGTCCAATTCATGTTTTTATGAGATCTCTTGAACAAAGTGAAATAAATGACATCAGAAATTCCCTCACTAATCCCTTGCCTTCGTATTGCTCGCAAACAGCTCTAGCAAAAATTAGCTAATTTAAGCGGAGCGGGGAATGCGGTTATTCTTCGTTTGCACCCTTGCATATGCACCCCTTTACTTATTTATTTATTCACCGACGTAATCAGATACACACGTATATCGATAATGTATATGCCACTCCAAATGTGTCTTCTATGAATATTTTCCCCGAGAATTTTTGCATCGTAATCGGGGCATATTTCTCGGAAGTTTGTGTGAAGCTGGCACAAGCAGGGACGAATCCTCGTTCCTATTTCTACTATCTTCCTCCCGCAATCCTGACTGAAGGGTTGCAATTTTTTACTTGCTAATTAGCTTATATCTCTGTTCGCAGTTTCCTTTTCACTAATCTCTTGATGTATCTTAGAAGATTTTGACGTAAGACCACTGCTGGATCAGCTGGCAAGTAGCTTTTGACGGATAATTCTTCACTGCTTTTTAATCTTATGCACATTCCTTAATCGTAAGAAGTTGGGCCCCTTCACAGAATTTAACTCCAGACACCGCGGGTGGACGGACTATTCACTCTCTTTACAATCTTCAGGTTACATTTTTGGGTGACAAAATGTTGCTTCGCGAACCAGAAGTTGTGATAGATGGAAGTACTTTGCACACGCTTGAGCTCAGGCTGTGTGAAACGATGATATGAATTGAGGCAAATGCCTTGAAGAAAAAAGAAGCAAGACAAGCCCATGGTCTTTTTTTTTACACTGTTGATACCCTTCAAGATTCTGATATGTAGAAGTTGCAGCGCCAGCCTAGCAAAAATGCGGCAAGTGAAGTGATCGAGAGTCTAATAGCTAAATGTCGCTATCTGTCGTTTTCGGTGTGCGAAGACTATAAAACAAGTCTGATAATCGATTTTGTTAGATAAGGACGACCAAGTGAGTGCTGTTGGTGACTTTTCGTAGCCGGCGGTCATTAAGGACATGGAAAATTGATCTCATATTCAAATCGAAGGCTGATGGAAAATTGATTATTTCATTGAGACGGTGTCCTTCGGAAATAAGTTAATTGCGGAAGGAGGTTGTCGTTTTCGTATGAAACGCAGGTGAGAATCGGCCAGAAGCTATGAGTATTAAGTAGCATGTCAAAATTATTACTAGTGACAAAAATAAAGTCCGTTGATAGGCCTCAGTTTTTTCAACTGCTTGTCGGCACTGAGCAGTGCACTAAATTTCTCATCAGTGAAATCGAGTGGTTTAAAAGCGAGATTGCAGTGGGTGCAGAATTTTTACAGCGGTCAATGATGTGTTGCATTCATTCGTCCGAGATTGGTCAGTTCGTCGATGCTTATTTGTTAATGCATCATCGCAATGTTGTGGTCACTAATACAGTGCTAAAACAATGTCAGCATTTGTCCAACCATTTGTGCATTTAGTGTAAAGAGTGTTTGGTTATCTGTGAAAATGTGATGACGTTGGTTCTATTAAAAGTATAACGTAAAAAATTTTATCGTTGTGAACGAAGCCAACAGTACCACTCAGCGACAGCTGAACATTGAAGGAGAAAGATCTAGTGCACCGCATCAAAATCTCACGTCAATACATCTAGGTCTGATTTGGTTGTTCGTCTCATTTACAGAACCATTAAACCTTTGTGCGCCGCTGTCCCCTCGCTCGTCCCTTCATCTCTGGAAGGTTTGGAAAAACTTCCATCCACCTTCCCACTTCTTCCTTACAAATCTTCTTCAGGAAGCATACAGCTGGAACCACCCATTTTAAGCCTCCTATAATGCAAAGGTAGTCTGTTGAAGATAAATAAAGTAACGCTTATCCTCCTCCCATCCACCCCTTCTCCTTTCGAAAAAATTAGGAAGACTTAAGTCCTGCACTTTATATTTTCAGGATCTTTACGATATTACTGTTACTTTGAGGAGAGTTTGTGAACGGACTTGTTTTTAGGGATGTATCCCACTGCTATGGGATGGACGCATTCAGATGCTCCATCCTTCGATGCGTACTTTGTTCTGTGATGCGCAACTGGTCGCTGAATCCGTCAGCCCTCTATTACGGTGTACTGCAGAGAGTGCGTATTGGGAAAAAGTAGGACCACCATCGACGAAGAAAGCTGCCTTCTGGAGTCCTGAAGAAGAAGTCACGAGGCACGATTGTATCCTCAAGTTCCCTTCTTTTGTTGCTGTTTGCTTGTTTTGGTGTTCACCACAAAAAAAAGGAAACGAAAAACGCTATCTAAAATGTTATTGTTGAATATAAGTAACAACGCGCATTTGATACGTTTTCATTTGCGATTTTCAGAACACACGTTCACTGGGACAACAGTCTTCGATAACGAAATAACCAGGACGGATAGCACTAGTTTCACCTTTTTGCTCTTTTCCTCGAGATTTCGCGGTTTCCAGCGGCACCTAGGCGTTAATACGAAATGACTAGCTGAAGTGCTAGTAATTTGGAAATCACTGTCCAAGGATTAGGTCAAAATGTATTTTTTTGATGACTTGCTTAGATGGCACGAGTTTCATGAAGTTTTTTGCTGATCCGTTGTTTCACGAAGAAAGCGAAGTATAATGGACCGCTTCCAGCTTCACCAGATCAGCAGTCCTCATTTTTTCTGTACACCTATGATTGATACTGGGTACGTCCACATTTGAACTAGTGGTCATAACAGCTTTTAGCAGCTGGTGGCCCGTTACATTAGACGTAGGACCCAATAACCTCACATTACAGTTGTCAAAAAAGGAGTGGAAAGTAGATTGCCTGACTTTTGCCTTGAGAGAGTAACTGGCACCGACTCTGGTTAAAAAGACATTGATATGCTTTGTCTTCTCCATTGGGATTTCTGATAGTTTTGAATATATTCTAAAAATACACTAGAAAGTCTTCAACTTTATTTTCCACCTAGGGACCCATTTGCATTGATCAGAATGTGAGACATTTTTCTGCCACGCAACAAGTAATAGTTTACGTGTATGTTCTCCCTTTCCCTTTCGAAGAAAATGAACGACTCTCACTGAGATGATAGCATCACATAAATATTCCTACTTAGCTCGAAAAGAAGGCAGCTTTGACGTTGTGCGCAAACGTATGCATCGCTGCAGCACTCGCACTTCGGTTCGATTGAAGAGCGTTCTTAAGGGTTTCTCTCTTCTAGAGTACGTTTGAAAATTTCATAGCCAATAGGGAGGAACGAGTACGCAAAAAAATCATTGACTACGCTATATTCTAATTACCTGTGTCATAAAGTTTGAGGTATTTCACTGTTCTAAGGCGCGTGTACATTTCTCTGTCCTACGTGACAGTGTTTCATAGACCGTACATATATTCTCGAATATGTTAGGACTGGAAAGAGAATCAGCTATTTCTGTTAGTTTTCTAGAAAGTTTCTGATGAAATACGACTGGAGGGCATTACGACAGCTGGAGCAAAGCAATGTAGCGGCAGTGGCCGTGTTACGTACAATGAGCGCCGCCACTAAAAGGTTGCGACAACGACTTGAGTTGCGATACAGGTGTCGTCAGCAGTACCACCGACCAACTGGGTCGACAGACACAAAGCTGGGCGTTCTATGCAAGACACCGATCGAAATCGGTTTGTGAAAGCAGTTTTATCCAAATATTAACATCGATCACAATCTCAAAAAGCAATATTTAATGATGCAAAACATAATAATTTCACAATGTAATATTCTGACTTCAAAAAAACTTTTGCAGCTGAGCGGAGGTGGAAGGAAAACGAAAAAACAAACGATAAATTGTACGACGGAGTGTTATTCAAAAATGTGCCTGACGGGCAAGAAGGAGTGAGCAATTGGGAGGTGAATGTGTCCAGAGATGGCGGCTATACGTGCTGGGGCCAGATCTCAGTGAGCAGCGTATCGCTGGGACACGTACAGAGCGCACAGTTCGCGCTCGGCACTCAAGCGCACCTCTCATCGTTTTTGACGCATCTTGTGGGCCTATTCGCGACCCGCAACTCCGATCCTACGCTAGCCCACCATCTAACTCGCGCCGAACTTCCATGATCAGTCGCTAGTCGCACTCACTCGCTCCCCCACTCGTCTCTTCACATAATTCATTTTTTGGCCACCCGTGTTTAGCGTCGACGAACAAGCATCGTCGTGTGGATGTGATGTGTGAGTGTGCGCTTCCAACGCCTAACTCCTCCCCGTTGCGGACTGACTTTGACACGTCTCGTAAGTGAAACAGAAACAAAAGCAAACTATGCGCAGGCGGGGTTTCCGAATACATGAACCGACTAGAATCTTCGGAGTGGGAGGCGAGCAAGCCAAGCCGCACATCCGAGAGGAGTTGGGCGCCAGAGCGAGCCGCTTGCGTTTTCAGCGACACTCATTGTTGAACAACGAGAATGTGTATTGTTGGTTAGTGCCCGCGGGGCGATGGCGTATTAAAGCATTTACGATGAGCAGAAGAAAGAGACCGCATGCGGGGTGCATCGAGGGCGTGACGAGTGCCGCGTGTGGCAGTGCGCCGCGGTAGCCGTCGACGGGAGCGTGAGGACGCATTTCGCGATTTTGGCGGCACGCCGCCCTCGGCCCCCTGCTCTACAACAGCTCGTATTGGCGCAGGTGGATACGCTGGATTATGTCCCTGCAGTCGTTGAACACCCGGCGAATGTTCTCCGTATCCACTGCGCACGTAAAATGCGGGTAGCAGTGGTGGCGTCCATCGCTAGCTGCTGTTGAAATTCTCTGAAAATTTATCACTTCATTAACTGATCAAGCAGTAGCACAAGCTTTGCGGTTGCTTGACATCCGGGTTCCATAAAACCCTTCGTGATATGAAATACATAAAAGTTGTTCCGGGCTGTTTACCCTTTCCTGTTGTCAGCTACTCGGCTGGTGGGAATATCTTAGCTTTGTGCTCGACCTCAATGATCTCAGACTCTGTCAACCTCTATGGCAATTTTGTAAAAAGCATAAACAATTGTATCATAAATTGCTTCTGTTGTGATAATGTTTGTCCACGATTTGTTTGCATCATGCATCTCATCTAGGTCGTCATATTTCACTCTGGTTGAAAAGCTGGTGCGGTGGTTGTGGCTTTTCTGTGTAAACGACAAGACGAAATGCCACTGCTAGTTATTACCATCTTTTCGTCTGAGAATCGGGGTTCTCTCATATTCATGTAACAACAGTAACACTTAAATAAAGAAATGTGCTGACCACCAGTTTATTAGCCGATTGATGAGAAAGTAATGTTGGTTTATAAGGGAGGAAATATTCCACTCTTACATATTAGCACACCCGCCCACATCGCTCAATACCCACTACCTCCCCCCAAGCGATGTCGCCATGTTTCTCTTACTTTGTTTTACATATTGCATAAAGATTCTTCAAAGAGCACTCTTTGGCATTTTCGCTGGATGTGGAAGATTAAAAACATTATGAAGATTGTTCATATAAATATAGAAGAAGTGAACTTCTTGATGGAATTGACGCATATTTTAGAGTTGTTTCCTGCAACATTCGTGCAATCAAGGTACAAATCATTACAGTCGGTTAAAAAAGACAGAGCTAAAAGTATCGCTAGAAAGAGTGATCAATATTCACTAGCAATGAACTCTGCAACGAGAACGGTGTTTCCAACTTTTATTGATTACAACAATTCGTCAAAGATGGCAAACCGAAATATGTATTTGCTGAAATGACAGACGAAGAAAACATCAACTATTTCTTAAAGTTGTAGGGTTTGGATTGAGGCTCGCGAGCAGAGATCATGTGGAGATTTGTACATTCGCTATTCTATGAATTTTTTAGATTCCAATCTCTATAGATCTGGACTTTGCGTCCCCCACTTCCATAGCACAAGTCCCGAGCGAACGTCTTTTTAACAGTACTCGAATTTCCATTCCTAACCAATTCCTGTTTCTAATCAGATTCTGAAGCATGTGCTGATGGGGTGTTTCAATACGCAGAAGTGTGAGAATATTTCTACGAGTGGAAATGAAAGTATTTCTACGACAAAATATCAACCAAACAACACATGCCGATACGTGAGGCGAAAGTTGTGAGGCAAGACCCATTTCGATTGGAATTTTTTTAAACGTGTACATGGAACGCTTCCCGACTGCAACGAATCGATGCGAAAACGCGTCTGCATGCCGATGGCGGCTTCATTTGAACGCTATCCGCGGTAATGCTTTCGCAATAGATGCCACCACAATTTGCTTCAAGTTTTCAAACCTACCATTCGCACTTTTTCCGAGAGTGCATCAATTCTAGCGGTCGTTACATTACATCTCTGCCCTTCTGAGCTTCCTACCCATCTCTGCCTTTGCCTACTCTTTTTGTAAATGACACTACAACACTTCATAATGAGCTCCAAAAATCTAGATATGTTTGGGAGCAGAGGAAGATTATGTCACTTCCAAGATGGCGGCAGTTAACCTCTCCATCAGTTAAAAAATATAACTGACTGGGAATCCTCCGGCTTCATCTATTTCGATTATTGTAACCCTGAAACATTAAAAAACTGCTGTCTGTACGAATGCTATCAGAACATCAGATCTGCACGGTATCCTATTCCTTTGTTTTCGTTAAAAATAGTCCAGAAGTTCCACTGCTTGCTAGTGCAGTTCTCCGCTGGCACATTTAAAGAGCAAAAACAATGCGGCAACTTGCCAAGAATTCGCCTCGAATGAAATATTTGGCCCTCACGACTGCCGGATCATCCGATGCGTCGTATGTTGCGTCAGCTGGCAGTTGGTAATTTGCAAATTCGGGAAAATAAGTCTCAAGAAGATGTCGTTTCGATTTTATTTTCTCCGCCAATAAATCCTGCAATTGAAAGAGTGACGCATCGACAACACCGATTACTCACACTGTGGATCAGCTGTTCAAATAAACAATCAAAACATTACGCTCTCGAGTCAATCTTTGTCTGGCCTCGAATGGCTCCTCACAGCTATTCTGAAATGCACCGTCATCCACATTCATATACCTCCAACTTACACCTCAGGCATACTACGTTAATAACGCTCCCATGCCACAGCCTGACCTGACTCGAGGACTCGGTGTCTCAATTAAAAGTTGAGATCTGCTAGAGATATTACGATCACGTTTTTCAAAGTGCGCTTTGCAAATCACGTTTGTCCCCAGGCACATCAAAGCGGCAAGGCCTTTCCATGTAAGAAATGATGCTTAGAGGTATGCTAAGGCATCATTAGAGTACAAAACAAAAGTCTGGCATCCTAGCCTCCAATGTGGCTGGTTTGGATACAATGATAAGCTAGATTCTCATGTGAGTAGCCTCCAAAGGAAAGTAGACTGCCAAGTAGCGTTTACGTCGAAAGACTTGAGAAGACGCATCATGACATACTTGAGCTTTGCATAATCAAATATGACCTCAGCATGGTTCTGTTCAACGCAAACCATTTAAATAAGTGCAACCTTTCAGGTACCTTTCCATTACTCAAACATCGTACGCCTCTACAAACTATGCAACGTGAGGTTAGAGAAAAATACAAACGACATTTTAGCTAGCAGAGTCATCAGCTTATGGGATTCTAACCCGCAGTCATCCTAACACTATGTATCAGCGTTAAATAAATGATTAAATAAATAAATGTATATATATAACACTGTTGTGCATTAGGCTTATAGATGCTTTCAATGAGAAAAAGAAGCCTGAAATTTTTTTCGCCACATCTATTCGCAATATTCAACATTTTCTCGTTCCAACCTTCCAGCAGTTTTTTACCCAAAGAGGCAAAAAACACCTCTCATTAGTATCCACAGATGCAGCCACTAATGAAGAAATATATTCTAAAGCTGCGACCGAGGGTCGTTTTACTTTTGCTAACCCTCTCACAAATCCATAAAATGTTGGCAACAACCGCACCGATCCAATTTTCTTAATCTTGCCTAACGTAGCCGTCACTGCCTCTCTTTCTTGCTATATTTTTGTCATATATTTGAGGGCCAACAAATCCCTACGACAGTTCTGTCACGAAATCTCCTTACGGACTGGTCAGCCGAATAGAATAGAACGTCACCCAATGCACAGACAGTTCTAAATACTGGCTCTCTACTATAGCTGCGATACTTCAGCCCGTTGGGATAAAGTTCACAACTCACTGTTCCACAAAACAAAACGAAAATGTTGACAACGCACCTCCTTGAATCTTTTTTCTTTGAATATGGCGACGGAGATATCAGGAAGGTTCAGCCAACAATTTCTCTTATTTAGATATTGGGAATCTACGTTTGAATCTGGCCAGCTGAATAAAAGAGCTGGAAACTTTTCATCTCCGTCTGCTCTAAACAGAAACCAAATTCAATGGTTAACGGTTGATAGCCTAGCCGAAGAAGAGTTTCCTCCGTAGTAAGTACAGTGTATGCCATAATGTATCATGTTGGTAAACAGCAAAGTGCATCACATTTAGAGGCTTGGAGCGTGTAAGCGTAATCCAAAATTAATTCACAATCCTTGGCTTTCCGTCTTATTTACAATGCAATCAAAAACTGCTTCAAGAACGATCCACAAAACGAAAAGCGATTTTTGTCTCAAAAAAGAAACTGAAGTTCGAGTTGGGAGAAGGCCGGTCTGATCTTTAAACCCCACTTCCACCCCCACTCCCCTTCTTCGTGCAATTCATACATCTATGCCACTGTAGCAGCTTTGATGTGAATAGCTGATACAGAAGTTTATTCTTGAGTACTATTAAATAATGAATTCACAGGTTTCGTTGATAGACTGTGGACTCAATACCAGATGAGGAAGGATGATGCGACGCTGAACACTGCCATAAAGACCGCTTTTTCTGTTCATCCAACAAATGGCAAACAACTGCATAAACGCGCTATGCTACTATAGAAAGAGAAAATACTCCATATATCTCATCTGATGCGCGAATACCGTAGAATAAAATGCACCATATCCGTGAATAATAAAATGCACGCTGTCCTTTCAGCTGTACTGATCATTCGGTGGAAGATAATACATTAAGGCTACGCAAGGCGAACTCGGCAAAAAATCAGAAAAATAATCGACTTACTTGCTTGTTCAAAAAGAGGATCACTGAGATAGTTTTGAGCCAACGATTGTTCCAGATGTTCTTGAAGAGCGCCAGCGACTCTTTCAAGCGATTCTGGGTGGCATCTTCCCACAAAACTAAATTGTATGACGAACTGGCACATACGAAAATGATCGCTGTAACGTCGTTGAAGCACTGAATCCATTTACGACGTTCATCCCTTTGGCCTCCCACGTCGAACATACTACAATAAAACGATTCTTTTCACTTAGCATACCTTCTCATGCACATCAATCCTTTTGTTAAAGTGTTAAAGTGCACAACAGCACATCCCATATGCAGAAAATTTTATGAAGCTTCAATGTCATATACGAGGCAATCAAATGCGATAACCGCCTACGAAAGCCAACTCTCATCTTTCCCTAAACCATCCACTGACACTGATATAAGCCCACTTCCCATTAGCCCACTTAACCGACATCTCATTTGCTGCATTACTTGTAGCAGCCAGATATCTGCCACAACATTCCATATTATTTGGTAATAGAAGTTATGCCAATTCAAGCTTCAAAGGACGTTATCTAAGCATAAAAACTCTGCATACTGTATACAGCATTTAAAAAGAACGGTGCTTTAGACACGGTGTAAGATAGAAAAAAGTAACACAGCAAGTGGATGCTGTGCATGTACGATCTGGTTCGATGCTTCCCCGTTTAGAAGATTGCCACGGTTGGGTACCTCACCAAACACAACTAACCTCAAATCTGGTTGTAGGCAGCGTGTATGGACATGCTCGATGATTTGGGTTGGGTGGGGAAATGATATTCTGGTTGGGATGGTGATTCCCATTTTCAAGCTTGAGTATGAAAATGTTTATTTCTAATCGCTAAAGCACCATCTCTTATTTACATTGTAAGCCCTTTGATCTATGAAACAAACAACATCTACTTAAGCCAAAATCACGGAAGGAGAAACTCTTCACGAAAAAAGACTGCACTTTTGTTGTTAATTTCTTCAGTGCAACCTAATATCCGAGAAGTGTGGCAGCCTGAACTAAACAGCAGCTCCTCTTCTCCGATTTCAAAACTCATTCAACAGTTGGCATCAGTGACAAGTGACTCCGACAGGACTTCAAATCCAGTGTTTACTCCGTAAAATTGAGGGACCGCTTTCAGCTCCGATCCCGAAAAACGGAAAACTGACCCTGGAAAAAAAAAGGAAGGACCAATTCGCTGACTCGCATTCTTCTTGGAACAACGTTGCCACTTCGGGGTGTTAACTGCGAAGTCGATCTCGCGCTGACTCTTTTATGACTTTATTTTTGCGGCGACAATATAGCACCTGCTTTCGATGTTATTTACCGAGGACTGAGGAATGCGAGAAGAAATGTTATATGGCATGTGTAATAAATGCGTTTGCAGGTTGCAACCAGCTGAATCGAATGAATATTCTATGAGGGAGCAAATTTTTCGACGTCCTTCTTTTCGACGGGGAAATGCAAAAAACTCCGTAATTCTGAAAAATTCTCTAGAAGAGTAAGAAGAACTGAAGAGGAACCAAAGATTGAGGTAGTGCAGGAGTGAAAAGCAAAAAAGAGGAATCGCAGGAAGAAGAACAGGGACTACTGAATTACTGGTTGAGAAAGAGACATCCTAAAAACTTTCCACTGCAACAGATAGCAGGCATTAAATGAAAACAATGAAGAAGCGAGTTCAGAGACGGAAAATAAGCTTAGCTAACAGAATACTGAAAAAAGAATGATGAAACTAGTAATGGAGGAATGCAAATTTCACAACTGAACCACAACGAACAGCTCTCAATCAATATCATTTTCGGGACGCTAGGAGATACGCCGAAATTCACAGTGCAGTTTGGGCGTTTTTACTGGAATTGGAAAATCGAAGTAACGCGTCCACGCTCTCTAAAAGCATTCGTTCATTCTCGAGGAATTTCGGTGAATAAGATCGATGTTTAATTTCATCAATTTGCGGCATCAATGGTAACGATAAGTTAAAACTCTAAACCTGTACAGCTCCAAATAATGAGCAAGTATTTTTCAATAGCACCTTAATGTCTACATTGCTGAAATCCGACTGCTGCTAAGAATTCGGAAGTGGAAGCACCCTAGCTAACTGCTTATATGATTACACACCGTAACCACATTCCTTTCATTATCAATTTACACGTTTGCGTCAGTCCTCACAGAATTCTGAGCAGATGCACTCGATTTAATGGCTAGACATGAAGGTCACTGAAGGTATCCGCTTGTGCCACGGACCTTGTGTCGTTTGCATGGGACGGTGATTATAGAGGGAGCGATCCCTGACAGTTTTAGGAGTGTTAGGTCATCGCTTGTTCTGTGGCTGCATATTATGATGAATTTCCGGCAAAAAAAAATTAGAATATGGGTAACTGGAAGGAAACTTTCACTGAAATTTATATGCCGAGTAGTCCAGTAATATTAGATGCTTTAAGTGTTATGTAAGTTTGAATGCTTCATGTAATATGTTCACTTAGATCGCTTCAATACGCCATTATAGTTCTAGCAATCGTAGCTGCTGTGCTTCGAAATGAAAAGCAACCGAACTGCGATGCGAGGGAAGGGTGTCGATGGGAAGTCATGACGACAAAATATTAAAGAGATATCAACCATGCCAAAGGTTCCACAAAAGTGATGGAGATGAAAACTCGCAAATCACCTTTCCCTGTCACCTTTGCTAAGGCTTCCGGAAGACCACTGGTTGATTATGAGTCCAGGAACTACAACATTTCTGCAATCAGAAATTATTCAATGAGTTTTACTGCCACAGTAAAAGCAGCTAGAAAGGGAATTTTTCTTTGCTACCACTCGCATTATTAAAGTCTGGTACTACTTTTACTGAAACCAGTTGCAACCACCTTTAGTACTATACTGGTACAACCCTAGCGCACTTCCTCTGTCATGTTACTGCTACAGATGCTACTCTTTAGCGGTACTAATGACAACAGAACTAGCACTGCTGGCATTACTGACACCAATAATGGTGGTATGAGTAATGTTGTAAATTGCAGTGCTGCTATCAGAAGAAAGTATTTATTGGACACTGTTAACACATAGTACTGCCAAGGTTAATTATTCCCAACTAACAAGTAGCAGTAATAACTCCGGCTCTTAACTACTTCCACCTTTGTTATTATTAAAACCTGATGTTACTGCAAAATGCAATTAATTGTGGAGCTACAAACAGTGTGGCCGTTAATTAACACTGCTACCAATTCTTCCTGCACCAGCAGTAACACCAGCACCGCTGGCACTAGTATTACTAGACTACTATCACCATTTGCACAATCGAATGCTCCAGCTCGAGGTTTGAGCAAAAAAATATCGGTAGAGTCGACATTTTCGGGAAGCCTCGATTTGCAGAAGCTACTGCGCGATCACAGCTGGGCACATTTCATTTATGGGTTTGAGTGTACGTGAAAAACCATCAGAAACTCTGATGAACAAATAGGTTCTGCCTCACTCTAGTTCTGCCTCACAAAACGATGGAACAGATTCTCCAATGACTCTGGTTTCAGAAAACAAGAAAGTCAACCTTCGACCTAGCCTTCCCCGACAACAAGCTGGCGCATTTAATTCTGTTCCTAGCAAAGAGCCGATCCTTCAAAATCAATTGCAAGAGTCGCTCACGGCACTTTGGCTCAAAAGCACACGCAAATACACATCCACATATTGATTACTGTGACGAACAGTTAGCCGACAGCAACGCCCAACTAGACAGTGAGAAATTAAATATCAATTCATGTTTACCACCTATACCATGAATTCTCTCATCTCCCCTAACCTCCCGTTCCCTCTCCAATATGCGCCTCGTAAGGTCATCCCAAAGTATTATCACTATCAAATTTAGAGCATAAAATGCGGATGGAGATGAATAAACAATTCGTCAGTGTCACCGCACTTTGGCTCAAAAGTCTCACAGACGACGTAGACAAAAAAAAAGAAATGTAACAACTCCAGAGATAACTTCGCGAGTGCACCAATCCGACCAAGAAAAATTCGCCAAAACTGCAGAGCGGTTCACATTTTCAACAAAAAACGGCCTACTTGAGGAACTTTAACGCCTTAAAATTTGTTCTGAGCTAAAACCGTACCTTCGATAAACACAGAACGGAAAAATTGGCTTTCATTCACGGTGTTTATCGTCACTGAAGCGCTTCATTTTAAATAACAATAATACATCAACAAACTCAAACTGCTATATGTCTCCTATGCAGTGAAATATGTTCACGGTTCAATCTACAACGTGGCGGACTTTAATGTCAGTAAACAGTAAACAATTTGGAGCCGACTTCATTATGACACAGCATTGCGTTCAACTGAAAATTAATTCAAAGACCCTTTAAGCTATGTTATACTAAAATATAATTTGGGAATTTTTCTGCGTTCACATAAAACTATGCAGTATCAGTCATAATAAGACTGAAATTTTATGAAGTAAAGAAACGAGAACGCATTGGAGAATCGATCAGAACAGCTGTTCGCTAAATCGTTGCTTCAGTAAAGGCGACAAATCGACGCACAGCACACTTCTTTGCTCGAAAGACAACAGAAAACGATATTACTCATTAAACGTGTGAATAAACGAACGTTACTCATTTTCACAACCTTTTATAAGCTTATAGTTTTTATCGACATCAGATAATATTACATATTTCTATGGAATTTTTTCCATGTAAAAATATCCTTTGAAATTCGAATTTGATTTAAAAAATTGCATAAACCGAAATGCTCCATCTGGACAAGTCTCAAAGGTTTTCACGCTAATAACATTTGCCATTCTGAAAACACTTCGGGCGAGGACAACAAAGTAGTTGCCGACATGAATAGCGAAAAATTTGCGCTTTTAGAGTACTCTCTTTCGAATTTTTCTTCGGAGATTTTTATGATCTCAAACTACCTAGACAACCTCCTCATCCTCTTCCGTGTCTGACTGCTGTCCTTGAACTATAGGCAAGAATTCTTGAAACTAAAATGTGATCTCTGCTCTAATCATGAGAACGATGAAACTTGACGCTATTTTCATCGAATCAAATGTCCAAGTTTCATTTCCCCCTTTCCCAGCCTCATCGCTCCTCGCCCTTTAATGTTCATCCGAATAGAGAAGTAAACTTAGAAACAGCACTCACATATGTCCGGCAAATTCTGCAATTGCCAGTTTTCTAGATCTGAGATGGAAGCATAAGATAAACGATGGCATCTATATAGACCGAAGATGCACTTCACCGAAGTCAGAACGCAATTACTAGCATCTCTCTCATAAGAATTGAAAAGTCTGAATCACTATCATAACTTTCCCGAAGATTGTTAGGTCATTCTAATAACTAACGAAAACTGAGAGATCAGCGGCGGAACTATGATTTTAACTGAGTTGAAATGGCAGGAATTACTGCACTGTCTCCAGTTTTGGACACACTTGGATAGGATCTTTGCTAAATGCACAAACAATCCTGCGAATCGTTGCAATTAATAAAGCGACCTAACCTTTCCGTCTGAATCCAAGATTTTTCAATAGTTTTATAAGATCGTTCGAAAATCACCATTGCTACGTTTCCAAGAGGCATCTCAAAGCCATTGGCGCATTTCCAGTCTCGAAAATTCAAAACACTCAAATGACTCTTATGAGAGTAAAAAATTTCTTAATTTTCGCTACGTGGACAACTGGAATGAATGATGGTGAAGAAAGCTGAGTAAACTGCAAGGATCTACTATAAGTGGCTTTATCAACAGCGAATGAATTTAACGTCAACATGGAAGCACTAAAAACTTATACTATAATGTGGATGGGAACAACGCCGTCGATCATATGGAACAATTCGAGGACTTGCTTATCAATCACGTTTGGAAGTTTTAGAAAGATATCACTTACGTGGGAGTAAACGCTAGAGCTAGAACTTGGTGAATTTCGCTATAAAGAACAATATAAACACGCTATAAATACCACAAACCGTAACAAAAACAAAACGTTACGAGAAAAGGTGGCTGGGCCAAAATCATTAGACTTGTGGACGAGAATGTGTAATGGCATTTTAACACGAAATTCCGACAAGCTGAAAACAATTTAATAAACTTCTGAACTTTGAACTGCGACTGCAGCATTGGAAAATTCACTCAAAAATTATCTGGAAATCAGTGGTCATCGTACTTTTACGGGAAGATGCGGTGACTTTTGTGAAGTCAAATATTATGATGGCACACAACTGTTTCAACAGACCGTTTATTCAGCTATCGCGGTCTATATTTGTGAAAGAGCTACAAAGTGGTTATATCAAAACATCGATAAAAGACCAAAAATATACTTGGGAAAGTGAGTGGGTGTAAATTTTTGGCAAAAATGATTAACAATTGGCAAAAATTTCGAATATGAGAATTCTCAGACTGTAAAAGCGAAGAGAAAAAACGATCCATATATGGGATTCAAAAAATTTTTCTTCCCTTTCATTTCATTTAATTCAAAAATCGCGTCGAAGATCACTAGTGTGGAAATAATCTTAAGTGAACGAAATGAATTGCGCATTCGAATCCATACTCGTTTTTAGGGGACCTCTGTCACAGAATGTAATCCGATTTCTGGATACAATGAAGAACCAGGGAATTATTTTCGACCACTACTTCTAGGTTCAGTTAAAGCAACCACGGTGCACATCTCTCGTTTCTGAAATGAGTAACTAACTGCTTCGGCAATGACCCCTAAAATGTTTTATTTCATTTAGAATATATGTTAGCAATTTTAGAAACACTAACTTAAATTTCACCATTCATAAACACAAAAAAGTATAAAGTGTAAAGCTCTACACGAAGCGTAATCTCCAATGTAACTGAAATATCGTTTACAAAATCGTTGCACCACTTCATCAACATATGCTGCTGTTCACTGCATCGATTAGATCGCGGTCACAAAGACAGCCGAAAATTTCAGTAAAATTCGATGATGATCAATGCCAACAAGCATCGTTGTAAAAACACTAAGCAGCTGTTTTCATAGAAAGACGATTGGTCATGAGCAGCGCTACTAACGGGATGTGCACTGGCTATATCAGTTGTTATTTTCAAATATGCCTTACTCACAACTTAATTATTAATTCGCAGCTCCTCAGCTCCTTACTTACAACCTCAATAGCTTATTAATTCGCAACTACATGATTGAGGATGAACATATAAAAGCAAAGAAATACGAGCGCAAGGCAGCTTTACTTTTTCCATCAATTTCAAAATGGATGCATAATCGAAAGAAAGGTGAGCGAAAACACTCAGATATTTCGCTACGAGATAAATGAAATAATTTAAGTGAAAATTATAACAGATCATAAATTCTAACGTGCCGATTCCTTCGACATCAAATATTTGAAATATTTTTAGCACCGGATTAAGTATCGCTTTTAGCTGTCGTAAGTACGAATATCTGATACTGCCACTGGCATGTCAAGGGATACACAACAGCATACGCTGCCAAAATTCGCAAAATCGGCTAACTGAACCATTATGCTTTCCAATTCAAATTTAGCTCACTACAACACTTGCATAAGCATTCAAGAAAAGCCCGCAAGCGTTTACTGCAAACGAGCAGAGAACTGTACTAGAGAAACTCGCAAGATACGCACTCTTTTCTTCTGCTTACCTGGCCAACTAGTGTCGCAATATAGCAACAAACCATGGCGTCCCAAATAATAACAGCACCTCTTAATTAGTTTGCATACCGCTCGCACAAGTACTTTACAGAATATTTTGTGCAAGGCCCCGACGTATAATGTATAAAGAATTTAAAATGTCAGTAAAAGTAGTGACTTCACGATCAGAATCAGCAGCAAAAATGGACAGCATAGACATGGAAGCTAGAGGAAGTTACTTAGGTGGTAAAGTTAAGGGAAGTTATTGGATTTATTTCCAAAGCTTCAAGAAGAAAAGCATTTTTCGAGCAAATTTCGGTTCGCCTTTCCCTTGTCAATCATTGAATGTACAGAGTAACGGATTTCTCAACGAACAATTTCAAATCGATATTCCACTGCGCACAGATATCTTTTCTTTAGGATCGCGGGCAGCGCCTTCCAATCACAACGCGGACTACTTGTGAGAAGGATATGTCGTTTTCATTATACGCTTACTATTGAATGTGATTGTATTTCCGGTCAAGGGATGTTTGAGGTGTGCTCGTCGGCGAGCAGCAACCAGTTGAAAGCAGTGAGGGATGCTGAGATTGTGTCTGAGTGCAGTGCGGTCGATTGTGATTGAGTGCGATGGCAACTAGTCTGCGAGTGTTGTGTTTGTTGGCTGCACGTTGTTCTAGATACGAGTGCAACGTGCTCGCCTCTCATTCTGCTCGAGGGGGAAAGTGCGTCGGATCACTTTGAAAAAGCGATGAATGGGTGCGAAAGCGCAGCGCAAATAGAGCACCGTGTGCCGTTATTTTAAGGTGCATATTGACGAGGCGGCTATTTTTAGCTCGACGAAGCGGCGCAAACAGCGCTCTATGACGTGGCGGTGCACTCATATCAGCGGGATCGTCCTCTTCACGGTCGCGCGCATCGTGGCGCCGATTATTGCGAACATCGCCGCCGCCACCATCATGTATCGCCGCTCGCCACTGCCGCTTCGCGGCGGCGACCACTGCTGCAGGTGTGCTCGCCCATACACCAAACACGAGAGTCTATCGTTGTCTGCTTGCGTTGAAAGTGCACTAACTCTTTGCAACTGTTGAGGCGTAAAAGTACTCGAAATCTACAGACATGGAGTTAGAGATCCTGAACGTGATGTGCATTTTACGCAAAAAAAACAACACGAAGGCAAAACTGATGTGCCAGCGTGTACTTCTAGCCTCAATCACGTGAAATTGCACAGTATAACGTAATAAAACAACAGGAAAGTTCATGGTATCACGAGCAAAAGTGCGCGTTTCAATTGACAACCTCTTCGAGATCACTGGCAGTAAATCTGTATAGATATTCCTGCAGTCGTCAAACGATTTCGCGTTCTCTTTCCACCGCAACTGACAGCACACAAAAAAGTTCGCGAAGCAGTCGGTCGATACAATCAGTCGCTTTAGAAATGTGAACGACAAAATTAGACGGAAAATGTTTTCCGAACTTAAAACACTCCAGTTTTTATCACAGTAGGGCGATGAATATGCTTATACATATGTGATAAACGCATTACGCGCTCGAACACACTAACAGAAAACACCTAACACATCTACTGTATAAACACCTGCCAGAAATATCTTCGAAATGATACGCTGAAAATATGCAACCTATTCGGCGGCGTTTATAGCTGCGCATTTGACAGCCTGCCGCCATGGAAAACTATATCTGACAATAACAATTGTAGAAAAAAGTGGCACGTCAGACCTTAACACTAGGGAATTCAAAACACACAATAGTAAAAGTCGTTGAGACCATTCCCACCCACACTTTTAAACGCATATTTGCGCTTCTACTTGCTCCCCACCGGTTCTATATACTGATGCTGAATAAAATGACGGCTAGGATTGAAACCGAAACTGAATTAAGGAAATATTCCTTAAAGAGTGTACAAAACATGTAAACTAGAAAAAACACAACGGCCAAATTCAGTTATTCAGCAGCTCAAAAGAAAGAACAACCAAGAACTCCAGAAATATGGAATGAGTCGCGGCAAAAATTAATTCCGCTTTAGAGGTGAACAAAACTTTCAGGAGTTCAGGCATACACGAACAAAGCCTCCATCATTTTTTAAATTCAAGAATAAACGCTATGGCGATCATTTCTGCAATCAATGACGTTACCGCTTAAAAAACACTCGACCAGACTTAGTGCAAGAGTTCTGGTCGATATTAAACAGACTTCCGAATTGCAGAATGAAAAAGATTCGACGAGAAACAACCTGCAACGATGTCAACCCATCTATCTACGGTCGCACCAAAAAACTAGTTAATATATCATTTAAATGAATTTTCCAGACATTTTTACAGCACTGCCTGGATGGAAATTCCGCACAATCCGAAAAAGAAGATGAATAACACTGCACATCCTAAATATCAAATTCAGTGCGGTACTTGAAAAGAACGAAATCTCAGAAAAGGTCTTTCGTGAAAATAAAAGTTGTCAAAATTCCTACTTAACTGGTCCTTTTTGTCCTTTTGAAAACATATCACAATCTCTCAGATATTCCCATGTACAAGCAAAACCTGGCATGATATACCCACTGTCTTGATAGAGTTTTCCAGGATAAAATCTAAAGTGAAAAACGAATGCGGGAGATAAGACCTCATATCAAACAAACCGGCACTACAAAATGAAGAAAAAAGAGTGAACGTTAACATGAGTACAGCGACACACTGTAGGGTTCGATGAGAAACTCTTTCTGCGGAACTAACTATTTTGAGAAAGAGAAAGGGAAGAAGGGCCACTACAAACGAGAACCCCCAGAAGAGAGAAGAAAAAGACTAAAAGGGACCCTTAATAACGATATGGTGTCAGAATTATTGTAAACAATAATACGTTCTCCACTGCTCCTACAAAAAAAAAGAACAGTAAAACAGCTTCAGCAATCTGAATGCATTCGTCAAACTTCTTACATAGCGCTGGAATGATGAGAGGTGCAATAAGATGACAAACTGGCATAAAAATGGTCAAATAAACTCCCGCCTACGCCGTTCTTCAAACAATGCCCAGAGGCGCGTTCACTTTTATGGGGAAAAGCCATTCACCTTTGCAAGCAGGCAAAACATTTTTTGAATATACGAATATATTCCTTCAATTTGGAAATATGATGATAAATTGCGAGTCTCAACGATGGGAGCCAAAACAACAATGACATCGAAAAACAAAGCGCTTAGGACGACGTCTATGGAGTATAATCGAGAAAACAATCGACCATTTGAAAATCGAATGAAGCGTACTCAATTCTTGTTGTTTACGCGTGAAGGAGCGCTAAGCAAAGTATCATATATTTTCGGATAGATTTGCTAGGAATTTTGATTTTCTTAAGATTTCAAAGGAATAAATGGTATCGACAAGAATAACTAAGAGTTTCAGAAGTGCGAGCTATACTCAATAGAACCTGAACATCTCTTCATGGGTGCTACAAAGTAGAAAATAAAAATTTGTGGATTCAACTGACATCTAGCATTAAATTCATAGCAAGAAAATGGAAAACAGGACACTGAGATGCATTTTTTAAAATCCAGATCAAATAACGATATATGCTTTCACGCTGCAATTTCACTCGTAACGCATTTCTTCGCAAGTGCATAACTACAGTGGCTTTCCTCCCTCCTTTTCAGCTTCCATACGTGTAAGCAAAGCTAATTCTTGCAATGGTACAATCACCTATCTAACGTTATATCTCCTGCGTGTGTCCTTCACTTGCACTGTTTATGACCTAAGCACTGTTGTTTTATACAAATTAATTGCCATAAATGGATTCCTCGGCAGTGCACAAGCGAAGGAAGTAAACATCCAGTGGAGAAGTATTTGTATTACGCCAGTGGAAAATGAGAAACACTCCATGTCTCCTATTAAAAAAAATCAATGAGAGAGACCAAACAAATCGTACAGTACAAAAAAAAATGCATCTGTGCAAACCAGTGAGGAAAAATTTGCATCAATGACGAAAAACTGTAAGTAAACTTACTGAAATCGCACTTTATCGACTTCGAACTTCGTTTCGAAAATTCCCGTGGTCATAACACGACAGCGTAAAATGTCCTGAAATATACGGCATTCACCTGAGTGAAATATTCACATATATATATTTGTCGTAGCTTTGGAAAAAAAGGAACGCTTTAATAGCGTTCTCAAACGCTGAGCATAAGTGCTGATGAAATGGTTCTAAAATATGATACTGATACAATATGATATTTTGGAATTTATATTCTTAAGGATCAACATTTAACAATAAAACCTATCATCTTTTCGACCAAAAAGCTAATAGGAAAATATGAGCGCGATTTGCAGACAGCTTCTCATCTGAAGAAAACTTATATAGTTTCACAACTGAAAATTCATAGAGCCAACCAGCCAGGTAACCAACTCAAGGAATCCCTATACGAGGCGATTGTTGTTACTCCTGTAGTTCTATACCTATGAAACTTCTGGCCAATCAAATTCTCCAAGGTCGTATTTCCCTTCATCTCAGAATTGCGTTAACGGTATATCCATTCCCCAAGAATTCATCCATTTTTAACCAATGCGCAAAACATTCCCATTCATAAGCACTTAATTGATATTTTGATGTGGAAACATGAAAGCGTCAGGAAGAGCACGGAAAAGGAGGTGTACAAGAACTGCGAATTGCATAAAGGCTCCACTTTTTGCGCAGCCCGCATAAAAGATTTGAGATTCTATACTAGCAAATGTGTTAATGAGGAGAGGTAAACGAAGTATATACAGCACGGTTGCTGCCGTAAAGAAGAATTGACCTGTTCGGACGGGTTGTAATCTGCTTGCCGAATATCGGCTACTTTATCCAGAAAACTGAAAAAAAAAATTTTGGTGTTTATATGAAAGAAAACGATAAAACAAAAACAGAAAACGTCGTAGTTCTCCTTGCAAGAAAACAACAATCATTTCAGTCTCCATCCCTCATTTCGGTGATTCAACGAAAGTTTTATGCTCAAGTAACACGTTGCATGTAACCAAATTAGCACTCACTGTCCAAGAAAACTTATGTATTCTCTCGTTTCCTCTCTCCCCCTGTCTCATATTTTATAAATAAAAGGCTAACAAATTCCGTCCCCAACAACAATTGTTCATTGAAACTATAAACTGTTTTTTAATGATGCAAAGCACTTTTCATCGCAACATTGAACCTATATCCAGAAACTCGCTCAACTTTTCAGAGCTTTTCATTCAAATTTGGATTTTTGTTTCATTGTCTTCGATAAATTTCTGCAAAAAGCAAACAACATAAAATGAGTACTGGATGATTCGAAGGTTAACTTACTTCAGTATATACTAATAACTATGAAGCAAAATTTTAATGCACCACTCCCGTTTTTATGGTGAATTCATTTACTTTCAATAAAACAAACGAGCGACTAATGAAAGTGCTTAAGGAAATAACAGAAAAGAACGTCGTTAAATGCAAAAAGTGAAGAAAAAATAAGAAAACGTACTATTTAGCACAGTCTATTAACTGATATTCATTACTCCTTTCATAGCAACTCTGTACACCTCGGTCAGCCCAGCACTTTTCAACGTGGTCGTAAAATATCTGCAAAATAGAGATATTAAGGCGTTTCAAATCGGAGCCGCAAAAAGGAGGTGAACCAATGCAAATATATGAGCATGCTGAGTCAAAAAGTAGACTGCATATGATCGAACGTGCACTAATTCAAAAATAAGTATAGCAAACAACAGGTCCCATCGAGATATCAATAGTAATAAGTTATATCAACAAACAACGAAAATAATGGCGATTCGACGAAGTTTTTGGTGTTAAGTTTGGTTATGAGATCAGCAATTCATCACCGCAATATGCCACTTTCTGCACGCCTCTCCTCCAATACTGATAGCCAATGGAACGACAAAGTGCAATTTTGGTGATATTAAATCCAATAAACACAAAATTAAGAGTGAAAAAATACATTTGCGGCCGTTCAGCAACGTTTCAGCATACGACGATTAAAGTGTAGAACTCAATCCCTTCAAATAAACTGACAGAAATAGTTTTATCCACAGACGATCGGCTCATGCTTTATGGGGACGACAATGAGATATAATGGAACATTTTTCCAAAAAATCACTAGCAGCTGTTTTTTGCCTAACAATTAACAGATCAGCCTGGATTCACTTCCTAAGACCTCGGCTAAATTCCTTGAACGACTAGACCCACTCCACCTCACGTCTAGCTTTTCGCAGTGAAAAAAAAAATCCCACTGACTTTTGGATGGGAACACATTCGGCGACTGAGAGAGAAATAGAAGCATGAGTAGAGGAGCGAAAAATGATAGTCCACTTATAGAAGGACGACGCTCACAAAGTTCAGACTATCACCGTGCCAAGACGGATAAAAACTGCCAAACATGAACGAATGCTGGGTTATATAAAATTGGCAAAGCAATAACTTCCCTCACTGATGCAAAAAAAATGTCTTAAAAAGAGGGCAAAAATGGACACAAATCGAGAAAACATATGAAAAAGCTAGAGATAAATGTTCACCTCTGACTGTCGCTAACAGATCATCATCAAAGACGTCACCTTTAATTTCTTACAATAACTGATATCTAAAAATTAATGAATTTAACCATTTGAAGGAAAAAAAAAAAACACGGAGAAATGTGAAAATGGCATTTCTTCAATGTGATCTGTCAACCATCGCACACATCGCTATAATCGTTTAACCGCAAACTAATACAGTTAACTGCATAGAGGCGATAAGAAATTTCATTGTCGAAGTAACTGTGCAAGAAAATTCGCGTAGCGGAGATGTTTTATATATTATTTCCTCACCTATCAGTTCAAAGGGGGCTTCAACTTTTCACAGAGCACATAACTTTAGCTTAAACTCAACTCATCTTTCTCTCCGCAACGCCAGCGAAAGTTCAAAACATCGAAGTTTGATACGCAAAAATGAGGAAAAACTATCGATTTCGTCTAAAAGCAATTTTATTTTTTCATATTTTTGAGTCGCTAAATCAAATGGAATTAATAAATGAGACGGATATTCAGCATAAAATGCGTATCTTTATGTTCCTGAATTTGGCTCCACAATTCACTGCTTCAACGCACTCTCCACTCAAATAAACGTTCAATGAACGATACTATAGGCGGAGTGCAGCATCAACCTTTTTTCGATTCTTCAATCAGAAAAAGTGCTTCGAACGTCAATTAACCCAAAACGCTTAGCGAATATTCTCACCATAAGATGAAAGGAAAAAACAGCAGTTGGAGGGCACTTATTTAACTTTTCTTTGGAAAATTTGATCAGCTGAAATAGTGAAATAAAATGAAAAAAACGGCTGCATAGAGAAAATATAAGAACGAGTACATTTAATTTCCAGTCTACATTGCTCTAGATCATTACTTAGTGCGATGTATTTCTTCAAACCATAGGAAAATAGTTTAATTTTACGAATGTTGCTAATTACTTCTTAATTACGCCTGTTTTTCTACAAAAAAAGGATGATCCCGATCTTCATTCTAAAGGTTGCACTTCGTTGCTGCACCAACCGAGGTCGACTTAAACTGTCCCAGGTGTTAGCAGCACGGCTCAAAACGCTAATTAAGAAGGACAGCTCTTCATGTCCAACTGTTTTGACGTGGAACGAAGAGCCGACGAAATTAAGGCCACAATTCCTACTAAAATCAGTCAAGGTTAAAGCGCAGGAACACCAATAAGCACGCGTTGAATTGTCGCACAGCAAACACTCAAAAGCGTCCATTCAATACTAGAACCAGACATGAAACGAGAAGTGGAAAGCATCATAGTCAGAGAAGGCCAAAAACGATATAAGCACGAGTAGATAAACCTTCTAGTAAGCTGTTAGTGCCGCCTATGAAGAAGGTCCTCCTCCCCTCATTCAAGGTACAATTATGGATTGAAGGCAGCAGAAAACAAATAATTATTACACAGCCGAAGAAACCTGATGACATTCGGGACGGTGCTGAGAATATGCATGCACAATAAGAAAACTGACCGCCATCTCACCTAAAAAGCAACATAAGATCGCCGCTCTCTGCCTCATTGTAAAATGCTATAATAATGAGTGAAGAGAGTGCGGAAAAAAGACTGTCACGCCAATTGTGATAAATCGGAACAATGCTGAGCAAAAAAACTTTTATAAGCTAAAAACTTCAACTCTTCGCTGAAAGCCGTTGAAAGAAAAACAAAATGCATATCATTTTTCGGCTTTTCAGCACTTTTCGTAATGCAACTAAATGAAAAAAAAAAACAACATAAGGATCTATTTTCCAAAAATTTCCAAATGACGAAACGATTTTGCAGTTAATGGGGCATAATCCACGCTTTCTAAGTGACTTTCCGATGTGGGCAATCCAGAAAAACACTGCAAAACATTAAATATGCAGGCGAGAAAATTAAGTGCTTCCGGTCAAACACATTATACATATATGAGACATTCTCCTTAATGGAATCGAGAAATTACCTGGGGATAGTCGAAATCGGGTGCGCACGCGGTTGTCAGAAGGTATTCTTTGCTAGGCTCGTTTGATGGATCGTCCAACTGTACCGGGGGGTCAATCTCTTCCATCGCTTTCAATATTACCTATAATCAATGGAAACGTCTAAATATCAAAACAATAAACCGTACAACTGCTCAAGACATCGGATAAGTTGCCAAGTTCACGGATGTACATCCATCAGCAGAACTTTTAGGAAAAAGTTCTTCCAGAGTTATTTTTTGGTTATTTCTAATTGCTGATTACTAGAAACTTCGAATTCGCCTTGGTCACTATTTCCGGTGATATATCGGATGAAGGAAGAAAGTTTTAAGCTCCAGAAAAAGAAAACTTACTTCGCCTTCATTAGTAACGAATTCGTTTTAACCCCATTAAATAAGTTTTAACAAAGAACCCCAATAAAGAAGTTTCTCTCCGCAATTTTTAATTGCTCTTACCGTCAAGCATGAAAATGTGGCAGTGGCCGAACAGGTAGGACGCAAAATGCTTTTGATCTAAATAGCGAACATTTGTCTACCCGAACAATTTCACCACTACATAGACACGTTTTCAGCGCTTTCTTTATCCGAAATTTGCGATCGCTTCTTTCACTTCATCGATGGAGAACGACGAAAGAGAGCCTGAAGAAATTTCTGCACCGCAACGGTGTTCAACGAACGCACTTTTACAGCGATCTTCAAATCAGAAAAAACTTACAACGTTGCGATCAACGATACGGAAATTATCGCTTAATACTCTCATAAGCTTGGAAGCAAACTTTTAATTGATTTGCTGCACTGCGGTAAGTGTACCGATGTTGTATAGTCAAGTTTATTTCATTATTCCGATGAAATGAGATTAAAATAAAATAGCCTCTATCTATTTGCAATTTTAATATAGCGTTGCACTTGAGGTGTCGTTAAGTGATGCGACATTTTTGGATGTCAGTAGATGGGAAATCGGATGCATAAAGAAAAACAGCAAAAATGAAGTGCTTGCTGAAGCGGGTGAAAAATTGCTATGGGGGCGATTAGAGAAGTGGGAAAAAAAATCAGCGATGCACAAATAGGCTGCGGTGCGCTATACAGATGATTGCAGCCAATCTGTGCGGCGTGAATAGGAACACACACCGTCGCCGCACCTCTATTGAATCACGGACGTTCTTTCGGATGTCGCATGTCTTCTCCTTCTTTTCCCTCTCGCTGAATCCGTTGATGTGCAAGATGCGCATCTGCTTCACGATCGTGCTTTTGCCCGATTCGCCCGCGCCAAGTAATAGAAGACGGTGTGTGGCTCTTAACAGTTGTTTGTCCTTCTGCAACTGCTCCTCGATCTGCTTGTTCACCTGAAATTCACATCCTTGTTGTTAAATCATCACAAGAAAAAATACCTGCCAAGTCGGTCTCTGTTAAACAGTCTCCCCTCCACACGTTCATCTGGCTCTCCCATAGTTTTCTTTTCTTCCATTGTCACTAAGCAATGAATTGTTTCATGAGAACCTATCTCAATGAAAATTAGCGCTCAACAACAGTTCACAAAAAAGGAGAAAAGGTGAAGTTAAAGGGATATGTCCACAAATTACACGAAACATTTATATCTACCACCTATAGTCAACAAGTTCGCTATCAAATCGAACAACCATCAACATGGTGGCACCATCAACGACGGAAATTGAATGTTCCAAAGAATTCACCATGGATGAAAATTAGCGCACTGCTTCGCTACAGAATGCTATAATCGCAGTGAACAGAAGAACATATGAAAAAAAGTCATCGGCATCCTTCCGTTGGCTGTAAACGATGAGATGATGGAATTCACTGATAGCTTTCGCATTGGCTACCGCTTTCACAATACAAATAGCTTACGGTGGGAACACCCTAGTAGAATTATAATACAAAAGTCGACTAGAAATCTTCCAACTGCATCATTTGTGTTAATCAACGACTCCTACGGGTGGGAAACAATCGAAACATTCGCGCAGCACGACAACGGTTACAAGCGATATGAAAGATTTCATATTCGGTACCATTTAATCCATATTTGATGCGTGTCATGTACAAGTAATTCCGAATAAGACCCCTTGACAGTTCGATGCAGTTGAATGGTGCTATAACAGGTCCAACAAGCGCGCAGCAAAAGTGCATTGATTAGAGCGACCTCGTCACAACGAATGAAAAATTCCTATTTTCGAAGGAAGCAAAACTTATGACCAAACTTCAGTAATTAACTATCTTTGAGTACAAATGAGTTCAATTTAATAAATTCATAGGTGATCAATCACAAAGATCCTTTCGAAGGTGTTGCACTCTCCACATATTTTGAAACCATAAATGGGCCCAACTTTTGTGGATTGATCGGTAACTAATTCTGATTTGTTATTACTACCATCGATATATATATATATATATATATATATATATATATATATACGGGTCATACGTATAATAAGCATTCCTCTCAAAATTTCAGGATGTAAACCAACCAGAAAAAGCAAAAACTCCAACGTGAAATCTTTCGGAGTGTTTATCGCGCCTACACAGATTTAGTTCGATACCGTGATTGCAATGAGTGTTCACAGCATTTGCTTTATTACTTCAGTGAGGTGAGAAGGATCCATTTCGGCTTGGGAAATGACGTTAATAAAGGAAAAGGTGAGCGTTTAGCAAAGTCACCTAGAATACGCTAAAAATTCTAAGGGCTAACAGCGCCCACCGACCAAAAAACTTTTTTTCAAGTCGATATCGACCGGAAGCCGCGAAAAAGAAAACAGCAGAGGAAATTTGCGAAATTACTCTCATCGAATGGGTAATTTTTCAATGCTCAATCTTAAGCAAAACGGCGAACTAAAAATAGAAATAACCAACAGCATTGCAAACCGGTTCGCTCCTTCAAAAACGACACAAAAACTAGCGCACATCACACAAACTGAATTCCTATGTAGGTACATATTTCTTTCTTTCTTTCATCTATCAGAGTGCTATAGTAGTTTATATGTCCGAGTGGCATATTCGTTCGACCTGTAAACAACACTTGATGATTTCTATCACTTGCTTCGATATAGGCAAGAGAAGGTAAGCCTGGATAAGAGGTCCCTGATATTTGGCACTCACATGCAATGATGACATCAGATCTTAGAGTCGATTCGGAGTGAATAAAGGGCTATGCGAGCTTAGCGGGGTGTTTGGCAAGTGCACCGAGGGCACACCAGGTGATCGACCGCTGGCAGGTGAACGGGTGGAAGGGTAATCGACGAAGGGGTGCCGCAAGGGTGCGGGTACGTGGGAAACGGTGAATGAAGCACACTTACCTTTCGCTGTTCACGTTCTTCGTCGCCCACCGTGGAGGAGTGCCCTACCATACACCCCATAAGTCGCATCGCGTCGCGAGACGTCGCGAACTGTCGCTCTCGCTAGTGGGCCCTTGTCGCGCGTCTGATTGAACACGCACAGCACACAGCTCAACTCTCCAGCCCCCACTGTGCTCTTGTTCTCTCTCCTCGCCTCCTTCATTCTACTCTGCTTGTCTGCGCATTCTGCCATGATCTCTTCGGCTCTCGCGCACTCTCTCTTCTGCCTCTCTCATCATTGACACACGGCGCTTGTTGTGCTCGCTCCAGGACCGAGCGCGCTAATTCAAACAATCCATAGACTGATGCCACTCGCCTGGAGCACTGCACAAAGATGGATTCCCACCCACCTCCTTGAGGACCGTGCGCTAAGCACAGCCATTTACAGCGACATGTCGCGAACTCTTCATATGTTCGCGTCATGCCTTGCTCCATATCCATCTTTATACCGCGTACTGTTGGGCAAATCACCGACACAGACAGATGCGCCACTCTTGTACGACGTTCACCCTCACGACAAAGCTCACCCTAGAACTCCACGCATAGCAAAACGACGTTGCCTCTTGGAACCAAGTAGTAACTTGAACCGTGCAGTTGGGCGGTTTACAGTTCAGCGTCAGGAAGTCTATATGATATATGAAGAATGTGCACAGCAAAAATTTTAATTGGGCGAGGGGCTGCAAAAGACGTGCAGTCTCAAGAAACAAGCCACCGTCCCTTCCCGCCGATCTCCATACTCACCAGTGACAAGCCACTTACACCTTAAACCTGCACACGCACCTCCATCTCACAGCTCTATAAATATTCAGTCCTCACTGCAGCTGAACCCCACGTTCACCTTCCGCTTGTCCAATCTGTACGACAAGAAATATACTCCCGGTTTATGCTAACGATGCAGAGAAGCGACAGATATGTTCTAAGTGAATCAAAAGAAAAGAGCGGGTTGCAGTAACAACCTTCTGCTGAAGGATTACCTCGTAACTAGCATTCCTTAAAGTTGGGAAAAGTTGAAGAGTTGCAGTGGATGGATGATACGTATCCTCTTACATTAGCTTGCATTCATTGTCAAATTCATCGCCACTTTCATGTAATTTGGCTCTAACTATTAAAATAAAGTGAGGTTTTTATGGCAACAAACTTCCTCCAATTGTTGAGATACTCTTGCCAGGGTATTTTTATCCCCATTTATGCTTTCTCCCTTCCGTCATGGAGTGCGAAAGTATCCTGAATGAAAAACAAAAAGTTAAAAGGTGATAAAACAAACCATGACCAAATTTTATACCATTCCTAGATGCGTTAAAAGATAAAAGCAGAGTTTATCCCAGAACTGCTCAAGTGATGGATTTGAGTATTCTAAAGTTGCAGTGACGATGGCATAAATCAGTGGAAGAATGATTAGCAAAAAGCTCAAGTTCGTCACAAAGTTCCTGGACGCTGTAGGTTACATACGATGAGCTATTAATTTGAGAGGAATTGTCAGTGGAAAGAACCAACATATCTATCAGAATGGTGCTGCTTCTAAAAGGGAGATTTATTAGGAGGACTTCGTGTCCGAACTAAATAGATCGGCGATTCAAAACGTTATCATGGATCATTTTGAATCGCCGGAAATTCAGAGGATGCGAAAACGGAAAGGATAAGTTTGGTAGTATGATAGGTCTTGAATGTTAGGATCGTTCGAAGGAAAACCTCATAAATACACCATATTCTTTCATCGAAGCAGATTTATTTACATCCTGTTGCTGAATATATATTTGTTATGCATAAAGCATTTCATAATTACGTACGCATCTTTTCGTTAGTAACGATGGCAGTTGCGGCTCGTTGAACTTTTAATGAATCACTTAACATTAATAAAGCCATTCAATAGTCTAAAATAAAGGAGACACTGTTGAAAATGTCCATAAGATTGGCGCATTTTGCGCTATTTTTTGAGATTTTTCTCATTTTTGTTTTCATAAGCATTAATAAATTCGACTCTTAAGAAATAAAAAGAATTTCTATTTGGTGCTGCTTCTCTATGTATCTTTTCATCTACTTTCACAGTTATATCCTCCAACAAAGTGAAGTTAGTGGCGTTGATCATTTCGTGATAATTACTAATGATAGTCGTGGACCTGTATGTTCCACAACAAAAACAAATCGAATATTCCTCCCGAGGAAACGATGTTTTCAACTCATTTTTGCGCTTTAGATTTCCAGTTGGCAATCTATGCTGAGTGGAAAAGTGCGCAAACATCAACATGATGCCCGCACTAAAAATTTCTAGGCAATGAGGTGAATTGTGAGGGAATTCGAAGACTTGAAATAATATATTGCATCGATTTAAGCCACTTACTAGTAGAATAATCTGTGCTGTTCACTTCAGCCATATTCCGACTGAGTATGAGGGCGAAAATTCCTCAATTTCCGGCATCTTCAACGTTTAAAAGTTCACGAATATACCCTAAATTCCACATTACCTGCAAAAGCGCATGGGAAATTTAGACCATTTTATTCACGATGCCTAATTCAATAGAAACGTCATGCATTTTCAACGCAACGTCACCTCTACTGTCACATTGATATCAAACTTCTTCTCAGCCGTAACGCATAGGATCAATACTTTTAAATAAAGCTTTACGTGGATCCTTTGCAAAAAAATACAAAAAGCTTTAAAGATCCACTTTTTAGAGAATGCAGCAGATCAATGAAACTATCGGCATTCAGTGAATTTTATCGACTATTTGAAATAAACCCTTCTAGAAAATTCGGAAATTTGAAACGTTCAATGGAAATCGGCGAATGTATTAATCTACTGGAAATGCATTCTGGTCTGAGTGTTACGAATGGGTGGCGTATTTTACAGATCTGTTGCGACATCTACGCAGAGTATTGCCTCAAAACAGAGAGGTTTAATTCCGAATTGCTTTTCAATTTATTTGTGTATATAGGCGCTCCTTTAGCGGTGGAAATTTATCATTGCCGTGAAGCTCATCTAATGACATCCATTACAACCAGCAAAATTTTCTATCAACACTTTGAATTCCATAGCTAAAAAGTATAAAAATATGATACTTTAAGCATAGACTACGGTTTAAACTATAGTGGAAACGTCAAGATGGCTGTGGGCATAATCTCTTTACAGTGCGCTTGCCAATACAACTCCACTAAAGATGTAAATCTATCGCATACGATGATGTTGCACTCTTTGAATTTCTATTTGCCATGAAACGATAGTTAAGACTAAAATAAATGGAGTCGAAACGGTTTGATTCAACTAAAACAAAATGGTTGGCATATTATGAAATTCTCGCTTGTGAGGATTTCTTTAGTCTGGAGCACACGGAAGGCTTATTATTACAATAAGCAGTAGAGAACTTGTAAATTTATTCATCTTATAGTGATTTAGCCACTAAATGCTTCGTATAATTCGTATGATAATCGATTAGTAACTACGTTTTTGATACTAATAATCGCAAAGATATGATAATTTTAATGCTAAAAGTCGAAATTATTGAACTATAGAGTAAGTTACCTTATAAAGTTACTTTAGGAGTCAAAAAGTTCTACATGGTTTGTTTTATTTCTTTTGAGAGAGACGAAAAGAGCAGCAGCATTTAAAGTTACTCTCGAGGTTTTCACTTGCGAATGTTTCTCTCCGTTGTTTTTGTCACTATCGCCACCACATCATTTGCCAATTGTCGCTGCAGAAACTTGGCAACAATCAGTGTCAGAGAGTTTCCTTATAGTTAGTCGTATAATTTATTCAATAAGATATTTTATTATGAAGGAAGTTATGAAGTTTATGCAAAAAAATATTTTCGTTTGGAGCTGGATATAAAATCCACAAAAAACAACATTGGATTAATCGATCAAAAAAGGAACGCCCTAATAATCGCTCAAATTAAATTTTTATTCCTTTTTTTATTCCCAATGAAAATCTTAACGATGAAATAAATCAAAAATCCTGAATTCTTCACATCTTCATTTTCAGGATTTCTTCACATCCTCAAAAATCTTCTATAATTTAAATTATGGAAGATTTTTGTTGTGAGAGAGATTTGTTCAGCGTATGAAGCGTATGTTCAGCGTATGTTTAGCGATTTGTTCAGCGTTATGCGAGAGATTTGTTCACATCTTGAAAATGTGTGAGAAGTGTTTTATACGGGAATATATTCTCTAGAAATAGTTATCGCTTAATTTGAGATCAATTCTTAAGGAAATAATGTAATTAGCCATCACAATAAGGCGGCAATGATCGCAACTATGCGTTGTTTGAAAAAATACAACTCGCAACGATTGTTTGCGACTGCGATCGTAATCGTTCGTACCTTAACGAATCATTTTTGCAATGAGATTTTCTCTTAATTCGGCTCAATTTTACTCGGAAATGTGGATGGCGACCATTTTGGCGATCATTTTGTTGGTTGGAGGTGGTTGAGTGGGTTTTTGTTCGGCTTTTATTTTCTCATATATAGGCGGGAGGATGGAAGTTTATCTTATATGGACGCTTATGCTTATATAGTCAATTAAACATTGCATAGATTAATATAGATGGTCGTAATCTCATAGGCAAATTCACGTCTACGCATCGTTGTATTGTTTTTCGTTTAATGAACGATATAGAAGTGCATTCTTACTCTTCTATTCGGCGGCATAATTGAGTATTATGAGTTGCATCTACGCTATCGATTCGGCGCTAATCTCTTAACTCATAACGTTTTTCACGTTTACTATTCTTATATGTAACGTTCATGACATCTTTTATGTAAATCATAGCGCAAAATAATAACTTACAGCTCAATCTTGCTTACTCTTCCGTAACTTAGAAATCTCTCGTTGCGAAACCCGAATCTCTCATCAGCTCTTAGTAGATTTAATAGAAGATCGGAAAGCAATCCATAAAGATTTCTTATGGATTTGATCAAAAAAATTTTTTTCTTACTTTCTGTTTTCTACTAAACCTCTAAGAATAGTTGTCGTGTAATTTTCGATCTTCAAAAGTGGTTACTCTCTATCACCTAATGATGCTTAGTGACCTTTGAATGCTAAAAATCGCTTCCAGCATTTGCACGTAGTGCTGCGGCTGATAGAACCGCAATATCCGTTTGGCACTTTTCAACGTTATCACCAAGATCTCATATGATACCTTAGATGGTTGTCATGCCTTCGTAAGCGACTCTCGTAGTTTCATTAGGCGACAATTTTTGGACATCATTGATCAATCGAAGTGCGTGCTTTAGTTTAATTTTTGACTTGCCAATTTCCTATTTCGTATGATGGATGTTGAAAAAAGTGGTGATAACCGGGATTTTGGAAGTGTTCTCGAGCATCTAGTCAGTTCGACTCTTCAGACTGATGGGGTTGATTGTTCAGATATATTCGTCACATTGGGAGACATGCAGCGATCGTATCGGAGAACTTTTCTGCTAAGGAGAAGTGAGGAAAGCTTCACATTTTGTTGAGAATTGCGTTGGAATATGCAAATATACCTTTAATTCCTCTTCGGGACTTAGGAAGTTCAAAAATTTCCAACACAAAGTTAGATGAGTGGTCGGTCGGAAAGAGGGACAGTCTATGAAACTTGCACGCCGTTCGTACAATTGTGAGGCTTCAGATGGCCGAACAGTGCAGCCGACCGTTAGTCGGTCTTTAGTGAGGTGAATGGGAGAGTTATCGTTTAGCTAAGTTTCACTATAAAAAAAGAGTATATAGATAGAACGTGTTGAAACATGCGCAGAGATACGCGTTCTTACAACGTCTTAACGAAATTCGTTGTATAGTGATCGCGGGGATGTGTGGTTTGAACGAGTACAAATGTATGAGTGTCTCTATCTGAGGAGGTGATATCTCTCAGGAATTGATTTCAGAGGTGCTTCCCGTGCGTAGTTAGAGCGCTAGTCGGCAAGCCCGCCACTGTGCCATTATGCGACGATACGTTTCATGAATTTGCTGGTGCCATCAAATGTTCCACCCACATTTTGTCTTCGTATGATAGACAGTTCCGAAATAATCGTTATATTCATTGAACATCGATGAAGTATCAAAAAACATCTCAGGTTATCGTCGATCGTCTAACCTCTCACCTAGCATGCCGTTGTATATAGATATTGTTTGATCGAGAAGCTCACAGAAAGATTGGTAGACTGCCGTTTTTGTGGTCTGCCGTGTTATATGCGACTCTTGTTTTTCACTTTCCCCATGCCTAGTGAAGCTTGAAGTTGATTCTTTTTAGCAACATGTTGTTGAATATTTACTTCCGCTGAGAACGAGTCTTTTTCCCGTCTATATTGTGTTTTTTTGTGAGGATTCCATTTCGTTATAGTTGCTTCATCGCCGACTCAACCACAATCTGTAGTCCGTCACGCTGTCCTTTTGAATAGCCGAATTAGAGAAGGGAACTAGGTTGTGCTAGTTTCAGAACCTTTTCAGTCAGCGTTTTTCTTGAGGATGTCTCATATTTGTGCTGTTAGACTTAGGCACTTATTCTCGTTGTGCGGGTTTCGATATGTTTTTGCTAGGCTGCAAACAAGCTAGGTAAGCAAGTGGTTGGCCTATGAGTATTTTTAAACTATCGTCGTTGTGGTCTTCCTCTCAGCTGGCGACCATCATACTCTCTTCCTAGCCATTTATGTGGCTTTGTGTGCTTAAGGACAGTGTTAGCCATAATCCTAGTGGAGGATCGTCGACATCTCAACGTTTTAGAAAGTGCACTGTGTTAACTTGAAGTGAGGCAGATTTCATTGGGAAATGAAAGTTCACTGGAAGTTACCCATAAAAAAGGCGATCCTCTCGAATGGTTCATTCTAATTACTCCGTTTATGCATGTTCTATGCACATTGTGCAGTCATTTCGCTTGCTTGCATCCATTATCACTATTGTTCAGTGCGTCGTCACTTTGCTTTGTTTTCTCCCGCAGAGAAAAAAGCTCAGTTCCTCTTGTGACTGCTTTCCTCCTCATTGGGCCGACGTGCTTCCATGTTCTTTTCGTGCACCCGTGCATTGTCTTCAGCGATCGTAGCCCAAATGAAGAAGTAATTGAAGAGGGATCACTCTTCATGAGCACCACCTGGTTGGAATTGCAAGGGAGGTGGGGAGGAAGTGGCAACGTCAGTGAAAAATTCTTACGCGATAGTGGTTTTGAACTTTTTATATGCTTTCTTTGAATATCTTAGTTTTAAAATAACGCATTTATAAATGTCGGAAATTTCACATGTTGATGTAAATGATCTTGATGCATATATGTGGCTTGACGCGTTCTTTACTAACCGAATTGAAATATTGGCCAAATCGGAGCTTTGCCATGTTCTTCCCTCGTGCCGACTCTTTTGCATATTGAATGATGTTTTTAGAGGGAACGGATGTGGTTCCACTGAGGATAAACCAGGGTATGCTGTGTTCATTTGTTGTCCAGCCAGTAAGTCACAAAAATGCAGTACAGTGAAAGGGGACTGAATTATTTAGATGTTAACTTATATACTGATTTGTGACGAAGAGTGGAAGAGCAGCTTTGATTGAATATACATATTTTATCACGAAATCTTTCATAAAACATTTGTGTACTCGTTCTTCAGCTTCCGTCCTCCTTGCTATGCGATGTTCGTTTTGCGCGAATCCATTCTATCTAACCAGAAATCCTTCATATTTTCTTTTCAGGATGTCAGGGAATGGCACAACGCTGCAGGTATGTTTTTTCTTTAAATCTTCTAATTCTTACCTACGTTAATTGGCCTAATATAATAGAATTAAGGAGAAACCTGATAAATGTAACTGTGTAGATGAATAAAACATGCTATCGTCTATCGTCTGTTAACGTGCTAACTATGATCAGTGTCAAGGTGCCACTTTCTTGCTCCACTTTTTCTTTTTTTTCCTTCAACTTCGGGTTTTTTTTTTTTACAAATCTTCGTTGCAATAATATTGTTATGTGTATGTAAATAGTTAGGAATATTAAATTAAGAAGTGGGTAAGCAATAGTATATCGTTCTGGCTTAAACCGATTTCGCTCCGTTCTGTGGTCGGAGCCGTGATCGGATTTAATCCGGATAGGTGTGTGAATTGTTGTTGAATTCCCTCTCTTACGAATTTATAATGTGTGATGGAGGAGTGAAATGATCATTTAGATAAAGAAATGAACACGTCAAACATTGTGCACTTTGCAGAAAGCTATAGAGCTGGTCACCAAAGCGACGGAGGAGGATAAAAAGAAAAATTATCAGGAAGCTTTACGACTCTACGAGCATGGAATCGATTATTTCCTGCATGCGATCAAATGTATGATTCGTTGTTTTATTTCTTTGCTTAGAGAATTTTCTGTCGTCGAAGATGCAGTTTTTTATTTTTTAATTGTTTCGGAAGGTGAGATTAAAGTAATGCTCGATTAGCGGCATTAAAGCCTTTTTTGTACTGCAAGTTTGGGAGAGAAGTGGACGGAGGGAATGAGAAAGCCTTAGACTCTTACTTTGGGCATCAGCAGGATCTCACGGAAAGTTGGTTTTCCAGAGGCGCTTCTTCAGATTGAATCATCTAATGAGATGTTATTTGTCATAAAAGCTCAAAGGACACAATCATGTCGTCTTAGATGACCATAAAAACAGGCACGCGAACGGGTATAGCTACTCAGCGCATTCTTGGCGTGGAAGAAGTCGTCTTTTTGTCTTTCTGCATACGGGAAAAAGCCGAATAATCCTTCTTTCAAAGATTTCAGCTTTAAAATTCTTAAATAATCAAGATAGCAGTTACGTTGTCTATGTCGTCATTAGATTAGCAAAAGCTTGAAAAAATTGATGCTAATTTCTTTCTCTTGCTTAGGCAGGAATCGGACGCTAAGAACAAATTGATCGCATTTTCTTGCGATAATTTGAGGTCGGAAAGAGTTATGTGATCATTCGTTGTGTAAAATGAAAATTGAAAACTCTTGAGTCTGAAGTGTTCATTCTTAGATGCGCCATTTTAGTGATGCTGCACATCCGAGAATATTTGGCCTCTCGTCCAGTATAGAAAAACTGAAGTTTTTATTTTGTAGAAGAACGTTTTTGGGTAGGAAAGCCTCCAGTTCTGTTCTCAGATGGATATTTCATCTTATTTCTCATATAGCGTAGAAAAAAAAAAAAAAAGAAACGAAGAGTTGTTGGAATCGGCGTACCGTTTGGCGTTACTTTTCTCAAAACTGTACAGGATTAGTGTTAAATTTTACGAGCACAGTCACGATTCTGCTCTTCAAAAGTTGAGTATTTTCCCAACGCCTAGGGAATACTCACTTTCCCATGAAATTCACACATCATGAGATATCATCGAGCATTTAATACTTTTTCTGTCGACAGTCGAATTAGACGACAGTTGCAGACGTTTTTCTCCTTTTTTCGGTAGTTTTTCCTATTTCGCCAAGTCAGGTTTTATCGTTGTTAGGTTTCTTTGCTCTTTGGAACTAGTGCATTTATGTATTCGACGAGTATTAATGTTATTTTATCGAGAAGTTGTTCATTTATTACTATCATCATTAATTTTGAAGGATAGGATTTTTCAGATGAGGCGCAGAGCGATAAACAGAAGGAAACTATTCGACAGAGATGCACTTCTTATTTAGATCGTGCTGAAAAAGTCAAGGAATTCCTCAAGGTTACTATAACATTTATTTGATTCTATTTCGCTTATATGCTTCCTCCTAACGAAAGGTTCTGATCGAATCGGTGATCAAGGAGAGGGGAACAGTGGGAAGGGGAGGAAGAAGGGGAAGAAAGATCAGCGTTCCTTGTTTTCATCGTCGTCATTTGTATGTGACATGCAGCTAACGGTGGAAAAGCTTTTTGATTGAATAAAGTTAAAAAGGCTACATGCAGCGTTCTCTCGTAAGTTTGTGCATAAGTCGGGTGTCATCCTTGTTTCTCATCTACGGTTTCATTGAAGGCGAAAAAGTATCGATGATCGCTGCGTTCTGTTTATAATTGCTGCATCAACGAACTGCAGCTGACCCTCTTTGTTGACTGTTTCGGTCCCAAATTCAGAGTGTAAGAAAGAGTGTTAAGAATGAATATTGGGGCTGCTGGCCGGAAACAATTATAGTTGAAGTGTGCAGCAACTGTCGGATGTAAGTTTTCAACGTCCGTTCTAAGCAAATCTCAAAATATGGTTCTTTTTTTTCTACGGTTCCCCTGATATGGAAACGTGAGGCCATTTTGATGTTGGGAGAAAATTAATTGAAAGTTTAAAACGAATTGACAAAAGGCGTTTCTTAAGATGATTATTATGCGCAATTTCTGCTCTCTTGGTTCATGTCTCATAGACATTGGTCAGTGATCAAACTTCAGAGTTAGCATTGTTTAAATATGATTTATGATGCTGTTCCGCTGATGATTGTACCTTGAAATTACTCGCACGCAAAGCGATCGTTTGTCGTGGTTATCTGCTCTTCACCTTAGCCATTTCATCACTGTCAGTTTTTGAGCATGAGGTTAGCCAGAGAGTTTTTGCAGGCGGGAGGTGATAAGAAGAAAGCGGTTAAAGATAGCGGTTCTGGCAATAAGGGATCGGATTCGGACTCGGAGAAAGATAGTGAAAACAAGAAATTGCAAGAGCGACTCTCTGGTGCTATAGTGATGGAGAAGCCGAATGTGAAATGGGAGGATATTATTGGACTTGAAGGTGCTAAAGAAGCCCTCAAGGAAGCTGTCATTCTTCCCATAAAGTTCCCTCAGCTTTTTACAGGTATTCTTTTGAATATTTCGATTTTAACAAGTGCTATCGTGGAGAATGATTTTCATAACCTCTCATGCATAGCTTCTGAATAACAAAACGAAGATTGTTTGACGAGAGGGTTTTAACAGCTGAAATCTTTATATGCAAGGAAAGTGAGGTTCATATTACTCGTGAAAGATACGTGATCCGTAGCAGCCTAGTGCTGAAAGAATTAAGGCTTGCGATAAGTTTGGTTATTTCAGACCAACGTTTAAGTTGCTGTCTACATTGCGCATATTTCTTAATATTTTTAGTGCTCACCTTTTTTCGATATGCCCAATCCAGCACTTATTTGTTACGTTTCTAGTTTCCGACCCATAGATGATGCATGATAAGGCTATTTCGATATTGGTTATTTGCTTTTGATCACCCGTTGCAATATCTAGAGCTTACTCTTAAGTACAAGCTGTATTTTTGCGAAGTATTTCGTCTTAAATACGAATTGCGCTTTCATATAGTTGAAGCGCGTGATTGTCGTTAATAAGTTCCTTATTCCTTCTCTTTTTTAAGTGCTGCTTGTAGAAAGTAATGGCTGCAGAATGTCCCGTCGCTGTTTATATCACTCATCGAATTAGAGGTGTTACTTTGAACCGTGTTTTCGTGATGGGTAGCTAGATGAGATACAGCCAGTTTCCGAGGATTTCGAGTGAAAATGGCTGTGGAGTGCATCACCACAATGAGGGTCTGAGTCAGATCCTCTGCGGAAACAAGCAGCCGCGTTGTCTAAATCCAGTTGCATAGATGGGTCGAGTTCGGCGGCACTACGCGGCGATCTTTAGCCACCAATATTGCTATCACCAAATCCACCACCACTTACAAACTGAGCGCGAGACAGTCGCTTTGAAAGATAATTATCAAGAAATGCGGTTTATTTGTCATTCATCTTAACGCCCTTGCGTTAATGTAACGAAGCAGGTCTTTGCGACTAGGTAATGCAGCTGATGGAAGCAACTGTCCGGAGCCCGAGTTTTTTTCAACGGGAGAGCAAATGGGAGCATTTTTAGTGGTTGTGGAGGAGACCTCCAAGTTGTCTGCTTCTTCAGCCCAACAGTAATGTCTGCCCGTGGCTTTCTAGTTAGACGAGTTTTGTTGTTTTTGTTGTTATTGTGACTGAAGATTGCTAGTTCGTTGGAATAGGTGAGAGATGCAAAGACATGTAATAGATTTATGTGGACGCCACAAGACGATATGAAATATTCTATAGGTGTTGCGTGAGTTGATGCGAGTTGGGAGCCTTGTGGGCGCGTGCCGTTAACGCCATGTCTTCCTCCTTCATAAGGAATAACGACGCCCCATAGAGGCCGGGCGAGACGATGCACTGTGTGTAGGCGAGGAACATAAATATTAGTGGTATTGTCGTGTCCACTTGACGCCATTCTGATACCATTGTGATTGCATAGAAAGGCAGCTGATAGAATGGGCTGTAATTTATCATGATCGTTTGTGGGCGTTCCATTTATTAAATTCCAGATTCCTGATGAGGCATATTCTGGGGGACCTCGATTTATACTTCGACATAACACCCCTATATATGCTCTGATCTCTCCAGGCAGCTTTTTGGTCTTGCCTTAATATTGTAATTTCTTGTTGTTTTTTCCAAAAAGAAAGGGCGTGAATGTTTTAGATATATGAAAATGCGCCAGAAATGATTGGCGGAAACGTTCTTCTAAAGTAGCAGTTAAAGAAGATGAGTAACTATCGAATTTTGCAAAGCGGCCGTGCAGCTCCATCAAGAATCGCTTAAAGATAAGCCCATATGAAAGTTTCTTAGCGGAAGAAAGAGGGAGACGGTGTTTTGAGGTGCTCAACGTTGCGGATCTAACAAGGACGGTAGGATAAAGGTTTCGAGGTGTTTGCAAGTTCACCTCTCCGTTTGCATTGTTTCATTCGAAAAGTCGCTTTTCCTCTTGGCATTTTACGTGTTGGTGTGGAGGACCTTTTCTCTTCGTTCTTTCTCCATCCCATCTCGTTTCGTTTTCATACGAATTTGCTACTTAAGTGAGAAGTATAGCGTTGCCCTGATGAAGCTTCTATAAATTATCAGTAATATTAAATGGTAAACATACCTTAAAAGAAAGGCGTAAACGAGGAAGCGACTTTTATATAATCCAATGCTTTGAAAAACAATCGGGCTATGATAGAGAATACCGAGCACACGAATATATGCGTAAGACGCTAGCGATGCGGGAATGAAGACACCCAATATGAGAAGGTATGTAAGGAACTTGAGGCCACTGTCTCTGAAAGTGACTATACTCGTTGGCATTCGCTGCGATTAGTGGTGGTTTTCTTTCATAGTTATCGTTAGAAAAAAAGGAAATCGTTGGAGATATGGGAAGGGAGTCTGCGTGGATTGTAAAAGATTTCGTTTTGCTGTTGCGAGGAGGGGGTAGTGCAAGGTTGTTTAGTAGTGGTTCAAATTGGTAACTTACGTATCGCCCCAGACGCAGTGCCTGAGTGCCGGATCGTAGATGACGATGTGTCCGTTGGTGATTGTTGGCAGTGCGAGACCAAAAGCGATCAACCATGCAAGGGCACATAGCATATTTGGCGGCAGTCCAAAAAGTTGCTCGTAATGAATGCGTGCAAACGTGAGCAGATGAACGCCGGCGATACAGAGTGCCATAAATTGCATTACAGTCCATACGGAGCAAGTCAGTAGAGCCTCAAATAGTGCAGCAGTCTCAGTGATAAATTCATAGATTAAAGGTAGGTAGGTACTCGCTTCTTTAGATGTCCGCTAGCGGCACTTCATCTCAAACGTTTCTAGCAAACTGCCAGAATAGTCGGTTTTTGAGAAGACGCCGTTTTCCCTTTGAATCAGAAAACGAAAAAAGAGTGATGCCGAAGAATGCACATACTACGAGCGCATAACTGAGCTTTGATAGGCGTTACCTGTACTCTGCACATAACGTTGCTATAAGCCCAGATGTTGTATCCGGTCCAAACATTGTAGACGAACATAGGGAGGAGAGCGCAGAGAGCGACTGCATTGGTAATACAGAGGTGAGCGATGAAATGCGACGATATGAAGTTGCGGTAAAGGCGGTGTGAAATTATGTAAACAAAGAGCACGAAATTGGCCACCAAGGCGATTGCACTGAAGCATCCGAAGATTGCGCCAAGAATCGGTGCCGGCGTTGTCGTGACGTTAAGTGGATGTGAGTCAAGCTCCGATTCGTTCGCGTACATCTCACTGCAGGCAACTATTGCTCACCGAGCATTCGTCCATAGTGGAACCTCTTCTCCTGGTCGGAGCACACTCCTGCAGTCTTTACTTGTTATTATGATATCAGTAAGTGGTAGCAGCCGAATAGAAATTCACAGTGTAGTCGCCTAATGTTTATTGTTTCAGAATCGATTTTTGTTCTAAACCACATGCCTTTCACCAGTTCAGCCTATTTCGGTGGTTTGGAGTAATCTGTTTTTTTGAAGGAATGATTTCAAAGGAGGCAAGGAAAGGAGAGGTTGACAAAAAAGAAAGATGAGATGAAACTTGTCGAAAAGGGAGGAGATGTTTTTGTAGGACTCCCGGTCCCTGCGAAATATTCATTTCAGGATTTTTTTTCCACAACTACTAGCATGAAAATTACTCGATCTCTTGTTCGTTTTTTTTTAAGCAGCTGCATTAAATTTGTTGAGATGCCTTCTCAAGGTCGCACTCATCATTTTGTTCACATTTGATATGGGTTCGCAGATGCAATTCCGAATACGGCCACTACTTCATATAGCTGAACGGATGCACTTCGAACAAGAGCGGTGTTAAACTCATGTATTCTAAAAATGTTCGCGAACAGTGTCTTTCTGAGGAGAATAAGGAAAGGAGGTGGGTGGGGGTCGAAATATATGTGCACGAAAGTGGTGCTTACCTGTACGGGATTGTTAGCTTAATCGAAGAGCGTGTAGAGAGGGAAGTGTGTTGGAGGCCGAGTAAAGCGGACAAGTGAGCCGGCACGGCTCTTGTCGAGATAATTTTTCGCCGCTAGCAGTGTTCATTCGCAGTGCAGCGTACGCGTGCTCGATCAATATAGCGGCGGCTAGCTGGATTCACTCAGTCAGTGCGTGTGCATCTTGAGGCACGGCAACTGAATACTGACAGCTGCTTTCCGTATACCGACAAGCATCGCCGCTCCTTTATGAGATGTCGGAGGCGTTCGACCCCATTCCTCCCTTCATTTTTTGATTTTATCCTCACGCTATCCCCATTGTGCATGACGCTTCTTCTGATTAAAATAGGCTTTAGGCAGTATCCTGCTTTGTGTTAATGATTAACGTTACTTTGTCATTGTGGCTGTTGTGGGGTTGCAATAAAAATGTGGCACATACATTAGAGTATGTGTGTCGATTCCATCAACCATCGTTGTTTGTCTACAGTCTTTAGTGTTTTATGCGCATGTTGTAGTGGTCTAATTTAGCTCAGCAAGAAAAAAGCTGCTTCGAGAACCAGGCCGAGAGAATTTTTGTGAAGAAATCTGAAAGGGGCAGGGGTGATATTCATTTGAAAAAGCTTATACAACCAACTGCTCTGCGCACTTTTGAAAGAATCTATTATGGGCAGATGCTCTCATGGGAGAGTCAGATCGCACCGTTCTGCAGAAAATGTACTAGTGTGGGTAATAATAGAAATAGCCTGCAGAAATATACGAAACGAAGCTTGAGGAACCCAAAATGAAAGCTACTGACGGATTCCGTAGGACACCCGATGTTTGTAAGCGCATTGTTGGAGGAGTGCTTGGGTGGGCTTGTACCCAGAATGTACAATTCTTTACAGGTTATGAAAAGAAACAGTGATTTTCAGACATTAAAAAAATTCCTGTCAGATCCAGAAGGAGGTGGTAAAATGTACTTCTATTGGGGTACATTTTATTGAAAGCTATGTAATTACTAGGAGTGAGGGAATTGAAAGAGACGAAGGGTAAGTTCAGGTTGTTCACTTGATGGCACGGATTTAATAACATACATATTGCTTTGTACTTGTGGGAATGGTCGAGTTGGAGGCATTTATCAGCTGAAGGTGTGCTGATTTCACAAAAGCTTTTGGTGTCAATAAAGATGGTTCGCTCTGATTTCACTCATTAGTCGGGTTCATAGTTGAGCTGCATGGGATATAATATTGATCATCCTATTCGTGATCGTTGTACAAAAAGCTTCTTTTCTACATTAAGTTCAGTAATTGCCCACATTGTAGGTAATCGCAAGCCATGGCGTGGAATTCTTCTCTTTGGACCTCCCGGCACCGGAAAGTCGTACATCGCAAAGGCAGTGGCCACCGAGGCCAGCAACTCCACATTCTTCTCGGTTTCGTCCTCCGATCTCATGTCCAAATGGCTCGGCGAATCAGAAAGGTAACAGTCATCCTTATCTTTCGAAACAGAAAAGATACGCCTCAATTTAACGCAGTTTTTAAGTTAACATCATGTGTTATTAAACTCACGGCGATGACCGGATTTGTTCATACGTTATTGACCGTATTATGCATATCTATCTGATTGTCTATCCACCTAATCTCGTGCGTGTGCATATAACGCTAATATTACGTTTACATGCGCATCAGTACAAAATCATAGGCTCCTCGTTTTTTTAGGGATTCCTATATTATGATCATGAAATCTCCTCACTGCTGATTGCTATTAATACTTTTCGCAGTAAAGCGGGTCGTAGTTTGAGCATGGAAATTGATATGAATTATTCTTGTCCTGTTTCCAGTGCAATATATTTTCGATTGGTGTCGAAAATATATTGCACTGGAAAGTGTGTGAGCAGGCAGATGTATTTCTTAAAAGGAGCAGTTGGAACCAGGTGTTTAGAGGGAAGGGAGCGAAGTAAGCCGCTCCTCATATGGTTATATAATGAAAGGGACTTTTATAGACTGGTGAAGCAGCTCTTCGAGATGGCACGTGAGCACCGTCCGTCAATAATCTTCATCGATGAAATTGATTCGCTGTGCTCGTCGCGGTCGGATACGGAAAGCGAGTCGGCGCGTCGTATCAAAACGGAGTTTCTAGTGCAAATGCAGGGTGTTGGCAACGATTGCGAGGGCATTCTCGTGCTTGGTGCCACCAACATACCCTGGGTGCTCGACGCTGCTATTAGGCGTCGTTTTGAGGTCCCCTTGTTAATTTCTATTGGCGTCTTTATACCAGATTAAGTCCATCCGTCTATATTTTTATTTGTCAAATGGCACTCCTGGTTGTATGGAGGTCATTGCTACAAATGAAGGGATCGTAAGGCGACATTTTCATTTGATTTTGTCATGATCTATATAGTCAAAGAAGCGTAACGTTTATTACTTTTTGTTTTATTACTCTTTCAAATTTATACTGATGAAGTGATGCGGGAGGATAAGTGGACGTGGCAGTTATCTTCTCTTTAATAAAATCGTCGAAAGCTTGATGCTCGAATCACATCAAAAGTTAACAGTGTTGTGAGTATTGGCGCAATTTAGATGCGCTAACAGCTATCGCGATTCGTACAGTTAAACATTTTCAACCCTTACAGTGAGTGATGAGCATTTTTTGCGTCTTATGACATAGACTATACGCTTTTGAATTCGCCATTTCGTCTCCGTTTTTATTTTAGTTTACCTAAATATCATTTAAATTCTTAACAGAACCGTCTGTCTGAGGCCATCCAAGAGCGTAGAAAAGAAGTGGTTTCGTTAGTTTCTTGCTTCATCTGTTTTAATGAACTTTTCTGAATGTATCTTCGGTTCTTCTTTTCGACGTTACATTACGAAACTGAGATTCTGAGGCAATGTTGTTAGACGAAATGTTCCCCACAAGAGCTTTGTTGGGTGTGTAGACAGCGCAGTGAGTGGGCAAATGTCGTCTAGTAGTGACCGGGCCTCAAACAGAAATGACTTTGACAGGTCATTTTAACGAACACACGGTAGTTAGAGCTGTTGGTAGATTCTGGCTGGCGTGGATCTATGCTGACGAAGTATACGACTTCACTATTTCAAAGATATGTGGTGAAATGTTGATGCTTTTATTTCTCAGTGCTGGTTTGATCCGTCACTCTCGAACACCTTGATAAGGAAAGCGAAGGTCGAAAGATTGCCGACAGAGTTTGCTATTATAGGAAGATAGGTGGATGATAGATCTATGACGCAAGCGAAAACATTATATTGACGGTGTTCACCGCTTGCGTTTGTTTCTTATAAATAAACTCGAGCTATTGAATGGTCAGCTAGCGTATTGTGCTGTTTTGACCTAGGCTGTTAAAAATTTGTATCTTGATTGAACAGATGGAGAGGGAGGGAGAGCTAATACACTGCTGCTTGATTGCTCTCGCCTCAGACGCAATGCGCATTAGGAAGCGGCTTAGTAGTCTTGCACCGACATAGATGGCGTGATTCGGTTGGGTCTTCACAATGAGTATTCTTCACCCGTTTGGGCAAAATATTCTTTTGCAGAAGCGAATTTATATTCCGCTACCAGACATGAACGCCAGAAAGGATATGTTCAGATTGCATGTTGGCACTCATACGGCCAATTCGCTTACAGAGGAAGATTTCAAGGTGGGCTTTTTCATCGTTTTAAGCAGCAAGAAGTTATGTTGTCGTATGTAGTGCTGGATTTGGTGTGAAAAATCGTAAAATTGGAGTGATGGGGAATGAAAGATGAAGCCTACAGTGGGTCTCAATTATAAGGAGAGCGCTAATGATGCTTGCGACTATTTCTGCTTTAAGCCGAGAGGACTCAAAAAAGTTGGTAATATCTAAGTGGGAAGGCGGCTACAAATAAGGGGTGAATTGTGGTGTACCTGCGTTTTTTCCACACGATTGCGATGATACATTAATGGATTTGCGACGTTTGTTTTTTCTTTGTTATATTTTCAGATCATTCATTACTTGAATATTTTCTCTTTTGTGATCATTGCTATAACTATGGTAAATGCTTTCTGCACTTTGTTTTATGCCTTTTGCGCGCATCGTACTGCAAAATGCCATCTCCATAAAATTGCATAGTGCATCTTTTCCGTCCATCTCTATGGTGTCACTTGCGCATACAATACCGGAACATCCCATTATCACTTCATACGAAAATCTATGCACAAGTAAAACCTATGATAGTATACATTGTTGTGTCATGGAATACCCTAGCTTATGACATCCCGGACCACTGGTTGTTTCTGACCATATCGCACTAAGATTCACTCCCATTTTTGTAAAGCTTGAGTGCTTTTCCGGCGGCACACCTTGGGGATGGGTTAAACTCATTTTGTCTGCTTCAATTGGCATTTTCATTTTGTCGTTCAGACGCTAGCCCAACAAACGGAAGGCTTCTCTGGATATGATATTTCGATTGTGGTTCGTGAGGCGCTGATGCAGCCGGTGCGTAAAGTGCAGACGGCAACGCATTTCAAGTATATCTCAGGGCCGTCACGAAGTAACCCATCGGTGATCGTACATGATTTGCTGACGCCATGTTCGCCAGGTGACCGCGGTGCTATGCCGATGTCGTTTATGGACGTTCCGAGTGATAAGCTCGCGGAGCCAGTTCTTTCCATGGTAAGTGCTTGTCGAGACATGCTACGAGCGCAAGCAGCTGCAGGCGCATTTCTTATGGATTCTCTTCGCACAGTTGTTCTGGGACCGGCGTTCCTCTTGTTAAGTAGTGTGGCCAATTCTGCAGTGGTCGCAGGGACCATATTTTGCTGAATGGTTCTGTTGAAAAGGTGTTCGTGGTATGCATCCTTTTGCGAGTTTTCTGAAAGAGAGGCATTGGAGGCCGGAAGTTTCATGCGAAAGGTGGCCGGATGTTTTCGTTGTTATCGGCTTGTTGTTGATTGGCAGTTGTTAGCGAGCAAAAGAATTTCCAAGCACTGTTGAAGATCAGTGAAGTGACGTTGTCACTGCCAGCAGTCTTGCCCCGTTGCTTTCGTCTGTCGTTTTATAATAAGCAACTTCTGCTAGAAATTGTTTATTGTTTTCTCCTGCTGAGATAAGTAACTCAAGTCCCTTCGCCGTTTTTATTCCTCAACTGTTGTCATTTTCCAGCCAGAACAAGTCAGCGGATGCATGCTTCTTGTCTTTAATAGCAGCGATATCTTTAGATTTCAGTTATTATTCCAATATAAATGGCACTTACTTGTTGCAGAGTGATATGACGCTGTCGCTTATAAATACGAAGCCAACGGTGAAGAAGAGTGATCTGGACAAGCTGCTGCAGTTCACGGAAGATTTCGGACAAGAAGGTTGAGCGCAAATATTCCACCATCGTCTTATTATTGTGTACACATTTGATGCTTTTCATTGGTTATGTTTGTCTCACTATGCTTCGTTTGTGATATGTCGTTGGGATGGCGTTCGCTATTCGCTCTATATGCGGTGTACATTTTGGTTTCCTCCCCGTTCCTTAAGAGGAGCGTTCTGTAGTCTGCGCGTGTTATATAAAATCAGTCTTTTTGAGTTTTCGTTCTCTCCTCATTAAATTTTAAGATCTGTTTTTCACTCACAGATGCAAATTGCCTATAGCCTGGTCCACAAGGTGACGTCCTGACGAAGTGTATCGGCTGCAATGCTTTGAAATATGTATTTTTGGGTCGTAGTGCGTACTGCGATCCGTAAGCGCTTCGTGATTCTTGCACTGTTTCGTTAGTCGCCCTTGTTATGACCTATCGGAAATAAAGTAATTTTTCCCACAGTCTTGCGTCTTTGGTTGTTGTCGTCTACTGCATGCCGAGCATAACGCACTGCACCTCGATTGGTGTCATTTCAAAAATGCACCCTAGGTTGAGCCTGATCGCAGCGGTAACTGTTGCAAGTTTCGGCTCGCGGTCACGTGAAGATGATTAAGTCTAGCCGACACGGGATTTTCATTTTGCACAGACCGCTTTCGTCATGCTGAACAAGCCCTTTGCGACGTCATGATTGCATATTTGGATGGGAGGCAGTGCTTGCTTGTAAGATAGGTTTCGGAGAGGATGTAGTGGGAGGGAGGAGCTTAAATGCTAGCAAGGAAGAAGCGCGTGAGCAGCCAGAGGCGTGCGGCAGTGGGATCGATGGTGACGCTAGTGCGCGGAATGGAGGTGCTACTGGCTGGTAGTGTGCATATGGCTATTGCGGGCGCTCAAATGCTCGAATGCAACAGCCCGTGGCAGTGGATGTGCAGCAACGGCGAATGCATCGCACAATACGATCTTTGCAACGGCATCGCACAATGCAGTGATGCCTCCGATGAAGTCGACTGTGCTTTAAGGTATTCAACAAAATTCAATGCATTTCTCTGTAGTCCTTACCTTCACATTGTTCAACTTTTTAGTGTGCAGTTGAGATAACCGGTGCCGCTGCAGAAACAATAAAAGCGCAAGTTGGTCTGCTCCTACCAATTTTGGAGGTTCTCGCTGCTAAACCTTCGTTGAGCTCTTCAGCTTTTCTCGTAGCAGACCACCCACCCGTCCCTAGTCAAGACAAAGTCTTATCAACAGCTCAGATACAGGTCATCTTTGAAGAATATTGAGAGCGTCATACTGATAAGCCTTATAGAATGGTTTAGACTTAAGTCTTACGTCGACCAATGCAGTTGTTCTTCTGGCCACTTTTTAGAGGGAAACCCTAAGCACATGAGGTGGTGTGGAGTTCTTAGCCTTGGGCGATGCGCATCTGTGCTTCCATTGTGTGTAAAGTTAAAGATTTGCTACACGGCAGGTGAAATTTCAACAAACGGCTTAAGCATGGGACTGTTTCAACGGTCTCCATCCTCCATCCTGATCCCTTTATCCTATGAGATAAAAATATGGTAGCGGAATGACGGAAGATTTTGAAAGTTTCCATAAAAGAAAAGAAAGCCTAACTTCATATAGAGGGACTTCGTAAAGCTCGGTTTGAATGGAAGGATGACTATAGGAAGCTTCAAAGAACACCACTCATATCGCACGAAAGACAAATCACCTCGAGCAGTTCCACTGTCTCTCAGCTTTCACATCACGTTACGGTTAGGAACAGTTGGGTTAACCACTGAACATTTCCTAAAGCAGTTATTAAGTGAATGCAGGCAGCATTATGCATATTAGTGCAATTTTCAAGCAGTGCCATTCGGCCAACAGCTGCCATTCCACTAAAGTTTCCCATTCAATGGGGAATGTCTAGGTGGAATACATGTGAAATGATGGTATTAACGTTATATTTTTGCTGTTCTAGTATAAGTAAAAAAGGAATTGTTGTTACCCTTGAAGAGTCTCGAACTTTAAGTATAGTGAGTAACCAAAAAGTCACTTTTACCCTGGAGTGTAGGCGAAATGAGTAGCGAAAGCTGTAAATTCCCAGTCATGCAGTTGAACTTCTTTGAAAAATCATCCTCTTCTCTTGCCACCAGCGCCATAAATGTGTGGGCTGCAGAAATAATAATATTGATGGCTAGGTGAGAATAAAAGGGTACCACAGCCACGTATAGGTACGTTGAAACTTTCATTTGATTGCTATACTAAAAGAAAATGATTCAGCATATTTAAATATCATCCATCGACTTAGGATTTAGGTACTTGAATACTCATCTTTTGCCAAGTGCTCGTAGTTTTTATGTAGTGAAAGCATTTCAACGATGTGCTGCTTCATTCTGACTTAGCGTGACCCCCATCGACTTTTGGCAAAGAGATATGAGTCTCAGAAAAAGGAAACTCGAAATTTCTATAAAACTGTAAAAAATCTTTCGCGGAATTTCCTTTAATTGAAGAACAGTGCCCCCACATTTTCTATATTTCTCTCTCTGTCGCTCATTTGGTTTTCATTATTTCCGTGGAAAGCAACGACTTTTTGAGAACGGCCCAAAGCCTTTAAAAATTGTCTTCCACAGAGCACAATAGGCATGCATCGGAGATGTTAATATCGATAAATCAATGCGACTAGGAGGTATTATCTTCGAATGCGACCACTCTTTCCTTCTGCGTAACAAATGTTTATGGGAAAAACGGACGGCACTTTTGTCCAAGTAAGAGGGAGGGAGGAAGAGAAACTTTACTGCTTATAGCTAAGCGTTGAGGCAGAGGGAAAAGATACGATAACTCAATTTTCATTGAAGTAGAAACATTAAATAGAGCCTTAACGCCTTCTGCGGAAAAATCCGCTACCGCGAAATAGACTGTTGCTTCCTTCAAACTGTAATTCAAAGAGTACACAATACATTCTGCGGTCTTCCTAGTTCTTGTTACGACCGTTCATAATTAGGAGGAACGACCGACGAATGTCCAAGCGTGGATTTTTTTTCGTAAGTGGGGACTTAACCTCAGGGAAACGCTAATTTTCTTTTCTCAAAATGTTGACGTTTAAAATTGTTGGAAGCCACTCGGAAATTACCTATGTTTTATCGTTTCATCGAAAATAGGTACTTGTGTTTCATCGATCTGAGTGACACTTGCAGCGACTGCAATCATTGGAAACATTGACTGCATCGTTTTGGATCAGTTTACATGCATTCGATGCTCCTCAACTTCTTGCTATTGAAAATTGTCACTTGCAATCCGAACCTTTGCAGTCTGCAGGTCAAGCATTCCATTTGGTACTATGACGACTAAAAGCATTAATAGCAACATTCTCGAAATTCATCCTGCAGTGTTCATTATTGACAAAAATACGAGTGTCCGGAAGAAAATTTGCAACAGCGAGTGAAACACTTTGAGAAGACGGCCAGCCGCTGCCTACTCACACAAGATAGAAATAGGAACGAATGAACCTTAAGAGTTTCAAGATCGGCATGAGAGAATTTCAAATGACATATGCGCTTCTGTCTACTTTACTTTTCAGGAAACTTCGTATCTCACTCTTGTTGATTCTTTGCTCAACAATATCTTGATCCAGATTTTCCATTTGGTAGTTGGCGACTTGTAGAAGACACACTGTAGCCGGAATTTGAGCAGTAAAATGTCTGCGAATTGCTTTGTCCTAAGGAATGCAAAATGATATGCATCAGTACTCGCTAATGTCACTAGAAAAAACGCTAAAAAATTCGCGTTTTCGAACAACCATTTTCGGAAAATTTGAAGAATTCCGATTTTTTCATTGCTTTTCTTAATACATATTTTAGACTGAGTTCGTGAAAGCCCCGAAATCTGCGTCCAGTTCTCCCTGATTAAGAGGGGTGCGGCGATAGACGACTGCTAATATGACTCGAAGTGCTTGTTACGCAGACATCGGCGACATTGATGCTCATAGCAAGGACGATTGGTAAAAGCAAGCACCCTACAGGTAGGGTGGAAGAGCAATGCGGGAAAGGTTCAAGGCCACGATTCTCGTTGCTTCATAAATGGTGTTTTGGAGACGGAAATCCCATTCTCTGCCAATAACAAACTTTTAGCGAATTCTGCTTTGAGAAGAATGCGAGGTTTAGCGGCAATGATGCGTCGCCATTTATCGTATCTCAGTCATTCGTGTCGTTTTTTCCCTGTTGCAGTTGTTCATGTTATAAGCCACAAAAGGAGCGAGGAAGGCAATGATTCAGCTCCTGTTGAGCTTTTTTCGTCTGAATTCGTTGATATATTACTCATCAAATACGCGGCTAACTACGAATTGGAGAGCGATAACTTTTCGTTTGCCTGTCAGATATTCCCAACGTCATTTTCATATAAAATATGTGGACTGGTGTTGATCGAGTGCTGAAAAGCGAGTGATTGTGTTGCATTTAACTTTCTTATCTACCTTTGGTTTAATGAAATTATAAGCATCCAAATTTGAAAATCAATTGCTGAACGGCTTGAAAACGAAAACCTAGTTTTCATAGGAAGCTTCATATCAGTGGCGTGATATCTATCGGAAGCTAGTAATATTGTGGTGCATTTATTCGTAAATAATGAAAATGATAGGTTGAGTGGAACAAAGAGGGCAACCTTGGCCATTAATGAATTTAGCCGAAGAAATTAACATTTTTGAGGTCTTGAATTTTTGGGTAATCCTCTGCCTTCCCAAATAAAACTTTTGAAGAATTGCGTCTAAGTTTATGAACACATATTGGCGTTTTTTATAGGAGTTCTCAGCAAAGTTATATGGGAGTGCCACGTGAAGAGCAGATGAGGCCAAGTACTTCAAGGCCAACGGCTGCATATTCGAGCACTGGTGAAGCGACGCCATTCAAAATGCTCATGATGGATACACACTGGTTCGCGATTATTGGAATCGCTTTCCTCGTATTCATCGCGTTTGCATATATACATTACCGCAAGAGGAAGGCATCAATGAGGAATCGCGCTCACGGTTTGCGTGGCGACAATAATTCCGATAACGACGAGGATGATCTCCTCATTAGTGCTCTATATTCTTGAAAGATCTCATATCAACACTTTTGTTTTCGAAAGTAAAACACCGAAAGCTGCAATTGCTGATGTGAATATATTTCTTTGTAGTCATAATGTGGGAGAAAGATATCACTTTAAAGAGGTATTATTATCGATATTTTTCTTGACTTGTGTGAGAAATCCCTCCGGGATTGCAACAAAATTCTGGCTATGCGTATCAGTTTCTTTTTCACTCCGATGCCTGCAGCATTTTTTAATTTTTACATTCCATTCAGTTTCGCGTTGAGTTTGAGTGTTCACATTGTTGGTGAATTTGTGCGCATTTATTACCAAAGGAAATGAAGAAATAATTGGCCAATAAATGTTGTCATTATGTTCACTTTACACGTATATTTTAACATGAATAAGGCAATTTTTAAAATTACTCTTGGCTTGCTAAATTGCTTAAGTGTAACTTAAATGAATATGTGCCATATGACTTCTAAAAATTTGGTTTGTTATAAAAGCGTTTTTTCAACCACTGAATCCGACTGAAGTGATAGAAGCAACACATAGCAATATAAATGTCGAATATCTCGTAAAATATGTATTTGGTGAAATCCGCATCACGCGCTGAACTTCAGTAATCAAATTAATATTGCGAGTACAATAACTGCAATAATAGCAATGAGAATTTTTGAGGCATTCCCGAATAACATTCTTTGGCGGATCTTTCAGCGCCACTACAGGACGCCGTGGCAGAAAATTCATCTATACATGCCGGAGATAAACCGGGATCTCGTTCTTTTAGGCTGTTTTTGGCATTATAAGAGGTAAGTTCTAGTCGATCTTTCCTGATTATTAGCGGTATTTTTGCATTGTGCTATTCATCCACTGGAAACAAGCCTTTCACGAACACAAGATGTCGGTAACACAAAAAATTCCTTGGAAAGCAGTATTTCAACTTAGGTTAAAACGTGTCCTGTGGTCGCGCATTCGTTTCCGTTCTCGTCAGTCATTCTGAGCACTAAGAAGACTGATGGAAGATGGAGGGGAAGAGGAGGGAGGAAGAAATGAGCAGAGCTATATAGTGTGTGCATATTTTAGTAGTGGGAAGTTCGAAACTCAGAGTTGTAAGTATTCAGAACAGAATATTTTGGCGTCACCTCACCCCTTTATAAGCCTTCGAGTTTCCTGCGGAATCCATTTTATATTGTTATCAGATACACTGATAAGAAGCCACACATATTTTCTGTTGTATTCGAAATAAGAGCAGTGTTGCGTTTACAGCAGGGAATCCGTGGACTTGAACCACTCAAAAATAATGATTCGGTGGCTTGACCACGGACAAGAAATCCTTTGACTTTCAGCGCTCGACAGCAACGAATCTGTAATCCCGCCACAAAAGATGAGAATGCGTCGCTGCTTGTTTACAGGTCCAGTTCCTGCGCACTTCAAAATTCTAGTGCTGCGTTGCCTTCAAAGTGCTGAAAACAGCACTTCGCGCTCTTTATTTTTGCGCAACCTAACAGTTCCAATTTTGGAGAGTTGCAACAATTTCCCTTAGGCAGAGGTGAAGTACTGATTAAGCATTTGTCTATGTTAGAAAGCACCAAGTTAGTACTTATGAAGCTCTGAAATCGTAAGAGGCTTCTGCCAGCATACTGAAGAGTAGGACTTCGGCAGGGTTACACCTGAACTTCAGGATATGCAGCAAGGAAGCCTTCGCGCAAGGAATTGCGGTAGTGAGCCCAAAGGTTTCTATAGGATAAAGGCCAATAGTTCTCCTATATTCGTGCCTGTGGGCGGCGTTTAGGAGTAGCCTTTTTTCGATAACTACTGGTTTGATCCTCGCTTCGAATGCAAAAGATCCTAGGAACGCTGCAGGCTCAGCCCGAATGATCAAAAAGAAGAAAATTACCTAGAGACTCTATCTTTCCAATTTTCTCTTGCAGTTATTGAAGACCGGTTTTGTAGGTGAGGTTGCTAAGGGCGAGATAGGAAGAAAAAGACAATGACTTCGGCGCTGCGAGAAAACTTTACAAAGTTGAGAAAGAAAACTGCGACGAGGGAAAAAGCTTTACAGAATACCGGCGTTAAAGACGGAGGGAAGCTGCAAAGTTGCGGCGACGATCCTTGTGATATTTTTATCCCTTGAACATAATTTCCTCACTATACTTGTTGGATGCTATTCTTGCATGTGAGGTACAAGACGGGTGACGTGATTAGGAGAGAATGCGAGGCTTTTGTTCCCGGTGTCAGTTGTTTTGTTTGTGTTCATATTGAGCAAATTGAATACCATCCGCAGAACTTTCTACAGAATCCATTCTTAATATTTAAGGAGATCATGGGCTCCATGTTTATCAAATGCTTGCCAGACGCTGTCAAAATAGACCACAACACCCTGGTCTATTTGCACAGCGAAGGTTGTACAAACAGAGATCAATACCACGTCACCGGACTAACTAAAGTTATTGTACAAATAGAGATCATTATTATTATTATTATTATTAAGTCTGTAAGTGGCAGTGTAAGCGTGACCTGACGAAATCGCCAATCCCAGCTTTCGGAAGAATTCGCCGTGGAAGGTCGTAATGACGAGAAACGCTTGGTCATCACCAAATTGACGGCCGTTTATAACGAATGGTTTCACATATCAGCCCGTGCATTTAAGATGCAATCGTGTGTGGTCTGCCACACGCAGTAGCAGAATGCTGCATCTCTGCTGGCCGCATATTCGCTCCCTACCCCTTCATTTTATTCAACCGAAATGAATCCGCAATTCATCTTTGGTCACCGAAATGCCACTCTTACCTTCACCTAAACAAAAATAACTTATGGAGACATAGATCCCCTTCGCGATATTTTCATAGCACACGTATAGAAGGATATGTGTGCGACTCTTGTGGAAACATTATTCTAAAACGTACATCGACAATATACGCATAAAAGTTCACCTCTCGGCGCTCCCACCGGTGTTTAAATCATCTTTCTCATCTCATCATCCGCTTATTTCCAGTCTAACATACACAGATGTTCCAACACGAAGACACGAAAGTCATAGACAAATCCTGCCTTTTATATTCCAGCAGGCTTTTCACATTTCAAAAATGTTACTGAATCTTGACAGCAATTTATACTCAGATACGAGTAGAAAACAATGACTCACCATATATAAATAATCGCTATTAACCATGAGAATAGAATTTGCTGGACTTTTTTGAAAAAGGTATACAAGAACGCAGCTAATTTTGAAAGAATATATCGTTTTTAGTATGTTTATCGAGTTATTTTAACTGCACGTTCATAGGAACAGCACTGTGAAAATAAACCATTTTAGAAAGAGGCTATAGAGTAAATCGTTACGAAGGACATTAGCAACGGAAACCACCGCACTGCATTCTTCAAATATCGCATAATAAGCACGATTATATCACACTAATAAGAAAAATATAAGTGAACGGAAGCGAGAAAAGAAATCAAATGTTAAACGTAAATGACTGAACATTTTGAAAAACAGTATAAGACGCTAATCTTCTTCAGCATAAACGACCGTTCAAGTGTATAGGAGTGGCAACGAAAGTAGAAATAACAATGTCTGTTAGTGATAACGAAATGACTGAATAGCAATCACTGGAGGAGGAAAAGCCGAACATATGTAAGAACACTAATGAAATGGAAAGTTAGTCGAAAATACAACTACAAATCTCGTCAAAAAACTTTCTCACCATTTTTGTTGAATTTTATTCGCAGACAAAATGCTATCTTAAGCCGTCAACAACGTGGAGAAGCCTTTCACGTCCAGTGGGATATTTCGCTCATAAAATTGCTGAGAAAACAAAACTTTAATCAAATGTGGGAAACAACGAAAGTGCTTACGGCATTGAGCCGAGAGTCGTTTCTGGTGAGTACAAATCAAATCGCCCTATTAAAAGGGACAGACTCGATTAGATGATATGAAATGGAGGTAACAAACAAAGACTTCTGAGAATACAGCCATTTTATATGGCTGCAACTGCTCGTAGCTTGTTCTCAAGAATGCCACTTTGTTTGGCAGCAACTGTCTCGTCACCTCCACCAAAGAATTCGCCTCCAATAAAGACTCGCGGCACTGACCTGTAATCATACTTTACTTTATCACTATTTCTACTAAAATTAGTGAACACTTCAAATGAAAAGTATAATCGTTCAATTTGCATCGCTATCCAAAGTAAACTGCAATAATTGCTAACTATCGAGTTATCATCTTTATATTCAGTGAATACATCAAAACAGGATAATGAATATATTTGAATTTGGACATTGTCTACACTTTTTATACATTCACAAACCGATAACTTGAGGATGGCTCCGATATGACTAGGAAAAACAGACTGACTAGAAGACAGAAATGCTTTAATAAAGAATTTAAGGAGAAAAAATTGAAAAATTCGGGAACAAAAACTTTCACATGACAGCTTCTTTTCCAGAAAAAAACTGACTGAAGGAAAAATCCTTCTCAACAGAGGGAGTCAAGTGGATCAGCCTCGGCAATAATTTTTCAGTTAATATCCCCGATGACTGAAAAACTCTGAAATCGCCGAAATGTCGGTTATATTTCTCAACAGCTCCAAAGAAGTGCTACAGTTCTGCCACTAAGACAAATAATAAGTGATATTAAATATATAATAATATACACTAATAATTTAATCACAAACATTTGATGGTGTTTCCTTTGAACAAAAAATCATTAGTTTTTGGTTTGGAAAAAGAAATGCTCCTATTTTCATGAGCCAGTAAATCTAAAAAAAGATCTGTAAAGGTAGCACATTTCTGACAAAACAGAGACACTCACTTACCGTGCACCAGTGATCGACATCAGGTAGTTTTGTATTTGAGAACAATCGGCTCGATCATTGATTTCAATCCATTCAAGTGCACCATCCCTTAACGGGAATGACGTTAACGCTTTACGTGCTTTAGCGCAGTATGGACAATAGCTCTTTGAAAAAACGACTATCTGAAATTAATCAATATTGAATATATTATACAGCTTAACAGACAAGCAGTTATGAATGAACAAAAAAGTGAAACAGAAAAAATTCATAAAAATAAAGAGAATTGTAGACTAAAGTAAATGTCCGATTTTGAAACCGTCCAGCAAAACCTTTAGCGTAGCAGACACTGATAATTCGATAAAGTGCATCATAAGCATTTTTTGCGCACGTGGAAATTCGGCACCTCTTGTGAAGGGACACGAATTTCACACAGCGTTGTCTCCTTCTATTTAACAGCGCTGCACAACAGGAATCGAATTTTCCCTACGAATGGCGCATAATGTGCTTTCCAGCTTGTCTATCCCCGTAAATAGCTCCATCTCATTACTCAAACTGCATACGTCTGATGCATCGTTTAAAAGCGCGTATATTTCTTCAACGAGTATATTTTGACAAAGGTCCTTCAGCGAAATCAGTGAACAAATTAGAGGAAATCCTGTTAGATCACATCTAGCTATGAAATATGTAAAATATAAGTAAACAACAATGGGAGAAAAATCTATACCCATTGATCTTTAACCACGATAAGATTAAAAGACGCGCTCTTTCAAGTACAACTCAAAGCTCCTTGCACAAATACTCGAAACGCAATAAGATATTGCTTAGCTATTTATTAGCAAATCTTTTCAAAGCAATCGCCAAAATAGCATTCTGACTGCAGCGTTGTATTTAAGTATCTTAAAGGAATGAAAGCTTCTTCTGAATTATTAACCTTATTTCAAAATATCGTGTTCTATGAGCTCGCAGCGCAAAAAACTCCGGAAAATGAAAAACAGTGGGTACTAAAAGAAACTATATTGAGGATCTCAATAAAATCAAGTGTAAAGTGTAATAATTGTATAAATCAAAGTTTAATCAACAAACTTACTGAGAATTAACGTAACGGTGCAAACATCCAAATTTCAGAAACTGACTTAGAGTCAACAATTTTCGCCTACTATGCCTAAGTGGCAAAAATTACCAATTGTTTACGTTGTTCCCTAAAAGTTGCTATAAAAAAGTCAGCGAAATTTTAATGGATACCTTTTTCGTTGCAATTAAAGTGTTGACATAGTTCTCCACATCAGTTGCTTCCTGAAAAGTATGATTTAATGTGACTGCCATGTTAAGACACATTCCATTTGCCAATAAGTATTCAGATATCAGAGGATTCAATTTCATTCAAGTATTTGTGTTGTGTGGAGATCGCGAAAGCCATCCTCTCACTTCCTCTTCTCCCCATCTTCCCCAACATCTTCTACGCCGATACATCATCGACCATTCCTCTATCTGCTTCCGTTTGTTGCCAGAGATATTGATTCACTGCGATCTCGGTAGCGGCAATCATTACACGTCTATTACCATAACTATCAAAGCGACTGCGATTGCTCAAGGTAGTCAGAGGAAAGAGCGAAACGCGCTTGACATGAAATGCTATTTTTTTTTGTTTTGAACAAAATCTTCATATTACCTTTCCTGCCCAGAATGCAGAAAAAGAAGGATACTAATCTACAATGCGAATTTTTTGCAATGTCGAGAAAAAAGTGAAAGTAATGGTGACTCAAAGGTGGGAAGCGTTCGTATGTTAGGAGCAAAAGCGAACCTCCAAATGCGCATACACCATTTCAGAAAAATTCAGCTGCTCAACAGGACATGACATCAATGAATGCAAACGGAAACGGCGCTAAAAGATAGATAGTACCATCGACCAGTCAATAAAGATCAGAAGAAAGTCATTATTCTATAATTAAACGCCTGTGGTAATAGAAATTTCATCTTCGCACCATGGCACACATAAAACGTAAATGAAAAGCGGAAAGGATAAGAAACTGAAACGATGTCAGATAAACTCTAACAAAAAAATGAACAACAGGCTAACACAGACTTAAAAACTTTAAAAGTTTGAGATGAAATCATACGGGAGCGAAATAAGTCGGTAAAAAGTAAACTGCTAAAACAACACATTTAGAAATAAGGAAGTGCTAAAGATTCATCAGCAGTAACTAAGACGATACTTTACCATCAACTATCACCATAACCGTTATAAAAGTGAGAAAAAACTAGTGCAAAAGATAAAATAAACAAAAAGAAGCAATCACAGAATAGGCTATAGAAGAGTTAATTATAGGGGAAATGAAGAAAATGTAAACAGAGAAATATTCATAGAGGATAATATGAAACAAAAAAAAAAAAAAACTGACCTTTAAAGAGCTATTCAATGAAGACGGATTGTAGTGGGTAAGGGCCATAAGAACGATAATTTCTGAACACTTCAAACTTTTCTTCGCAATCGTCTAATCGAAAAAATCGCACTGAATGCGCCCTACCGTGGTGTTCAACCCCATCAATGTGTATAATTTATGTAGTGCACACTGCCGGTGTACATTTAAGCGGCAAGAAATTCTGAGTAGCACATGTGCAACAAGCAAAACATCCCTTATAACAGAATTAGCATCAAATAAACGAATAACTTGTAGTTGTGCTAATAATCTCAAATCAAGACAACACTTAGATGAAATACTAGAATTGGATAGAAAGTGGACACCATCGAATGTCTAAACGTCGAATAGATGAGCCTAACTATAGAGTGCGTTAAAAATTTCTCTGAAGACTTGGAGCATTTGAATTTTTGAAATATCGACAAATCGGCCACATTTTTCGGCAATTCACGCAATAATTCTATCGTTTGTTGCAATATTTTCATTCAGATTCATCTCATTGTAAACAATTTCTCTCTATCATTATCGGCTGCACCCGACGGATTATTTCTCCTATCGAATGAGCCTAATTTGATTTCAGATATGTGAGAAAATGTTATCCGCCAAGATCCGCTGACAAAGTGTTTGTAGGCACAACAACAACAACAATAAAGCAGATAATTCTTCAAGGACCTGCTACAATATAAAATTCGATGTACCTGAATAATGATTAAGTCTGACTCAAAAAAAAAATCGTTTTATCTCAGAAGAGATTTATTCAACATACAAACAATTTTCCCGAATTGGAAGCATCGTTTTACTGGATATAGAAAACATTTGTCACTAAATTCCACACAACAAATTCATCGAGGGGGATTTTTCATTTCAATATTTTCCCCCTCTCCGATAGGATGAAATATTCTCTTATTACGATGAGTCTTTTACTGAACATACGCAGAATATCCTTTGCTGTATAGCTGCGGAATGATTGCAATGCAAAAAAACCGTTTTTAATAAAAGATATGGCGACGAATTTTTGCTCGATAATAGAGCCTAACTATAGAGTGCGTTAAACTTTCAAACCCAGTAGTAGGTGACTTTCAAACTTGAGACTTTCAAACCCAGTAGTAGGTGTGGGGTTAATTCATCCAGCCTCGAATAGGCAAGCTTCCGAAAACTTTTCTTTGTTTTTCGAGAATGCAGTCACTGCTATGTGGGAGTTGACTGCATTGGGGCACCAGCAGGATGGCTCTTGCACAGTCCCATTTGCAGCACTGGAACCCTTCGGGAAACGGGTAAACTAAATGACGACATCTCAACACGCATGTATAGGCATATCGTCCGCGATAGGTTGATCGAACATTTTGAGAGCAAATTTTGCCCAGAACAATATTTTCAATCCAATAAGTTTTCGTTCTCCAGAAACACTTAATGGCTCACTTTACAACGCCCTCTGGATCGTGTCTTTGATATAGCGGATTTCTAATGAATAACTAAGCAGAGGCGAACGTGTCACATGTGCATAAACAACTTAAAGGGAAAAGACCTTGCGACTAATGTTGGTCTCGAGGGTGGTTAGAGTCTGGCATGACCCAAAAAGGGAGGAGGGTCATAATCTGTTACCTGCATATCGGCTGCAGAGAATTCATATTTTCGACTAAAAATTTCACAGAAAAATGTGCACTTGAGATTTTTCGGACAATGGAAAGAACGCTCATGGCAGAAGAGCACAAAAAAAATCCTTTTTAAGCGACTGCTCCAACAGATCCACAAAATAACCTTTGTTGACGCATTCGCATTAATCCTTTACGAGATGGAATATTTAATGGGATCAGCCAACTCGGCCTCGAAAAAAGTGCTACCAATATTGGTCAGAAAATGGTGCACGAGTAGCAACTGGTAACAGATGTTTGTGAGATTGATGCAAAGCAAGCGACTCATGTGTGGCACTCTTTTGCAATAATCGCGAAAAACAGGCAACACAGACGTCTATATATACATGGCTTATAGTAATGCAGCATCTCACATGAATCACCTCTAACACCAATGCTGAACGACAGTCGGCTGCTCCTCTCGTGAGCATACGCATCAGAACAGGTCAGTGAAACTCGCGTGTGCTAAGAGTTTGCGATGATAGCTTGTAGGTGATGATATCTGAGCACATTTTTAAGTTTTCCTTTCCCTTTTAAATCTGCAACTGCAACGAGCATTAAGAAGCGATTTGATTGCGTTTATTCACGTATTCTCGGTCCATCTGTCTTACCAGCGGGTTTTACTCGACAACGAAAAAAAGCAGAATTCCAGGATTTTATGGTTTCTCCTCGATATCTGGAGCGCGGAAGATATCTGTGTGCATTTTAGACCGGTTTGAGAGTAAAAAATGAGGAAATCCGTACGTGGAAATCGCATTTCCAATGATTGAGACATAATGATATACAGCGCATATTCACTTGCGCGTAGTTTTAACTGAACAAACTGTGTTGTTAAACTTTAATTTCTTCAAGAAAAAGTTTGGTCACGCGCTAGACTCTCTGGTTGGCTTCTTCATCTGTTTACACCAGACGGGTGCGATCAGCAAAAGGCGAAAGGAAACAAACCCACGAGTGTACGAGGAGTTAACATGAGGAGTTTGCTAGCGGATAGGAATATGGGAGCAGAAATAGGAACCTTTTACGAGTGGAACTCTGGCCGGAATAAAGTTTTCGTCGATGTGGAATTGGTTCAGCCTTTCATTGCAGCTGATAAAGCATCAAGGCGGTATGCCACACGCAATATCTATGAAATTTCGAGATGTGCATGCACACGAATAAACAGTAATATAAGGAGCGACGAGGACTGCGTGCATTTGTACCACAAACGCCACCGTCGTAACACAAGCAGCACTATTACCAAGAACTTGCTCTGCAACTTTCTGACGCACAAGCGCCCATGACTGTACTCTCCAATGCAAACGAGACAAGAAGTCGTATGGCGTTTGCGTCGACAACACAGAAATTTCGAGGTACGAAGGTCTTGTGGCTCATTGACCTAGGGCAAAGGACCACTGGGTGTGAATGTCTTACGGGGCAAGCGTCCGCAACAAAATGCCCTATGACCTCGACGGATTGCTATGCCATGGGCAAATGCGTTGTCTGTCCTCTACCACATCAACGTCCAGGCAAAACCCACCACCACGGCACAATAACAACAGTACGATGCGCCTAAGTCATATCATGAAACCGGAGTTTAGAATGACCTGGTTTATTGCATAACATACTTCAGAAAGAAAGAATAAGGTGGAACTAAAAGTAGGCGGCGAAAAAAGGAGCTTCGATGGGAAAAAATGGGTGCAAAAACAATCATAACTGAAAATCAGAGAAAAAAATGAACGAGAAAAGTAGAAAGAAACAGATAAGTGTCCATTGGGAACATCGGTTAGTCAGGATAAAGAAAGGGTACGTTAAAGAGGGAAGTAGGTGCCACTGACGCGAAACGAAGAAATGTATAAATCTACCTCTGGACTACAGCTCGTTCCCTTCGACATCATTAGACCCATCAAGAAACGCAGAGAGTTGCGTTACTGGCTACAATAGCACGACTGCCTTCCTTGCTTACGCAAACGAGGCCGACTTTCACAAACAAACTGACATCACGTTGACAGACTGCAACATATCAAACATCATTACCGTACGCGATAACGATTCATGCTTTCGCTCGATATTTCGTGCAGTAAAAGAGGGAACCGCCACCACTTAACATCTAAAAAGAAACACACACAGAGATCTCGATTAAAGAAATATAAGAGAGTGATAAGATTCGTTAGATATGTTAGGATGGGCGCTACGTCGATGATTTTCAACTACTTTCAGTGTCCGATAAGAGAGCACTTTTAGGGGATGAATTAAAGCAAAAATGAAGTGCTTTCATCATATTGACTAAATTATCTCCCTCTCTCTCTCATTGAAGTCTTATTTTTTTAAAATATCTTTTTACTTTCTCGCCAGGGGTTTCGTGAGGATTTAAGAATTTCAAGAGAAATACTCAATTCAAATAGCCGATGAGTTACAATAATATCAAAAATTCCTCGATAAAAGAACGGATTGCTCGTCGCAACTTAGGCTTACTTGACAAGGAAATTATTTCAGAGGACACCTGAGATGAGAGTCATTTAGACTAAAAATACTCTATACTCACTAGGGAATGGAAAAATGGGCAAAAAAAAAGAGGAACACCTATGAAGTAGCTCAAAAAACTACTATGTTATCATCGTAAGTCATTTACATACAATGATCACATTAATAACCTCCAAAAGAAGAAACCCACTTTAACTGTATTTTTGCTAAGCGTCTCTTATATAGCATTATTATTGCTTCTACTATAAGATATTAAAATAAAGTGGAGTTAACGGATGATGATAAACGAAGAAAGAACTGAAATACCCGTTGACTATGGCGACGAGAATAAGCTCGATAAGCGAGAAGAACAGATTACGATCAATTACAACAATAATGATATGCTCATGAAGATATTTATCAATTTCGCGTAGCGCTCACTGAAAAGCGTTTTTGATACTTCATTTTTGGGACAATTTAAGTGATTTGTGAAGTAATTTTTCTCATATCTCAACGATTATTTCCTATCGATATATACATTTGTTGGGCGTCTATTTTCCATTACTCTGTTCGTGAATTATGAACGTTTTTTGCTGATGTTATATCCATATCTTCGCCTAAAAATTAAAATTAAGCATGAAATGGCGCAAATCTCCATATATTTAGACGAGATTCCACGACGTTTGAGATTAAAATTTCCTCGACAAATGTGTAGATTAAAATAAGTATAATCAATTCAACGTTTAATTCTACTCATAGCCTAAATTAACGTCCACTTCAATTCTATTAATTGAGCTAATTTAATCGCAACTCTGAATATACGACCAATTTAATGACGGGGTTTAATATTTCTATGGAAACTTGTTTTTCCAAGCGCTTAGCTCTCTCTCTCTCTCGCTCTCCGATGTTCAGCATTGCCCAACTTATCTCAATTCTTATCTATGGAATTTTCATTTCGTGAACATAATAAGCTCGGAAATTATAAAATATATTTCAACCGGCCATCCCCCTTCTCACCGAGCCGTCGCCATCCTTAACCCTCCGCAAAACAACAAGTGCCCCCATCACAAGTCACATCATTTGGTGGGTGGGGCAACCGTCGATTCATTGCTAGCTGTTCGCACCCGGTTCTGCGTTGTTGTTACGTTGGTGGAAAAGTTCGTGCGCGTTTTTTCATACCTTCCAAATTGCACCTTTAGATGGATGAGTATCCGTATACTTGCTCGAGCTGCTGGTAATCTCATCGTCGGCTAATGAGCATATTGGAAATCATTGCTTGAAGGAATCCGTCGTTATAGTGATCACCTATCCACTCTGTCCGCACAGAATTGCGGTGTGTGTTCCAATTGCGATCGGTCCCGTGCCATCGTGATCCATTGACCAGGTCTGGGAACTATAAAGTCTTCGACCGTGTCATCCTATTTCTCTCCGAGCAGGTAAGCTCTTTGCCCCACTCTCGATCGAATTTTCGATGGGACTTCAGTTAGATGTCAGCTGCTGCATATACTCGTCAGCAAGAATTAGATGCGCTTCAGTGCTCTACTACTAAAGGCTGACACGCTGTTTCGTAAATGCGCCCTGATGAACTTGCTAATTGGCATAGTTGTTAAATGCAGGAGCTTTGTGGACAATCCCAAATGTGGTCATTTTCGTTGAAATTCACGAGGATAGAGGGGTCAAGTATCCGAGTTGTTGTGCATAGTGGAACTAGCGCATAGAGCTGCGATGTGGAAGAGGAGAAGGCGTTATGACGGTAATCAACAAAGACGATGAGATCTGCATGGATTATCAACGAAACATCACTCTTGCTTTGCAATTATCTTTCGACGGTGACAATTTAACACTTTCTATGCGCATCAGATTAAAGTTTATCTTTCGCATGAAGGGAATCTTCTTTGGAAATTTCTCCAAAAACTGCAATATTAAATTCGCTAAGTATAATTGTAATTTTACGACGAAATATGACTTTTTCGGATATTTGGAATTGAAATCTAACATAGAAAAAAAAGAGAGATTTCTATGTGTTTTCCTTACAAAAATAAATCCCTATATTGGAAGTTCTCGATTGAATACCTCTTTAGAAATTGCACTTAGTATCTCTTTCTTTGAAACGAAGAATATGAAAAGGGGGGGGGGGGGGGGGAAGAAAAATGCTAAGGATGCAATATCGCTAGCGTCACTTCTCGTGTACTACCAATTGGAACAGAATAATGATCCTAAGAGGTTCAAAGGTGAGGTGTTAAGCGTTGCGATGTCAACATCTTTACATTCATAGATAACATCTAATATCTACAGCCGCTGCCTCAGATAAAATTCCTAGCGCAGTTACATTATTTTCTCGCCTAGAAAATATCAACATCATAGTTGTTTATCTCATTTATCGTTCTATTTCATCGTAGTGTGATGAAGTTTAGTTGGCAAATGCTGTTCACTTAATGCAATTGAATAAATCGTTTCCTAGTCTTTGAATATACGGAAGTGTCGAATTGGAATTTGAACTTTATAGCGCTAATCTAAGCGCAACGAAGGAAAGAAAGCAGCTAAGAGGAAGAGGGAAAGAAATGTTTCTATATTATTCCCCCCCCAAAAAAAAAGTTTCACCTTTTTTATTCATATTTTCTTTTTCTTCACATTGATCATATCTTAATAGATAGTTGATCATTTCAACTTTATTAAAAATACGCATTGTTTTCGTATTTTTATGGAATACTCTATCAAATCATTTTATGCTTTCGATGAGTCGTCACCGATTTGATTGTCGTTGAAAGCGTCGTATATTGTCCGATAGGAAATATATAAAGATGATCCGTACTCATAGGCGTTCTCTTTACACTTTAACTCTATCGGCTCTAAATGAGCTCTTTTTTTTCTGCTCCATTATGAATATACGATGATTTCAGTTGTTGAAATTGCGTCGAATGAGATGAGGACAAAAACTGGCTCAATATATGCGGACCTCTATGTGAAACGATCTCATCGTGCTCGCCGTCTACCCACTCTATCACGTCCTTGGAGACCTCGTGTAATTGCATGGGCTGGTCCAGCCGCCTTCTATCGAAACAGGTTCATTTTGACGTCGCTAGTTTTTCGCCTCAGCAAATCTGGGTTCTTTTTTCGTACCTTCTTGGCCTACTTTTCATCAGGTATACGTACTTGGCTAATTATTGTTTTCTTATTCAGGGGAGAAGAGAGAGCATTCAGCAGAACCGGCCGACAAAGATGAAGAAACTGTGAAGTCTTTGAAACTATGGTCATTTCTGTTGTTGAGTGTTTGCCACCTCTTCGAGGAGGAAAAAATTTTATCGTAGATTTTAAGCGCAAGCCTCAAATGTCCAGGCATTTATCGCGCAAATCTTACCGGGGGCTGTCAATGCCGGTGGAACGTCGATGCGTCCGTCGACGGATATTAGTGTAGATGAGTACATCAGTAGGAGGTGTAAAATTTTCTAAATTTACGCAGTAGTACAGCATCAGAAACCTTGTAGGCATGCCCGCCAGATAGTATCGAACAGCTTGTGCCTCATCGGCACAAGAGTTAATTTCCAAGGTATCCCAGCTGAATATCCGTTTCGTGTCACAAATTTTCCAACGGAAGCGCAACGGTTCAGTTGTGAAAAAGTGGCAGCTTTGTCTCCCAATATTCATTACGTAGCATCCCTACGCAATCTCTGAAATAGATATGCTTGAAAGCCCCATTTCTGCTTGTTCACTTAGGTATATTATTATTCTTTTAGCGGGCATTTGCCGGAAATTTTGTGAATGCTTAATTGGTCCGCTGTATGTATACTTTTCCGTCTTTTCTATATATGAGGGAGATGGTAATTTCCTTCGGTATTTTTTCTGAGTTTAATTGCAGCAGACTAAAGAATAAATTTCTTGGATGTCACATAACCATAAAGAACAATTCAAATTGATGAACGCATCCACTCTAAGCAGTCGTTGCAGGTTTTATGAGATGGATCAGTGGTATAAGGCACGAATCGATAAGCCAGAAATTATCCCGGAGCTTCACATTATCGATCCGGACAAATATCTGCAGCCTCTAGAGGAACGATTAAAAGGTAGATAATAATTGGTATGAATTGAAAAGTGAATGATTTGTGATTATCTTTAAGAAACGAAGACACATTTCCTCGTTTCACTGTGCCTATTTCCCTTCTTCAAGCGTCCTTCATCGCGCTTTTTCACTTTTTGAACTCCTGGGAAGTTAGAAAGGTGCATAAAATCGAGGAGGATAAAAAAAGAAAGGAAATATGGATAAATATGAGCTGTTTAATCATCGTTCTATGTAACTTGATCAAGTTAAGGAAGTGGATGTCCGCTTAAAATTGGAATATTTTCTTTGGAGCAAAACAGCGCTTTCGAATCAGTAATTTATGCTCTCGTCACATTTCTGTCATAATCTCTATCCGCCAAACGAAATCTCATCTTTATTATGTGGAAGTATATTGAATCGTTAGGTAATGTTGTGACTATAAAACAGTGGCTTATTAATATCTTTTTTTTTCCTAATATTTAGCACTTCCAAAATATCACATTGCTTATGCAATGAGAAGTTAACCTTCATTAATGCATGTCCTCTTGAAATAGAATTATTTATTGATAGGGTCGGCTATAAACTTCATGCAATTTCCGAAATTCATTCTTTATCACGTGCAGAGGTTATATTTCCCGGTCGATGATGGTTCTGATATGAATGCGGCAATAGATTTCGGAGGAAATATTGTAGCAGAAAGGCTGTTTTTTTTTTTTCTGGTAGTTGAGAAGAAAAATATAGTTTGACGATAGTTTTTGGTCGAGAAAATGCTTAGCCAAATTGGCTACAGTTAGTACGTGTTGCGTTACCGAGAAGACGAATTTTGGCCAAGGGAGCTGAGAAGAAACTCGATGAAAGTTAGAAAGAAAAAATTGTTAGGCGACATTGTGGATGGAATAGTGGTGGAGGAGTTGCTGCTACGTGGAATCAATCCCTCTAGCAAATCGAAAGCGAATATGAGTTAAAAGAGGTAGTGCGCATGAAGAATCTTTGTGCTTTTTAGAAGCCGAACAGCCAAGAATCGATATAGGATTCAAGGAGCGAAAAGAGAAGGTGCTAAAAAAGCAGATACCGAGGGAGGATTTAGAAAAGCTATCACGAACTTTGCAACGTTAGTTTGCTTGGAGGATCTTTATTTGATCATCACTTCACTTTAGCGTTTTAACAGAGTAAAAGCGTCCTTGATCGAATCGTTCATTAGAAATTCGCTGCCGTTCTTAGTTAGTTGAGGTATTATTGTTGCATGCCACTTGGGAAGATGAAGTACTTCAGAATCTGTCGGCTCCTGTTTTTTCTATCGCATGTATTCATAGCAAATTCCGTAGTTATGTTTCAGGTATTTGGGCTAAAGTAGACGCTCTTTTTACGCTCCCGTCTATCCCGTAGCTAATTCAGGGATTGCCGTCATCAGTTCTCGTCGCAAATGTCAGGTTCTAGAGGTCCGGAAGTTACAAGGAAGTCCTTATTGATTACCTGGGGATGACGGTAAGATTCATCTAGTTCATTATCTCGATAAAGCATAATTAGGCGAGGATTCCGTCGACGATATGTCATATGCTATATGTGTACATATCCTGCGCGCAGATGCAGAACTTTAACGTATGAACGGCTCGCTGAGTAAATTTTTCACTTAAATTAATGCGAATTTATTTTCAAGAGCATTAGGGAAATGTTCGCGCGGGTTATCTGGCTGATCTGAAAAAGATGTACTCATCACTATCTCCGACGTATTGGGAGAAACTGATTGTGAGGAACTACCTTCTTTTAAACCATAGACAGGATGTTCTGAATTATGAGAGGATGGGAGAGAAAGAGTGCCGACGGGAATTTCGTACAACTCCATTTTCCCAAATGGCATACTTCATGACATTGTTTCAAGCAGATCAGACATGATGTCTCTGAAGGTTTTTTAGATTTGCGCAGTTTTTGACCGTTTCTTAAACCCATGATGGGGCTTTTTGAAGGTTTCTAAACTGTTTTAGATTTGCTAGGATTTAACGTTATGATACCTAGCGCCGATTCATTAACCCCAAAGAACATGCAAATTTGCCTATTGTGATTAAAAAACGTTTCACTTCATTCTATTAATGTAATATAGGTTTTTGTAGAAAAAGGGTTCTGCTAAATACTTTCATAAATACATCCATTATTACCAATGAGAACGACTTCACTTCTTGTTCCTCCCTTGCTTTCTTCTTTTCCATCATGTGTAACCACATTGCTTTATTATCGGGACTCTTCATCCGAAGATATGCAATTTCATAAGAAATTTGTGCTGAGAGCGTTGTCGTTTTCAGTGAGGATTGATCTGAAGAGGGTGGATCACTCTGTTGTGCCCGGTATTTTTCACCACTTTCGTTTATTCGATGACTTGTTCGGTGATAACGTATTTTTTCGTATAGTGCAACGGATGATACCATCATGTGGGAAATACGATGTCTATTTTGGCAACGTATTGCACGCAGGTGATACGAGTAAGTTTTATATAAGCTCTTACGCTCGGGAAGTAACGAATATTGTTGGTGAAAGGAAACCGAAATGACTACATTAACTATTCCAGTGGCTGAGAATCCGTAAAGGATGGATGATATCCTCGTTAGGAGGTGAGGATTGAGAACGAGGTAGGACGAAAATGTGGAGTTAAATTAGGTGCACATTTCTGAGAGAACTGATTACACAATAAATGAGTTTAAGTGCAGCATATTTTTTAGAACGCTGATAAGAGGTACGCTCAAATTGATATGCGATCAAGAAGTCTTCATTTAAATGTTCTTTGCTTAGCATTTTTTTAAACGGATCGTTTTTGGCCTCGTCTCATTTTTTTCCACATTTTCTGGTTGTTTTCTATTCAATATGCAAGTTTTGCTGTGGCGAATCTAGAAGTCGTATTTATTAGTCGACGAGAAAGAGGAAAACTAAAAATATTCGCGTATTTCACAGAGGGAATTTTTTGACAAATTTTGAAATGGAACATGAAAAACAAATGGAACGATAGAGCACAAATCGCAGAAAGGATCATTTTTCATCGGTTAAGGCATATTCATAATTGATATAGTTGTTAAATTACGTAAGCGGGGTGCCCATTTTGTGACCAACAGTGCTGTCTTTCTTCAGCGATTAATAAGTGCTGCATGTTAGGATGGTTGCGTCTCTAGCGAGAATGAAACGTGGATTAGTTTTGTTATTGAGACTAGTGTTATTTAGATTGGGTGAGAAAGCCTGAGGACGAGAAGAAAATGGCGCTGTTCGTAGTAATGACAAGGGATGATAGGAGGAGGGTCGTTTCTGCTTGCGAATGTAGGTGACGTTATGTTGTGGATTGAGGAAATGGAATGACAAAGTAAGGATCCATGCGCAGGATTGAGATAATGGAAGTGTAATGTGCGTGGGGTTGTGTTTTCTTTTCCTTTTTTTCCTCATCATTCGCGTTGCTTTCGGTGATATTGACTGCCAATATCTGTCGCCATTATCCATTGCATGACAGGAGATGATCGTGTTGAAAACTTTCTACTTCTTTTCAGAAGTTATAACGGATTGTATAAGTTGAACTTTGTATGCTCATAGATCATATTTCCAGTTGAGCAACCCAAGGTCGTAATCGAGTCGGTTGGCAGTGGGTTTAATTCGTTGATGGCGTTGAATCTGGATGGTAATCCATATTCAGAGTCGGAGCAGATTCTGCACTGGTTTCTATCTAACATTGAGGATGGCAGGGATATCTCGAGTGGAACAGAAGTGGTACCATACTTGCAGGCTCTACCCTTCAAAGGAACTGGCTATCATAGATTCGCTTTTATTCTTTTCCGTCATGAAAAGCAGATCGGTTTCGATGCCTACAGGCTTAAAGGGTCAGTTGACTATAACAGCCTTCCTCACCACAGTCGCCTTTCAAATATTCTGCCATCGCGAAGGGTAAATTGCGGCGATTGATGAATCTTTTTCAAGGATGTTATGAAATTTTTATGAATATAGAGGAGTGCTGAAACTGAGGCAAGGCTCTGATCCGAAGTTGTTCCTGAAATGTCTCATGAAAGGGTATCTGTTCATTGCAATGAAGAAAGAATTATGCTCCCACACTTTTATCCTTTACCGGTAAAAATTTCCATCCATTTTGCGCCTCGGGAAATTTCTCGTCGGTGACGCTGACCACGTCGAACAATGCATTCATATAAGAGATAATAAACTTTTCAAAGTTTGTTGAGATTTTTCATTTGGATACAACGTTTGGTTTCTTCAACATTTTTCGAAAATGCCTTGAATCTATCGCGTCTGTGGTTATTTCGAAAAGAGAGCGAAGGTGCTAAGAAAATCGCACAAACGAATATCTTCTACGAACTTGTATATTCAGCTGCACTCGTACCGCTGTTTTGTTTCACGTAAAGAATTAGGGACGTTTAATCGGCTCCCAGAAGTCATCTTGTAGAATTACTGATTTTTCAAAGCATTTTTGATAGGGAGAAAAATATCTCATCCTAATATATTATCAAGGAATTCTCCCTCACGTTTTTATCGACAATTCAGTCACAATGCCCTAAATCTTCTTTCTCAATGCACGTCATCATCATTTATCTTACTTGTGGCATTCGATCGTTCTCACTTCGGTGCGGAGTGTTAAATAAGACCTCAGAGGGCCTATATCTTTTTGCTATTCCAGTTTAAAGGCGAAGGCTTCTCAGCATTTATTTCACTGATGCTGTTTTTCAGCAATGACCTGAGTGATAGGATATTCAGTATGCAGCGCTTCTATAAGGAGAACGAGGCGTCACTAACTCCGTCGTCTGTTGCATTCGCACAAGTCGTTTGGGATGTATCGGTGAACAAAGCGTTACACGCACTAGGTTCTAACTTCATTTCTCCTATATTTTTGAATATTCACTTTAGATGTTAATCGAAATCCACATATGCCTTGAGTTTATATGCTCATATTAAGTGAATCTAGCATTTCTTGTGCTTTAACAATCTTCTCTTTCAGTGAATGTTGGTTGAAGGTGAAATTATGGTGTTAAAACGCCTGCAGCTAAAAATTAATGCTGCCTATATTAAATGTTACTTTAACCTGCTGTAACATAGGAACTTTTGTGGTGCTTTTTTGGATAACATGCGAACACTTTAAAGGAATGAAGGCACCTTTGTACGAATACGAATATCGATCGCCCTTGAAGGTGCCGCAGAAGGAATTTCCGAATAAGGCACAACCGTTTGATTTGTAAGTATACTTTGAAGCTTACTTTTCTCTATGAGGCTGGAGAATGATACTTTTAAGGTAGAGCCCACTTCAGTTGGGTTTAAGATTCAGTATATTTTTACACGACGGTGACAGAACTAACGAAAAAGCGACAAGAAAAAGTTTTACTAGTGACCGAATTGTTAGAATAGTTGTTCGAAAGAAAAAGAGAGTGAGGGGTTCTAGTTTCGCTTACGGACACAGTTCTCCACTTGACGCCACATGCAGAGAGTGGAATTGAGGAATCTCTTCTGGTAGTCGTTCTTTATGTCCTAGACTTTTCACGATTCATCAACAACGTGCAGAGATGAGGCTTGCATATGGATTGATAGCTAGATGCACGTAGATCAGGGGCATGGCTAGTTTATCGAGCGTCATGTCATCTGGCCGCCGATTGGAGATAGTTCATTTGGAATGAAATTGCCATTTTAGACGATTAACTGGGGTACCTGCATAAGGACTGTTGAGAAGACCAATAGATTTCTGTAGAATTTTGCTGGTAATAAAATTCTGGGCTTATCTTGCTAGCAAAAATATTTTACCGACTTTATGGAATGACCGTGGATCCCGAATGACTCTTGAGCTGTGAAGGTTTCGATGTAACTTCCTATGTCAATGGTAGCAAATCCGCAGCAGACGGTCGCTTCACAGTTGACTCTCCAACGTCGTAATATGGCTTGGGGTCGGGATTTCGATGAAATTTGATTCATCGATGAGGATGGAGAGTGCGAATGAGTTATGCAGTGTAAGCATATGGCGTCAAGCTAAAGTTTTACTTCGTATTTCGATTTATCGATGCCTTTTCTTCATCTAGGTATCGGAACAGAGCACGTGTTTTTAGAAACGCCATACACTCTTCGTTGTAGTGAAATGAATTGCTCATTTGCTTTGTTTTTTAGATATTTGGATCAATTTCGAGACCCACTAGAAGTTGAAGCAGAGTTACTGAAGAGGCGTTTACGTATGAGTCGAGTGGATGAAAGGCCTCAGCAGCCGAAATACCCAGATATGAATTACGCAGAGAACAAGAAGAAGCTGCCAGCTTGGCAACATGCGAGGCTAATCAGCGAAAACAGCGGACAGGGCAAGAACTTTGCGTTATGGAATAATCCAATTGATTGAATTCCGATGTTGTTTATCTGTTACTGTATTGTTGTGTTTGTTTTCAGTGAATTTCGGAGAGATGTTTAAATACTGTCGGCGCAGTATCGGATATTATTATCGCATGAATTTGAAGTTCTCATGTCTTCTGAGATCAAATTCTTTGTTAGCGAATTTATGCACATATACACTTACATGTATGTATACGTACGTATGTATGTGAGTGTTTATACATACATCTGTGTAAGTGTGTGCATGTGTGTAAACAATATTTAGAGCAGTCCTCATATAAGTACGTATGGGAATCAAATATCATTGTTTCTCAGGTCATGGGTCGTTTATTAACAGCAAGAGAGATGGGGTGAAAAGAAATATATTTATAAAGTATCTCTCCCTGTAGCGTGTTGCTCTTCTGAATAACACCAGTGATGATGCATTTTCTCCGCCTTTGAATGTTGTGGTCAAGTCCATTCTGGAGAACTCGTCTGTCACAGCTTTATTTTGCGGCTCATGACGTCTCGCACTTTCGCCTGCATCGTCAAAGCGTTCCAAGTTGCGACCGCATTGTTTTCTGAGCCGTGATTGCGTGCATAGCGGTTATTATCAGTGCAGATATTTCAAACTTCTTTGGAGTAAAATGCGACACTTTGCAGCAACTGCTTTTCAGGGCAATCCACGCCCACCCAAAGAAGGAGCTACTACGAAATAATTTATCAGGCTACAGAGAAGTGCAACCATAAAAGCGTTCGTCCGGATCGCTTACGATTTTAATCAGTGCTTCCTGCGGCCAAACAACTTTGGACCTTTCCTAAAGAAATTCAATGAGATCTGTTCAACAAGCAACTGCTGCAGAGTGGTTACAGCGGCGCACTCCTGGATATGGCAAGCTAGTCCCTTGTTAATGTTCCGGTAAGATGGGTTAAAACATAGATGATCACAAGAACGGTTGCTTTTCTACAGAGAAGCTAGGCATACACAGAACCCTACTGTGGACTTAACGAGCCCATGTTCAAGTTTGACGAGGTATTTTGCACGCACTGAGGGAAAGTTCGTAATTTGTGGGGGATTTGGAACGCGAATAAGCCAACAGGATGGATAATCTCCACATAGGGGTGCCACCATATTGCTGTATGTCCCATTCCAGTGGGTGTAATGTTGGACGACCTAAATCAGAAAAAGTACATTCGAATGGCTCTTTTTTTCGCTGCTAGAAGCACGTTTATAAAAGTATTCATTTCCTACCAGGCAAATTTCTTTGATGTGATTTCTATGGGGGGAAATAAATGCTATGGAAATTCAACCGCGGCACAATATTGCATGCCCTCTGGAAGAGAACTGGATGATCTTCCATCCCCCAGCAAAATCTTTATTTGTTCAGTCAGTCATCCACCATCATTCAGAAAGGACTCTAGTCCAACAGCATGTGTAGTCCTATGACACTTCTAGGTTATTATATATTATTCTAAAGCGTAGGAATGATGAGAGTCGATGGCTTGTATTTTGGGAAGCGTCGGTATTTCTCGTTTCGCTGTCAAAACATCGTCACTTGCTGCGAAGTTGCTATGAGTTTATTTCGATGGAATGGGAAGTCAGAAGGGAATTAGGGCCCAACTACCGCTTGAACTCGTAACCAATAAGCTGAAAATTAAGCGAGATTAGTACTGCAATCATTTGTTATAAATGATGATTCATGGTGCAGTACGTACTACCTGGTTTATGCATTTGAACAGCGAGTGCAGCAGTGTTAAAGAACTAAAGGGGGAAGGGAGAGGAGGCGGCTGAATTATTATTCCTCTTCAGAAATAATCGAAACTTGGCTGGACTTTGAAACTGAAAGATGATAATCAAGTGGAGGGTAGGGCTTATCAATTTCTTTGAAGAAGCAAAAGAATAGTTTGATAGTTTCGGGAGTTGGAGAACAGTGTCAGTAGAGAAGGGCATACAAATATGAGCTGATAAATTCTGATATTTTTTGGACAAAAGATGACTGTCATTGAGAATCTTGGCTAAGTGAGTTGTGATCGATGTGCAAAAGACATATATCAGCGAAAAATCAACAAACAGAGGGTGGAGGAAAAATGTTGTTTCGATTTCGGCAAAGCGCTATGAGCTTTAAATCATCAGCGGAAATGCCCCAGCGCTGTGAGAACATATCTCTATGAGATGAATACAAAAAAGTCTTATCGTGTTTCACAACAAACTGTCTGAGATAGAGATATCCCGTCTTGTTGCTGACATGCTTTTTGCTTTGAGAGCAGAAAAAGCAAATGATGAAACGAACGACAGCAGCTGGTGCTAACTGACAATTGTGCCTTTATTGGCAATGGCACCGCTAATCTGCCTAGTTAACGTTCTACCAGTTTCTTTCATTAGAAACATCTCATCCCTCTGGTGCTTCCTCTTCGATCCCGTGAAAATATTTCCAGAAATTGAAAGCGAAAAAGCATAAAAATGCTGACAACATGAGCAAATCGTCTAAGTATGAAACGACGCTTTCGATCCTCAATCTCATTCCCCCTCTTCCAGTTGTCTGAGACTTAGAGAAAACCAATTCCACTGTTGGAGGAATATTGATCGACTAGAATATAACAGCAAAAATGAGGCTTAATGACAGGCTCTTGCACCCTGATCGTTTATGCATTCGCAAGGAACCACCCTCTTCGTATCGGAATTGTGTGCTTTAACGCTCATCCAACGTGTATCGTTGTGCCGAATGAGCAACAATGCCGCCATCGTATTAAAGAACAACGTCGGCATTTGACTACTGGCCAAATCCACATTTGCTATCTGCAAAACCTAAGACCGGCAAAATCACATCATATATTTGCATGTATATTTATTAATTTGCTTGATGCTTTTAGTTGGCAGGCTATAAAAACTACGAAGGAGAGAACTACTGCTGAATAATAACTCCGAGATTTTTACAGTGCAGATTTCATCACTACAAATCATACTCTACACATGAGTGATTGACAGTTAAAAGCGCCTATGAATTCATAAATGCAGAACGTATCTTCCCAGCCTAATGCCTCTTATAAAGCAAACTTCTGTTCCGGAATTTATGAAGCTGATGGACTTGGAGAAATTATTATTACGCGTTTTGTCACTAACACCTAACTCTATATGCCGTTCAAGTGAAATGGTGAGTTACAGAAGTGAAGCGTACATTTCTTTTGGTGCTGTCAGCAGATATTCCAACTCGAAGAAGCCGGTATATTGCCGCACATTGAAACAATACGACTGCTGAGCGTTTGTAACAGTTGCAGTAGCAGTGTGTTCAGAGTGGTGCATACAAGATAATCTGCTTAAAGCGCGCTGTTGGAGAGGGAGATGGTGCCAGCATCTGTAATGCAACGCACATAGTGCAGATGCGTGGCATGTCATCAATCGATTGCCGTTCAAGCTGTTGCATTCCGCCGCATCCTTCTGCCGAAATCTCATCGTGATGAATACATAAATCGCGCATCTTACAGCCACACAAATGCTTATAGATTCCCGTGAAAAAATTCGGATGTGGTATAATGTTATGGTGATGTAGCTAGTCACTGACGCAGGATGAAGTTAGATCCGAGCGGACGACAAGTGAGACAGCGCTGCTACGATCATGCAAATACTCATCACCGAATTCATGCGATGCCACCCTAATTTCCTCTTTTTTTGGGCGGAAACACTTCACCAGGATGAGGGTGACGTCCCTGTTACATGAAGATGCCTTTAAAATACCCTACTTACTGGTCGAGACATTCAGGAAGCATTCGAAATGTGGAAAACATGTGTCGCATTTTTATGTGCCTGAAACCTTTTCCTATATATTCAATAATCCACAATCGCAGCGCCGTTCTAACTTTACTGTTTTATTGTGCACACTCATCGATGGCAAAAGAAAGGTATATTAATTCCGCAGGTACAGATACCACGCTGTTGCTCACAATGCACTCTTTCATACTCCGACAGGTGTCGCCCTACTTATCAGCCCAAGTGGCCTCGCTTTGAATTACAATCCGCAGTGAAATTACGCTGCGCATTTCTTGCACCGCAGCGCCAATGCAGCATAAGCACCGTCAACTAGAATTCACCCGTCCCTTCTGTCCCATCGAAGCATGGTCATGACGAAGTGTGTAAGAAGAGAAAATGTAATCGAAAAACTATGTTGTCTATAAGCAACACGTTGTTGATTGGTTTATGCTACCGAGGCCAGTGATGGCCGAAGAAGAAAGCCGATGAAATCCACTAGGAAATGAGCCTCCATAAATCTCTGACATGAGCCATTCGGCTACTAAGATTTCGGGATAGACGCATGGTCAAGTAAGTATATGGACTCCCGGTTAAAAACAAAACGTTCGCTACAAATATTCCTGCTTCACTGCTTGATGAAGGCGAACTCTCCTTGCAGAACAATGCAAAAAGCTCTTGTATTTATTTCAATTCACTTAATATTGTCAATAAATGTCCACGAGTGGAAGTTTCGCTAGCTGAAACAAAGCCAGATATCGTTGTTACTTTGGAAGGGTGACTGTCCTCTGCAATGCCTGACTCACCCTTTCCAGTAAATGGTCTCCACAAAATATTTCGCTACGACAAAGAAACTCAGAAGATGATTGAAGAAAGCAGACTAGCCATACGCGTTATGTGTACATAAATCTCTTAAATAGCAGCCACAGCCGCACACTTCATTTGCATGCGCTGCATTGGTACCATCACTTTGATGTTCCGTGCGATCACTTTTTGATGTTTCCACATCTGATACTGATTCTGCTGGATTCTTCGACGCGATTTCTGAATTGTGCACAGTGTATCATACAACACTGTAGCTGAGAAATTAAACTTTAGTTTTCCGCTTGCAAAGATTTATTACAGCAATAGCTTGCTGGGGAATTTTCTCACAACTTTCACTCGTTCAACAGTACGCTCGGATGCACAAAGCTGCTGGTGTGGTTGTGAATCAGCGCAAGTTCATTAGACTTTCGTGTGTTCCTTCTCTTGTTTAGATGTTTCCCCTCTTGGAAGTATGCGTTGTTTTCATCGTTACCAGAGAAACCACAACTTGTCGGCAAAATAGTCTGACTTCAACCGTTTATACAGTTTTCGGGATGGTCGCCAAAGATGCATTAATGGATCATTCCAGTCTAAACGGACTTCTGAACTTTGCCCACTTATGCTCTCTCCCCATTTTATCCATAATTTCGCAATTTATTTCATGCTTAGGCAAACTGGCTGTTCACACTAAGCAGGTGCCTTTGATGTGGTCCGTTATGAAAAGATACTTTTGAAATTGGAAAAATGTGACATCATCGGCTCTTTGCTACAATGGATCAGAGCATTCTTATATGGACGAAGTTTTCAAGATAGAACTGAGGGAATTACTCCAATCTACACTCAACTCGTCGTGATGCCCTACAAGAGAACGGTTCCGGTCCTATTTTACTCTTTGTAAACATCACTATTTCTTATGACATCACGAGTAGTACTAAGTTCGCTCCTGATGACCTCAAAATTGATCGTCTGTTACTCGATCTTCTCTACAATATTTATATCGTGCGAAAGGACCACTCTATTTCGTCAAGTGATCAAAATAATAGTAGTTAAATATCTCCTATGAAAAATGTGGGTTTCCCCAAGTCGCATTAACTTTGTCATGAACGTTTTTTCAGTCTAAATGGCGATTTTTCTACTACAAGTTGCATTCATAGCGCTGATACTGCAATCCACCCTAGATTTCATCGAAAGTTGGAGAGTTCCGCTGAAAACTCGTCGAAAATTGCGCTGAATATTCCTTGCATTGCCAACGCTGAGCAGCGCAGATGTATCGACCATTATTCTTAAGGCTGTCATCGCGTACTGCACATCAGTTTTGTAATACTGTACTCCTGTGTGTTTCTATTATTTAGTGTTTGATAGCAGATGGTAGAAAATGTTTAGTGACGTTCCACTTGTAGTGGTTTTTTGCAAAATTTACTGTGGTCCACACCAGCCAAATTACATTAGGAGGCCGAAAATCCTTAGCAGGCTAAAAATGGGACGGGAAAAGCTCACTTTGATTTGACTCTTTGTTGTAAAGTTGTTTGAACTTTTTTCCGCCATCCCCAATGTCAGAAACATTTTATTTTGCGTCTCCTCCGTAGTCGACATGTGCATCAATTCCAACTGACCAAAAAAACGTTTGCAGTGCCAACAATGTTCTTTGCGGTTTTCGGTTTCGTGCTGTATGAACCTGTAATCTGTTCTCGACCAATATCGTTAATGCTCCCTCTCTTTCAGCATTAAAAGTGCGGCTGAGCCATATCGATCTACAACTATATTTCCTTCCTCCCCTTCTAAATGTCTTTCCTCCGAAACTGTAGTTTACGAAATGTTTAACGTGTTCTTGTTGTTCATGCTCATTCAGGACGTTGAAATAAATAAACCTCCCAAAATAGAAACGCATTCGCGGGTACTCGTGAATATAGTACAGGCTATAATGTTCGCAAATTTTCGAACAGAAATATATCGGAGAAAAATGAAAAGGTAATTAGTAGAAATTGATGAGTAGGGATTTCCCGGTAACATGATTTAATGTGTCAAACGGCTGGAAGAAAAATCACGGATTGCATTTGAGGGATTTACAGCTATCAAAAATTTTCAGGGTAGACACTGTCTGAGATGAGAGGAGGTCACGAATAAGGCGAGGAAGGCGGAGTGCGCGTATATTCAGGGAAGAACACTATATTTACCGGTTTATTTAGCAAATTCATACTAGTAAGTAATTAAGCGTGGCGCGTTGCCATCATATAGAAGTTCGAAAACGAGTCTATCGCATGTCGATGTGAAATTTTCATGCATAATATACGTTCGAAGAAATATACCTAAGCAAAACTGGAAATCCAATGTTTAGCAAAAACAGTCACTATCATCGCTTTATCGACCAAGCATCAACGGAACTGAAAGTCAATTTTCAAAATTAAAACGTATCGTGCGATATCAACAACGCCACAAGGTGTCAAAAATGCATTTACTGCCCATAAAAAAGGACTTTGTCGTTGTTGTGGTTTCTCGCAGCCGAACAACAAATAATGACTTGCGAAAAAACATCGATTTGAACGAATCATGATATAAAAACATACATAAAACAAATATGTATATAGGCATTATATATATACATATATATATATATATATATATATATATATATATATATATAATACAGTAAAGATTGTGCTGTAATAATAGCCGACAAGTACAGTAAAGATTTATAGGGTTTATTTTCAAACGCATTCGAGTGGTCATATGCCATGAGGCATCGAAAGGTCGTTATTTGAGGATAGAAATAACGAGAAATGATTTTTGGTGACAATGACACAACAAGAGCACTGAGAGGCAGTGTATGCAAAGCACAACCAACGATCACACTTAAACAGCATAAGCGAACGCTAACAAAGGCGATGCATCATCCTTGATGAAGTCCAAACGTTCCTTCTCATTGAAAGCGTGATTCGTCTTATATTAAGCTTTCGCATCGAAGTATATTTATTCTTTAGTTATAGATAAAACAATCCACACGTATTCTACACAATGGATGACAAAGCTACTGTCGGGCAATGCAAAATAATAACAATCATGACAATAATAATATACAAGCAAAATTCGCACTACTGAGATGCAGCAAGATATTCTCGGTTTATTTCCGACGTCCTTGGAGACCGGCTTTTGAACGTTGCCCAAAGGAAATGCTTGCAAAATGTTTCTGTGCTTATCATCCTCGCTATGAAAAATAAACATTGATATCAAACGTCGGCAGTTGCAACCGCTGACCATGCAACCGCAACAGCTGTTTCGGAAGATTTATTTCAAAATTTCAGAACGGGAAGTTCGCAAGAAAATCGGAACTCCAATGCACTCCTCAGCCAGAATTCAAACGTGACCGTAATGTGTATGCTGCATTTATCGGGTGAGCTAGATAAAATCGACGGAATTTCAAAATCTGAATGATAAGACAGTTCAATTCTGACTTCGGCTAACATCAGAATATGCTTGGAAGGACGCTGTTAGAAATAATACCTACTAATAGGGAATAACCTCATAATGAGCTAATTTTTCCACTATTTAGCTTCCTGGTCATAAAGCACAAAAAACCTCATCGAACGAAAGCTTCTTCGATTAAACGCGCTTATTCGATTACTGCCAGCAACTGACTGCTTCATGCGTGCAGCCCATGAGGAAACGCTTCGTGTACGTGGTTGTCATCGAGCCTTAGAAACAGACTCGAGTAAAGCATCAAAGTGGTAGCTGTGCGTCTAGCGATTCATCAATGGTTTTCATCGAATGTGGAAAGGCGGATTAGAATTTAGAGGGGTCATAACGAAAAGATCGATTCTTAGGAACGATAAGCTGGATCAATCACTAAATAACTCTAAGCATGACCGATCCTCTCAGTAAATGCACATCCAGTCGCATGCAAATTAAACCAGTGTTAGCAATGCAAGGTTGGGTGAAATAATTAGCAGGGCAGAAGCCAACCCAGAAGCCTGTAAGATGAGCCCAATTTGATTTCATTCGGAGCTAAACAAAAACGCAAATGGCCACTATAAAAGAACATCAGTCACCGCAACTCGCACCGCACATCTTCGATTTTTTGACGTTGAAAGTGCGCGGAGCTGCAGCGACGCAAGTCACAACAAACGCACGCCGCCGCGTCTCCCAACTGAGTAGAGTGTAACGTGGCGCCAGAGGGCTGCTCAGCGCCGCTCGAAGAGCCCCCTAGCAGAAGTGAAGAGTGGAGTGTGCTGGCTCCGATCCTATGTGAAAGCGACGATGCCTCTGAATGTCTACATCGCTTCCATCACCGGTAATACGGAGGTATAATATTTCAAGCTTCTTGCTATGTTCGTAGAATAACATCCTTCATTTGTATATCATACATATAACAGCTCCTGAAATTTACGTCTGTTGTACATAATGCATTTAGGTCATTATCGAGACATCTTAAGTTCAAAAAGAGGACTTTTCCGCCTGTTTCATCAGTTTGTTTATGCATGAAAATTGCCGAAAGATTCGCGAATTTAAGTAAACGTTGGTAGAGTTGGTTGCAAAATCAGGCGACAAGTACCCGTAAAAATGAGCATTGGAATACGCAAACGTTTGTTGTAATCTTATGCATATTGTTCGTTCTCAAATGAACATTGCATCTTCGTAAGCTTCACTTGTCTTTCAATTTCTAGGTGCTCAATTTACTGATTTTGCAATTGCTTAACTTTATTCCTAAATAATAATACACGAAACGGAAAGAATGCTTAATTTCTTAAGTGAGACAACATCCGCACAAATCTGCCACAAATTGTTTCCGTTGAATTAAATTCCCCGTTCGTGGACCGTTTATCATTTAGCTTTGACACTCGTTGACGATCATCTGTTATTTAACAATGGTACCATGCATATTGTTTTCAACAAGACCACTCTTCGTATTTTATTTTCTACATAACTATTTTTCTCCTTTTTTCTATCTTCCGTTCGTTAAGAGAGCGAAGGTTTGCTAATTTGTGTGCACGTGTTCTCTTTGTTTTGACAAAATCTTTTCTCCACCCCGATCATATTTGAGAGCGCCTCGTTTTGAGCATGAACAACTGATTTGCATCTTTGAGATTTGCATCTACATACTTACGGCTCCCATCATCTTACAAAGTAGGTTTACTAGCTCGTTTGAGAAGAATATTACTTTCGGCTGCCATCATCTTTCAAAGTAGGTTTACTAGCTAGAAATTGCCGCATTTTTTATTATTGCAATATGCAAATTCTTCTAGTGCTCTCATGCTCTTGCATAACAATACTATCCATTTCGATTGCATTTCTCTCTGGTCACTTACTTTTGATATTTTCTTTATTGCTTTCATTTTCTTTCTTTTTGTATTTGGAACAAAGAGCAATAGAGCGGCGCATTCTAGAGATAATTGTCTTTTGCACTGCTTTATTCTTTTCGTTGAAATATTTCTGGATATCTTTTCCGCGTTATTTGCTATCAACTCTCCACGTTTAGCGTATTCGTTCGAGTGGGATTTCTTAGCCGAAAATAAACGCTTAGCGCATTGACGCGGTCATTTGACATAAATTTCTTTATCATCCGTTGCCAATATTATCTCCGTAATGTTTCAGTGAGAAAAAGATTTCCAATTTCCTCACGCATTCATTTGGCAAAAATTTTTCCTTTTTTTTGCCGCATTGAGCTTCTTTTGCGCCATTTACTTATCTTCGTCTTGATCCGGAAGGGAATTTGCTTCATTCGTTTTTGATTTCTTATATTATTTCAGGATTGATGAGAAAATTTGATTGTTTTTGTTATTTGATGAAACATTAACAATGAGCCAAAAGTATTTTCTTCCCAACATTTTTACTGATTTTTATCTTGTGACACGTCGAGAATCGTTATATAACTTATATGATATGAAATCAGTGAAGGTATCAGCTTCTTTCATAGTTCTTTGAAATATTTGGAAAATTACTCCACTAAAAGGCGTTGACGAGGCGATCTTCCAGTACTGCTTTTATATAAATGAAAAAGTGTAGTACCATTTAATCAGAATTATTTTTTCTAAAACGTCTACAGTTCTTGAAATAATAGGACTGCATTTACTCCACAATTAAAAGAGGCCTTTTAATTTATCTAAAGTCGTCAGATCGCTACATTTTATGTGGAACCTTTTCGTTTTTCGAACCCGAAATTGATGTTCATATTCTGATACTCACTCTATCGTCTGCTCCGGAATATATTCCAGTAGCAGTTGCAGTCTAATCAACAATCGTTTTCAATATAGACGAGTTTCTCATTTGTGCGTTTCAGTGCGCATGAGGAAACTTGAAAGAAAAAAGCGCTATAAGGTCGACTTTGCGAATCACTTCTCACTTTTTTTCGTTCACATATAATGCAAGGCATCACTTCACACCGACATTTCGTGCAAAAAACTGCACTGCATATGTCAAAAACTTCAAGTAATGCTTTGATAGACTTTTATATAGGTCCTTATATATATACACGTATATATAATTTATTTATACATATGTACATATATGCATATGCATATACATATATACATATACATATATGTATATACATACATATATATAATGTTCACAACATATTAAATATGTTCAGCACATTTAAACCATGAAATTTCCTCGGCCACCTAATCGTCTTCTCTCTTCCCTCAATTAAAATTAGAGTCCATACTAAGAGTCTGATTACAGCTGATTACAGATACCAAGAAAATACCTTCACCTGTTCTGTTCTCGATTGTGTGACATTTATTTCCCAGTCTGTGTATAATTTTTGAAATTATTTTAACTCCAGAAAGTGTCGGAGTCTCCACTTTTTGTTATATTTTTACAGTTATCCGCTCTAAATGAACTGCAATGACTAATGAAACTACAATAAGCTGAAATCAGTAATTGAGCATAAAACTTCATTTTGTCCTCGCACCTGAAAATGCACATTGTGCAGTCGTTCACCAACTTGAAAGTGAACAGTTTCGACGAAGTTTTTATTCATTATGTAAGCAATGCGCAGCTGCAGGTGCAGTTTTTTCTCTCTTGGAGGAAGAAAGCGCAAAATGCTTCCACTCAAGAGCAGAACAAATAAATGTATTCAGTTGAAGCCTTTGACTTGAAGAGTCATACTCGAAGGCAGTATGGTGGAGCATATCGAAGCTCGTATCGGAATACTTATGAGGGGATTTGCTCGCATAGTGAATTCTACTAGCACTACGGTTACATTCTCACAGACCTGTCCTATCCTCATGGTCGTCGAGTCATTCATATCTTTTTCGCTGGCTCATAAGGAGGTGATCACGAAGAGCTAAAGCAATGCCTATTTTCTGCTGACACTGTATCGGCTAGGTTGGGCTCCTGGTTTATTGCCGTATTAGAGCGTTTATTGTGTTGAACATGAGGCATTCGAGATAAAATGCATTGAAATAACACCGCTTTGATCGGTTTTTTGTCTGCATTAAGGTCGTCGTAAGATTCTCTTTTCTTTCAAAACAACGATAGGAATTTGACTGTTGAAATCGTTTCGTTTCCTCAGTGTTTTTGTGACTGACGCTTCGCTCGTGTGTTGGATGCAAATTACAGATTGATATCTCTTCAAAAAACACTTTCTCTTTGAGGCAAAGAGCTCACCCCTTACTGATTGCTTCATTAGACGCTTTTCAAAACAACAAATTTGGTGCTTTCTATCCGATCACATCATAATACATCGCTACAAAATTCGCAAACTTCACTTTCAAAGCAGTCGAGAAGTAAAGTTTTCGAAAGCGCTTTTCTATTTCAGAATAAATAATTCCGAAAGTGGTACGCAATTTGTCATTAATGAAGTGTGTGATTAAGGCGGCTATGATTATGTTTGTGTGCTTCAACGAATTTCGCTCGAACTTTGCAACTGTGGAAAGTTAGGTCATGGTAAAGGTGAACCGAGCCTACTAAATACTGGACGACTGAGAAGTAGTGACGGGAAGAAGCTAAGGAGTGAATAGATGCCTCACAAAGGAATTAATTCATATTGAATAGTAATCGGCGTCCTAGTTCATTGTAAAACCCTTTGTAGAATGAGTTCACGTGCTTCACGACTATACATTCGATAGGTTACTGAATCGTTGGCTATGAAAACTACGAAAAAATATTAGTGCAGTATTTTGCTGTTTCGTCAATCCAAGTGCTTTTACTTTATAATGCGATTTTCAGATCAGGAAACAAGTGCAAAGAACATTAATGATACTCGAAGGTTTGGGTGTGCCCTTCAACGCAATTGACATAACTCTTCGAGGTAATGACAAGCAGAGAGAATTCATGCGTGAGAACGCAATTAACGAGCGTTGGGATGGAGTGCCTCTGCCACCACAGTTCTTCCACAATGATACTTATATTGGAGTATGTAATCTTACAACATCCCCTTTCAAGCTCAATATTTATGTTTGTAATCAGGTTCTTTCTCTTTTAGTTCAAAGAACCATTATTTCAAGATGCGGATCGAAAATAGATTATTCAGGAGAGGAAACCAAATAAAGGGTATTAGATAAGAACATAGGAATTTTACATTGTTGTAGCTAGTTGAAGGGAACTTTTCCTATAGTCGTATCGACGTTAGAAAGGCACCAATGAGGAGCTTTGCTTCAGTGCACATTTGCATCGTCAGTACACATTTGAAAGATTTCATTTGACTAAATGATATGGACAATTCCTCCAAAGTAAAATTAAACACTAGACTATTCTCTTGCCTAAGCTGGATTTTAAGGATTTTATAAGGTTGTTTCACCTTGCAGAATTATTTCGATTTTGAAGAAGCCGTTGAGGACAATCATCTTCCCGAATTTTTGCGTCTAATCCCACCGTCTTCACCGGTAAATATTTCGATGATTACTTAGAAATGAGCTCATGAAAGAAAAATATTGGCATTATTAATGTTGGATGCATTAGGCCGTTCATCATATTATTTCTCTCTAAATTTCCAGAGAATGAAGACTAGTAGAAATTTTTCGAATACCCTTCACATTCATAAAAATTTGCTGAATTTTCGAATAAGGAAGAAATTTGGAGCTAGCTAAAGGAAACGGCTTCTAATTGTTGAAAGCATGAAGTGGAATTTAACGGCCATTGAGAAATACCATATATATTATAAGCATACAGATTATCCCAGTGAATCATCACTGAATACCAAGATATATGTACAAGGTGTACAAGGTATATCATACCAAGATGTACAAGGTATATCCTTCGCTCGCTGAAGACTCACTCGATTTCATATAGCTGCGGAAAATATTTTTCACAATCAATGTCCTCCTCATGCATTATTTTAGATCACAAAAGTTTGAATTTGAAACGCAGTTAACATATTCTCGTCTATTCGGGTGAATTTATGAATACCAATACCTGAAGGGTGAAAGTGAAGTTCTGTTAGGGGATTTTTAGCATCACTGTCGAATTAGACGAATAAATGCATTGTTAACTTACGCTGTGTCGTGTTTACGTGACGAATGAACTTGCCATAGCTGAGCTGGCAAAAAATATTAATGTTAAGCCGGTTGGTATTTTTCGTCATCCGCTGAAAGATGCGGCTCGTACACATGCAGGTAGTGATTTGAGAAACATTTCTCATGCTTTTTCGTGTACAGGGAAACGAATGCCGACTGATTTGAGGGTTAGAAAACTGAAAAAATCAAAGATCGCAGGTATCGAGTTTAGATGGTTGGAAAGATGAATTTTTTTCAGCGATCGTTTGTTTTATTGCTAACAAACATATCTGTAAGATTATAGGAGCATGCAACACTATTTGATGCCATCCATTCAACTTTGTACCTAAAGAGTGTGTTTTCTATAATGGTAGTGTGGAGCGTTCATTTCGCAATGGTACTATTCGAGCATTCAGTTACTATCAAGCACGATATGTCAGCTTATTTAATTATATTTCACGACCATTTTCAATATTCTTATCTACCAGTGAATTTGATTTTGTGAATGGTGCACTTAAAGGTATTTTTGACGATATATATAAATAGGAGCGAATGTTTCTCCCATAGATAATTTCATTCGTAAGCATTCAACGCTTTTTTCTTTTGCAGGATAGCAAGTCAAAAAAAGAAGTTGACGACAAAGACAAACAGGGAAGCGATCAGGTAAATTTTCCTCTTCCCTAGCAATAGATAACAATGCAAAAATCGGAATTAATATTTATTTGTATAAAATAAAAAACGTTCGTAATTGAGTGATTGCTTGTGGTTTACAATTATGTTGTAGAATATATTCACGAATCAATTTCTGAATACAGTTCTCTGTTATTTCCTCGTTATGTTGGCGTTGACAGCGACCGCCAAAGTTCAGCATACCTCGAAGGAAGCGCTCACCTTTTTCCTTCAAGTACACTGCCATGTTCCGCTTGAAATTATCTAGATAAGCGTTGAAGAGGTGGAGAGTGAGTGACATTATGGATTCCTGTACCAACCAGGGTAATAATAGTCAGTTGTACATAATTTTTGATCTTATGATTGTCCAAGAAGTTCTCGAGCACTTTTGTAACTTGCCCAGTGCGTTGAAGCTGTAGAGAAATTCGTTGCACTCAGCCGTGATGTTCATTAGTGGTCCAACAGAAATACCCACATCGGCTGTTGCATCAGATAGCCTAGAGCAGAACTAATGAAGATTCCTGAAGGGTGTAGAATCTTCATCCAGATCCATTACAAGTAATTTCGTAGGGCTGAATATGATGTGTATTGATAGCACCAGTGTGCTCTGGAGGTCCACCAGTGCTTCCGTTTGATGTTTTCCCCTAGAATAGAGAACTCGGTGCCGCATAAGCCAGTTTCGCCTGCCGCATTCAGTAGTGTGCTTTGGTGTTTCTATTGCTCAAAAGGCAGAGGAAGCTGGTAAATTGGGTAAAACCATTCCAAAGGCCAGTCAAGAATACCACCATCCTGAGGCCTCCGATGATCCTCCGGTCGTTACACTCCAGGCCGTCCAGCAAACAAGAAGCCGTAGTGAAATATGGAAAATGTTTACAACGCGTTTGATGGAGGAAATTGTTGTGCTTTTTCTGAAGTGAAAAGTCATCTTGGTCGGTGGGACAAATCTGCCTTCACTGAGTGAATGTCGCACAGAGCAGATCCTCTGAGGTGGGAGATGCGAGGTGAATGCAGCAGTTTCGCATAAAATCTAAGAAAAAAAGATCCGTTGAATTTTTCACTGAGTTTAATAGGCAGATGTTGAAAATCTTCATTTCTTTTATGCAGTGAATACAGGAAGCATTCGATTAATTCAGTATTGAAATCGAAGTCTTCAAATTCTTAATTACTGATTAAACTCAGTTTTACCATAAACTGATCGAAAAGGGAGGTGCATTTATATGTGTTTTCAGTTGGGGAACAAAACCAGGTATACTTCATTAAGCGAAATTTCTCCTAATAGAAGTGTGCTGCCTCACTGATTATCCTCTTTCATCTGCCTACTATTTTGGAATAGTATACATCCTTTCCACAATTACTTCTCCCATCATAAAAATAGGGAACATATAACCTCGAAAGTTTTATTTCATCCATTCCGGTCTTCTTTTTTTCATAGCCGATTTATTAAAGTGACTGAGGAAAGGGTCTCGATAAGATGCCCAAGAGTGATTAAGGTTGACTGCTATGTGAAAAAAAACAAACCAGCATTTAATGACGAATATTTCGATTTTTAGTGAGTCGTGAACGCCGCGAGGTAAGCGTGTTGCAATTTCGCTTAGATGATCGTTGTCCGTTGTGCACTATTAAACTTCTATTGATTGCTTCGTTGCTTTGGGATATTTTTGCTTCTGCTTCCTCTTAATTCATTCTACAGCTTATTTCTTTAAGCGTTTTCACAAAAACGGTATAATCGCATTTGCGATCATCTTCGTTAAAAGCTTCAACGGCACAGAGGCTAATGCACACTGGTGGTGATTTATGATTGTTATGGTGTTTGTGTTCTTGTTGCTGCACTTATGTGAAATTCACTTATCAAATCGAAAAGAAGAGATGAAACTGGAGGAGAGAACGAAGAACTGCTAAATGACTGATTGAGATGAATTAATCCATATGAGTTTTGCAAACCGAATTCCGCTAAGCATATCTCTCAACTCTACTAAGCTACAAAACTTATTTCTATGAGATTCAAAACGATATTTCGATGCGTCTAAAACGTTTTTTTGCTGAATTTTGCAGTTTATAAATTACACTCACAAAAAGTATCCTTTAAAAAAAGTATTATTTCATCAAACAATTTCCCACAAAAACCGATAAATAAATAAACATTCGATGAGAATAATTTGAGATAATCATTGAACAACATCACTATTCGCACATAGCAAACAAACAGTGAAACACCGAATCGCACATCATTTAGCTGTGAAAATAATAATGAAGAGAATCCTTGAAGTTTGGAGATGACTCTTTTAACTTTGAGGTGATTATATCTCATAGTGATATCTTTGTGTGGAAACTAAACAAGAGTCGTAGTTTCAAAAAAAAAAGAAGGCGTCCTTCAACAACTGTGGAAAAAAAAGTTTCCAAAACTTCAAGGTGGATTTTTTCGAAATTTTTAAGACTCTCAACCTTATTCATAGCTGCATTAGTTAGTTTCAATTCAGATATGTTCTGTACGATAAACGATTGCAGTATCACTGATCATGAGACTAGACTATGCTGAAGAAAGGAACGTCAGGAATACTTGAGGTCATAAGGTCAAATAAAGATTTCGTAAACTACAGTGATTGTCCTCCTCGAAATATTCGGTTTCCATCGCTTCATCATTTCTTAGATGTATTTACATTCGTCATCACATCGTGCAGCACAATGCACTTGCTTCAGCACGATTAGCGGTGATTCAGAGCAATTCATTTGCCAACTCGGAGTAATTCAAAGCCGCTCGGTGAATTGAGTTGATAATGAATATCTTTTTAAAAAGGAACCAGATACTCTTGAGGTTCGTTCTCATTTTTCCTCTCCCTTTTATTTGCGGCTCTAGTTTAGCCTCCTTGGCGGAAGGGTAGCTGCTTGCTGACAAGAAACGTCGAAATCCACCAAATCAAAAAGTTTTCATTCAGCAATCAAGTTACTCTTATGTATCGCTCAGCTATGGTGCTGACCCTACTGTGGAATCTTCTTAATAATTGCGAATATGTGACGACTGGGTGTTGACGTTCATCTCCAGCAAGGGACTACTGTGGTAAACTCCATATAAGAAAAGTCACTGCAAAAAAAGCATTCTGAATCGGAGCGGAAGCTCCGGCCAAGTTGCCATCTGAAGTACTCCGCTTCTTATTGAAACAAGGCTCAGAAAAAATTGTAATTCTTGTTCAATTTCAGGAAACCGACGACGAAGAAGACGAAGAAGATGAAGAAGAAGGAGATGAGGGTGAGGAAGAGGACGAGTACGAAGAAGAGGACGAAGATGAAGAGGAGGGAGAGGATGAGGAGGCAGATGAGGAAGAAGGGGAAGAGGATGAGGAGGAGGTAGAAAAGGAGCAAAAGGATGACGGAGATGATGAAGACAATGATAAAAACACATCACGGATTGATGAGGAGGGAAAAGAAAAGAAGGATGAGAACGATGAGAGGCAAAGTGTATCAGGAGGGAATGCGGAAGATGAGGAAGAAGAGGAGGAAATAGAGGACGAAGATTTTGAGGATGAGGAGGAGGCGTGATGTGCTAGGAAGCAGTGTTCGTTTTGTTCGTCTTTCAGTTGTGGGGAGCCTCGCATGAAGCGTTCGGGAGCGACTCCCCAAACCAATACCCCCTCCCCCTGTCCCCTTGCAAATTTATAGAACAAGAAATAGTGCAGTTTCCGAAATCACAACTGACCAGCAATTCTGATGATGCAAAATGGAATATTATTACAGCACTTCGACTAATTCAGCGCTTAATTTTTCACATTTTCTATTTAATACACCATTCCCATATGCAACGTTCAATGCCCACAATCGAAGGTACAGTCTTTATGGTTGCTATTCAAAAATAGAAATATAGTTTATACGTGCAAATCTCAGCACTCCTTCCAGCAATCACAGTTTTTGAGGCATTTGACATGGGAATTGTTTCCCGCTCGAATATGCAAATTACCTCACAGAATCACTGAGTTAGCCGACCCACCAACTGTTATATATGTACGGCATCGACCCGCTGAAGTGGGCACCTACTGTACGGGTACTGTTCGAAGATTTTACTGAAATGCAATGCAAACTATCTTCTTTTTACGATTGGAGAGTCGCTCAGCGGCGCACTCGCAAAAATAAACACGTTTCATCTAAAGCCTCATTGCTCTTTCACATAATAAACTGCATTAGTTTGGCAAGATCTCATCCTGTTTGGAACATTTGTGAATACTTTGGACGAATGTATCATCCGATGGATCGGCAAAGCGTTGGGAATCGTTATTTCTTCAAAAACGACCGTTAATAAGGCGAAATCTGTTCTAAAATAGATAGTTTTCTCAAGAGAAAGTTTTACCACCACAAGTTTCAATTTGAAGATTGTATACCCCAAAGACTGCTACTACCATACTATCCTTTAAAAATACACGGATTCTGGAAGAAAACTGAAGGTAAATGCAAACACAAGTGGAGAATAGCGTGAGGAAATGTGCATCTCTCGAAAATTTGCCTCTCAGCAGCACATGCTTGAACGAAAAAAACAAGACAAGGCGATACAGTAGATACACCATTGCAAATTGATCTTCATACATTTTACCCGATGAAAGAATAACAACAATCATCCAAAAACAGTCAGTCAGTGCCGAAATATTTGGTTACAAAGTGATACGGTAAACAAGCGTTAATGTCGCTGGTTAAGATCGACATCGACGGAAAGTGATCCGTAATGTGTTTAATACCTATAAAAAAAATAACTGATCTTGGAATGTACACTTATAAATAGGCCACGTATTGAAGAAAGCCCAACAAAGGACAGACAAAACATTCAATCACGTCAGCAACCACAGCCATGAGAAAAGATACTCGTCATTGGTCCCAATATTGTGCACGAAGAGGAAGAATTATAGTGATTAGAACTGGCGTTTCAGAAATGCAGGAAGTCCGCCTATTCATGCCAATAGCGCGCTAGTTTTCATCTCTTTTGGTAAAAAAACATCAAGCCACGTTAACAATCTCTTCCCTATGTAACATCATAATTTCTCCCGAAAAATTCCCCTAATTCCGATACCAATATTTAATTCACTGAGTTTGCAACCATCTCTTCCGTTCTGTCGTCTTATATTCCACTTTAAAAGACAAAAAACCATTCGCTCATCTAAAATCACAGCGGACAGCATCATCCTTTTAGCTGATATTCATAGAGCGCCCCTAATAACGCAGCTGCAACACAATTTCTGAATCATCGTGTGCAAATGGACTCAGGATTCAAACAAACTTTGGCTACGTTCGGAAAAGAAGGGCTGAAAAAGTTTGCGGACGTCACAGAATGCATTCCCTCCTGAAGTGTGATTTCAAAACATACTCCGGTAATTCTCATTAACTAACGCATATTTCCCTCCGCTGTGAAAAACTTTAAAAATTGAGGGAAGCAAATGAAAAAACAAACTGCTCGGTGTTGAGAATAATGTTAGCAGTAGTATATTTTCTTCGAGTACATTGTTTTCAACAAGTACTGAGACAGCCTTTATCACTGTATTACCCGTACCTGCAAACGAGCGAATAATTCACAACCAGTGAACCATTAAGTTAAGATCCATTTTTGAACACTAAAAGACAAAGCCATTTGCAGTCCTCCCAAGAACCACACCTCAAACACAAAAATAGACACTTTCGAGCTGTTCATTACAGATGAAGGACCAACCGCTTTTGTCATTCAACATGCACACTTCTTTTGTATGCCTCTAGGCAATAATTCGAAATAGGCTTACAGCACTGCACCTTTTTTAAATCGTTGTTTGCTCAATGCTTACCTCATACGGGATATGCTTATATCCCTCCATCCCTCCACTGTATCCTTAGCTGTTTGTGTTAAAGTACAATGAGGCGACATATAGACCGATACTTGTCTAGTTTGAATCCCCTGGTTACTTAAACGGCTATTTCAGTGGGTCACAACTGAATCCTACTTCACTTGCGATCAGAATCGGATTTGACCGAAGATGATGCAGAGATGGGTTAAACCCGACTAAGCTTCGATCATAACCAAGTTTAACTCAGACCGTATTTAAATTCCACTTGTGAAAATGGCAGAATAATGAGTGAAGCACATTAATGTGGCATGTCATCGCAAGCGAATATGACACCTTGATCGGCTACTTAGAACTGTCTGTGTATACAAAGTCCCTTGAGGCGGATTACACATGAGAAGCCTGAGTTCGGAAAATTTTTTCTATTTTTCACAAAGTTTCATCACACAGTTTCTATCTAGGGCAAAGTCCATCCAGAGACCATATTGTAAAAGATATTGCAGTTGTCTGTTTCTCCAACATTTCGGCCTCACTATCTTCTGAATGCCAATGGAAACAGTTGGTTAGGGGTGGCATATTGTTCCAATATCTTTGACATACTGCCTTTTCTGGCTTCAAATGAATGGCCTCATCCATATGTCTTAAAACTGTACATGATCCGACCACAAAGGTACTCAAGAATTCTTCATTTTGCACCCTCATCCCATATTTCCCTCTTTTAACGGATCATTGACTCAGAACATTTCTATAATTAGCTGACGTAGCAAAATGCTGCAGAGTGCTTATAATTTGGTCTAGCGAAGGTAGCGAAGCAGCTTATTCTGAGGAATACGCACTCAGGAGTGGATAAAGCAGAAGAACACGTCGTTGGGCAATATCGGGCATTAATCTTGCATACAGAAGCCTCGTATCCTCTGCTAATAACATCTTCCCAATTCGTATAGACCTGAAATGGGTGTTAAACAAACTCCATTCAATATCTTGGGAAACCGTTGCGGACGGAAACGGCAAAGAACTACAATGAGTTCAGCGTCTACAATTGAATTATCTATGGTAACCAGCTCACTGTTGCGTGCATTATGCACCCAATGGGGTGAATGAAAGCAACGACATGAAAACATTCGATGCATTCATATATTCCAATCGATCTTTGTGCTAACCATAAAGCAACTGTTATCGTGGCGAATAGATGCATTGTCTCGAAAGAGAATTTTGTTATTCTGTTGTGCAGCTATATGCTTAACATCAAGATATGACGGAAGCTGTTCATCTGGGAACGAAACTCGTGCACAACCAAGCAAAAGCTTTTTTAGAGCCTTTCAAAACATCTATAGAAGATGTGACACTTATGACTGCAGAATGTGGACAAGGCTGGTGAGTTACAAAAAAAAAAAAGAAGAAAATAAGAGATCGAACCTGCAACATTGCCTAAGAGCATGTTCCATGGCCTCTCCACTTCGGCTTATTGACACTCCACAGTTTCCCCGTGCAAATGCAATTCCTTCGTAGGCATAACCGATAGGCGTCTCAACCGTTACGTTCGTGTATGGGAGACGATTTAGACCTTCCTCAATGACCAGTCGCATAAGGCGATCAGCATAGAAAACGAAATCAGAATGATCCGTTTCCCTTAAACATAGCAACTTTAACTATTATCAAAAACGAGAAGAAAGAACAAATGCAAAGCATCTTTTAGCAGAATAAATGTATTCTCTTGGGGTATCAAGCACTTACCTGATAGTTGCGTTTTGTCAATGTAGCTCTTAACCGTGCATTTACATAGGACATCCTTTACGCGTCATTCACATTGACTTTGTTTACGGGAAAACTGATACGCATTATTAGCTTGCTTTCGCCATTTTCCGACAAAGAACACAATTATTTCCCATAACATAGTTGCCAATTTCTTTTAGAAAGCACGCCAATACTGCTATGAAATTCATTTTTCATTTAAAGATAGGAAATTGTAAGAAATCGAAAGCCTGAACAGGACGTTAGCACAAGTCGGGCCCTTAGCTGAATTCTTCCCTTACCACAGATGACAAGATTATCGTCTCATAAAAAACATAACCGACGAAAGAAATGACAAACGGTGCCAAATAACTCTGAGAAGTCATACCTGTCCATTAGGATCGTTTGCAGTTCGATCACCTGGTCTGTTGGCTCCAATAGGTATACGTTGTCAGGTAAAACACCTCCATTTTCCATCCGTTATTGAAGCCAAAATTATAATCTGAGCCGGAAGTGCTGTCACTGAAGTCAGTACTGAAATAGTGAGATCGTTTTTGTTGCCTGGTGTGCAACTACCATAAACGCTAACGCTCAAAAAATCCTATATTAAATAAAACTTCCAACTGTTAACAACTATAACGCAGCTGCAACAAAACATACTTTAAACCAGTATTCGCTGTAAATTCGTTTTCCTCGATAAGAAGTGACTGTTAAAACTGGAAATTCAGCTCGAATTCAACTTCAAAACCACTACAGCCTCGCGGATAAAATAAAGCACTCCTTTAACCAAGTGAAAGGATCAAACTGCATGAAAAGAACACCAAACCAAACCAGTTGAACTCTTAAAATGCCTTTCATGAAAGCATAACTCGTTTACTTGTTGACTTCCTCAACTGATGCTCCGAATTTCCCGGTATGCTCTAACACATTATCGATAAAGGATAGTGCTAATGAAAACGCTAGCGCATTACTTGTCTGCACTTCTCTCAATTAGTTACAAACTCCCATATATAAGGACTATTAAACAATACAGTGGACCACGTGATCCAATATTCACATCATCTATCGGATACCATTTCCAACTATCCTTGGATGAGTGAAAAAAGCGTAATTTCTTACTAAGGTGTGTCCGATCGTGAACCGAAAAATTTTTATTTGAGAAGCAAATCAAAGGGTTCGAATTTTAGACGTTTAAGGTACATATCTGGACGACCTCGAAAGCCGCATGTGAGAATCCTAATTTCTGTTCTCGAATTCCTCGTCGCGAATGCGAAAACGAGGGACGCTTGCGCTTCAAAGAGCAATTTTTCGAAAATATTCGCTTATTGATCAACAGCGCGGATATATTACATTGGCAATATGACGTGAGGAATTTTCCACTTCAAGTCCTGGTAAAGTATAATTCTAGTAAAGCATAATAGGGCTTACTAAATTCGTAAGTCCACCAGTTCTAAGCATAGCATAGTTTAAGAATAAGCTAGGGGAAAAATAAAGCGTACCCTATCCCAACGAACGTAAAATATAGCCACAGTTAATGGAATCAATAAGCTATTACAGTAGAATGCGGCTAGATGTATGAAATTTCGAACAGATAAAATGGACTATCGCTTTGTTTAACACCTTGCTATAAACTGTCATCACTAGTGTTCGCCCATCAGCTACACATAGTTCAACAAGTCAGATATGCTAGGTTCGATTCCGTTCAATGAACTTTAACAGGATCTTCAGGCGGATGAGCTTTTAATAGTAATAATGCATCTAATGAGAAAAACCTTTATTTTAAGTACAGAACTTCAAAAATTTGAAACACTTCACAAACGAATATGAGGATAACGAATCGGTAAAATTATTTCTAAGTTAGTTTTGCGAAACAAAATGCTCATTAATTCCTCTTTTATGAAAACTGAGTGGAAGATGAATTTTCCATCTTACGTGAATGAAAATAAAGAAATCTCTGGAGGAACGAATACTGCGTAGGAAGACTTCGGAAAAGCTTTGTTATAGTTAGGCAAGGACGACTAGTGCGTAGGGAGACCTTGGAAAAGCTTTGTTACAGTTAGGCAACGACGACTACTGCGTAGGGAGATATGGTTAGGCAAGGACAGTCGCAACGGCAACAACTGATGAACACAACCCCAATCACAAAACTATAACCTCAACGAAACGCCGAAGAACCGTCTAAAAAACGCCGCATTCACCCCTCAATTCGGGCAAGTTTCCATTGAGAGCACAATACAACGACAGCACTGAGCTTTTTGGCACTCTCTCAATTGTAAATATCGTTTTCGAATCGATACGGAAATATTGTAGCGTTATAATGGAATCTCTACGAAGGTAATCACAAGAGTTTTTTGGAGATTTGAGGCAAAAAAAAGCAACTTTATCCAGAATCTGCTCATCTCGATGAAATGAAGCTAAAAACTGATACCTACTCTATTCGAAGGTCTCGATTCAGTGTCGATCTTTACTGGAAGCAATTAGGAATTACTGGTTAGCAGCTGTAGGCAGTTATGATAGGTAGTGCAAATTATAAACTGTAATATATTTTTATCAAATATCATTGTAAGATAACTCTAAAATGTGACGCTCGTTAGGTGGCACTTGCTCGGAAAAATTCCATTTATTAACTATGAGAATGGAATTTGCAGAAATTATTTTCTGCTAATGTAACTGCTGAGAAGACTATTTTCCTTTCCTTTAAGTGAAACTTAAAGGAAATCAATTGTGTGAAGTGAAGTGTGAAGTGAAACTTTTTAGATGAGTGAATTTGCATTTAGGAGAAATAAAATTCGATAGGTAAATTTCTTTCTTTCTCATTACTGATAAGTATTGGTCGCAAAATAATTTCATCGATAATCTCAAATTAAACGACTTCAACTTAGAGTAACTGCATTCAATCAATGTGCGGCTATCGCACGTATATCTTTTATTTCAAAGGACATGCCATGAACTATGAATATGCGCCATCCGGTAATATATGTAAGTCGTATTTGTGACTTATTGGAGGGCCTATCAGTGTTGCTTCAGTCCTATCAGTGTTACTTCAGTGATTCAGGTGGAGAATGTGGCTACAAATAAGGCAAGTTACTATCTTGTAGGTGATCGAAATGAAACGTTGTTTTGTTGTTCCTGCGACCACATGGCGCCGACTTCGCACATTTTCAGCATTCACGTAAATGATATGCTTGTGGCTTATGGAATAGATCTAATTCATCTATGAGGAGTTATCAAATATGAAATTTGAAGTGAGCCCATAGATGACACACGCATCTTTCAGCAAAAAATACATGGGTGTTCATTTTTTGTAGAATGTTTTCAGTAAATTTCTAGTCATTAACTCAAATTATAGTTGATAATTTGGGTCTTCTAAAAGAATAGACGAAGTAAATAAATGTCTCAAGTGGTTTTTCCGACGCATTCATTCCGAATACGTGAAAAAGCGGAAGCACTTCAAGTTGTGTCTATGTTTTTTTTGCATCCGGAATGAATAGAAATGAATAGAGATGAGTGAGGCACATCACAATGAAAGCAATATGTAAAAATTCTCAATTCGCCATCGCCTTTAAGAACAGATAAATTATCGACCCCTTCCATTTATCAACGGTTTTCATAAATGGCTAGCTATATCGAAATCACTGAAGCGAAATGACAGGGGATATTTCAACGATCGATGATAATAATATAATTGATGCTATCGTCGCGCAGTTTCGGAAATTCCATACATACATCAATATTTTAAATCTAAAATCAGCTTTTTTTCTGCTTCAGCACGTTGTATATTCCGCACGGGCATCAAATGTATAGCGACCTTCTCGCCATCCACATTGCAAGTCTTCATTTTTTGACTGCAGGTTTAGCTACATTTCCGTAGTCTTTAAATCGTGAAGTACAACCAACTCTTATACGACATCATCTTTGACAGCTTTGCTTCAAAGATTCGACAGTTGAAACTAGCCCCGTACCGTTTCAGTGGTAAACACCCTTCCGGCATACATCATGAAACTAGGTAATTTCATTATATGCCGCACAACTCTGCCAGAAAATATTGTTTTTCTGCTTTCCTTTCCCTTCCCCCTCCCTCTTCGCTCCAGTCATTAAGCAGTGTTTGTATGATGCAGTCTTGCATAAAGTTCGCGAAAGTTGTACCCTATATTCGAGAACGATTTTGAACATCATTGAAATCGACGAGAATTTTCAACCATTCCAACAATGTGTGCACTAGAGGTGAGACTGTGATTTCTAATAAATATTCCAATGTTTTGTCTGTACTGAGGGAGAAAGATGCATTTCACAGCTATTAGTTTCATTTCTTAAATGAGTTTACAACTTCCATATTGTACGATTTCTTGCGGTTTTGGCATTCTCATTTTGGAATAGATCAACGGTGCATCGAATAAACGGGTCACCATAACGAAATACCAAATTACTTTGGCTTAACAAGGATAGGAAGATCGGGATTGAAGCGGCGGAGAGAGACGACCATACTCCAAATATTTGAGGGAAATGGTCTGATCCGCCTTTGAATTCATTTTTAAAAGTGGTACTAACGCATGACGATGTAATTGAATTCGCCTCTTTTCCTTCATGATATGGATTAATTGTATTCACTTCAATAATGCCACTGTAAATAATTGTTATTCATTCTTTTGTTCTAGCCTTTCCGTGTCGAATTTTTTGCATTTTCGATAGAGAGGCTTACAAATTTTATATCACTAAACTCGTTGATTATGTTCTTGGTTTCTTCGTCGTATTGCTCATTTGACGATCTGTTTCTTTAGCTTCGTTTTATTTTCTATGCATTTCTAACCGCTCAACTAATATACAGGTTGAATAGCATTTCCTGAACTTCGATGAAATAGTTTTCTTCTGTTTTAAGCTCTACACCTTAGAGTGAGCATCTATCGTTTAGATCATTCAAAGGAAGCAACTTTTCCTTTCTTTAAACCAATTCGTAAAAAGATATCATGAAATGCAGATTTCTTAGTGTAATACTGCCTTTTATTTCCTTCAACTCAGCGACAGAACTTTTATTCTTAACTAATGTGATGATACCTTGATGCGTCACGCCTAGAAATCGATGCGACTCTCAACAACGATCGCTTTGAATGTTGTTGACGTTTAGTTCTGCACGACAGTAGCGCCTTAAAATATACTTACAGTTTCTACTTCACGTTTGCTTCCTATAGTTCACGAGTAATTTGCTTTGGATGATTTCATTTTCAAAGTTTGTGATGTTGCTGCGATGATTCCCTACGAACTCTATCCAAATGTAAATGTGATCGATAAGCGTGCAGCTGAAACATAAACCACATCAGACCTAGGCGTCTGCCTGTCTGTATATGTGAAGTCGCCTTCCAAGGTGAACGAGAAATTTTTTGAAGAATAATATCCTTTAGTTTTGTTTTTATGGCTCATTTTGTCTGCACTACGATATCCCGTTTGCAAAGTCGGTTTGTTGAAAGGCGTATGTACTTTCTCGTGTCGGTTGGCTCTTACGAAACGTTCTTATATTTCGATCATTATCATTAACGATTGTTATCGAACGTCGTTGTGGCTTAAAATATCTCCTTTGTTCGCCGTGCACGTGCGCTACTCTAAGCTAATTATGAGGACGTTATTCCTATTTGTATTCATGCAAGTGTATGTCGGTATGCATTTTTATGGGTTTTGACAGGGAAGTAAACGAAGCTAACAGTTGTGAAATTTTATCTAAAGTGTTAATGATAAACTAATTCGACACGATAGATTTACCGTGATTGATCAAACTTGAAAGCTGTATTCGGCACCAAAACGCGCCCATATTTCATATGTATTTTTGAAAGCTGCGCCAAGGCCAGGTCTTCATTTCACTTAGCTAATGCACAAAAACGAATTTCTCCTAAAAGATCCCTTCAAAATAGCGAATCCATTTTTGTAAATGTGTATAGTTAGAAAATTGTTTTGTCAATATAACACCTATTAATTTGGAGCGTTACTCATGTCGCTGAAACGTTGTTATTGCCCGATATTCCTTTCCAATATGAACATTTCAATTTTCCAGCATGCGCTAAACGTCCAACGTACAAATCTCTGCCCACTTGAGTCGCGTCGTTCTTTGTAAGCGGGCGCACACTTACTTATCTTACTGCTTACTAAAATGCCGTTTGCTTGCATCATTCTGTTGTGACTGCTGGAGCAAAAAACAAACAGCAGAAGCACATTTCGTTCTGGACGATGAATCGAAATCTGCAACTGCGATCACTTGACGATAAACGAATAAACACAAACAAACGTCCTCCATAATCGCATCTTTTTCCCCATCTTTTGAATCCCTACTCATTTATTCGTCTCTTATGCATTAAAATTTGCACAAAAAAATGAATTTTTTAATAGCATTTCTTTTAACTCTTTTTGTTTTCCGCTTTCAAATTCATACCAGTCCTGTTTTCGTCGCAAGACTTTCGATATATAGTTGTGTTTCAACAAATACGATTCCACAACTAATGCAGGCGGAGATAAGAGATGAATTATGCTCTTTTATCGCATTATGATGTCTTCAGAAATGCAATCTCTTTCTGCTCCGTATGCGACACTCCTGACTTTTAAGTCGGTTATGTGATGTTGGTGTGCGCGAGCACTCGTAAATGATGAAGTGAATGAGGGATCGACAGTATGAGGACTAATTAGAAAGCGGGAATGAATTATGAAACGATGAAGTTGGTCAACCGTGCGAATGTTAAATAAAAACACAAATTAGTGAGCGAAAACATGAACAAACAACAGCAATAATTACGTAATTCGTAAGCAGCGATCGTATTTTGCTGAAACATACCAACGAATTGTGAGGAACGCTGATTGAGTGTAGCGCATCGAACCACGTGCTTGAATTATTAAGGCGACGCAGTCGATGGTTGATCCAGAATACGAATAGATCTCCAACTGCATCGTGGATCCGAGGCAGCCATCAAAGATCGACAAGCTTTCCTAGCTTTCAGGCTAGAACAAGACAGCACCAGCTCGCTGCGAGGACTGCTTAAAAAAGTCATTATGCACAAATAGAATATCATCGACTTCTATCTGCTATAGACCACCACACAAAAACTTTTAGTTCGTTGCTGTGATAGTTGGAAATTGTCGATTTCGCGTATCGGCGAACTGCAAAACAAACCTTCTGTAAGACCTTGAATTAAATTTTTGTAGTAAATTTTTCCATTTCGAATAGATTCCAGATGAATAGTTGGATGGAGAAGTAGCAGCGATTCGGTAATCCCTCTTTGATTCCACTAGAGAATTTTAAATAAACAATTTTATTCGCACGCTGAAAATTACATTACTGCTGTTGTATTGTTCTAAAATTCCAGAAACGGAAGTAATTTCCCTCTGAATAAAAGCATTTTCTTTATTACGGTTTCTTTTGATGTCTCTGAAAGCTTTAATGTTTCATTTGTGGCAGTATATTTTATTTCCTATAGAGTGCAATTAAGCGTTTAATCGCCCGCAACTCTTCACTATTTCTTTGATCGATCATTCGAACGGCGATCTATTTAGCATTGAGAAACGGTCAAATGAACAAGTTTTTTCGATTTCAGTCAATAAAATTTAAACTGTTTTGCTTGAATTCGAGAAATACGATCTTTTCGGATCTTCCCACAATTCTACTGAGCGCACTGGGCAAGCATCACATTGTTCTGTACGTTCAGTTGCGTTCGCAGAGCCCCTGCGGAAGCCTACACGCACTACAAAGAATTCGCAGCATTGGTCAGAGTATTCACACATTATCTATGAAGGTCTTGCCCTATAGAGTAACCTTTTTTGTTCGATCGGCGGAATAGTCCAAACGTCCTCATTAAAATTCGAAATGAGGTTGCCCACTCGTTCGTCGTGTTCGATTGCTGGGCTCTGCGAACGAACGTAGTCAACGAACTTCCTGAATCGTTGTTTCAAGAACATTTTTGGTAAGTGCCAAGAACTTATGGTGCTGTATTCCGGAACTTAGGTATTGTCATTACGAGGTATGATGGTAAAGAAAAAAAGGAAAAGCTGCTATCATCGCTATAAAAGAGAACTGTTCATAATGGAGAACTCAGTTAGCCGTAGGCAGAGTGTTTCGCTATGTGTGCAAGGTTCCGGCAGTGTTGTGACTGTGGTGATGCTTAATGATTATTGGCATTCCGAGTATCTGTTGAGTGATGTGAGTGCTATATGTAGGTGGCAAGTTGCTCATTCCAATCTGCTGCACTCGTCGTGATTCACGTATGCGTTCAGCTATGCGAATATGCGAATATCTTTCGAGTTCTTGCCAGCAGAAACTTTCCTCAGCAACCCATCATGGCAACTGTAATAACGATACCAATTGTCGCGAGCAGTTGGAACATTATCATGAATGATCATGCGTGGAAGTTTTATTAACTCTAAGCACAGATCAAACCACGAGAAATATCCGTTGTAGTTAGCTTAATAATTTTTCACTGAAAAGGAATAGGTAACCGTTCATGTACTTATGATTCTAACGAATATGAGATATATCATTTTACAGCGCTTGTATGAGGTATAACACCAGCTGGGATTAGTATGAACTGCAATATGAAATGAAATATAGGTAAAGTTTATGCCAGAAGGTGTATAAAAATTGAGTTGACTTTAATTTGGAGCGTTGCAACGGTTGTAGTTATTGTGGAATGTCATATCATTTAGAATGCGACAATCACTTCTTCACACGCCGATAATTACTCGGTTTTGAGCTTCTGACGCTACCCTTGTTCCCTATACTGTTTTAATGGAATGTTGTCTGCCCGCGGGTATAAATAAATGAAGCTTTTTGTCGACACTTCCTTCGAAAACCGGTTTCTTAAAGAAACTGCTGCATTAAAGGTCATTGAGCCGATTTTTTTAAACCAAGGAATGGGATCGGTTTGCGCACTGAGTAAGGAGTTGTGACTGAATGAGAGGACCTAGTACTTGTTACATCCTAGAGCTTAATACTGTAGCAAAAGCAAACAGCGGCGCTACATGCAAATATTGCTAAAACAGCTGAGGCTTGTTCAAAAACAAGTGCGTGACGACTTATGAGCTAAATCCCACGTAAACGTCATCGTTGGACCTGTAAGCATCGTGGTTAATCCATACCACTTGAAATTTTTTTTTTCAAACGCGAGTAGAAGCCCCACCCCGGCGAGTGGCAGTCGCAGTGCTTCTCAATCCCACCTTTAGGCAGCAGTACCTCGGTCGCTTTGTAGCCGTGCCAATCAGACGAAAAGTGCCCAGTTGAGCGTCGCCGCAAAAATAGCCTCATTTGCATTCCACCATCTAGTGGTTCCAAATCGCCATTTTTTTTTCTGCTTTAGTGATCGGCGATAATGTCGATTGACTATGACAACCTTACTGACGCTGAATACGAGGAAACGATCGCCGATTTCCTTTGGCCGGATAGCTTTGAAATATTTACTGTATTCGTTTTCCTTTCGCTTATGGTTATCGGTGTTTCCGGCAACTGTCTCGTCGTATTTGTTGTCATTCGGAACAAGAAACTGGTAAGTGATTTTTTCCGGAACACTTAATTCATGATTTTCGCTGCTCTTCCCTTTTTCACTGCTCTATTTACCCTTACAAAGCACCGTTAGAAAACGTCAGTTTGTCCAGATCAACGGTGAACAGCATATGCATGATGAGACCGGTATCATGGTTACCGGTGAATATTGTAGCAGAGGGATCGTTGTGCCTGTGATGAGCGAAAAGAAAAAAATAAACAAAAAATAACTTAATTGTTTCTCGGATCTACCCAGTTTGTAACTTAACTACTATTCTGTTCTTTCGAAAAGCTTTCGGTACTGCTGCTTAACTATTAATTATGAGTGGCTTCATCCGAAAAATATTGCCAACTGTTCACTTTTCTGGAATGTATTCAATTAAGGGGCTATTGAGATGCCGCATTCGCAAAATGTGGAGAATATTTAGCACTGAAATTGAAAATGAAGCAATTTTTGCGTCAAAAGAATGTTTTTCCTGCTCATTTCATCGATATTGATCTATCAACGTCGATGAGAGGATGTAACAAGAACCAACTTATCAGCTGATGTTCCTTTCAATTTTTATCTGTGTTTGAGTCTATAGGTATTAAAAATCACTGTCGCTTATGGATATTTTTAATTCTGTGTACATTCATTAGTTACACAGTTCATTAATATACGATCAGACCAGCTGCTCGCTAAGTTGCTCTTATTGTATTAATATCTCATGTGTGTCTTTCCGTGTGTGTGCGTGTCTGCACTTTTGTATGCGGAACCGGAGTAATTAAGAAACTAATTAACTAATGTAAATTTCTGTGAGACAAAATGTTCCGTTTAAATGGAATTCATTCACGGATTGATCGTCAGTACTGTTGTCAGTTAGTAAACTAAAATTTTGCACTCACTTTCCAAACACTGCTGATATTATTTTAATTCTTCATCTTAAGGATTTTGAAATTCGCTGATTAGATGATGCAGTCTTAAATTACATACAAAAGCATTTTATGAGTCAAGTTAATCGACCTTCATGTGGTGTGCAAGAGCGTTATACGTCTCGCTGGGGAGCACTAAAACTATCAGTGGAGTTGCGTTCGTTGCGCATCATTGTAATCACACACTCATCATTCCATGGATTTCGATGACAGCCACTTCATTCCTTCATCCCTTCCCCTCTTATAACTCTCCTTAATCTGAAAAAAATCAGTAATACAAAAAGCGTATGGTGAGTACATTAAAATTTTATTTGCATGAATGTTTTCCCTTCTTTTTTTGCTCAAAGATCCAAGCTTTTCCCGAACGAAAGCGTTTCTTGATGTAGTTGGCGCAAGTTGAACGTTGTACTTGATAGAATTGAATTTTTTTACCATTCTGAGCATCGCGTTCAACTAATGCTCTTAATGGGATTCGCGATCGCAACGATAGCTAAGGCGAATAATTCATTCACATTAAAGATGCGGAGGAGGAATTAAGCATAGCTGTCATATCAGTCGACGCATATGTTCCCTATGGCTCATCGCATCATTTACCCACTGTACCCTTTTCATTGTATATAAACAAAATTCTTGCTCAAAATCTGCAAATTTTGATATCACAAACGAAGTATTTATTCTCACTGAAATTTCTTAGTTCACTATTTCCTGTCAAAAAGCATCTTATCTACTTTTGTGCATTTATGATCAGATTTCGTTTCGTTGCAAATCTTCTTTCGACTAAATTTTCAAAGAACTCAAGGTTATTAGCATCTGTCGATGGCGTCATTGCACGAGTCACTGGATTATGTCATCCATAAAAGGATGACAGCAATATATGTTAAATGTCAACTCTATTTGGAAGGTAGAAGTTGATTTGCGAAGAGCGGTTTTTGCATCGAAGTGATATTTTCGAGAGAGAGAGAGAGAGAACAATAGTCTAATAAACATCAGAAAAGTTTGCGTTCCTATGTTGAGTCGTCGTTTATAAATATGTGCGTTAAACATCGAAGTAAATTAATAATCATAGGGAAACCTTTCATTAGCGAAAATGAAAATATTCCACTCAGCTAGGATCTCTTTCAGTTGTGTTTTTTCCCTCTCTCCCGGAATAATGGTGTATTCCATTGAACATGAGAAATAATCGCATTGTGTTAGGAACGTTCTCAAAATGAACAAAGAGAATTTCTTTTCCAGCGAATTTAAGAAAAAATTTTCAGTGCTATTAATTAAGGGCAAGCAAAAAAATTTCATCAGGAATGACATTTGCTTTGTCACTAAATCAGAAGGAATTGATTGCCTTATGGAAATTAAGGATTAAGAATCCAGAAACGAATTTGAATTTATTAGCTGCACTAAATATTGGCGAGTACTTACTCAAGTACGTCTCATTTAAATTATTGCATTTCAGCAGAATTTCAGCAGAACAGCGTTTCGGATCGCTATTTAATTCATCATACAGCTTAAACCTTCTTTAAAAGTGAAAAGTGAGATGTTGAAACCAATTTCAGTTAGCCTTAAGAATAAGAGTTCTTCCACCGAAAAGAATATCTCTGCTGATAACTAACCATGAAAGGACATAATGAGTACCATTTGTTCAATATGGAACATCTAATCTCTCTACCGTGCAACATTTCAACGGCAAATACAACACATTGGCAGCAAAAGAGAAATTCTTAGCGTCAAAAACTCTATGAGAGCGATTGAAATTTACTTCAAACCCGTTGTTGCACATTGTCCGTTGAACCGTAAGCGGTTATTTTTCGAATTTTTATAGTTTGTTGTTTACGTAATGCTGTCATCTGCATCGATGCAATGTAACGCTCTTGTGCCGTCGTGTTGTCCAATCATTGTGACATGTAGGAAAACTGTAGGGATATTTCACTAAGTTAACGACATTCCCCTCAAATGAATCGAACAATCAGAGCGTTGTACAAAGCCATCCATCGGTTTTAGCACGATTCCACAAGCATTTAGATTATAGAACTGCATTATTTCATCCTAAAATTATACCCCGTACCTCATTTAAATGGCTTTTAATGTGCCCTATGAAAAGACGGAGGACAGGAGAAGGTGGAGGACTTCAAATACTATCAATGAATAGCTGAAAAGTTTCAGTGCTTAGACCTAAATCACTAATAACAATACGTGCATTTTCAAAGTGGCACGTTTATTTCTCCATAGTTAATCACTAATCAGCTACAGTGAAAACTTGTCGCAACATTCCGATTGATCACATCGTTGAAGTAATAAATCGAAAGCGTCAACAGAAAAGAAGCCTAAGACTAGCAGTAGTTTCCCTCTAGTCTAGCTGTATGATATGTTAAAGCTTAAGTTGTTGAAGCATTTTCAGCTGATCACGTCATTCAAAGAATTTCATTAGGGATGACAAAAATAGAGTTTTCTGTCGTGTTTCCTGTTTCAAATAAGTTTTAAACTGAGACAAAAATGAATATGAATATCAAAGTAGGAGGAAAGAGGAGGGGGAGTACTCAGGCGAAAAATTGAGTTATATATCAATTCACTCTTTTAATTGCTGATAGTAATTTGCTGAAAAAGCTCTAGATTGGAGAGTAATGAAGATTTTATTTCATCAACAGAGAATTGGCGATGTGCAGCTGAGATGAATAGTTGAAGGTGATGAATTTGGGCATATAAAGAAATTAGACAAAAAAGCACAATAATGATCTCGGCCGCTCACCTTTCAAATCGATATTCTATATTTTCAAGTAAGTTTTTTGAGTATTCAAGTATAACTAAATGTAAGTATAACTAAATATAAGTATTCTCTAGTAAGTATAACTAAATGCTGAATTTGAGTCACTGAAAGACTGCATTTCTTGGTGACATTTTATGGGATTTAAAAAGCTTTTATCTTATTTACTGAACATCAATATTTTTCAATGCTACGCAATGCTACCAACTTTCAACGATGCCTAGACGAATTCAGTATGTATTACGCGACAGCTCCATACTTTTGTTTAGATGTTCATTTTATGAAGCTTTCAAAAGTTCTTGTTATGCACACACAGTTGTCAGGCTCATATCAGCTTGCTTTGCGAATTATTCCTAATCATATTTGTCATTCCACTTGCTCATTTCGTGGAACCTAGTGTCTTAGAACTACTAAACTCACTGAAAAGCTTGCAATGTGTACGTGATTGCTTATGCTAGGTGGGATTTATGCAAAATCTGTTCAGTGAGGACACAACAGGAAAATTTCTAGCCGACATTACAGCTCTATAGCATCATCGACGATGAAAATGAAACTTAACGAAACATATTCTCCAACGTAGAACGATTAAGCTGGATGGAATGGAAAATGACCAGTCTTGCGACGACATTTTAGTTCAAACAGTTCTGAGGGAACAGTGTTGGAAGCCAAAAAAAACTTATGAAAAACTCATCAAAAATAATTTCATCTGATTTCTATTGGTTTTTTAAGGTATAACATTGTTTTCAATCATTGCAGCAGGGTCGATTTTCGAGTAATTCTTTCACATTACTATTATTTTTCATTATAGCATCGTTAACTTAGAGAGTAGGAATGGGTGATTTTCTATGGGAATTACTTACATTATAGTAACGTTCACGCCACTGCTCATCATCTAATATTGTTTCGAAGGACATGTACACATGAGAAAATTGCTGAGTGCAATGCGGTCTTAAATGCCTCAAATGGTTCGTGCATAATTAACAAATCTCAGTTGACCACTGCGATCATCTAATACTGCTTCGAAGGACATGCTGCATTCAACAACTTCCACTGCAATTCACTCAAAGATGAAGCTCTTTGGTCGAATGATGATGCTCAACAAATTACTTGTTACGTATTTCAGTTATGAGTAATTATTTGCTATTTGCTTTTTTCTTGGTTTAGCTAGAAAAAGTGATTGAGCTAGAAAACTGCTAGTAATAATTATCTACAAAAAGCTATTGTAACGCAACATGTCTTTGACCACAGAGCTTAACACATCTTGCGCTAGAATACTACACAACAGAAAGAAACTGTGTTTTCCTGCGATTCGTTTGAAAGATCACTATCCGTTTTTCCCCTCCTTTAAACAGAGTTATCTAAGCTATCTCAGCATTACTTCTCCCAACTGCTATATTTGCTGATTGACGTCCACCGTCACACGGCCTACGCAGTTTATGCAACGGCCATTGCTTACAGGGCTGAGACACTCTGCAAGCTGTCCGAAGCTGTGTAGTCGTTTACATCCCTTTTTTATGTAATATAACACAATACAGAATTATGTTATAGTTACATTCTGACAACTGGCGAATTTGCAAAATGAATATATCGACTGCATATAACATCTTCCCGTGCTACTTATGCCAAATTATATTAACAACATGAGCTATATATTAACAAGGGCAACCAGGTAACGTCGGGAGATTAATTTCCACGCTGATACCCATGCGCGCAACAGAGTCTCTCGCCTTATCAGTTAACAGTTATCTTGAAAGCATTCCAATCGAAAGCATCTACTTGAGGTTCGTTGAGGGAGAAGGATACGTCTTCCTTAAAACATTCTCCTAACAACCTTAATTTTATGCTTTCGTTTCCAGTCCTTATTTTCTGGCTCATTACCACTATATAAGCTGCAAGGGCACATCAGAGAGCAATTCTAAACAGCCATTGTTATTCTTTCATGATTCTCGCGTCCCTTTCAAATACCCCACCATTTAACTCATCCATCCTCCTCCCTCCCGCTTATTTCCTCCTCTTGGTGCACTCGGCAGAACATGCATGCAGGAGTTTGCAGTTGCCGCCATTCCTCATGCTGATTACAAATGAATCTGTCCAAAGATGTCGAGTGCTCCATAAAATGCGCGTAAAATTTCGTCTCGTTGCAGTCGAAATAAAGAATATATTTCAGCGCAGTTATGAGTCAAAATGTGCAATTAAAAGAAGAAGCCTTATCTAGACAAAGATAGGAGTTGAATTTGTGAGGAAATGAGTATTCAGTATAACAAAGGCAACTTCTACTTCTTTCGAGCAATAAGCAACGAAGGTTTAAAAATTGTAAATGAACTTACCTACAATATTAGTTCAAATTTGGAGAACTCACTCGAAGAATTCGTCATTGACATTTCATTTTCGAGATTCTTGGCTCTCTTGTTTGCATATTTCGCTGCGCACTGCCAACGGGAAATGTCTTTAACTTCTCTCAGGCGAACTAAGCAAGGCTCATTTATCATTTCCTCGCAAATATTTATCGGAAATCGACATGAAAAGCTCTGTTGTAAACTCCGTTTACTTTGTTCTACTTTCTTTTTTTTAAAGTAAAGAGGTGATTAAAGTGAGACGAACACTTCGACAGGAAAAGTTGTAAAACTCGCGTAGTTGAGCGATGAAAAATTTCTCTTCCTGTTATTGAGTTCGATTTTGCTATTGTTCGCGAATATTTATGATGTATCGAATTTCTAAATTCGTTAGGCGTTCAAACTCTCAAAAATCCATTATTCAACATATGACGCATCAATGATTGGTCTTGAATAAAGTCTTAGCTCATCGTTGTTATCATAAGTTTAGCGAAAAAGATGTTTAAGAGAAGGTGGCAGTTTTATTTTATTCAGAATCATCAATGGGTGAAGGAATTTTTCAGGGAATGATGAGAAAAAATAAGGAAAAAAAGCTGAAAAGGGAGTGTTCATAATGCATACCTCAATTTAAGAATCGAAAACCCAAATGAAGTATCGAACTTTCTTTTTATTTCTCATAAGCTCGTTTTCTTTCAGTTGCTATAATTTTCTTAATATAAGCGGAAATGAATTTTGGAAAACGCACTTCTAAGAATCTGTGACATTTTCAATCTAAAAGGGCGATTTGAAGAGTCAGCCGTTTAGATAATTTCACTTGGCGATCGAAAAGGAATATTGAAACGAAGAATTTTGTTTTTCCGAGAACGGGATAAAGTCGAAAGGCGAATGAATAAATGAACATCGTCAATCGAACGCATCGTGTGTTGAATAACTTCGCTAGAGTGGAGAGCACATTCTATGAGAGTTAAAAATGGGATTTTGTCACAACGAAATATACAAGGATGACTTGCAAAATTCCTAAGTAATATAGCGAAATTAGTGATGCGAGTCACTGAATTTGCAGAAATTAATCACACTGAAAGTTCCAATTAAAAATAATTAAACGCGTTCATTTACACAACAGAAGTGATAAACAAAACTATCAGTGCAAACAAACAAATTATTCTTTTCCTCTTTTCTTTTCCTCTAACTTTAGCTGAATTTTGATCTTTAGAAATTTGTTATGTTATACGTTCTTAACTACTGCATTGATTTGAGCGAATTTCGTTGTAGAAAATGACGTATGACTTCGGAGGTCATGTTGTCTGAGAAATTTATTTGCATACTTAATTGAAACTGGCCCGTTGCATACAAATAATGGAGTATATTTTAGCGTCAATTGACCACTAACGACATCCATAAATTAAATCGATACAAAGCCGGAAAGTGGAATAAACCACCACATCTCAATATTTCTCCAAAATGAGGTGAAAAAAGTGTGAGGGGAGCCGACAACGTATATTAGCTTTACACTTCCAGTCATCACTCAAGCAGTTTCACAGACTGGCAATAAATAATAAAGCGGTGAAATGCTCCACAAATACTACGTAGATTTTAGTGTTTCTCGGCAGTCTGCGAAATAGGTTCATCGGTTGAGCGAGGCGGCAAAGGTGTAGCATAATTGCTTTTTTAATCCAGTTAGTTTTACTTATATTTCCTTATGCAAACAGTAGGCAATAAGAAAAATAGGCAATAGGCAATTCAAATTTGCAAAAGCGAATGGCATGGCAATGAGAAAAGAAAAAATGGCTAAGACGTCATGTGACTGTGTAGTAACAACAGTCGAATTCAGTATGGTCACTGAGATAATTTTTCATGTTTTCTGTTGAAGTCTGTTACATCTAGTCGTTTATGGTCACATACGGATACAGCATATGGGCTTCGGCGATCATTCAACATTCACATTGTTGTCTAAATATTTTACTGCTCGTCATGCTTGAGTGAGTGCAAGAATTAGTTCTAAATATAAACTGATTCATTAAGTGGAGTATTAAGCTCATAATGAACCTATCAGTCTTCACTGAGAGCATCTAAATGTGGACAGCTAGGAAACTGCTTAACGAGGCGAAACAGTGGCTCTTGTTTTTCCCCATCCCTCCTCCCCCTCAAAAACATCCCAAACTAGAATAAATTAAAGGAATCAAATAACAGTGATTGTGTTGCTTTATGGCAATAACGGGAATACTCCCATTGGATTAAAGTATGAAATTTTAGATATTTTGAAAATATTTCTTGAACGGAAAACACTTATTAATGGACGTGGATTGCATTTATACATAGAGCAGCAGCGTTCGCTTATGCGATCCCTCCAACTGATCAATCGGCTTCAAGAACAAAAAAATTTGGGAGGAAAAATGCTCTTATCCGAAGTGGCGAAAAAAAACTTACACAACACTCATTTTATGAAGAGCTATCGACGCGAAACAAAAATCCGGTAGCTTTCCAAAGCATGAATCATTTCTGACACGTATAGTTGCCTGCGGCGCTGCTCAAATGTAATAAGTCAACGCAAAATGCGGTTCAAAGCTTGTCCTATAGTGTATGTTGCATCCTTCAAATCTCATGGCTGAAACTTCAGAGCTGAACCTTTGGGATAGACAGAGTGGCAGACTCGTGGGCGGAGCGATAGATGGACATATGACTGCAGAAACGTAGCGACGCTGCAGCAATAATTGCGTATTTTGCAAAAGTGCATAAAACGATCGTATAAAAACAGTTTAATATTTGCGTTATTGCAACTGCTTCACAATTCCTATGAAAGCTACCTTAAAGTTATAAGCTTCTTTTGTGGAAAAAAGCATCTTTCATAGGAAACCCTTGTCGCAGCTGGTCGTTGTTAAAATCAAAGAGCAAATTGTTAAGTTTGTGTGAACAAATAAGTCGTCGAGGGGAAAATGCTGGGAAAGTGTTATTTAGGTTGTGCAAAAAAAGAAGAGTTGATGCAGATTACATTTGATTCTGGAATGATTGTTCTCAATTCATCAAACAATTCCTTACTTTGCTCTCCAAATGCATGTGCTCTCATGTATGTTACTAGCACAATAAAATGTAATAGTGAACAGTTTATTACAGTTATGAACATCGTGGAAAGAGTGGTGCATCAATCACTCACGTCAACTTTACGTAATCTTGAGCAGCACTAATGCGGTACCGAGAGGTTCATCCACATGAGGATTAACGCATTGCCTAGTCAACCCCATCATCTAACACATTGTCATTTCGGTTTGAACAATCATGTAAAGCTGCATGCAATCACAATAGCAGTTTTTTTTCTTTCCATATGAACTCAACAAAGTTTTCTTTGACTGAAAACATGGAATGCCTAAACGCAGTCATTTGCAGTGGACTTCTATGAATTTCTTCCTAGCAAACCTGGCACTATCCGATCTGTTGGTGTTACTCATTTGCCTCCCACCTACTGTTGTCAACGACATCACCAAAACGTTTTGGTTCAGTTCATCAGTATGCAAGGCTATTGTCTTCTTCCAGGTGCGTTAAAGGTGCCTTATATTTTGCCAACTTTTTGTAATCATGCACTGACTTTGTAAAACGTATCGGGGATTGCTTCATTTATTCACTAGTAGCCTACTTATACATCTCTCACTACCCTCTCAAACGGTGCCCGTCATATATAACTTCTACATGAGGCATAATTTTAGCGTTACACTGAAATGGATCTGATAGAAATTTCATCGAATTTTGCAAAGAGAGAAAAAAAGCATTAGCTGTGCATCTTTCGGCAGTCACTGTGGATGCTGCTAACATAGTGACAATTTTTGAATTTTTGAACTGCTCCCAAACATAATCACTTATCACTAGTTTTAATTGTCGCTATTCCTACATAAACCTGAAAAAGACTATGCATACCAGAAAGTGCCTAGCACATTTCTGTGGTCTAACCAGATGAAGTGAACATTTATGCTTCCGAAGCAAAAAATTGATCACCGTTGCATGTATTGCTTCGTTCGTGTTGCTTAGTTCTGTTCTGGATGTTGCGTTATCTGAACATTAAGTCTGCAGCACTGTGTGCACAGTAGGTCCGGTAGGACAAGAGGAATCGGAAATGTGTCACCTGAGGGCTTCCACGATAAATATGTCATTATAGACTTCGTCTGGCAAGTGCTCGACTTGGGACTCGAGTCTCACTCAAAGAAGTGAGGTTTTACTAGCAGTCACACACGAAATAGTTCATTAAAGTAGGGATATAATAAGATTCAAAGTTCGAAGCGACTTATTTACACGAATGAGCGAGGTGAAATCGAGTTCTGAAGACAAAAAAAGGTTTTTCACTTAGGTGTTAATGAATAATCGTTTGAACGTTTTATTGTATATAATGCTTCAACGGAAAGCGTTTTCAAAATAGCCGCAGGAAGCGTGATAATGAAGGCAATCCAACCGTACTGCTGTCAATAATGCACTCTCGACGTTCTTTCGAAAATCGGTTTCATTTTTTCTCTTACAGTGGAAGCAATCGACTAAAGAAAACTTCTGCTAGCCTATTTTAGCTGAGAAGAAAACAGCTCGAATGAAGGACGTTCTGCTCACTATGCCTGAAACAAACGAAGTTATGCAATAGCGATATATTTTCAGAACACAAGCGTCTATGTAAATATTCTGACATTGGTGCGTATATCGGTCGAACGATGGAAAGCAGTGACGTCACCACTTCATAATCCACTTTGGAATACACAGCGAGCAATTGTGGTGATTTGGATTGTGGCAATGCTGCTTTCTTTACCAGAGCCATTCACTATATCCACATATCCTGCTGTCTTTGAGAGGCCAAACTTCACAACGACGGTCTCTTTTTCTCGTCTTCTGTTTACAGCTACTCACTTCTAGCTGCCACCTCTGCCTATATTTCACAAGTTGGTCAATGCGAAATCCAAGCATTCTCGTTATACTTCCTTATTACATGGTAACGGAACTACACTTCAAGAATGTAACTTCGAAAAGGAAAAGAGTTGAATGCCTCTGATTAAGTCATACGAATTCATATAATCGGCTCCTATCTTAGCACAAATTTTGACGTTTAGCCACACTACATATTACCCGGTGATGAATGCAGTCAGTGATTCCAAGTACGGAGTGCACAGAAAATCTGCGACATTGCTTTTGGGAAAATGTTTTTCGAATTTTTCATATATTTCTCCTAAGTTTTAACGCGTATTTAAAAATATTATGTTGTTTTGGCGAACGTTCGTCATTGGAGTGTTTCACACCACTGTGCAGAACAGTGCTATGAGGATATCACTGAAAAAGGACTTCGCATGCAAAATTTTTCGCGAATATATCATGCATTGACGTGCGTCTTATCTGTGCACTTAAATTCAATCGCCACTGCAACTAAGTCAAACATTTTTTTCTACTGGCCCTGTTTAGTTCACTTTCGCTTCCAAAAATAACGTGAAAGAATGAAGAAAAAAAATCGAACATGGCTCAAATGCAGTTTCGAGTCTTTTAGCCGAGACCGTGGTTTCTGTATGGAGCAGTCGCTCCTACGATGTGAGTACTCATCATGTGATATATTGATGGCTACATTTCAGAGCCTCAACCATTTTGAGCGGTAGACGGCAATTCGTTATGGCATTAGCTTCTATGATGCTGTTCATTCCAGTAAACTGTCAAAATTGAAGGTCAGCATTGCCGTTTCTTCAGTCATGCCCAGTGAGCGCGCAAAATAACATAAATGTGCTAAGAACTGCAATCGGGAAGGCTGGAAGTGAGGCCGGATATCCTTGGTATTTAAGTTCGCTACTTCTTCCGGTTTGTTCGCTAAACCCGACAACAATTATGGCAGCTTATAGAGCCATTCACAATGAACCTCACTTCTGCGCATTTATTCTGATATCATGAAGTTGTGTACTTATATAAACTTACGCATTCGATGATAATGAAGAGCAATTTGCATGAGAGTTTAAAATGGCGCGTAGCAATCGAATAGCTAATGTTACTTTGAAGCATCTCTGTTTATAATAAATCCTCGCCACTGCGTAAGCTGGTCTGGTACTATGATAGCATTAGGTGGCTGAAAAATTTATGAATTGATTAGAATGATTAATGCGATGCTAACGTGAATTATTCGGGACATTCCGGTGTTGCAAGGATAGATGACCTATCCTTGTATACGAATCATAGTGAAGCAAGCTTTTGATGCACTACATTTGCAGTTTTCAACATGTAATGGCAAAATGTTTACACTTTGCATAAACAGGCACTATTCCATAAAGTTCTTGAAACGTCACATTTCTAGATTATAACTGACAGACTCAATAAATTTCCACTCTCTTCGATTATTAGATAATTCAAAAATTAAGGCCAACCAGAGACATAAAGCAATATCATGGAGAAAGTAAAAGAGACAGCTCAAAAGAAGACAGTAATAGGTATTACAGTGTTATTTGTAGATGCATAACACTGCGAAGAAAATACAAAAGTTAAGAGTAACCACTGAGATCATTCAAGCAGCATCTCAGATAAGCTAAGCATTTATGTTTATCCCAGATAATCTTCTTTTGATGGTCGTGGCCGGCAACTATGATGTCCCTGATGAACAAATTTTCGTTTCTTATAACGAAAACACGAAGCAGTTAGAGATGGCTCATCTTAAAGAGGGAATTATTAATTATCAACGATATCATCCTCTAAAAATCCTAATTTACTTTAAAAGCCCTTAGTGGTAACAGCAGTGTTGAAAAAAAGATGGTTCATAACTGCAGGCATGTTAGCAATAACAATAAACGAACTAAAAGCAAGTTCATTCGTCCAGTCATCACACCTTTCCTAGTCGCAAGATCTGAAACGTGCATATGAGGTTGGTACGAACGTGCTTCGTATTTTGGTTCGCAAGACCAGCAAATTAGATAAATTTTGGAATAACTTCGATTTAATTAAGTGACTACCAAGTTGAGACTGTTAGACAGACTGAAAGAAACACACGTTTATGCAAATGCTGAGGTGCAAACATTGTCGTAACTTGCTTGTCCGAAAAGCTGTTTAAAAAACGCAAGATAAGAGTTCAAACGAAACACTTTGACTAATTCATGACTATTAAACAAATAAAGTGCAGGTGAGTGCAGTGAAGGCAATTCTAAAAGAGTGCTGGAAAGAAGCTATGCTCAGAGATCTTTTCGTTATGATTTCATAAATTTGGGAGATTTCAAATCATTGCAAGGTTTTCAAGTATATTAGCAAGCGCGCTATGCAGTCTTAAATTATGCAGAAATTTCATTTACGATGCAAATCTATCGGCATTAAATTGGAGGAAAAACTATTTGGTTGTTAAGTAAGGGAATTGCTATCGAAATAGCAGCATTACTAATGCACAACTCTTCCGGTTCGAATGAGTATGCAGAAATAACTGGTAACATGGAGCTGAAGCCGCTTTTATCTCAAAAACCTGTTTTCATACCCCACCTCTAACAAATACTTCTTCAATATGAAAGGTCGTTTGCTGAGGGATCAGCTTCACTTTGTGTAGCAGTCTGCGGACTAAAGAACAGCGTGCTCACAGTGGACAACTCACATTCATCGTGAGCATGTAAAAACTTCCATCACAATACTCACCTCTAAAACACATATTACTTGATGCGGAAATCAACGGCGCGATTGAGCGATGTCATATTTGCAATCAACAGTTCCAAATAAGATGAGCAAAAATCCAGCACAATTCTCGCGATGAGTGTGATAGAAATGAAATATTCTGCGTGCGATGGCGTTAAAAATAATATTATCTCTTCAGAGATTGTCAAGCCCACTAAGTCTCGTTACTTTGCTTGCTTTAATAAAATATTCTACAATTTGCGTACCTTTTTGCGTGTAAGATGTTTATTTTATTTGTTCCCTTTTTACTTCAACAAACTACGCAACACTAGTGCATTGAAATTTGCATTCACTGATCGCATTCATCAATGGCTGCTGGCGGTTATGCTTTAATATCAAATTGTGCGTTAAGATAGAGGACGATTAATAATTAGCCCGATATATGAATATGTACTACCTATCAGAGAAGTTTGTGTGTTTTTTTTTTCTTCCCTTTGGTATGATCTTGAAGTGCAGTTCCATTAGCACATTAGAAGGAAATACAACGAGAAATATGCTTGAATTTCGCATTGATCAGCTCATTGAAACGATGGTTGAGAAGGCATATAAAGTATGGCACATACCGGTTTATAGTGTATTCAAAGGCTTATAAACGATATATTCTTTAGTTTATCTTTTTCTCATTATCGACGAAGAAATATGAGGTTTATTAATTCATGTTCGAGAATATGGCAATGTAGACTTTAAACACTTTTATAAGATCAAAAAGTTACTTTATTTTCTGACATGAGTTATGGCAGTAAACAGTAGCACAATATAAGGTTCCTTTGAAATGATCCTTGAGTTTCACTATTATACTCTCCTTTTTTCCTCGTTTTTCCTTCTATTTTACGTAGCTGTCACAATAGCTGAGAGCAGGTTGTACAGTTTTCAACGAATATCTTATATAAAGAATAATCTACTTCGTCCGGAACGTAGGATACGTTTTGCACGTAGAATTATCCGATTACTTTGTTCACTTGCTGAGTGACTAAACAGCAGAGGTGATTTTTTGTTCCTTTAAAAGTTGTCTATAGGATTCGCACTCTTCGATATTTATTCTACGTTACACTCGAACGGTTAGATTCCCTTTCTCTTTAATAATTAATTAAATCGAATTATCGAAAAAACTATTCTGTAATCAGTAACGAATAGTGAGTGTCAAATTCCAATGAGAAACGATTTCCGCCATTCCCTTAAATATGGTGAAACGTTATTCGAAATCCCTCCCTTTTGCAATGAATATCCCTCTTTCCTATTTTTGATAAATTCTCTACGCTTTAGTTGAGATAAGGCTACAACAACTGAAGGTGCGCAGCAAGCTTTATACCCAATAAAGTAATTTCCCCTGCTATAGCACAGACTGCTAGTGAAGCACAATTTTTTCTTATCACGGTGATTGTTCCTCCATAGCAAATAGCAGAGAATTTTTTTATAATTCCCTCACTTCCTACTGAAGTGATAGTCTACGATGACCGCTTTCTTGAACATTTTCGCTGTTACCTATGCATTCGTTCCTCTAATTGACGCTATCAAAAAACCTCCTTTCTGCAAAGAAATTATCGCCAACTGATATTCTTTGCACAAGAGCCTTTTTTAGATTACAATGGAGTAAAGCTTGCTCAGTTGAGTACTAGAAATGCAGGAATATTTAGACATTAAAATGGACATCGTTTACGTCACGCATGTCCTATAGAGCATTACTTCTAGGATTTTCTCATTCAATAATCACTTGAGAGGTAAACAACGCCGACATTATTTACAAGAAAAACCGAACACAACATCGATAACGCGTTGATTTAATTTCATTCTGCCTTAACAACAAAACCTCCAAGAATGCTAATTCGCACAACGCCACCATTCACAAAGAGAGCTACTTCCAACTCGCCTGCCCTCCTGCTCATTCTTCGGAGATGGAGGAGGGAGACGGACGGGAGGAAAAGGTTGCGGCAAAATATTGGTCGCAAGTTCCCATATTATTAGTATCGTGACTAAAAATGTGGCCACGGTTTTGCTTCATGATGATTTGTAAAGATTTATTAATATCCTTTCAAATAGTTCAACTGAAAGAAACTACTCGAGAATACAAAATAAGCCAATGTCGTAAGACTATAACCTTTTTGTTTTCATACCTTCAATGCATAGTTTTCATTTCCGTTTGCTTTTTCCTCAACTAATCTAAGTGGTTTCCTCACTGCCAACTAATCAGCACCCATTATATCAACTCAGAATATGCTATGACCGTTGATATCCACGTGTCTCACTAAACGAGGAATATAAAATTCACCTCAACTTTTTCACCTATTGCTTAATAAATGCGCCCAAACTTTAGCTGTCGTCCGTAATTACCAAATATCCACTCAAACATTGTAACTATTGAAATGCTAGCCGCAAATGCCATCCCATTAATTATACAGGATGATGTTTCCTAGTCTCAAAACAAAAGAGTTAAAGGATCGCATCTGACTGCGCTGTTATTGCTACAATTCTTGAATATTTTCCAAGATTTTTCCGCCATTGGAGTGCTACTCGATATATTTCGTGACTGTCACAAACAGAATATGGAAATATCGCCTATGGTGCTATTTGCATATATCTCGTGGGAAAATCTTGTACTGTCATTACTCGTCACTTCCTTTTGCCTTTTCTGCGATGAAGATTAATTTATTATAGAAAGCTAAAATGCGTTCAGTTCATAGTGCTGCCTGTTGCTGGTCGTTTGTGCGGTCTCAGCGAAAGGCATGAAGTCATTTTCACCAAATTTCGAAATTTTTGATCTAATACAAAAAAAGCGGCTGGTCTACCCCTTTCCCTTCTCCCACTCCTTTGCTCATCACACTACATTCAGTACTCAACTTGCAACACCTCAGAAGAACGAATATTCATGTGCTCTTCATAAGAAAACGTTATTAAGACAGTGTTTTATGTGAGCACTACTCGAACACTTTGTTTATAGGCACATTTTGTAACAGTTACTATGTCTAACAAACTCATCATTTATACGCTATACGGCCAGTACTGCTGAAGGAACATCGATTCGCAGAAAGAGTTGAACTGTGCACATATTAAGGCACTTCTGAAATTTGTGGTAACAGAGTTCATCTGATATAAAAAACGAAAAGAATGAGGGCTTCATATTGTTTCTGCTCAAACAAGCAACAAATACACTATCTTCGAATAGGCAGTTGCTATAAATTGTGATGAAAGAAAGTGAGATTACATAACCTCAGTGGGAAAACGATCGAAATTTCAGTGGGGCACGTCATGTAAAGAAAGTTGGTCGGAGCAGACACAACGATGCTATCAGCTGGTGCAAACGATCGCACTATTCCTTCTGCCATTGATACTTATTTCAGCATTATGTGCCCATATGACTTTCATCCTATCGACGAACACTCTTTCGATTGGTGAACGCCAAATTTCGCACAGGTTGATTTCCATAGCATTCACCGCAATATCTTCGCATTGGTCAGCACCACATTGCAACGATTCGTTTCAACATCGAAAAACGGAATTTTCGAAATCATGTTAAAACAGCAATCGATGTTTTTGGAACAAATGTTTTATAGCGATCTCAGAGTCCAATAAACATATTGCAAACTTCACTGAAGAACTAAAAGAGGTATGACCACTTTCAAAGTTTAACCATCAGTGCTTGGACGTTTATCGGAAAATTTCAATAAATCGTTTGATGCACTTTTTCGTTTTCTCTTACAGAGAAAATGTTTAATCTTGCATGAAATCCACGTTATAATTTTGCTTATCAAAATATTCTCTCCTTCCAGAAAAGTTTCCCAATGGTCCACGATGAGGACGTTTCAATGTCTTTCTAGAAATCTTCTATCTCATTTTCTAATTTTCGATATGCTCGTTCTGCATTTACTTAAACTATGATAAAGATTTTTTGGAACTGCTCCGAAACTTCATACCCCCACATGCCTATGTCTAAAGCGCACTGCAGAGATCTGTTCTTTGCTCAATATTCAACACCTTATAAACAGTTATGCCAATAACACTCATAAGATATGAGCCCATGAACACTGTTCTTCAACTGCTAGGCAGCATCAGTTGAGGTGTTTTCAAACTGGAAAAGACCCCATCTCTCACATTTTGATGGTAATTTGCGTACTTTTAAATCTGACCCCAAGACAGAACCACTTCTCTGACTCTGTTTCGCAGAAAGACCATTTTCAGCACTTCATCATCGAATACCTCCACCCCAAAACTCGATGTTGGTATTAACACTTTCATAGACGACGACGATGGTGCCAAAAATCCCACCTCCGCCTCTTTTCGACTTCATTTCACATGACATCATGTCTTACTTTTTCTTTTCCGAGCCTCTTTCCCTAATCAACTTTCCATGAGGATTTAATGGTGCTGACCACTTTCATAGCAGATCTGATAGCGTCCATGGTAACTTGTCACGCTCAATTAGGAGATGAGAACGGGGCCTGTCCAATAGTTTGATTCTCCCAGATGTTAAGAGCCTTCAACTTCGACGCGCAGAATACTTCTGCAAATTTCGCTTCTCAGCAAGGGAGGGGCTTGGAGATCTTAGCTGCGAAGAAAATAGGTTAGGCTGTAAAGTGATGATGGCAAAAAGAGAGGGATCGCGTTTAGAATGAATGTTCAATTAGGTGTCTATCTCGTAAATTTAATCTGAATATGCGCAAAACACATTGACATTAGAAGAACGAGAATGACACATCTTCCGCGAGATTTCTTTACTATACAAAATGCGGCAGAAATTGAGTTCGATACGAACCATCCGATAGCCTTTTTTTTCGCTGCGATCACAAAATACTGCCACTCTATCTTTTCGTCTCTCAAACGTTACGCATTTGAATGTTCTGTCTAAGCTTGTAGGATGAAGCACCTTGATGAATATCAGTCCAATCCAGAAAATGGACATCGGTCCAGAAACGATAGCCAGCGAACGCATCGTCAAAAATAATGCTCGATGTTGTTGCAGTACGACTAACAACATGTCTCTTCAGCCAAATGGGATGTAAACGAATTTACAGGAAGAAAGCTACGAAAATGCTCATCATGGTTGTCGTACTATTTGCACTGTGTTATTTTCCGGTACACCTTCATAATATTTCCTCGTAAGTTGTTTTCTTCAGCCATCAATATCAAATGCCATCGACACCGAAAGCACATGGAAAAGTTTGGAAAGAAGAAGTAAATACTTAAGAAATATTTGCAGTAGGATTATCACGACAATCATTTCGGTAAATGGGCTCTCAAAAGGCTCGCACCATATATAGCAAGGAGTCTCATAATGTAATCGTTCCATATCTAAGCAAAAAATATCCCCTTCGTTGTTGTATGAAATTGTGTCGCATCATTTGAGCGGTCTGACTGACGCATTCGTGTTTCCTTCGCAACTGCACGGTGAAGCATACGATACGCCACCGAACGAGGAATTGATTTCAAATGTTTTGGAGGAGATTTTGAGAGAGCGAAACCGAATTTCTTCTTTTCAGAGCGTTCGACTTCGATCCTCTAGCTGGCTTCTATACGGATCGTATAATATTAGCGCTACGCAAATTTGTTCCACGCTTTATGAGCTATTCATCATGTTGCGTCAATCCTATACTATACAATTTTATGTGTGGTGAGACAAATTCAGTTTGGTTTCTTTTATCAGCAGTTCCGCACAAAGAAAACAATTTCAACCGTATTTATAATCATCCGTAAGAACATTGAAGCACAGACAAAGTACGAAGTGGAATGGAAAACGTGGGAAAAAAGGTGGGCACCGGAAATTTGCATATCACCTGTCTAAACAACTTAACATACGAATCAACTCTATCGTAGAAAAACATTGCCTCCACTTACCCTAAAAGACTCCGCACGTGAATATCACCTCACCTCATCGTGTCTCGAACAACAGTTCACTTTTAAGGACACGATAAAGAAACATAGTTTATTTTAGAACGAAAGTAACGTTTCACACGCGCTACAAAAAAGGAGAGATTAAGAAATGCAGTAGCATTTAATAATTTTAAGGAGGTAATTTCTTATAAGGCAATCAAAACACACGCCATTCCAATATTTACATCAATCAACCCACCGCGAAGAAGCAAGGCCGAAGGAAAAAGCAAAAAGCGTTTTCCAACAATTAGCATGATGCACTGAACGACCCGATTCATTGAACACCTCATTTCGTTAAACTTTAGTTCAGCAAAGACGTATCATCATAACCTTAGCATTACGCACCAATTTTCAGAGTGAATACTTAGATTTGGCGTTGTCATTTACCAAAGTACATTCAAAAAATCATTTTGCAGAAAAATTTCGGAGAGAATTTCGCCAAGTTTGTTGTCCACGAGGGAAGCTCACATGGCAGAACACGTTACGCGTAAATCACTACAGCTCAGTGAACGCGCAAACGATCTGCTAATCAATCCGCTGAACAAAGCAAGCAACATTACGGCATTCTGTCTATGCGAACCTCTCTCAGATATCTTTCTTGACGCTCAAGTTGAGTGGCTGTTCATCACAGGGCAACATGTCGTATGTGAATGATGCGGTACGTAGATGAGCAGCTGGTGCACAACGGGATGGCGGCTTCTCAAGAAGTGACGCAATTGCACGATGCCGATCGACAAACGATAATGTTCGTTCACGCTGCGATTCACAAAATGACTCCCGCACGCCCACAGATGCGGACAAGTGACGACGTTGCTGAGGAGAGTCGCCAGGAGGAAGTGGTGTGTCTAGGCTAGGAAGGCACGAATCAGACACATCCAGCTTTGCATAATTACCCTCATCACATGACGAAGCCACCGAAGAACAAACAGAAGCAGGATCTGCAATCGGTGCGAAACGAATGGCTTGAAGCTTTTCCTGATGCAGCGTATGCAGCGTACGCAGGTCCGTCAACGCAGTAAGAACAACATGCACCGACGCAGCGCCTCGAGTGGCCAGAAGGGAATTGTGCAGCAACCAACAGAGGCGTTCATGCAGTGCATGCGCCAACGATGGCTGCTGTAGGGAGATCCCTTCTGGATAACAGATCGCCAGGGCGCAAAGCAAGCCTAACTGACGTTCACTTAGTGCGAGCTGTCGGAATCGCTGCACAAAGTCGATCAAAGAGTCCGTGAAAAAGCGGCCTAATTCACCGGAAACGCGTCCCGTCATCAGAAACGAGGACGCAACGGAGGCGCAGAAGCGAGCCGGGAGCATCGCCAGCAGCACTGCTTGGAAAACCGAACCCTGCAAAAGAAAGCTCATGTAAACTATAAAAATCTGACGTAAACTGCATAAATATATACTTATGTGAGTGCTTATAAAACATACAGAAGTCTGTAAAATTTTCTGGTGAAAAAATCTCAGAACATGAATAAACCTCCCCGAAAGAAAAATGAGGACAAAGTACAAACGAATAGCCTCCTTGCTTTGTATGGATCATTAATACAGCTGAGGTATATCGATTGCTCGATGTGCTCCACAAACAGATGAAACTCTACAAAACAGCCCTTCATCAACAATCTTCATGATGATACTCCATCCCTCTATTTTTGCACCACAAAATAAATAACTGTCTCCGCCCGTGATTCGTCTGTAGCCTTCCTCAGATACGAATGGCCTTTATGGCACTACATTTTGTTGAAATCCTTTAAAATTGCGAAATAATTCTGACAGAAATTGAGCTCATTACAGCATTTTACAAATTATTTCAAGGAAACCTGACTAGCAATGGCAGCTCTTCAGGAGAACCCCATCACTTGTCATTTGTCGCATAACGCTGAAATTTGCTTTTGCTATCTTTCGACGCGCTTCAGAAAAGAAAGTACCTCTTTTAGGATATATTTGTTACCTTTTACGCACACTGCCTTTAGGACGTTCCCATACTCAGTGCGTATTATTGTAAAGATAACAATTAAACCTTCATGACCTATGAAATTTTCGTGAGACTTTAGCATCAGCGCAGGCATTCAAAGTAAATAACAAATCAGGAATATTTAGAAGACGGCGGGACTCGCAGTTTGATAAATCGTACGATGACGAACTTATCCTAATTGAGGGATATGTACTTCTGCAAACATTGAAAATCCGGTCATCTTGCATTCAGGCCAACTTTTGAAAAACATTTTCACGCTCTAATGATTAAGCTGTATGTGCTTTTTGAACTTACAAGTTGTCTGAAGTTCGATGCTCGTCGACGCCCGCATGCGCTTGCTGCGTTTCCTGGGAACTTCATATCTAGCTTAGTCTAGGCTTAGACCAACCGACCACCCACGACGCCGGTAGTTTTGATGACGAAGCACTACCGCTTAAAACCATACCTGCCGACCCCTAGTGCAGAGCACTTAGCAAAGCACGTGCTCACTTTCTACATTCTTCACCTTTTGATGTGATTTATTTTTCCTCAGAAACACTTTCAGTCCGATCTGCTGGCATTTATACTTTAACGACGCTGACTGTCACTATTTCCTATTCGAGAGTCGGCAAGAAACTATAAACGGTTAACAAATGTTTTGGAAACGAACACTCTAAAAATTAAGAAAGCACTAAGTTGTTAAGAAAAGTTTTGCGCACCTTAAGCAACTGGACACGATCTTGTTGGAATATAAGATGGAAGCCGGGAATCGACGTCGAGAATTCAACGACGGCCTTTAGCGTCGGCAAATAACCACTCGACCTGTAAGAACAATTCGCTTTAATAAATATAAAGCATGTCTCTATAATTTGCACCGTATCTTCTAGAAAAAATTGATCCGATTTGGTTATTTTAATAAATGAAAGTGACGGCAATAAAAAGAAAAAGAATGAAGGAAGCGCTTCCGAATATCCTTATTGCAACAATCGAAGTCTTCATCGAAGCATACTACGCTCCAATAATACAGGAATCTAACAATATAACTCTTACTCATTCTAATGAAGTTACGAGTTCCACTCCACCACTTCAAAAAAAGGCCTCACGTCAAGGAACGTAATCTGCTCAACACAAAATTATGCGCTCATTTCGTATTAAAGACTTCCTAATGAGCAAAAAACCGCATATATGAAATATCATCAATGGCTTCTTGAAGCGCACGAACTAACAAAACAATGTACCGCAGAAAAAATAATTCACAGCTTCATATATGAGACACATTAATAGATATAAAACTCCAAATTTTGGGTGCATTTTAGAAATGTTGCGCTCAAAGTCTCGCCACATTTATAAAGTTTAATTAGGCATTCGATTTATAGCGAGATAAGAGGAAAATTCAAATGAACAGAACGTAACTTGAAACTTCAAGCAAAATTCCCTCTATCAGAGAAATATAAACACTAAATTCAAAAAAAGAAACACCATTCGTTCTCCTCAAATATTCGCCCAACACTCTGCTAATAAATGGAAGAATAAAAGATGTAAAAAAAACAATACACAGATCATCGAAGTGCAAAAAGAGCAAAATGCAAAAAAAGGGAATCTGATCACGGAAATTGCCTCTGCATTATGTAGATTTGCAAAGCGAATAAAACGCTTATCAGCCAAAGCAGACACATTCCTCCCTTCCTTAAAAGTAAATTCTCAACTTTTTCCCTCTTGCAGAACGAAATGGGTCCACTTTCTCAACTGTGCTTTTGCTCTAAGAAATTGCACTGCACGAGCAAAACTACGGTTCCAGATCACCTGCCACTACTATTTTTGCACAGAAAATACGGCTATATTGTAATTTACGAGAAACTCCTATGAGCACTCTATCAGGGACTGTTTATGCAAATATGCAAAAGAAAACGCTGCAGAGCACCTAAGTTAATTCGGAAAAGCTGTACAACGAACAATGAAAAAGAGTATGCTGGTTGCGCTCTTCTCGACGTTAACTCGAAACGACCTAATTCAATCCCCATGTACGTCCAGAACTGGTAGCGAATGCCCCTAAACCCTTCTAGGAAAAAAGGGAATACCGACTGACGTTGTAACTCAACTACATAGTTCATTAGCAGTTGATCAACAATACAAAATTGTTTATGACCCATTGCCTTTTACTCGCATAGGACTGCTAACAAAAGTAACGGATTACTTTGTTTTTAATGGTTGCCAAACCGTTCGAGGATTTGTGAGAGCTAATAACGGCAGTTTAAACGCCTTAAAAACGGATACTTCTTTCAATTTACATCGAAGATGACGATGGACCCTCTCTTGGGTTCATAAACTGATCACACGAACGGAGATGCGGAACTTACGATAACATCATCCTTAGGTAACACAATCTTGCTGTATAACAGCTTCTTCATTTCGAAGCCCTTATATTCTTTCAAGTGCCAACGTATATCCTTGACTGAACAGCTTAGGAATAAAAATATGATATGCATTTAAAATTAGACAACCTAAGTGGACATCGAATATCGGTGGTGTAGTTGTTGCCGCTAGCATAAGTGTTTACTGTGTGCGCGAGGGTAGCAAACGCTGCGTCACATGCCTCCAATATAGCGCCTTCGTCCTCCAACTCGGCGACCAAAGCGTCGATGAGTGAGCGTGCGGACGCACGCGCCATCTCCTCCACTAAACGTGCCTTCTCCCTTTTTGGCACTCGCCCGAATCGCACAGCTGAATTATTATTCTTTAGCGAAGAGCGATTTAAATTAGCCAAGGAGGTCAACAATGATTTGGCGATAGGATCGGCGATTATTCCATATGAAATAATGGGGTCGATGCAAAAAGGCAAAATAAGCTAAGAGGCAATCGCAGGAAGCAACAACACGAGCACCACGCAGAAATTCAACATCCAAGCTGTTACACCAAAAAGGTCTCCATTCGAATGGAGGCGGCTTTCACGGCTTTCCCATATGGCATTCATAAATTACTCCTGCGATTAGAATAATCACCAAGTGATATACACGTCATAAGTTTTTAAGATAATGCGATTTGTAATATACACAATATATCAAACTGGACCTCTTAAAAATTCCGACTATTTCATTGTGGACATCTGAAAAAATTGAAGCGTTTCTTTATTTTGCTGAATCCTGAACGAATTCCCTATCAGTGAATGAGGTGTCAGCGTTCACTGATCGAATTTCATAATCTGTGATGAGCCTACAACTTCGAAAAGTTAAAAAGTTACTTCCACTACGAAACAACCGATCTTCTCAATCGCAATATCACTCAATGAAAGGACGTAGCTCAATTGCAAGGCCGATGTGCTGATGATAAAAAGCATCGGAAAACGCTTCTTTCGTCACAGCGAAAATTTTATGTATTTAAAATACAATCTGACACTTCAGTGCCCCTTTTTCACTAACAGAACTGTCTCTCTTGCTTGCTCGGTGCGTTAGTTATACATGGATGACTGCTGTTTGAATTACTTGACAGATAAAACATAAAAACAACATGACATCCAAATAAACGGGAATGTCATTTATTTGAAGTATGCCTTCTTCACATTATCTTCACTTGACACTACAATAAATAATGAATAGTTGATATTTTAAATGCATCATTTCAAAGGAGAAGGGGTTGAACGAAATAGAAGTGTGCTGGTGTGCGTGGCGTTCGTCTCGCCCAAGTGAAATCTCAAAATCGAAAGTTCTTTTTAACACTAGGAATAAGCGAGAAAGTGAAAACAGCGAAATGAGGGATGCCAAGGCCACACGGTACACAATTACTATCGGAACACCGCGGTGTTCCAGTTGAATGCAACTGCACGACGCGTCCCCCAGACCGGAGTCGCTCTTTTCGCATACGTCCCACAGACCCACTCTTACACGGTCACCTACTCATCCTTCCTCAACTGATCTCATCTCAGGTTCATCCTCTCTCCTTTCCACTCAAAGATATCTCTTTCTTGACTTTCATCTAATAATTATTACAGTAGTAAAGCCCAAACGTGAATAATTAATTTCCCCTCGTTAGTATTTATGAAATGTTTCATTCTCCCCTCAGCCAGAAAAGATTATTTTCATCGTTCGCTAAAACCATTTCTTATTCTTCTCTACCAACCCACATCAAACATAAGAATAAATAAATCTCGAAAAATCATAGTAATCCCCACTAGACGATTAAGAAATATTGTGGATGACTGAGAAAAGCACTCAAAATACCGCATTCAATAACAGAATATATGTTAGCGAAAAAAGTGCAAAATCTCCTCATCCGAACTTCAATTTGTTGAGTGTAAAGTGATAGTCTTTAACGATGTGCAATGAACCAGTATGACCTAATTCCAATCAAATGAAACCTACACACAAAATGGAAAGCAACAAAAATATTTCAAGCAAAAGCTCTGCACCATGGACATCTTTGCATTCCGTTCAGATACTTGCAACGATTGTGTCACGAAGAGAGACCGCATATCACCGACATACTACTATTAAAACGTTTTAAAAAGGCCATCATCTGACTACACCTCTTATGATTGTCAATTCTCTATTCATCAAGAAAGCACAGAAATATTCGAAAGTAATCAAAATAAACTATTGCATATATACAAACTGATTGACAGAAGCTTTACTTTCGGATAAATGTGACGAGCAGAAATTGAAATCAAATTGAAAAGTTGTAGCTAGAAATGGACGGATTTTTCCTGTCTCATTAAAGGTGATAAATGGGAATCAGAAGAGACAAACCATCACGAGACATGCCGACGGCGATGCATTTCTTCAATCTACAGTACTGGCATCGATTCCTGTTGTTGCGGGCAATTGCACATTGTTGGCTCTTCGTGCACGGTCGATACTGAATCTTCTGTTGAATTGAACGACGAAAGAAACCCTTCAAGCATCATTCCTCTCCGCTTGTATAAATGAACAACCAGTAGCCTCCATAAATTCAGTATATGACCAGAAAGTTACCAACAACGTCCAGCTTTCAAGTGAAATTCACTAGCAAAAGTTTTGTACCGCAATTACATTTGCGCATATACTCAACTCATCACCAGCTAACCAATTCCAACTACTTTTATATGCGGGCGAATTAATACTGTGGAACTGTGAGCAGAACAGCATAACCCCGCATACGTATGCGTTATGGCACAGCTCGTTTAAAAAGTGACCTTGTAGCACTGTGAGATTATTTCGCTTCGCGTATGGCATCAAAGTTTTTATGGATTAGTAATGCTTCCTGATGAAGACACTGGCCACTTACGTACATATTAACAACACTGTGAATCTCATCTAATTGATTTCCATCCTTTCCTCTTTGACATAACTTATCAATCAGAGCAGATTCCAATCATTTCTCCACCTCGGTAAAAAATTCATTTCCTGTTCTTCTAACTTCCACTCTGCTGTTTAAACCATTTTTTTACGTGACGAAAAGTAAAAGCGTATGCAAGGTACGATTTGTGAATGGGCACCTTGCATCCTTCGCATGCGAACACACCATAATGAAATCCGGAGGCACGATCAGAGCACACTTGACAAAGAAGAGTTCCGTTCTGATTGGACGCACGATCTGAGCCTGAAAAGTGAAAACGGGATACGCTCAGAAGCGAGAAGGGCAGCGTCGAGGCACACGATGACCTTGAACGGGCGCGCAAAAACACGCTAAACAGATCGCTGAATAGAGGCGAGCGGCTGACCTGGATTGATACGCGTGCAGGTCGCAAGGTCACATGCCGCGTGCGCCATTCCCTTTCCTGCCAGCCCCATCCCTAGAAACGCGCCCCTCTAAGCATTCGTCTACAAGCCGCCTGGGCCCTGCACCAAACCAATCCCGCATAAAATTCTTCCCAAACAACATCTGAACTCTAGCAGATGTGCTGGTGAAAAAAGAATAACACATATCTTCAAAAAAAAAAAAATGAGATAACTGAACGTGAATGAAATTTGAAAACTAACCATCGAAGCTGGACGCAGCCACACTTCGATCGGGACTCGATTCGCCGTCGCCTGGTACTATCAGTGAATTAAGTGCCGATACAAAGAATGAGTCCGATGTAGACGGCAAAATCGGTTTGAATGCAGAAAGAGCACCCCCGCCGGATAGAGGTGATGGGGAGAGCGAAGGGAGGGGTATCGATGTAGGAGAAACTCGTCGCAAAGTGGCCACCGGCCGAGGTGGTACTCCCGAGACAAGCATCTGTGAATGCTGCAGCAACGGCAACAGCGACCGCGAAACAGGCGCTATTCAACTGTCAACTGGTTGGAAAACGCTCGGTGGGCTCGCCTCCATTCGCTGCATACAAGGTCGACTATACTGCTCTTTTTCTCTCTTGCCTCTTCAACAAAGCGCGGGTCGAGGTCGTTCCAAAATTCCCTTTTACAAACTCGGTCCTCATTAAACGCAAAAAAACGTGCAGCCAAAAATTAATGCACCGTCACGTCAGCCTTTATTCATAACTGTTCATCACTAAGCTGTTCATTCTCCTCAATGAAGCTGACACCCTCCCCAGGACCACTCAATACGAAGTCAGGACAGGCGACCGGTGTGGAGTGCTGAAGAGCGGCACAAAGAAATGAGAGTGTTACAGGTACAGCAGCAATCAGGTGGATCGTGGATGGCGGCTGCGAGCGAAACAGTGTGTCAGCAAGCAGCGACAACGGAATGCACATCGAGAGAGAGATTGAGGCGGCCAGTGGGCTGGTCAGTTTTGTGGCTTGTAACCACAGGAAGTCGCTGAATACCGTGCCCACAACGCCGTTCAATATTAGCATTAAAAACTGCATGCGATCGGGTAGTGGGAAGAGTGCCTCGATCGACGTATAGTGCATGAGAAGTAACAGCGGCGAGTAGACCGTAATGGTCAGCACACCAACCATTCCTGCAAATATTTCATTTCGTCAGGCATGTCTACATTATTTCCTCTTCTCTTCCACCTTCCTCCTCTTCCCTTCCTCAAATCCAACCCATTTCCTTTATAATGCATTCCTTCCTGTAACTGTTTCATGAAGAAATTTATCTCCTTTCTTAGGATTTATGAGAGTAATACGTTAGCTGCAAATGGGCTCATATTATCATTCAATTTACAAATGCACATACAGTAGGGTAAATACGCGGCTGCTGAGATGCAGTTGAATAAATGACTTTTCACTTTTCAATGACTATCGCGTTTTGGCTGTTCACTTTTCGGACACATTTTGAGCTGTTTAATTATACCGAATGACAACGGCAAATGAATTCGACTTCTCATAAGGGACATCGAATTATTAAACGACTGTTTCTAATCTTTAAAAAGGCAAAAATCCCTATGCGAATATAAAATAAGAAACGATTTCACTTGGGTGCCTTTAGCTTGTGGGGCAAGTGAATGTCGTGCTCTCTAATGCAGTTGACCGAGTGATCTCCTTCGCTCAGGCGATCGCCCACTTCGCATAATTCTCATCACATCAACCAATTTCGACGCACCGCCTTAACCTTTCTTTTCTATTGAACCCCCTTCTTCTCCTCATCCCTCAAATATTTTATGCAATTGAAACAAAACGTTGAACACAACCGATATCGCTATGAGCATTATACTTTATAATTCCACAGAATTAATGCAAAAAATGTAATAACGGTATTTCTCGCCTAAGAAATCCGCTATCAACAAAACCCTCTCTAGAGCACGAGGCTTTCGCAGTACTCTGCCCGCAGGGAAATAAGCCTAAGCCTGAAGCCTTGTTCTAAATTCTCTACGAATCCTACGCCTATATAACAATCCTACGATCAACACACTCCCTTTACCTCTCCCCCTCCGCTCACTAATAAAAACACAATCCACTATATAACAATCGCTGCTTCGTTCATCCCCATTCACTTAGAACAAAAAATTCTTTGCCTTTTTTCTTCCCGCAGTTCGTTAATACAAATATGCGATGCTGAATTTAACAAAAAAACAACAGACAAACAAATGAACAAACAAAAAACAAAAGAAACATTAACTTCGCAATTTGTCAAACAATGTATATGGAAGTGCAACATTATCACAAGAGTCGAAACCAAAATAACCTCCATAGATCACTGAAAAAAAAAAGAGTACCAAGACGAGAAGCAAAAAAAACGCTAGAAGAGAAGTACAGAAAAATTGGCTAAACACGTAAGTCGCAATAAAAAAAATAGAAACAATACACTGGAAGCGCCACGCTCGAATCGGTGCACAACATTTCCAAGAATCTCATCATACTGGAAGCACTTGAAGCTAGCAAAAATAGCCCTATAACTTTCGTGCCGAAAGAAAAGTGTTCAATGAAATAAATCCCATCAAATTTTCGCAAATTCACCCTCCTTTCTGAATATTTTATTATCATTCTAGTTGCAAAAAAATGTTCAAAAATATCTATCTTATATGATTCATAAACAACCGATACTATCGTTATTTTCAGCAAATAATCTGCATCAATCTCATCGGTTACGAAGAGCAACATTTGTCGTATACGAACGATATCATTGAAGATCGTCATTCAGTTCGGCAAAGACGGACTGTAAATTCATTGCAGAATTCAATGATCGCATCATTAACGACAAACACTTTAAACGCGACAACACCCTCCCCTCCATTTTATAATGCGTATTCGGCATGGACAGTTGAAATGTTAAGTTCTTGCGTGATTCTGCTATACTTTTTGCACTCAATCGAAGAAAATGTCCAGCCAGCTTCAGCGCAAATCAGAATGTGTTCCTCATAAAATTTTCAACATCTTCAGGTCACTTTTTGCTTGTCTAGCGATTTTTCGTTCCATTTTTGCAGATACTGTTAAGCGTCAGTGTCCCCATCCACCATAATTTTTCCTACCTTCCTCCTTCTACGCTTAAACTTCTTAAGCGACTTCCATATATATCTTCTCACGTATGCCCACAATACCTATGCCGTTTGCACCGCATTACTATTTCCCATTTCTCAACTACTCCCTTGCGTCTCTCGATGAATCAACAATGCTCTATCATGCTGATCATGATGAAAAAGACTGCAACATATGGTTACTATGAAAAACTGACACACAACATAATAAACAAATTTACAAATTACTACTGTTATGGAAACTATTATGAAAAGAACTATTAAGAAAAAAATAGTAATAACTGTTTATGTTTGCGTCCAATGACGGGTTCTTCTCCCTCTCTACCTCTGCAGACGTATATCTCAAGAGTGAGCTGAATAAGAAATCACTCCCCTCCATATTTGCTGCTTATAAAGTTGTAATATGGCATGCATACATGAAAACATTCAAAGAGAAATGCAACGATGAATAGTGAAATTAGTAAACGGTGATTAGTTCGCGTAAATGGCAGCAATTGTAACTTGGCTAAAACCTCTCTTCCTATAGGTGAAACCCGTTTTCACGTCGCTGCGTTCGAACAGCTTATCTCCGCTCCACCAACCTATCAAACTCTCTCAATGAAACACTTCTTCCAAATTATAACTTTACGTCCGCATCATAAAGCCTAATATCTAATTATCGGAAACCTTCAACTTAATATTCAACAAAATTACATTCCTATCACAATGAAAGCGCCACCAACGACCTAATTTTCCAAACGATGCTAATGAACGACTTAATGGTACAATATTTGAGTAATAACTTTTATGTGACTTATGCTTCGATATTAGAGAGCCCTTCAGGTTCAAAATTTGGAGACGCAATCTGGACAGCAAACAGTGGATATCGCACAGAAACATTCTCTTTAATGGACTAATCCAGCAACCACAAAAAAAAACAAGGAGCAGATGTGGATTAATCCAGCTATAACACAACAACTGGAATTATACGAAAGTCCATACCAATAAGTGCTTTATTATATAGACAATGCAGCGCCGAGGAGCATTAAAAAAAGCAACTTTCACGGCTCATATTCGTTGACGCATTATTACAGGTTTTTTTTTAAATTTAACCAACTAATTTTGTTTTCCCATAGAAGAACGAACGAACTTTTCTTTCATTCACGCATCACTGCGCATCGTCCATCGTGTCTTATCCGCTTATACAAGCAAGCAGCAACATAAAATTCATAGCAGTATTACACCTCAAAACGTGGATGTTCCCCTCATGATCGACGTCCAACCTTCAGCACACACCTTCTCCTATAGCAAAATCCGATCCAATAATACGCAGTCGCCCCATCCAACTAACTTCACATCTGACCGCGGACCCAATCAACTTATCACATGCTCAAATACTGGGCAAAAATGAGCATTCATCACCGTCAACCTAAACCACCTGTAGCAATATTCATAGGAGCAAAATTATGAATTTATGCCTGATAGAATCAAAAGCAAGCCGGTCAGAAGAGTTGACACAACAACACTTTTCGCAGTTCCACTCAAACAATCAACTGGTTTCATAAATCCCCAACAATCACTAAGATATGCCTTAAAAAAGGCATGCACACCAATTGGTCTTAATACTTGAAGAGATTTACAATTTCAAAAATTTGCTTTTTGCGGTTTGATCAGTTATAACTTGAAATGAATTTCTGCATTTGCTAGGTTAGAACGAAGAGATGAAGATAAACTATACATTCATATGCACAGACACGATATCTTGGGAATCTTTTTTCACAAAATCGGCGGTAGCACACCCGCTGCATCTGTTAAGATGCGAAGCCATCAAAGTTGCGAATATTTTATTCATTTACAGATTTGTTCAACCGGTTACAAGGAGGAGTGAGACTGCAAATGAATACATCGTGCCCTCCCTTCCAGCACGCTAATCCACCTACGTAAATTGGAAACTTATAATCGAATATAATTCAAAATGACGAAATAAAAAGTCTTAGACGGAAATTCCGTGTAAAGAAAGACTGCAAACAATGCAGGTGATTTCTGACCGTGTATTTACACAGTACAAAAAATGGTGAAGTAAGTCGGCGGCGTCTGAGTATTTGCGCACAGCAGTGAATGAGAAACGAGCTCATATAGGATCTCCAGCAAAAGTGGTACCTCGCTGTAGACCTGTCATTGAGAATTTACTTTTCCACTTCATTCGGTTAATATAAAGCATGAAACCTTAAAATTGCCGGGTGAAGTTCAAAAACACGTAGAGTAGCAATAATATGTTCCAATGTGAAAGTTAAAACTTATTCAGAATTTCACTGTACAACACCGCTAGAAAGTATGACACTTTTTTTTTTCAAATGACACAGTGAAGTATATAATAATTCAAAAAACGGCGGTGAGCTGAGAGCATTCGTTATTATTTTCCTCTATAGGCATCTCATTTCTTAACTGCACACAGCCGTCGCACTTCAGCTTTCAACCAACACTAATCCAGTGATTTCAGTAACTGAAAACACACACATGGAAAATACGTAATGCGAAAAGACCTCCAAATTCCGCAGGTCGAAAATATTCACAAATAAATAAAGAAATAAATAATGCGAAGTTAAACACTCACCGAACATAAAATTCATGTCAACATCACAATCCGTATTTTGGCAGTAGGAGAAATAGACGAGGTATAAGGCGTAGCATAAAGCTGAGAAGAATGCAAGTGATGTACCATAGAGTGACAATGAGTACTCGGACACCAAGCCAACACCTTAAAAACGATTGTTTGCTAAAGCCTTGCACAATAACATACAAATAAATCGGCACCTTTCGGCGAGACAATATTCATAATTCAACGGCCTCTTTTACTATTCTTCTCCTTCATGTATATAACCATTATGTGACCATCAAGCGTCGACACAATAAGGAAACTGCCTAATTAATTTTCGATGAGAAAATAATAAGCCAGTGGACTATGAAAAACCGATGGTTAAAACCCGTAACATCTCAATCACAAAATTTTCAAAAGTAAATTATTTTTCCCACATTCCATCCGTCATCAAGGAATTCTGGATGGCCGCAGAGGGACGGATACTGAAAATTGATCCCCTTCAAAACAGTAAAGAACGTCACCCCATATGGAATGCAATTCCTAAAACGCTCATTGTCCTTGCAAAATGGACAATGCACTACAGTAGCAATATTTTTGTAACAAACAGTTGCATTTGACAATTAACTTTGTCAGCATTATTGTGCAAAAAGTTTACTTTATCCGAATGTCTGCATAACGCCAACCGCTTAAAAGAAGCTAATTCTATAGATGGCATTTGCGTTTATAAAGTCGACATTTGGAAAATGAACTTCTTCATTCCATTTACGAAAAGTTACGTTCACATTTGTGCACTTTCATCAATAATATTTCAGGCATCATAACATTTTGGCAGCCGAGTCGTGCAAATCGCTTACAAAGTTCGCACTTCTCGAAATACTCGTAAATAAAGGCCTATGCACGTCATCTACCCATGATGGCAGCTCGTTAATTAATGCCACAAAAGTGAATAGATGCACTAACACAGGTGAGGTATTGCTTGCCTTCAAACAAAAATCATCATCGCACTACTTGTTCACAGTGGCAACACACTCGAAGCAAAGCACTAAGTGAAATCACTGATTGGTATTGGCATAAATTTAAGAGCTCCTCATTCAGCCGCTTCATCCCATTATTAGAAAAGAGGTGAAAGGAGGAGAGAAACCTCTCGACATTTGAACATTTCACAAGAGCGATGTTTAATAAAAGCAAAAATATTGTCTACACCTCGCGAATCCGTCGTCGCAACCATGATTCGGTCGTTAAAGAAACCTAAATCGGGAGTCTATCTCGTTCATCTGTTTCCACCTAGAAAACTATGCCGCACTGACCATCGCGCCCATCGTTCATAATAACCTCACTACTACGACCACTAGTTGGAACTCTTATGGCGCCACACGCCCACCACTAGCAATACAGCTGACAGTTATCTACCAGTTTCAATGGCAGATGACTGTCTGAATTGAAGCTAAGGAAATTTCGAACAACAGGGGCACCATAGAGGGGTTTCTTCTATTTAGGTCTTTATATTCATTGGCAACATTAAATCACAACTATTCCAAAATGCCAAACCTATCAAAAACTTATAAGAAGGGTTAACAATGAAAAATGCAATGATCCATTAGAAAACGTACCCATTAGATTGCAGAAAACGAGCAAAAGCTTCGTGAATGTGAACCGATCCGATGAGGACGAGAGACAAATCGCCGAAAACAGTAATACCATTAACGATGAGGACGCCGAGATAAGATTTACAGATGAAACCGAAAGAAAGACAAGAGATGCTTGGTAGGAGAGTGTGCATGCAATCCACTGAAACAAATCAACCTGGGCGAATTCATGCAGAAAAATCGCCACAACTACGGAACACTTTTCGAGCAATATGGCTCAGTAAGACTGTCAATGCGATGGAGCGATATGTTTGAGCATGTCAGGGAAAAATGGAAAAGAAAATCCGTGACATCGTGTGAGAGGATGCACTAGCGAAAGCCCCACGTGGGGCAAAATTCAGTTCAAAGACAAAATTGAATAATATTCAAATGCGGACAAGCTGTTAAAATTAAAAAAAAGGACGTGAAAGAATATCATGAATATTACATGGATCGGAACTAACCTTCATAAAGAAAAAGAATGACGCTTAATGAAAGCAATGCAGCGAACAATATGTAATACTAGGCTTGAGCACAAAAGACGTGTCAGCTTCTGTATGCACATGCAAGCAACAGCAACCGCGAAAAGTTAACGTGCACCTGGGTACAAAGAAATCAACAGAAGAGGGAACATTATTCATGCTGAGAGATCAATAACTTGGAGCGACACAAAAATTAGAGGAATGCAATGCTCTAGGGAAGTAGTGAATGATCTCTATGGCGGAACTTTTGAGACTGCGAATGAATGCCACCTTTTTCGACCCTCCCTTTCAAATATGGTACCTCCCATGCATTTCGCCTTTCAACACTACCGTGAACCATAAGTGCTACTTTATTTCACAACACTGAAATGATTTGATTCGCAGGTGTATTCGGTTGCAATGCCTACGATGCACAGATGTGCCTATTCAAAGAAATGTTCATACTTCACTGTCACTGTTAAGAAGTCGCTTTTTTGAGTGAGATCTGAAGTTCTTTTGACAAAACGCTTTCAGAGCAACAATCTGTGCAAATGATCTATTTTGACGCATTTCCTTTAGCCATTCCAAGGACAACTTTCTCTACTGTGCAATCTCATACGTTTCACACATCTTCTCTTAATAACAACTATACATTATCATACTTACTACCTGTGGGAGTTGTAAGAGCACACAAACAAAAGGATTCACCTATTGAAGAGACCTGCTGGCCCACAAGCAGTGCAACTCAAGACAAAAAACTCAACTGAAAGACGAGCACAACGGATGAGGCAAACTTCAACGTTACCAAGGGCGGGAGGATGCATGAATAGTGAAATTTACGCGACAGAGGTCGTGAGCATGCCAGACTGAGTGCCGAATATGGAAGTCGAGCCTGGAATGCTTCGTAGGCCAAACCAGCTGGCATGCGACGCACCTCACACATCTTAAATCGTCTTTCATTTACGACCTGTTAAGCAAAGAACATCAACGGCGAAATTCGGCGTAAACAAAACTCAGGCAGTTAGATGTCGTTAAGATGTTATATTAACTGAAGTCAAGCATAAAAACAAAACTAAAAACTGCACTTCGGTGCATAAGTGAATACATACGCTTACTCGTCACTGCGTTCATTCTGTCAGTGTGCGCACAAAACGGAAATGAGTGGCTACTCATTGCTCCACTCAGTGAATGCAGAGTCTACTTATTACAGAGCGCCATCGTTTTAAAGCAAAACAGCTTTCGATACTAATCTAGTTCCCCTCGATAACATCTTTGTTTCTGAAGCGGATCAAAATTCGTCCACACTTTTGATTAATCAATACGAAGACGCTTACGCCTTTTAAAAAATCCGATCAATCCGCTATTAAACACACAAATACGTGAGCATAGTCTAGTCTTCTATGAACGCGTTATTGGTCCTAAAACTTAAACAGAAAATAGGGAACGAGAACATCGACAAAACGTGGTGAAGGAAATTTTACGAATAACAACGAAACATATAAATGAAGTTCATTTTTCAAAACACAAGAGAAGCTTTGCATTTTCTCAATGGAACGACCAGAGATTTCTACAAAAACTCATCAAGTTTCAAGAATTTCTTTCTTGCAAGGAGTGGATACAATGAGTACACATCCTTAACTCTTTTCAAAATTTAGCAGGTTCATAAGAAACATTATCGGCTTGTTTCATCACAATCCACAGGTTAATTGGTCATGGTTTGTTTAACCACTACTAAAATGAACAAAAGAATGATACTGTGTCGAGAAACTGCTCCATTTTGCATAAAAACGACAAAAGGTTCGTTTGATGTTTGGTCTAAGATTACGAATTTGAAGTCAATAATGTTCGATATCTCTAGCCCTGCCTCTATCCTGCTTTCCTCCTCCAATCTAACAAAACAAAAATACAGAAACAAATGCAAAACCTTGGAAAATCGCACTCGACGTGGTTTTGAAGTTCGCTCAATATCACTCTCCTCGCTTCCGATTACGCGCTCGTATTCCGATGGAGTCTACAATCTCTTAAGTTACTGTTACGTTGTGGAAGACAAAAACATCGGACTACTCGAACTCAACTTACACCAGTATAACTTATTCAATGGCACTTACTGACGGAACCCATCCACTTTGGTAATGGTTTTTACTTCACACCCGATTTCTCGTAATTTTGCTGGAAACAATGCGAACGGCTGCGACAGTAAAAGTAGCGTATCGCCGGTACAATTAGGAGCTACAGGTGACAAGCGACCTGGACCCAGTCACGATCAGGTCCGTTTACATATATATATATATATATATATATATATATATATAAGAGTGACTGTAACTCGAAATGAAGATTCATGAGACATCGAAATTTTAGAAATAAGACTTAGCGGCTGGAAATCTCAAAGCGAAATGACGGCTGCGTCGCTTTGCTGGGTTATAAAGAAGGCAGGATTACAATCAAAATGACTGAATGCAGTGAAAAATGTCAATCACGATGACTCTCTGCACAAGTGGTTCGTTGACGATCGTTTAGAAGACTTTCCAACTTCTGATCCCACTCTCTAAGCTATAGCCAGCTGGCTAAACAAGCAGAACAACAGGGAAAGCTCACAGTTTAAAAGTGGCCGTGGATGCCCAGATAGATATAGATGCCATCAGGAGATTTCTAAAATTTTAGTGCCACATTAAACTCAACTGAAAACACTCTTGTAGGAAGACGCACCTGTAGAACTACACCGTTATGAAGGAGCATGCCTCAGCCGCATGACAGCTACGAGTCAAAGAATGGGAACCCGCACCTACGTCACTTTATACAACACAAATGTAACATGACGGTGTATTAATGTTGAAGGTGAACATGAATGGCGAATATCATTCGCTCCACTGTTTGCATGATGCAAACATGATATCATAACCGTTTTAGTGCATGCACAGCATCAATGTTTGTATGATGAGTTCTACCACTGAGCACCTTTGAGAATATCTGTTAATGAGTTCATGTGAGCCAAACTTGTCAACCAAAACTTTTCTTTATTTAGAAAAAAAAAAACTCTCTCAAGTGTGAACAGCCAACTTGGCAAGTCATGATCGGAAGGCCTGAATTTCCACTCCTTTCCCCCTTCACCTCCCCCTCTCTTGGAACACTGCACCAAGGTCGACCCTTAAATGAAGAGGGTTACCATCGTGTTCAAGCTGAATCATAAAACGAATTAACTCACAGAACTGTAGAAAACTAAAAATCTCAAGTCTGCCCGGAAAACCTAAATATGAAAAAATTTTACTTTGTAGAGGGAATACTTAGAATGTGGACATCTCATTAAGTATAAAGAATTTCCTGGCAAATATTTCGGCGCCAGCTTTTATCATGTCAGTTCAATATAGACGGCGAAAATGATGAACCCGATTTATATATCGGGACGGAGTCAGTTGTACATGAGGCACAGATGTTGCGTGAAAACTGCAAACAGCTATAGCAGTTATCTGCTGCCAGCTGGGGCTGCCCAACATATGAGCAACATACGAATGCTGAATCTGTGCGTTACGCATTCACAGCACTGACTGATGCAAATGTATCGCTTCTCGGATCAGAAGTCAACGATGATAAAACTTTCTATCGCCACAGTCAAAATGCCTGGACTATGAAATATCTCGAATTTAGCCTACATTGTGTGAAGTCAAGAGGTTGACGACATCATAACTGTGCAACTCAGGAACACTCACAGGCAGTGACAAGCCACACTGACGCAACGAACACTCAATCACTTTTATGAAAGAAACAAACGTTTTGTTCTGCTTCACCCACTAAAAACTATAAGTGGCGCAGTGGTATCGGTAGTGTTGCTAATGTATCCAGAATGTATAATGATGCATAAAAAACTTCTTCATTAGCGGTACTTTGATCTTTTATGCCAACACAATGTTCACCATGAATGCAACACCACATGTGCGATCTGCTGTTCCGCAAATACCAAAATGACATGCAACAAAGGTGAGCAAACAGAACTATATATGGGAATTTGAGGGAGAGTGTTACGTAATTTAAAGTGCGGTTAGTTTCACGCATCTTCGGATGAGGTTAGTTATATTACATAGAAAAGATTCGAGGAAAACAAAAATGAGAAAAAGAGGGGTGGGGGGAGGGGGAGAGAAGGGGAAGAAGAAGTGAGAATATGAGGGAGAATAAAAGTGATGAATTTAGTTGAAAAATCTAAACACTTTCACCGACCATTTCTACTGATGGATAGCTCAATTGTCTAGATATGGACTGCTTCTATGGCTCTTCTTCTTACACTATCTTGGAATTCGTAATGGTCTTCGCGCTTGCGTCCTGAATATTGTGTGTGTTCTTCCTTGCAATGACGTTCATTCGACAGAATTTGAAACTGACTCTCTTCCAGTCCTGGAGGCAATCCCAACGTGGGTAAATAATGACTATATATGACCGCTCATATACAGAGGAAGTCAGCGAGAAGACATAAGAACAAGCTTACCAGTAATTCCGTCTCATTGAAGTCTTCGTCATTCGAAGTTGCCAGCTTCCGATAGCCGCTCTGCTGAAAATCAGCTTCCAAAGCAAACGCAGCTTTACATCACAATTCAATTCCATGTGCCCTTCCACAAATCCAAAAATACAAAAAAGGCAAAAATTGCACGGAACTTATTATGGTTAATTTCTTACAGCAAGACGGGGATGTGGTCACGGATGACGAAGTTGTGTGCACCAATGGCACTGTGGTGGAAGTGTGGGGCGACGACGCGGTGGTAATAAGCAACGTCTACGTGCTCCCGCTGAGCAAATAATGAACGCTTTCCAAAGTGACACGTATCAATTCCACTCACTTTTTTATACGTCTTGATGTCACGTGCACACAGTATTTACTCTACTCAAATGTTAATATTGGCATCGAGTTCGCCTGTAGTTTCCTGAATCAGTTGCAGACGCCCATGTGATATGAAACATTCAGCAGCAAACGATGCAGTTAATGCGAACAGATGCATTATTTATGCAAATAGCATTCAATTAGAGGACTCAGAAAAGAGCTTAAAGGAGAGCACAGAAAAGACGTTCATTCACATAAAAAAAAACACTACCTCATATGCATCCGGACCGTACCTCTTGTCCAGAAAATATCGAGCCATATACACCGTTAACATAGACAACTTCACATATGCCATTAAGAAAGGTCGCTTGAAATTGAGATCCACAAAAATGAACTGAAAGGCAGTAAATCATTTGTCAGCGAGATGTGGCGGCCGCGATATACGATGTGCATTTTTCAGACACTGCCTTCTCTCACGAACATTCAAGCATATCTGCAGGAAACAGAACAACAGCACACTCTCTGTTAGACGCTAACAGTCCATTATTCTTGTCCGATTAAGATATGAAAATGATGCGCTTTCCCGAAATAGCGCATATGATAATGCAGCAAAATAAAGGAAGAGATGGAGAGAGAAAAATTCGCCTCAAAAGATTCTGTTGCAATCAACCGTCAGATCGAATAAGTTTAACAAATTAACAAAAAAAGCGCACAGGAATTTCTCGGGCTTTAAGGTAAATTTTCTGTGGCGCAATCGCATAATGGTTGAGTTTTACAACCACAAAATATTTCTTTTAATGAGATATTTCTGTTTACGGACTTCCATTTCGCTCTATGATAGTTTCTGAGGAATTAAACATCACAAACGCCGAAAACATTGCCATCACAAATTATGGCACATAAACCGTGCACCTATTTCTTGAACTGAACTCGCGTACAATACCTGAAATATCAAACACACTGACCCGAGATATTTCAGCGGAGCCCACCCAACACAAATTGACAACGAACAACAGTATGAGGCCCAACAAGTGGCCGCGCAGAGACGAGTCTTCCTCTGCCTTCCGCGCCATATGTTGAGGCCTGTAAATTAGACGCTTGTAGCCAACTACAAATTCATAAACATAAACGTTTAGGCAATTCAAGGACGTAATGAAAAAACATCAACAGCTAGATCGAAGCTAAAACTGTAAGTTGCTGAAATGACCGAATCGGAGTGAAAGGATTCAAAGAAAGGTGTCCGTTCATTGCAGATTTCTCACAGATGATATATACGAAAAAGATGATTTATCACTAAGAATACAGGTACTCATCTCATGAATCCACTTTATGCATTATATTTGTCCGTCATATTTATTCAAACGATAAAAAAACGTTATAACAATAAAGGGAAACAATGAAAACTGATGGAATATTACAATCTCGAAAATTCAACAAGCAAAATAAATAAAAACGATATAAGGCAAAATTGCTCAACGAAACAGCGTTCGCACAAACGGACATCGAAACAACAACATCAAAAATGAGAAGTTTTCAAGCGGAAGTTGCGATATGACTGAGATAAGTCTTCAGCTTAGTGCATCTGCGGTCCTTTGAGAATGTTTCCATAGAATAGTGTCAATGAATGAAACAAGGCGGCTGAAGATGAGAATGCAATCAACCAGATATATCTGACGTACTAGTAGTTTTGATCGCCATCAAACAATGACAGAACCTTGCATGTCATTCAACAAACCGCACCCAGGAGAATATAACCAACAAACGGGTATAGGAATGGTATAAGAAATAATGAATACCGGTTCAAGCAAAAAGTAACTGGCTATGATCAAAAAAATTCCCAACTAGCGATAGACAGAACAGCAACGAACTGACTGCAGAAAGTTACCACATAAATAGTGAATACGAAGGCGACCTTATGCAATCTCGTACGAAGAGCGGTGATGTAATTGCCTGAACGCTTGAGGCCGCAAACATGGCCGCATTGAAGAGTTTCAATGAAGTTCTCGTCGCCCGATTTGTTCATTATGTTCATCAGCACCATTGTCCTCCTCTGCTCCAGCAAGCTCCCTCGAAACATTCACAAACACACTGTGGAGCGACTTCCCTTTGAGAGTCTATACGAGCAATATGAACCACAGTTGAATGTAAAGAAGACAACTGTGGGATCATCCTGATTCAAAAGAGCAGTGGGCTGTTCCGATTTCAAAATCGTCGCCCCTTTGAAATGCATGATATTCGAAGACGACAGGTTCCAATTCTGAGCCAAGCTTGTGACGATTAACTGCGACTCTACTACCCCATAATTTGACAATAAGCTTCGCTTAATGTCGCAGTCTATGGTGAACTGAGAAAGTAAAATGGGAAACTGCAAAAAAAACGAAAACGATATGAAAGCTGATACGGCGGACGCGAGAACCAGAATCGTTAGTACATAAAACCACACCTGAAAGGGTTCTGAATCCCAAGCTGCAGACGAAAATATGAATTCCTATCCTTAGCGGCATACAGGCCAGTCTTTGGATAGGCAAGTTTTTGGGAAACTCTACTCTCGAAGGAAATTCTGCCTAAACTAGAAGAGATCAAATGCAATGTAATCACTGCCACAGTTGGTATGACAGGAGTGCGAAGAGATCAAAGATGGGGACTCGCTTCGCTAATATGAAAAATTTGCTTCCAAATAGAGGAGAACAAATACTTTCGACGAAATTTTCGTTTTTTAAACCCGAAAATGCAAAAGCTGTCTTTCAGCAATTTGAAAAAGGATTTTTAAAGAATCAGCAATTTTTTGTAACCCTCTTCTGATCATTAACGTTTCTGGGGTTTGTAACCCTCCTGTTCACTAAGGTTTCTGGGGTTTGTGCCTCGTAATACTTACGCGACAACTGCACCCCCATGATTAGGGCACATGAAATCGGCACTGCGCCAAGATCGGTAACAGTAAGGCGCTTGAAGTTGTTCCGGCATCCTACGCTCGAACAACGCTAGTCGTCTTTCGTGGAGCACACGACTTTACATCCGAGGAGAACATAGTACCTGAGCATGATTCAAAAAATAGACCAACGAAATCACCCACGCATCGTTTGTTGCAAAGTGATGAAGCATGCGAACTACTTCAAACCACTATATATAGATAGCATCTACCGCAACCTAACACCTCGTTACATGCGTATGTCACAATGTCAACTCGCACTTCTGCTATGGACTCTCGAAACATTCTCGGATAAGCGCTAGGCAACGGATATAGTCAAGGGGAGGAGGAGGAAGAGGGGAGGGGGGCGCAGAAGTAGGGAGAAACGACCCTATTCTTTCTAGACTTTAGAAAATATGTGGATTAAGCAGAGCAGAGAGGAATGGTGAAGAAACAAAATAAAAATAGTGAAGAATCTGTGTCCTAGTTGCGCCACCCTCCCTGACCATGGATGCAAATTAGTCACCTGAAATTTGTTCAGAAGTTGTAGAATGACTGATAATGCATTCTATGGGGACTGCGGCACCATGTCGCGAACAGATGGAAAATCGAGATGACCAAAATGAAAGAACTTTGGTCGTCTATAAGATTCCAAAGTAGGAGTTTTCTTGGGCACCAAAGTGCCAAAAAAACGGTCCTTGAAGAAGTGGAAATTTGGGTTGCAGTGCCTACCAAAGAGGTGGAAAAATTCTTTCTACGATTAACTCTATTCTCTCCTTTCAGCTTCCCCAAACCCACTCCACGATCATAGAGGAGAACGAAAATGGCAACATAGCGTAACCTTTCTTTCTCAAAAAATGGTATTTTCAACGACATCATGTCCATCCATTGTCTTGACGATCTCAGCGCTTAGCAAATTCCACATTGATTCTTTGGAACAGTCCTGGTACAAAAAGATAATCATCATTGTACCGCAAACATCTGACAGAAAAAGGTAACAATGTCAAAAGTGCGCTCAAATGAAAAAACCCCCACCACGTCGAAAAGAGAACTCAGATTCAGCATAGTCCCTTTGGTCACTATAGAGTGCTGCTCCAACTCCGCAGAGAAAAGAACACAAACAGGTATACAAGCACATAAGCTCACTTTTAATTAATCAAGAGCCGTAAACGATTCCACAAAGCAGTATGAGCGTATCCGCCGAAACAGATAACGAAATGAGCAAACCTACATCACATCGACACCACTTAGTCAAGCGGATCTCTTTGGCGAGTGCAAAGGAAATATTCGTACTCGCTATCGCAACGAACCCTTCGGCCAACAATCACTTCAAAGCGCAACAACGTGTGCTGATCGACCGGTTTTTGCCGGATTGCACGCTGTGACATTCCTTAAAAGAACTCGAGAAGTTTCGCTTTTACCTAGTAACTCTTCACCTCGTTATATAACGTTTAGTGTTGGAACGGGAGGGGAGGGAGAGATGAACTACGGAGATTTGGGAGGTCTATATATTTGAAAAAGTCGCAGTTTCAAATGCGTTGTGAGAAATGCAAGCAATTCGCACTCGAAGTTCGAGTCTTCCGTACTTGCACTTTTTGGGTCGATGTTAGCTGATGAAAGTTTGAGGCGATCGTTGGGACATGATTAATAGCAGAATAATGCGATGAAGCGACCAATAAACTAAAGTTGTATTTTGCTAAACGTGATTCAAAAATGTCACGTAAACGCATAACGTGTTCCATGGAAATAACACTGGATCATAAAATTCCTAGAGCTAAGGTATGATTTAAAAAGTTGGTGCCGAATATTATAGCTGGTTCGATCTCACTCCGATCAGGGAACACCTGGATATGGAGCTCTCCGTCTCGGAAAAGTTGCAGCTTTAAAATGTTGCACTATTAAAGTTCGAGTTGCACTACTAAAGTCCAGATGCTCAACCGTTCCGTCCGATCTAACCTATTCGCACATTGCAGGGAATAAATCACGTTACCGTCTTAGGCAAGTAAGAGGAGCCAACGAAGAAGCATGGAATAGAGTGGAGAGATGATGCTCAATGCCTCAGTGTTTCATAGTGGAGCTTAGGCATCCATCGTTAAAGCGTCCATATAAAAAGCCTCATTAGCTGCCACGCTCACGAGACTTCATTGCTCGGAATCGACGTGCCATGATGTTTATCGTATTCACTGCGCCACTAAGAGAACAGTGCAACAATCTACGAAACGACGACACCGATGCAGATTGTTTGCTGGCGTCAATACAGCGCTGTGTTTCTGAGTTCGCCAAATTCGTTTTTCGAAACGAACATAAAAAGTCGACTAGTTTGTAACGGGAGAGTACTTGCCCGAGCAACGAAACCACCATCTTATTGAGCTCGTAGAGGAATGACTGCGTCGCTCTCTGTATTTTATTTCGATTTCATTATCGCCAAATGTCATTCGATTCGTCGAAAATGAGTCATCGTGAGTGGTCAATCAACATAGAGGAGGGCGGATTTTGCGTGAATAATGCGACGACCATCTTATAGATAACGACAACTACGGTGAAAATTGTGCCATCAATCACATTTCCGTTCACGAACTTCTCCCATCGGCGACGAGTACTGGAGATACTTTTACTCTTGCAAATCTGTGACGTTAAAGCTTAAAGAGTACTCCATCGATGACTCTATCGTTTCGTCTACGCAAACGCTTACGTTATATCCATTCAAAGGTTTTTACTCTATTGGAAAGCAAAGTTGAATTTTTCACGCTGTTTTATGGAATTACTATACTTCACGTAATCATCGTTTTAAGTACTCTTTGAGAGGAAAAAACTTCAATTTATTGTTTTATGAAAGTTATTTCGCTTAGATAAGAGTGACTTTTTAAATTCGTTATTTAGTTGCCAATAATGACTAAAGTGGCTTTATGGAGTGTGCTCAACACAGATCGACAAAACACCGTCAATAGACCGCATCTTCAGTCGATCGTTGAACGTCATAGTATCGCCCATAGAGTAGTGGTGGAGCCTCTTCGAATTATCCACCTCTCATAGGTTTTTCCGATATAATTCTTTATTTGCTGACTTTCAAATTCCTCTATCTAAGTGGTATTCGGAGAGTTTCAGAGGGAATTATTGACAACCGCTACGGTTATCTATTGACAGCCGCTACGGTTATCTATTGAAAACCGCTATGGTTATCTCGTTAAGCAATAAAGAAATTGAATATCTGAACGGACAAGAACTCAACTCGGCATCGTTATTGAGCAGATATCATTTACAGTCACCAAAAATGATATTGTGTTCTCTTATAGATTAATATTTCCGACTTGAAGAAATTCGAATTTGCTGACAACGATGTAAACGAGGAGATAATTCTGAACATTTTCTCAACTTTAAAGCAAAAATGAGTGCAAAAGTTCATTGTGCTGATAAACCGTTACACTTCTACAATATCGAATTCTTATCATCTACGAATCATTATCGCATAGGTAAAATTGAAAAAAACAACGACGTTTTTGTTCATTCTCAACGCAGATTTTATCTTTTAAGGAAAATGAAATCATACTATTGTCTATATAAATAGTAAGTATTAGTCTACCATATAACTTTCATAGGTCACGAACTCAGTCCATTTAGATCGCGAACTCGATCCACTTAGATCATGAACTCAATCCACGTCTTTTGAGAGGGGGTTTTTCAAATTTTCGTGAACTCTTCGAGAAGTTTTCCCTCACTAGTAAACAAAAAAGAATACCCTCATACTTTGTAGCGACTAATCTTTCTTTTCCACTCCCCGTTATTTTTTAAAGTATCCGCCGAAAAGAAACGCTTTCACAGCTTGCAAGTTGTTTAGCGCTGATGAGTGTAACGTTGCATTAGGATAATTTCGATTTTTGAACTGATATATTGCTTACGATAGTCTTTTTGAACGAATACTGTAATATACGGCAGCATGTAAAATTCAAGCGATCGAAGCTCTTCAATCGTTCCTCAACGGTCATGCGTTGGTGGTCAGTGGAGTGACCAGGTAGCGTCGTTAGTGGAGTTCGGGGAATAGGTAGGCGGAGATGGGGTGAACTTATGGAGTTTAGCGGGTCTCAAATGAGGATATTTTGTAAAACTCTATTGCCTCGAATTTCTCAGCGAGAGTATTCTCATTTAATGGCGGTGATGAAATCGTTGAAAATACACTTTATATGCTGCGGACAGCAAAAAAAAAAATTGGCGTTTTGCACTGAATTGATGACACCATTAATTATGGTGATAAAATGTAGCGACTATGGGAATTAGCGCCCGGGAAGTTAATGCGCGAAGTAGGCTGCCTCGATGCTTACTTAGTAGTACCAAGTAAACGTGAGGTGCAAATTTCAGTCGTTAGCGCGCTGTTGCAAATGCGATTCGATGAATCCGAATGTTATAATATGCCGTGCAGTTATTGTTTGCCGTTGTGAATTATTAGTGCGATGCATGATTTTGTTCTATTGATACCGGCTTATTAGTGTGCTCAAGGTAGGCAGTTTGTGGTCTCCGAAATCCGAGGTAAACATCGAAAGAGGTGATGAGTTGGTGTTAGTTTTTGCAATCGCCGCAGAAATGAACACATACTTATTGTGCTCTTTAAGCATTTGTTGAAGTAGCATATGCGCTTGAATGAAACATCTTGCATTCTACTTTGACCAACTTTCAAGAGGCCAGAGGTGCGCTGAGGTTATCCATGTTTTATCGTTAAGTTATAAGGTGATCTCCCCTTTTGGAGAAGTGTTTTTTCCCTCTCTCTTTCATCGAGAGATGGTCTGTTTTGCACGTTTATGGAATAGAACTCGTTGAAAATACGAAAAAGAAAATATGAAAAATACGAAATAGAATATATGATAGCTGAAAAAAGTCGACTAAGAAATATGTCCGCGCTTTATAGAAATCACGATGTGGTAGACGCTTAAGCGAAATAGCATTTGACGAGTGGGAGAAAAGGTGGCAATAAAAGCGGTCAGACATCTGCAGATGGAGCGCTAAACGACGACAGCGCGACAAATAACTCCCTTCCTCTCCCTTCAGCCTTCTTTTTTATCGCATATATGCACCAATTAGACCATAACCTTAATGGTGTTTTTTGTGATGTGCACCTCATCTTCAGCTGTAGTTCACTCACGAACGTCTTTTACCCTAGCATCATTGCCTGCGTGCTGAATGCATTAATTGTTTGTACGAACACAACTTAGTGTTGTCAGCAACCGTTGAAGTCACGATAGCTCCGCGCTGTGGTTCGAATCCCGCTCTTTTCACTTTACAAAGGAAGTTCATTCATTAATGCTATACTCAATGAAATACTCCATATATTACCTTTCTAAACGACTCACGTTCAGTGTGCTCATCTGATCTGCCGATCTGTGTATGTGTTTCGCGACGGTCTTATACTTGTGCGTTTGGCAGTTACTATATGAAGGTGAGCAGGAAACTGTCCCGAATGTGAAATCTCTCCATATCGCACTTCCCAAGATTCAGGGAAAGAACAGGCGGCCCAACCCCGCCCGCCTTTTCTCCTTGAGACTTGCACAAATTAGGCCTCTTTTAAAAATGCAAAACCATAACGCCTTGAAAACTCTCTATCCATTCACACGATCTTGAAGGAACCCATCGGTGCTCTAATGAGGTAATCTAGCTTTAATACTCCCTGTCTTCCATCATATTGAAATTTGCTTTCGGCGCGCCTTCAGAATAGATATTATCTGTAAGTTCTCCATTGTCTTTAAACATTAAACGTCTAAAATTGCGGAAAATCAAACAGTGGACGATCCAGAATTTTGGTTCAAGATACCACGGTGACATGACTGATAAGTTTTTTTAGTTTCTGATTTCTGTCGTTATTATGTTCGGGGGAATATGTTGGAGAGTAGATTGAATGCGATGTTTTTCAGTAGATGGGCTTATGCCTTTGTAAGAGGAGGCGTAGGAATAGCAACGGTTCAACACCCAGCTTTCGAACGTCATCAGCAAGAGCACCGTCAGAAGGCATGTGGCGAAGGGCATCCAACGAACGCGAATCTCTGCATTCTGAAGTGTCATCTCCATTCTTTTACGGTGCGTCTTCTTCGTTTTAAAGTTTCATCAAGTTGTTTATGCAATTACGTATAATTTATGCGGCGACTATTGATGAATGGTTTTCACATTTGAGATGTCTTCAATAACCATAAGCATCTAGTCGATGAGGAGAGATGCTTATCCTGCTCGTAGATTCCAGAATAAGTGCATTTAGACAAATAAATGAACAAAAGAGGCGTGATTCCTGATAATATAGATTCGAAAAAATCTTCTGGTTCCTATTGTTGGTTTGTTCTTATATCAGAAATTAGCTGCTAGTAGACAAAGTAACAGACTTAAAGCATCAAAGTTCGTAGCTACAACTTGTCGGATTTGTCGGAAAGAAGAAGAGGAGGAGGATTATGGGAGGATCGCCTTCTAACGTTTGCGATTTTCCAAAATAGACGGATATTGAAGATAGGAATATTCCAGAGGTGGCATTTATGTGGATAAATAAAGATAATATTAGACACACTGTCAGCGTTGTGTTTAGCAGTGCTGAAATAAAACTTCACTGGTGAATCATTTTTTTGTTGGTTTAACATTCTTTCGTATCCTCCGAATCAGTGGAACCTGTTTTTGACGATTGGATTAATGTTAATTGAATTGCATTACCTTGATTTTTAGATAATAGTAGCAGAACTACGCTTACGAGTGGAGCTGAATCGCGATGCCTAACCGCATATAAGCTGTTGTTGAATTATTTGTTTGGTTTTTGCATTTAAATAGCTCTCGGTGGATGTTACGTTTCGTTTAGGCAGCGATCGGCTGGCTGTAACTGTGGCGAGTGATGTGAAAGAACTCATCAAGCAGATATTGCTACTGATACGATCTCTTGTCAGCAAGTAACTTTTGCAATATCTGCAAAGCGTTTATCGATCGTTCTGCTTACGTTATCACTAGGCACTTTTTGATTTATTTGCATTATCTCTCCTTTTATCTCATCAATAAGATCCCTCCGCATTAAAGCGAACGTTTCTCCCTCCGTTCATTAATTTCAACGTGGAGTACCGCCATGTGATCCCTTTTTCTTCTCGTTTTCTTTCTTCGTATTTCTTTTTTCTTCTCCCACTGCGTTCATTTTCTCATCTGAATTCCCGTCTCTTCATCTCGCCGCACGCATAAAGTAAATTGTCTGATATCTTCACTAATGAATGGTATAAGCGATAGCTGCAAATGCAGTAATTGTATTCAAATCGTTGTGAATGAAACATTTTTGATGCAATTCCCGCTAGTACTATGTAGAATACAGGTAGAAGATGATTTCATTATTAAATATATGACGTGAATTCCTATTTAGCGATCAGGAACCACCAACACCGTTGCTGAAATTGAATCTGATCGCTGACAAGGAAGGCGGTTGGGTGCTCGTCGTTATTTGTTTGATTGAGGCGGTTCCGGCTGAGGATGCGTTGGGCCCAGCAGTTATAACCCTCTTCCTCGACGAAGGCCCTCTACCTACAAACGTGAGTGACTTCAATGCTATTTCTTATTCCCTATAATAAAGCCCAAAAATATGATTTCATCCCATGCAGGAAGTAGAAATTCCCCATTTTACGCCAGTAAGTTTTTTTGCTGTTGCACGTGGATCGGAATGAACGATCGTTGCTGCCAGTAAAAGCATCAGTACGAATCCCTTCTGCTGTTATGAGAAGCCTAAGGTACGTAAGGTCCTGAACAGCCCCAGTTCTAGGCTGTCAAAGGAGCCTCTGCTTTCAAAAAATTTCTGAGTAATTTAAACCGCTCTAAATATGGGGACACTTCAATTCTCGAGACTTGTAAAAATTCTCAGAGCGCGCTGTGTTTTTGGACATGTCTGAGCTACCATTCGCCATTTTATTCGTTTTGTCGTTCTGCCGAGAAGGATTAACTGATTTTGCATTCTCATTCTAATGCCTTGAATTTATTTTATTTTTATACCTTCCTAAAGTACTTGTTCCTCCGGGAATCCCCTTATATCGGAGTTTTTAAGGGTGGTCCTATGTTCCTTCTCGGCTGCTTATTAGAGCTGTTGTGAAGCTTTCTTGTGTTGGATGTCTTTCTTAGTTGTATTGATGGAGATCATTCAGCATGTTCCAGTTTGGAGGATGTGCTCTTTTCTTTTATTTTCAAATGAGGCGTTTTTAGGAGACCGTAACCCGTTTGATTGCGCGTCTACGACTGGATGAGCCTGATCTGCAAGTATCATCGGTGTGGCACAGGAATACGTGTATTGTGCTCGGTTGTCTGGCTGAGAAGCTGGCAGGTGCGAGCAGTGTGCACATATGCACAAACACAACACTCAATTATCTCCTCGACAACCTCGTTCGTTTCATATTCTGTAACCTTTTGTGCTTTGTGAATGGGGCTTGAGGCAGTCTGAGAGATGGAAAAGGTGCTTCACGTATCCTCATCCTATTAATTCGAAATTTCGGCTCCAAGTTTGCATCCACTATGACTCACGCATCTTCAGATATGAGTGGGAAGTAAATTTTTGTGTCGCACGAGATCTCGTCAATAATTTCGTGAGATGATCTCATAGAAGTAATACACCGACGCGAGGACTTCTATGACATCCTCACTCTTGAAAGGATTTCTTTTGCAAGTTGTCGTGACGATCCCATTCGCTTTTGTGATTGTTGGAAGGTATTCTAGGAGAGCCCTTTCTCCAGCCTCTCATCACAGTCTCTTCCTTTCCCTAACTTCTTGCACAAGTCTCATATTTGCACTTCTTGGTCGTTACCATTCGCCACCACGCCAACGCCGTCAGCAGAAAGAAGAAGAAGCTTTATATAATCGAGAAAGGAAACTGGGAGAGTGAAAAGCAGCAGCCATGTTGCGGTCAAAAACTGTTGCACTTCAATGAGCCCTGCCTGTTGCGTTGTTTTGGCAAATCATTCAATTCTTGCTGGAGTGTTTTGTGATGGGGCGTCGCGTTCCACGATGGGTTTTTCAATTGCAGGGGATGTTGTTCGGTTTCTGATTATGCATATGGCATTAACAGCGTCGTTATTTCTTGCCTGATTTGCATTTTTGGCGGTAGGAAGGCCGTGAAGCACAGCAAAGCAGCGTTCCATGACCTCAGGCTCACTAAACACTATGGTGCGTGGCACACAGTTTAATGCAAGACCGATGGTTGTTGGCAGCGCACATCTGTACTTTTCCGTCTCCGAGCGTTCGCACAGTTCGGAAGTGCTTCCTGTGATTGCACAGTTGCGCAGCAAGTGTGTTTACTTTGATCTACAAAGATGGTGTATTTTTTACTGTGCACCTTAGATCTCTTTACTGAGATTTGTGATGGAGGACTTTTACGGTCTTGCGGTATTATCATTGTCTACTTTACTTTCTTCGTCATCCTTTTCGCCTTCCTCCAGTCGCCGTAATGATCACTGTACAAACGTCTAGGAGGACTTTTTGGTTGTGACGTCGATCCGATTCATTGCATCCATTCCCTAAACGTTCTTCATTAACTTGCTCACAACTTAGCACAGGTCTCGCTGCCTTACGAATGTTTAGGTTTATACACTTAATGATGCATTGTGTGAGCACATTTCTTCGAAGAGATTTGTGCGTATAATGGGTGAACATTCGCAAAAAAACACCTAAAAGAATTGTCTAAACTCTCGCATTGATCGATGTTTAGAACGTTGCGATGATCCATATGAAGCAAGAGATGAGGACAACGAAATTGCTGGGAATGCGTGCATGTAGTTCTTTTATTATTACAGTTTTTCTAATGAGGAAGAAAACCGTCGGTTTTACATTACGGCAATATAGCATCCGAAACAGATATCGTTGAGATCCGCAAGACGCATGTTTATTAGATAAGGTGGCGCGATTTCACTGTCAAATATGAGGGAGTCTGCTGTAATTAATTTGAGGTATCTATGTTGACGGCTATTCAGATCGGCTAAAAGTTGGTTGTCGTTTCGTTGACTGAATAAGTGTTGTCGATAACTTGGTGAATGATTATGCAAATAAATCTCGAAAAAGGAATTGATAGCGACAAATTGGTGCTTGCATTTATTCATTGCAGAAGCCGGATCGCCACACAGAGGTCATTATTTATGCACTGATTGCATTGGAAAAGTTTGCGCAGACGAGTGAAAATCGACTGACCATTTGTCGTCGGTTGGAGAAATACATGGAGAATCCTCTAATGGTAAGTATAATCGCCACAAATGCGAAATGTGTTTAGTTGATTCATTGTTGAGAGTGCTTCCGAATATCTTTTTATTAGACATTTTCGTGGTAGGAAAGATGATCCTTTCATTGTTATTGAGTGGTCGAGAATGTTTTTATAGAAGACCTTTGATGCGCTTTCAGTGGCATTGTGCGATGAGCGGGTTGTTGAAATATACGGGTAAAAGATGACTGTCACGAATTGACTGCTAATTACCATTTGATATCAATGTTTATCCCAGTACCTAGCTGCAGCAAGGCACTCTTGAAGCTTAAACGGTGGAGTTTTCTTATGAAATACTCTCTTTTTGGAACACTGAATGGAAGAAGTAGAGAGACATATCGGTCAGCAAATCTCAGAAGGTGAAAAGAGTTAAAGAAGTCCTACCAACTTTTTTTAAGTTGTTTGTTACAAAATGAAGGATGTGAAGGATTCAGAAGTCAATGCTGATTCATGGTAAACGTGCCTACTATGGAGTCTTTTGGCCATTTGCAGGAATAATTTTGGTGCGTTATTCGTATTTAATTCGGAGTTTTTTGCACGAGGTTGCTGTTGTTGAGGTCTGTTGTAGAAATTTATGTTTTTGTCGATTAAGATCAGCCTTTCAGTGTTTTTTTTTTTGACAAGTTTAATGTCTTGTGGATGTATGCATTTGGTTAATGGCAGATATGTATCACTATAGAATACCTGTGTAGTTTATAAACTTGTTAGTGCTGCAGTACTTTCCAGTAATTTATTCTGCACACTGTTTTTTCAGGTCCTCGAATCGTGGCTCGACAATTCGTCCATAAAGAACGATTTCTTAAAGCAACAAGTCGCGTTTTGCGCACAGTGGTCTCTTGATAATATATGTAAGCTTGATAATATAATTGTTAAAGAGGAGATTTTGAACGCTTCACTATCACCCCAGGAGGCTAGTTGCTGTTGTTGATCAATGTGGTGTGATTTGAAGCATTGCGGGGATACATTTTCTGCAGTTCAAGGACGTCGTTGATGGGAATAAGAGGGAAGCCAACTTTGTAACTGTGCGGTGCAGTTAAAAATCTCGCAAATTACCAATAACGGCAAGCAATTGGCTTCGAAGTGAAGGACGTTGCAACTGTCATTTTTGGAAATTGGCCTCATCTTCCGTATTCCAAAGTCTGAATTGGAAAGTGAAAATAAAAGGCTATTGATATCCTCACTGGCAGAATTTAGTGCGTTTTATCAATAGTTTCTTAACGTCGTCGTTTTTAGTCACATAATTCAATTTCGACTGCATGTCTTTCCTTCATCACGAGTTAAAAAATATTGTAAACAAATGTAAAATCTTCTTTTTGAAACTGAAAAGTGGAAAGCCGTGGAAACAGTAAACGCCTAACATCAAGTAGTTGGAGTTTTTCAGTTTCATTGCCTATTTATATCCAAAAGCGAACAACTGTTTGTTGTCTTAATCTCATAAATATGAGCTCTTGTGCCGGCTTTTAACAAATACACACGCTGAAAGAATCCGATAAGGTTTTTTTCATTTTTTGAAATTTGTGTATGCAACTTTTTCAGAGGCGATTGAGTCGTGAATGCATTTTAATAGATTGACCAACTGAATTTAATTCATTCGACTCGATGAACTGGTTGTTGCCATTTCCGAATGTTTAAAGCTAAGCGGATTTCAGTTGCTGATAAGTGAAGGTGATTTCAGTTGTTTGTGAGAAACGTGACTTTTCATATCGGAAACGTGACGTAACGAATATTAATGCAATGCTGAATCATGCGGATGTGAGTGAATATTTGAAAATCGGCTCGGATGGTCTTGAGGTTAGTGATGCGCTTCTATCTGAGTAATAATAGTTTGCCTCATTGTGACTCTCTTACCGTAAATAAATACCGATCGATAAATGTGATGAAATTTGCAGTCGTTCGTTTGCAGCATAATTAATTAACTTCACAAAACCTAAATTACCACTTGCATTTTTTCTATTTTCAAAGTGGAACATTCGTTATTGCATTAAATTTACAAGTTGCCGTAGGTAGCTGTAGTCAGTGTCGATGCGGATTAGGAGTAATAACGAGTTAATACCGATGCAAAGGTGAGTATTTTGAAAATATCTCGAAATTGAGTCCCATTCCAGCACGCTTAGTTGAAGTTTTTTTTGCAGAATGCAGTTTAGATGTCGATTTCAGGATGAATTTGATGAGTGTTTTCGCGTTTTCTTGAGTCAGTTTTCAATTTCAAGTTAATTTGGGCCGTTCAGCGTAAATTTTGTTGTTTCATTTATGAGGAATATTTAGGCACGTTGTGATGTGTCATCTTTTGAGTCGGTGCGATGCACTTTCGAAGCGACGGAGGGCGTTTGGTTCTACGAGGCACTTATTCTAACACCAGGCGTTATGCAGATCGGGTTCGCAACAAAACAGAGTCGATTTTGCAACCATGTTAGTGTTCTTATTCTTCCGCATGACTGACTCAATTTCACAGTGGTTCCACTATTCGACCGATGTTCGAGCGTACTGCTGAGGTGTTTTTTTTTTTCAGTCATGCACTCACTTCATATTTTCGACGCTTCACTGACCCCAGAATGCTGTTTCGTTTTCGAACGAAAGTTATATTCACCATTTTCTGCAGCAACTGTTAGCGTCCATCCGCTTATCACTTTTTAATTATTAATTACTGTTTGGTTACATTTCACAGCGTCCTCACGTCGATCTTTTTATACACTATTTAATGCAGTCCATCTCATTCTCCTTTTTTCCCATCATATCCTCGTATCCTCAGCGACCCGACATCTTTGCAACAAATTTATTCGAGCTGAGTGTTTTTGAAGATGATGTTCGTAAATAAAAAAGTGTCTGTGCCTAGCACTTAAGGACAAAATTGGTACTTAATTGCATCACGCTCTTCTTTCTTTCGCATGTTTTGTTGAGTTACAGTTTTTCTGGATGAAATTTGTTTTCTGTACATTTTTGGTTTAAGCGCATCCGAATAACCGTATTATAAGTTATATGATTCACGTAGAAGAAAGAGACGGTCGAAAGAGGAAGGACTCGTGTCCCCAGGAGGCTCATTTATGAAGACAAAAATACAATGAAGTAAAAGTTGAACGACGGTAAAACCTCGCAAGAAGAGGAATGTATCGTAGGTATGAAATATTTCCACTACTTAGCACATCGTCGTCTTCGTTAGTGCTCAGATTGTTCGAGTGTTATTATTAGATGAAGGGATATTGGCCCTGGCTGTTTTTCGCTCTCTGATTGGGAGCGGTATGGGACATCTAAGCTGTTGGAAAAAATTCCAAGGAAGTAAGGATATATCTGATTTGTTGCATTCATTGCATATGCCTTTAGAAAATATGTAAGCAGTTTAGGAAGCGTCGTTAAAGCTTTTTGCTTTTATGGCATTTCTATCATATTTCGTCGATTTGACCGTTATACTCAATCAGTGAGAAGGCATGATTAAGTTTTCTTACAGGATTTTTTGCTAGGGATATTTCTTTCATATTTTGTAAGGGAAAATAAATGAGCAGTGCAACTGTCTAGTACAAGGGCGAATCGTTTTAGGAGGGATTCGGTATCGGAGACGATGAGTGTTCAATCGCCTATGATGGGTGCCGACAGTTGATCTGGCATAACGCACAATGTCAGAAGCATGAACATGAGCCGTGGAGAGCTGGTGAGGTGTTTTCGTTGCAAAAGTGGTTTTCTTTTTGCTAACACAAGAGAGAAGTTATGCTGAGCAAGAAATTGATTATCTGATGAGTTACCTTTGATGAAAGATTTGCTCAGAAAATAATTTCTAATTCATCTGATTTCTATGTTCGTAACGTAACGTGAGACGACTCCAGTATGGTATTTTTCAGTTCCTGAAAGTTCGTTGTTTAAAATTTACGAGTTTTGTGGGAGGAGATTTTGGGTTGAGAAACATCTTTATATCGGGAGAGTGGAGTGAATGTAGTGCAAGAAAGCCGCACTATAAAGGAAAGAGAAACCAGGGACCTTAGTGAGGAAAAAATACCCACGTGAGCACTTGAGTTTAGCTGCAAAAAATAAATGGATACAAAAGAGAAAATTTCAAGGCCATTGACGCAGAAAAAGAACTTGAGGCAACTCATTCACGGCAACCGCATAAACGAATCAACATCCTGTACTCTAGACTACAATAGTTAACGTTTATTTAACCTGACACTTGAAATAATCGAGAAGGAAATCGGTTTCCTTTAATTTCCTGAAGTATTTCCTGCAACTTTAACGGCCATCGGAATCTTAGTAGTCGTCAGTAACCGTAACGCTATCTTCGTCCTGCTTGCCGTCGTCATCTTACTGTGTGAGAAATTCTTTAGATGAGGCACTAATTTCGTGTCTGTCACTCGTCTGATGCATGCATAAGCGGACGTGTTGCATGAACCGCAGGCGAATGAGCACAAACTTTACGGCGTTCAGTAATTCGCAAGGAAGTTGTTGCCCCCTGCTCACTTATACTGATATGATAAGTAATGACCGAAAGGCTTGCATAATGAATCTCTGCATCGATATATAAAGGCGAGGATAGGGAATTTTTCCTGTGATGAAGAACCATCTTCAGTCACTAAAGGGGTGGGTCTTCGCGAGGATGGATGAGATGAGGAGAAAATAAATGATATGGGCAACCACGTTCACTTTCTTCGCCAGGAGACCTTGACTTATAGTGATCATATTCTTGAACATAAGCTCGAACAGTATTTTGCTTTTATTTATAATCGAGTCATAAAATATCCCATGTTGCTTAAGCATACACTTTCCTGAAAGCGCTTGCATTGTGCGATCCGAAGGCATCATCACATTAGATTGGCTGGCAGCATTCAAAATGTTGAAGTGAATGCAAGTTAAAGCTTACTTGTTTAAAGGTGACTATTTGGGCTGTTTATTGGATATAACGTCTGGCTATGTGCAGTTTTATTTGAACGGGTGTGCATTGCAAGTGCCGCATCGTGAATTTATGGAGAGACACGCCGCTAATAAAGATGGCGGTTTCTTCGCTGCTGCTTCTTTTATGAGTTTCCAGCAGTGTCGCTTTAATTTCGGTACCGAGGCATTCAGGTAATTCTAGTGTATTTACCTTCGTTCTTCCTATCATATTTGTATTGTTCAACCCGTCTTTACCTGATTCAGTTTCACTTCTCGTCTGATCCATCTAAGGGAGTAGAAGTAAACTGAATACGCTCGATGTTTCCGAATATGACTTTGGCGTTTTGAGCGGTAAACATTTGAATTTTTAGGTATCCGCCATCTTCTGTTGAATTCAAAACGTTCAATGATTATGGTTGTCTTAGTGAAGAGCAGAAAACGATCCTTCCAAGGTACGTTCATTTTCAGTTTGCATTTACCACTGATTTACTCATCCGGTCACAAAAATATTTGCTCGTTTGTCTTCTTTGTAAGTCTTTTGAAGTGGGCGGCGCACCTCTCAATCATGGCGTGACACGCATACTTCAAGAATGTGAAAATTATATGGACGCAAGGAAATCTAATTGAACTGACTTACCACATATTGCGTATTGAATATTTCTAGCTTATTCATCGTCCGATGCAACTGAGGGGAGATTATGTGGAGATGTCACGAGGGGGAATTCTTGTCGAACTGACTTGTCACATGATTTTTTTTAGATGCGAAATCCATGTATAGCCTTTCCACTTTTTCTGTATATTTTCCCAGATTTCAGGAGTGTTTAACTCGTGGTGCGTAATAGTTGGTTGATTGAGGTTATTTACTGCGTGAAGCTTGATGATGACTGTTATCATAAGTGGATCGAAGGCCTTTTCAGGAGGCGAAAAATGGAATTATTGTCACAGATTTCTATTCCTGACGATTCGTGTCATATATGCTATTCGAGTTCAGTTGATACGGTGCTCAAGCCTTGTGGGCACAGGTATGTTAAGGGTTTTTTCAAATTCAGTGGCCGATTTTTTTCTTTCTTTTTTTCCATTTTAAGGGTGCTTGATATTCACATGATTTTGGTAGCGCTCATTTCCCAACCGCATACACAACGCTCACGTTGTGGTCATATACTATGGACATCAAACACAAACCACTCAAGTAAAGCTGTTATTGTTTTATAAAGTGCCCTTCATTGCATGTGGGCATGATTCATGCAAAGAATGTGGGGTGGAGAATTGCACTGAGCAGTGGGAATTCATAAATTATCGATGTATTTGCAGTGGTTTGTGTTTTTCGTGTTCCGAGCAGTTGGAGCTGTGTCCTCTGTGTCGTGTTCACATCGTCGAACGTTGTCGAATCGCAAAACGACTTTCGTTAGCCGAGCAACGCAAACCAAGTTGGAGTGCTAAACGACTAGATACTTTGGTTTAACGTCATCCTGATGTGCCTTACTAGCGTGATCATCTTGCTGCGTCACGTGTATGTCGGTTTTCGCCTTCTTTAACGTTTCTCCACTTTGTACGTGCTATTTAGCCTCACACAAATTGATCGTTCTTTATGCTCGCACAACCGCTTCTTTGCCACCAAATATCAGTGATGGGCGACCCTGACGAAATGTGGTGACTGCAGCACGTCGGAAATCCAAGCTTTCAAACTATCAGCACTGATTCCTTGAGAAGAAGGTCAGCCTTGCTGACCCCACCCCCGAAAAAATGCAGTCATCTTCTTGACTTCGGCTTTTTCTAAAAAAGTTTGCCTCCGGCTTGATTCTTTTCAAATTTTTCTTCTTTGACCTTAATGTTTTGGCTGTCGTAGTTGTTATTCACTAGACGCCATCAGAAGTTTTGTGCAGCTTTTTCGACGTAAGGTGCAAATGCTTTCATGTATGGGGGTACCGCAACATAGCGAACAGAGCACATCGTTACAGAGTGCTCGCATTTATAGTCCTTTGCACTTAGTGAAAACTGGAGCCGTTCTCATTCGAAGATTTTATGAATTATTTTATGAACACCGAATTTCTCTTTCTTGAAAGGAATGCGGTGATGAAGTATCACTCACTGTGGGTACATATGGCTGTATTTCCATTCAAAGTGTTAAAATATCAGGAGCGAAACAAAAAACGTGGAAGCTGGAATCAAGAGGCAGTTGCTGCAGTATTTGCAACCGGGAAACGAGAGAACGGCGAGAAACCTGGCCTTGCAGATATTTTAATATTGACTGGATAACTTCTAATACTTTCTTGAAAATTCTCATGGATCGGCGAAATTTGGAAAGTATAGATTTACTGCTCGAAAACCTTCGATCACCATCTTGATCAGGTAGATTGATGAAAATTATTGTAAAGTGTTTAGAGAAATGAAAATCCCTAATTAAGGAGAATCGCTTGTAACTTTCCCCTCTTTGTGGGTTTTGATCTTATTTCTGCAGCTTATAGAAGCTGGTTTGAGCCTTTATGGATGTTGGCAGTTAATTGGAACGTTGCCCAAGAATATGTAAATTAATCCGAATTGGCTGAATTTATGAGATTGTATCTTGAAAACTTTTCTTAATAGTTTTCGTACAGTTTCTTATTTTATTTCACATTATGTCTAGAAATTGAATGTCTAGAACTAATTTTGATAAGAATGGGTGGGAATCAACTGACCCGGGAAGTCGTCTGCCGGGAATCCGGAATTTGCTCTTTGAACAGAAGTCGGCCTAGACTCGAGGAACCGAGATGATTTTTCGCATGCGGCCATAATTTAACATACCTAACAAATAGTTTTAGTAAAAGTGGGGACTGCGGTGGAGTTTTTGTGACATGTTGCCGGGCTACCGCGTTGCCTCTTGTTATGACATCGTGGACTACTTCGCCTCCTTTTATTCTAAAATGCCGAAGGCGTAAGAATTTTATTGCTTCTATTTACTTGCTGTTATTTGCTGAAGCGCGCGGGCGTTTGGAGAATTAGTTGTTTCGCGTCATATCTCAATTCAGGATGATCCAGTTTTGATAGTTTTTGATAAGTCGATTTTGCGTATCTTGAGGGAAAAATGATCCACGGAACTTTGTTTCAAGCGCTGGTTGTTGTGACGGAATTGTGTTATGTTCTGATTCTTCCCCATCGCAGTGAGTGGTGTCACGTTCAATCAAAACATTGCTGAAGAAGCAACCGTCGAAATTCCGAATTCTGAAATGAAGCTGTTCTGTAATGCGACATTCTAAAATTTTAGCGTTCGGCTAAGAGGAATGATTATAGTTGTTGTCCGCTGCTATAATTTTTGATGCGATATAAGGCCTGTCGAAATTTGGACCTAGTTTGAATAACTGCATTGCCTGAAAAAACGGAAAGGCGCCTACGCTCAGTTACTATATTTAAAAAACAGCAGCGGCGCGTTCACTCATCTATATCGATTGGGAAACCATAACAGTGCTATCACATTCATTCGAAGTATTGTTCTAGACGCAACGACAGTGCAGTACACTTTAACAACATAGGATCGACGTTGAGTTCTGCCGGTTCGTGAAAACACTAGTAGTGAGAAACTGGAACATTCTCTTTGTTGAAATGAAGTTGTGGAAATACTTTTCACGAAACAGCCCATCAAAGTGATGCTTATTTTAATAAAATCACACCGACGACTCGTGAGAGCGAGGAAGGAAAGCACTGGTCTCATCCCTCAACGGGGAGCGGATTAGCATTTGCGCACTGAACCATGTGCGCGAGCGGTCTGGGGCTTTTACTTCTGTTGTTATATTCGCGCATACTGAAGGTGACCCCGCCGGTCCTTCGATTCGATGATTCATACAAAATCCTTTGGCCTGTCTAGGAAAATTAGAGTCTGCTTACTCCGGGGGTTTGATAGAAAAGCCGTCGGCTTCCTTCGCGGTTTCGGGGATTCCTAGCTGAGGTGCATAGCCCGAAGTTCATAGGGACTTGAAGCTTTGGATAAATTTGCTAAATGTACATTTGTTTTTCCCTGTTGATGTGCTTTTTCTCGTTACTGTTAATGAAAATGGATTGGAGGGCATGTGAAGCGTGTATCTTGTCTTCCAGAGGCCGATAATAATAAAAAAAACCAGCACATTTATGGGGACGTCGGTTTTCATCTCGGAATGAGGAGTTTGGATGATGGAATGCCGAGGCAGGGAGGGGGTTCGGATAGGAAGAGCCCAAGTCGCGGCGGAACCAAGAATTTTGCAGGAATTGGAGGAACGGGGATCGCAAGAAATCGCATTCGTTGTCCTCCTCGTCCCATCGCTCGTCCGAATCTGGCTGATGATGAGCAGAACATTGGAAAATTTCTTATGAGCGGAAATGGATTTCTGCTTTTTTTGGAACTTTATTTGCAAGTGACTGCAAGAGTTTTCTCTTCGCTACTGCCAAAGTTACTTGCTACAGAATTAAGTGATCCTTTTTGATGCTTACTAATTATGTTACTGTTGCATACCAATGTGTTTACTGCAGTATCGTTACAATTTTAAAGGTGGTAAATATCCTTACTGCTATTAACCGCATCTGTACTAATGAAAGCACTACTGCCGCCACTACTAGTTAGGGTCAAAGTAGCAAACGTTACTAGAATAGTAGAAAATAGCTAATAAGTGCTTATGATGTCATATGCAGTTGAAAGCAATTATGGGAACCTGAAGTTGGTGACAACAGTGCGGAAGTACCATTGACGGCTATTTGTTAGATTTTTTTCCACCTTTTTCCGTAATATACTTGCTATTTCCTTTAATTTTAGTTAATAGCAGCAATGTCAACAGTGGTACTAGTGTTCCGTTCTGTCCTAGCCTTAACTGAGGTAGTTGAGCGGAAGGCCAGGAAATCATCAAACATCTTTGAGCTGGAGGTTCCCTGTCCGGAGATTGGAGCCGAAAACTTGATCCTCAAGCCATGAACTTGTAGACATCTGTTTCAAGAAGCGGGAAAATTTTGAGAAAGAGGAGTCAAACACTGAAGGTTTTTCACTCTGACATCATAAAGAAGGGAGTCAGTTCCATAACTCTCATCTGTGCTAGAGTAAAGGGTCGTCTTCTAAGGCCACTTAAGGTCAGTCTTCACCGACATCAACCAGTGCTGGCTGGGCTATTTATTTTCATTAGTCTATGTAACTCGTAATCGTTGACTATAAGCAAGAGTAATCAACCTTTCATCCAAATGTACGTAATGCCTTAGATTTTCGAGGATGTCTATGAATATTGGATAAATCTGTTTCAGTCATCAGGAAGTGAATATTGTCGCCAGAATAGTTTATATGGACCACTGGTTATCATTGTGATGCTCGTGTTTGCTTTCATCTGCCAATGAGCTCGCAGTCCAGTTATGACCTGTTTTCTTGAATGAGGACTTTTTTTCATGTGATCGCATTTGTCACTGTGAAAGAAACTGTCGTGGAAATCTCTACGCATTTTGTTTTGCCTCAGATTCAAAAAAGGCAGCGACACATGAAAAGAAGGCCAAAGATGTGTGTTAATCGGATTCAAGGATGGGGTATGAAAGAAAGAATTGTCGGAAGGACACTAGCCATAAGAGTGAACATGAATGGGACAGAGAATCGTGAGGCTGTTTCAGCAACACAAAGTTAAAAGTATGCATTTTGATGCGTTTATTTTGATGCTTCTACATTGCAGTCGACTGTACTGCTTTGATGGTGTTGCTCATTTGCGTATCGTAACATCACGAATGGCTCCTTCCCCCCACCTATATATATATCGATGCTGTATATGCATTTACCCGCTCATACTTGCATCCCATGCTGTTGCTTCGTCCTACCTAGCTTAGGCGGAAAGGGTTAACTACGCTCCATGCGAGACTCCGCTCATATGAAAGGTCTTCTGAAATCTGGGAAAGTTTGTAGGTCCACCTAATCATCTTCGAGGTACTGCTGTATTAATGACTGCGGTTGCGAGGATGTGTGGCTTTTCGTTTATCCACAGTAGCTACTGCTGTTTGCTGTCATACAAACTGCCCTTGGATTCAGGATTTATTTGATTGGTAGTTCATTTTGGCTGCCACATTGACGAAATAGGTGGAAGAAGCAGAATTCATTCGGTTGGTCGTTTGCTTTCTTCCACTCTGAACCGTTGTGATGGTAACGTTATGCGACCGATCATCATTTACGAATAATAAATGAACTCAAATTTCCATGCAAAGTTGTGTCAAAATTTCATTAGAACTCGCCTAGCGTTGACATATTCATTTAGTCACTGACCGTAAAAGACCAAAATGAAGGCGTATATCAGTACACCACTCTAGTCTGTTTAATACCCATAGTTATGACGAATCTTACGTAGTCATATATAACAGCTATGATTCCACTTAAGTAATAAGTGGAGAAGTGCGAAATGAGTGGGAATATCGTCGAATATAATTGTAGAGCAGGTAGGATGTCTGAGCGCTTTTTGTAGTATTACTGATGACTTCCATGAAATTTGTTGTGTATTTTCGTTTGCCCGCTGAAAAGATTGCAATTGGTTTGATTTTCGTTCGAGTTCTTCAACAAAATCAAACAAGCGAGGACAATGGGATTGTGCTTAAAGAGCTTTTTGTAATATGCAGGTGAAATGTAATATGTAAAAATATGATGGTGAAGAAGCGATTTGTATGGTCGCTATCGGAAACCATTTCATCGACGGGTTTTTTGAGCTTTCTCGATATTGTGTCTCACTTGATCTATTGAACAGCTAGATTGACTTTATAAGTGCACTTTTTCATATTTTAAAGTTGCGCTCTATGCCGTTGAGATATTCATTGTGTGAGTGAAGTTTCTCTCATTTTCAAATATTGCTTACAGACGGATATCGTCTACCAACAACAATTCGCTGTATAAATAAATTTTGTTGAGTTCGACGTCTACGCCTACTGTATTTATGTGCTATTTTATGCTTGTCGTGTTATGCATATATATATATATATATATATATATATATATATATATATATATCGCAATATTGTAAAGCTTGCCCATCACTTGTCGTCGGTTGTTGTGCGCGAATGCGCATTGCAGGGGAAATTTGCAACGTCGTTGAGACGTTTCATGAGCTGAATGTGCACTTCTCGAGAAAATGGACATGTCATTAACCAATTTTTTTCTCTCCAGTTAGTGTTTATTGACGGGGCTTCTAAATGAAGACTATGACACTTTGAAGGGTGTAGATTTCTATGCTCACTTTAAAAGCAGTCTCTTTCTGGCGTGCATATTTGAGATTTCAAATTTGTTATGTTTGAAAGGAGTAGATAGGTGAGGATTATGGTCAGGTGTGAGAGAAGTGGGACATCTGAAGGATGATAATAGCGTTAAGAACCGCTTGAAAAGTTGGTGGTGGCTTTACTTTTGCGTTTTACTGACTTATTATATTCCAGCAAAGCTGTGCGTGTTCATAAATTCTGGTCTATTGTAATCCGGTTTAAGCGTGGATATTCGATTTTTTCTTTCACTGACTCCTTGGAACACAAAAAAAGTGTCTGATTGTGATTTCTTGGGTTGTTGGTGCAGTGTGTTAAGAACGTAATAAAGTCTATCCCGCTTCGTCCAGGAAAATTTTCTGCGTTCGTTCTTGCTACCATATCCTTTTTGCGACTCGTTTACCACCGATTTTGTAAGCATCGCACCTTTAAGTGATTGTTGTTGAGATAAGTTGAGAGAGAACGTACTAACCAATTATAGCCAGGCGAAATGTTCAATGAGTTGATGTGACAAGGCACAAATACATGTGACGGTCTTTTTGCGTTGATCAGTAGAGTAAACGTCATATGTCGCACCTTGAGGTTTCGAATTTCCCCAACATATCGACGGGATGAAGCGGTGCAGTTAACAAGGATTGCGTTGCAATAAATACGCTAAACGTGCCACTGGGGTGTCAATCAGGGCGCAGCATATCTGATGCAAAATCATACGGTGAAAGCGCATAATCAAGATATGTGCAGTTGTGCATAGGCGGCTTTTCTCTCGATTTAGCGGATCCTAGACGATACAATCAACATTCGAGGGAAACGTCGTTCCTAATGTCTCTTGTTCGAGTACTCTGGTAGTAAGTTATTGCGTCTGTCCTTTGCTTTCGAACTTTTTCGTCGATAATGGTTCACAGTGGTAAGTGGTCGAAGTGCTGCTGGTTCACGTTTTCCGTGCTAACACTTGCAAAGCAGGTCTAAAGTTGAAGCGCAGGGGCGGGCCCAGTTTTTAAACGCATTTGCCGAAACCACTTTTTACTTGAATAGCTGGAACATAGTAGATTAGTGTAATTCTTTAGACGGCGAAAGTTAGATGACGGAATTCACAGAATAGGGAACCACAAGCGCAAATCATCAAAATAGTCTCCGTCTTTGCGCGATTTTGAAGTTCGCAACGATTTTTAGATTGACGTATGTTTGCGAATTAAACAGACGAACGGTCAGAAGTATTGGTTGTCTATACCGGAGGGGTGAGCTTCGAAATCTTTGAATGGGATATGAATTTGTCCGCTGCTTCAGGCGAATGTCTGCCACTTGACCTTCGCTGGAAGTGGCTTTCATTCCAACGATTATTCATGCGGATGACGACGACTTCCGAGGGTCAGAGAAGCGGGAGAACTGTCACCGTTGCAAGTGCTGTACAACCACACTGCCTCACACTTGAAGTAGCAACGCAGCTTCTGCCCGGTGGAACGGCAGTGTGAAGTGGAGGTGTGGTATTGAAACTGCTGGAGAATGCAAGAGAAAGCTCAAATTTTAATGAGTGCGTGATTTTTTCCTGTCTGTAACATGACAAGATTCGATTTCAATTCTGTAGAGGAAGTTTCTTGTTTCCTCAAAATTTTGCATTCCATTTCGCATCAGCCCGTGCCTGTGATTCCTTCCATCGTTTCTTTTAGGCATTCGGGCAATGTGCCATTTTCTCGCCATGATATTACAGCTGCGCCTGTGAATCTCTTTCGAGAACGTCCCTGCGGTGACTTTTTGCTGCAGTAAATCTTAACGATGTCAGATTCTGCTGCTACTTGAATCTTTCGCTGCTTAAAGTGGAAAAACACGACTCCCTTCCTTGCGCCGGCCACGCGTTTAGTTTTTGTGGCAACGAGTGCCAAAAATGAATTAGAATTCGAATTCAGAACTCAGAAATGACTGCAACAACAGCATGAGAAGGTTAAATCTCAAAACTCTACGAGTCAGGGAACAAAAAGCTCAAGCAACATACAGCAGCCAATAGTCTTCGTGATGGTGATTAGTAGTCCTTGTGATGGTTCCTTTGCAAGTTCGCTCAAAATTACTCTTGGAGTGGAATTAGTTAATTAATGTTAAAATAATTCCGTCCTAGCTTCACAATGATTTTGCCATTTTCGGCAGTTTGAATGTTTGATTTCCTTTAAAACTAACCAGTTAAAAGCGACCGTATGCATTTTTATTGATCCTTTTGATTTCAGAGTTATCTCCATTTCTGCTGAATGTTGAAGCAGATTTCTGTGGCACGGTGTGATATCCGCGTGGTACATTCCTAAAGTGCTAAGTATATAACGGTAGTTACACAGTGTCTTCATGAATAAGAGATCTTGGCCAACTGCCACATTAAGTAAGGTTGGTTGAAAACACGTCAGTTTTATGAAACATTCAATTGAAATGTTTACTGGATGAAAAACACTTGAATCTATAGGCCGACTTGCGCATTTTCCGGCGAATTAGACAATGAAATGGACTGATTGCACATCTTACATTGTCCATCCTTAGGCCTAGATGAGCACAGCTCGTTAGGCGTTCCGCTGCACGTCGTTCTATTTTTACGCATTCTGATTCCAGCGTTTCCTCAATGAGCAACTACTTTATTATATAACGCAGTATTTTTATGCTCTATAGGTGGAGATGCCGGTTGGCAACATGTGAGACTTTCAAACTCTTGAAGCGAGCCGATAAATCAACATTGGAGGGTGCAGTGTGAATAAAAAAGGCATCATGAAGTCGAAATGACCTTCAAGAGTTCGATTTTAAAGAAACTGTTGACAACGTCGGCACTTAGATGCCCCACGAAAAGTTTTCTTACTGAAGTTATGGGTGCTGTGAATACGGTGGAATGAATGAAGAAATCAGCACATAACTGCTGCTATGAATCGGCCTGTGTACTCACATGCAAAGCTTTGCTCTACTTGTTTTTTCTTCGAGACATGTATGAAGTCATAATGAATTTCTCGTTTCGGCCTATCGATCTCATTCCATTGAGATGTGAAATATTTCGCGCGTCCAAAACTCAAAACGGACTAAAAAATCTTTGTCTACAAATAGGACCACTCAAACTATATGATGCAAAATGCAAACTATACGCATTTGTTGCATCGGCAGGTACTCATCAAAATAGTTTCCTTAGCAACTACGAAGAATTGTTACGCGGTTGCCTTATCAGCTGTTTTAAAATGAAACTGCAGGCAGCTTGCAAAGTTTGAGAAGTGATTGGCGATTTTGCTCAAAATGTGACTTGGTTTAGGTGTTGAATCGGTTAGTTGTAACCTATGTAACAGTAAGCAAGTTACAAAAAATCGATCGTCTCAGTTTTGACACGTCTAGCGTGACTTGTTTTCGAGACGACTGAACAAACTCGAATTGCTTCCTATACAGAGTGACTCGCGTCTTCACCAACATAAAACAACGTCAGAGCGCCCTCCATTGAATGCGCTGCTCAAAAGCGTGGGTGAATTTTTCGAACGACTGTCCATTGACCAATTTATCATCCAATGTTTTGCACTTTATCTCGTGATGGAATTGGCGGATATTTATTCTCTTTTCGGCTGCCAATCTGTGACCTATTTACAACGTTGTTAGACGAAAAAATCGAAATCCTATACAAGTGAATGATCAGATCATACCCTAGTCATCGATCAGAGTAAAATTGCACTAAACGTTTCTCGCCGAAGATATGCTGTCTTTGAAGATTGATTAATCGACTGCCGATCATGCTGACACCTCCATCTTTCCATTAACTTAGTTGTGCCTGATAGTGCGACTCGAAGAAAATGGAAAGTCAAAAAACGTGTAACTTCTCATTGACTTTAGTCTCAACTTTTATTTACTGCCAATCCAAGTTGTCATTAATTGTAGCATCAGCTCCCTATCCCTTAACATCTTGTTTAGAGAGTTGATAGGGATGAATTTTCAGTCCTCTCTGCTTTTAACGAGACAACAATTGAATGCTCATTTGAACATTGTAGGAGATTACTTACATCACTGTTTCCAGTATTCATTCGCATAAAACTTTTGAGTCAGTTCTCAGGTTGTTTATTCACTGCTTCATTTCCACGACAACCGACATCAACTGGCTTTAAGCATCGATTCCGTTGCATTGCTCGCACTCGATGTTTTGTGCACAGAGGTAGGTGAAATACTTACCTAAACGCATTTCATAATGTAACTGTTGTTTTAACATGTTAACCTGGCAGTGAGTGCGGCCATTAACCAAATGTTTCAATCATCACAGCAGAGCGCATTTGACATTTGGATGGAAAAATTTTTCTCCCATCTAACTGTTACCAATACAGTTCGGATTATTGGGAACGTTACAGCATAAATGCTATCATCATGATAGTAAACTTTTATCAAACTGTTAACAAGCATTTCTTCCTCACTTTTGAGTAATACGCGTTCGTTTCTGATCGCGAGTATCCCCCTTCCGGTGTCGCACATATTGCAACAATTTCAAAACAGTTCATTTGAGTCGCTTTTCACAGAATTTTTCCACGATCTTAAGATCCATTTTATAAAACTCCTCATGAGGCAATTAATTTGCAACCGCTAAAATGTTGCTGTGTTGAATTTGATATTATTTTTTACTATGATATCGTAAAAAACTTCTTGGACATTCCAATGGAAATAGTGTTAACTATGAGAGCGTCGCACACGTCATTTGCTGTCTACAAGCGAAGTTCAGAGCTCACCGATTAGGGAATCAGCTACAAGAAAAGTCAATGAGGCCGAACATTTACAAATTTTCACAAACCTCTTCGCATTTCCTTATTTGCATTTGGCTTATGAATTTCCTTATGAACACTGTTCACTTTCCAGTTCGTAGGATGGGTGCTTTATAAGAAAACTGCTTTAATATTCCACATTCTTGGATTACCGTTGTATTTTGTAAGTTCATTTCTTCTTTCACTGGGCTTCTTTTTGATGTAAAGCGGTTTTCTTCGTTTTCTAACTGGCAAGGAATTGACACCCGCCACATTAGAACAGAAAATGACAAAGCTGGATAGGATAGAATGGAGTAGGATGGAATGAAGTGTAGTAGAATAATTAGTCCAAGTGTACCAGAGTGGAATAAGATAGGAATAGCAACGAGAGCAGGAGCAGGAATAGCAATGCAGCAGAATAGGGCAAAGTGAGATAGAACTGAGTAAATAGAACCTAAGTGAACTGATCTGAACAGAAGTCAGCTGAATTGAACTGAATAGGAATGAGAACAGGGACAAGAATGGGCGTGGGTGTTGGAGTAAAAAAGGATATGGAAGTAGGGATAAATTTGGGAACGAAAATAGGAAGAGCAGAGGAGAATGCAGTGGAATAGAACAGAATAAGTATGAGCTGGAGCAGAAATATGACTAAGAATAAGAGCAATGATAGAAATATAAGTTGGAATAGGAGTAGAAATGGGAACGAAATGAGAGCCTGAAAGGAATGGAGAAGAAGAGGGTGGAACGTAACGAAGCAGAATGGACTAGAATAAAACAAGATCAAGTGGCAGTGAAGAGAATAGAACAAATTAGAATAGAACAAAGCAAAACTGAAACTTCTATTTCTACTACAGCTGTGGCCCCATGCACTATTGACAACCTGATGAAGGCGCGGTTCTTTCTTGATATGTGAAACCTTCTTCATACTCTTTGCGGTTTCCCAAACCTAAGAACGTTTGAGTATTCTCCGAAGTGAGCTGCATGCTACCTTGGTATGTAACGTTGTCTTCAAGAAATAATGTTCTGTAATGATGAGTGATTTCATGGTTGGTTCTCCGACTGCTTCCTTCGATCTTGCAAGAAATTGTAACATTTTCAGCCACTAAGAGAAGATGGGAATTTACTTCGCAGTTGACATCTGAAAGGTTCACCGATTTAAAAGCCGACTGCATTCAGAACTAAATGTCTCAAAAGCATAATTTTTGAAAAATTTTGCATTTGTTGCATTCATAGTTCAGTCCTATAGTGAATGTAGAAGTTATGATTCTATCAAGAAAGCTTACCGCTAAGCGTAATTAATTTTATGTCTAGAAGCGTATTTAAAAAACATGTGTATTTATGACCTCTTCAGTGTGACATACCATTTAGGATAAAACTAAATTTATAACAAGCATTTGCTGTGAGTGCATCTTCCAGCAATGAACTTTTGATGTCATTGAGAAACATTCCACGGTTGTTTTGTCGGTTGTGCAGTGCAGTGGACAGTGCTGATGCTTTTCTCATATATATTGCAGCATATTGAATCGGCAATAAGCGGACTTGCTCGTGAATTGCTCGTCCTCGTGCGCGCGCTGTAAATGCCACTCTTGAGCTGAACGATATGTATCACGACGATTTCGCCACTTCAGCCCAATAATATGCAAGTGTAGTGGAAAGAAAGGATTTTCTGTTGTAGAGTAGATGCAAACCTTTCGGAGTAGTGGATCTTAATGTGTTTTGAACTGATGTTTTGATGAATTTCTTGTTTGAAATTGCTTAAGAAACAGATGAAGTAGGAAAGCTGGACCGTTGCAGATCGTTCTCGTTGGATAATTAAGTCAACGGTCAACTTCATCATAATACGGCTGCGTCTAGACTACGAGGCAAACGAGCCAAATCGAGTTATCTAGCCAAAGCAGTTATCCATTCTTTTATTGGCTGTGCTCGTCAGAACTGATTGTCGCTTTACGCTCTCAATTTCGCTCTCCACTACGTTCATCTCATCATCGAGCGGTTACTTCTTCGTTTTCAACTTAATTCTTTTAGCCAAGTGATTTTGTCCTAAAAAGGTTTCAGAGTTTCTGCAAAAACGTCCACATAAATTGAGAAAATAATTGTTACCGAACAAGATTTTAGCACTGCGATTCAGTCATAGCTATTGTCTCAGTAAGGTCGCTAACCACAATGTTTGCATCTGTTTTATTTTCCAACCTCTATCTGGAAGTAGAGTATGTCCAGTGCTCCATCTTCGAGCTGAATGTGTCGCTCACATACATTGTACTAAGGATTATGGTCATGCAGTATAACGTAAGTTTAAATTTCTGGCCGGTTTCTGTCTTTATTTCCGTTTTGTTTCGGAGCTGAGAATTCGACTTGCGAACTTCTTTTCCACTCCATTTCACTTAACGAATAAGAGCTTTCTCGGCATTCGCTTATACAATAGCTGAGTTAGAATAAATTCAGAGGATTCAAATGAGTTTAATTGCCCTAAAGAATTTAATGTGGGCTCTGAGGATGAAAGCTGATTTAACCTTTTTGCTATTGAAATGGACGGAATGCTTCCTAAAGGGACGCTCATTTCAAGAAAAGATTTATTCCATATGTGGCATATGTGGCGGAATGTGTGCTTGTGTATGTGACTTTGCATAATACCAGTAAACTGCTTCTCAATGACCTTAAAATTTATCTACCCTTGGCTTTCATTGCCACTTTACACACGTTGCAAAACGCTCTGAGAATTTCCTCGAAATGGTCGACGAAAGGAGAACTCGATCTTCTGGAGAGCTCCATTCCTCATAAAAATTTAGTTATAATTGCCTGCTTCAATTGGATGGAATGCTTCTGGCTTCAAACTGATAGCACGATAAAGGATTATGCAAAATACGGTAGTGTGATGTAAGGACAATTTCAGAGCGAACTTTGAGTTCGGATAGTTATGAAATTGCCTCAAAGTGCTCCCAGCTCGGAAACAATTGCTTCTTGCCCTGTAACAGCGGTGTTTTGAACATTATGACCCTTTTGCGGAGTGACGAGTATATGGGGTCAGACATCTTATCTTACTGTATATACAATTGTATACAATAAAATTATTAGAAAGTTCCGAACGTATTTCACTCGCGTTTCACTTCGGAACATTTTCTTGAAATTTGTCTCAGATTATGCCATTATTCTCTGAATTTTTCATCCCTGGTCTTTAGAGTATCAGGGAATTAAACTCGACTTGGACCTTTTCACCGGCTTTCACATCTTTCATTTGAAAGCGTCTTTCATTTTGATCGTCCGCATGGTAGCCCAGTCCCTAACGTTTAACCACTATGAACCACTTGCTCGCTGAACAGCGGCTCTGTAGAGTCTTCACTTCCAAGTTCTTCACATTTGGAATGTTGCCCTCGAAAGCAGTGAGTGCAAAAATCTTTCGACATATTTGTAGCTTCAACTTGCATTCGTTTATAAATATGACTAATCTATCTATGCCATCGATGCTCTAATTTAAGATATGCTTCATAAAGATTTCAAATGCGCGTCGTTGAATTTATACTTTGTTTTCTCGTCAGTTTTGTTTCTTCAATCCGATATATGAGTCTCTGTATGCATTCAGCTAAGTTTTTGCCATCAGTTGCTCGTGTAAATACAACGCTTAATCAGTGCAAAGTTTTGTTGAATATGAACTCAGTATCACAACAGCAACACACTCACAAATATTGATGCTGTACTCACCTCAAATTAATAAGACCCGCGTAATGGCGATAAAATAAAACAATCGAAAATTTTCGCAAAACAACGATGTAATGAAGTGAACGAGAACGACGGACGTTGATGCGTTTTGCGCATGGAATTTGCCCTCTGAAATGCATAACTCATAAATAATAACTGCAGATGGGCGAACCGCCAAGAGGCAGATGAGTAGCGCTGATTCCGGCAAATGAAGCAGCGATATTATTGGGGCGTCTTGCTCGCCTTCTGGTATCATGTCCAGTCGTTAGATGCCCTCTATCACATCACTGCGGAAAGACCAGTAAGTCTGCTCATGGAGACGTGCTCACACGAAAGGAAACCTATTACCGACAACACAATGCTCGTTCGTTTACCCACATTTTTTAACCCGCAGTTTTCTTATGAGTTACTTTCGACGTAACTTTGCAACCCCTATTGCGGTTGATTCAGCTGATTCATAAAGTTGCTTGCAATTACTCAGCAGTTAGAATATCCTCATCATTTTCGACCAGCAGTTAAGAAAGAGAACGTTTTGGTTCAAGACTCACATCACCTAAAAATAGCTTACGCATGAGATTTTCTGGGATGATGGATCCGCCATATTTCTCACCCATAAGTTGGGGTGGAATCTGCTCTCCCTTCTATCTTATCGCAATGAGACTATCTCGGCCTGGAACGTTTGAATATACCGTTCGTAGAAAAATTTTCAAAGAAACACAATTCTACGTTTTTGAAAACAACGCATTCGGATGACCAGGCTGGAGAAGATTTTTTACTTTGCTGGTGCATTTCACATCATCATCGCAAGTAGGCTTTACCGATTGATATGAACTGCTTATAATATAGGGACTTTCGTAAATGCAATGCTAGACGAGATAACTCACTGCGAAAATAATGAGTGATATATGTGGATTTCGATAAATTAAAGCACTTAGTGGAAAACGAGAAATGTCAGCGTTGGTTTGAATTCTCTGCCGAAATGTGATTCATCTCAATATGATATTTCTGTGAGGAAACCATTTCACACGCTGGCACGTGAAGCACTGGAAGTGCAAAGCATGCGAATATCACCATCTCATTGGTAGTATAGTTTAAAATTTGAGAAGCATTCTTGTTTATTAACATTTAAACTGATTCCATATTATCAGCAATTGTGCTGCACACACGCCTCCGATATTTCAGCGAACAGAGTAGATAGCTCGCTGTGTTATCTCTTTGGACGATTTGATTTATTTCAGTTCTTCCCAGAAAAAGTCAAGTTGTGTACGACGTTCTTCACATCGAAACGTAAAGGACACTATGAAAAAGACGTGAAAAGAACGGCAAATTTGCATTCGGTTGTGAAAATATCATGGAACGATGTGGACAGCATCGAAACTTGCACTATACACTATAAGTTATGCTAAGCATTCCTCTATGCAGTCGAAAATCCGTTTCATTGTATAAACGACACATCACAACGGTCTAAGGTGACGGAATAAGTGATCCGAACGATTAATAATTGCACCATCTGTGCCCGTCAGTGATTTAAATCAGACGTCACACTGAAATTTCCCACAGGTAGTTGCAGAGAATTGAACGCTAGTTATAAAGATTTGAAAGTCACTTGGTGCAGAAAAATTCTCGCCGTCGTTTCAGTGCACTTTGAAAAACTTAACTGGCTTTCAATTCAGTCTCCACAATTGTTGATCCGTGCATGTTTTTGACGCTTTCGCCATTTTTCGTGCGTAATCTATACATCTTGACACTCTTTGCAATATGGACAAAACTTCTAGCAACAATTTGTTGAGAAATGAAAATAACAGCAGCAAAACATGCGATGTGACGCGTGGGACAGAGAAGGGTCAAAATGCCCAAATAAGGTTTGGCGAAAATCGTCGTACTTAATAGATTGGTCTCTCTGCAAGAAAGTGAGGATTGGGAATGATGAGGAGGAATGTATCAGCCGGGAGGGAAAATGCACCACAGGAGGCGAGAAAAATGGAAAGTGATAACCGTTTAGTTCTTCTAAATTCTCCAGTTCCGTCGAGGTAGTGGTTTATACCTTGTGCTGATTCAATAAAAGTTTTAAATTTCTTCAAAATAACTCCAAGAAAGCATCGGATAAGAACAGCAGGTAAATGCACAAACATCGAGTCATTACCGCATTTTTCAGGGCTACAACAATGAATATCGTATATCGCCCGATCTTGGCTATTATGTAGGTTGTCAAAAAGCGATATCTTTATATATTTCGCAGTTAGCAACCGGAAAGGCGCCCACGTGGAATGCGACGAATGTCAATTGTCCATTGTATCAACTACCTAGCACCTACAAGGTTTTCACATTTCAAGAATTTCCGAGGTTCAACGAGATGCTTCTTGTTCGTTTCCTAACCACCAAAACGTTTCATTGAACAGGATGGCCACAAAATTTTTTTAGCGATTATGGTCATTCATTAATTACGTATGTATTGATTAGAAACTTTTCAAACGGGGATTTGTTGCCTTAATAGATGACAGTTTCCTTCGACAGAAGGCGATCCTGAAGAAAAGAATTTCAGTAGCAGTGCTCTTTTTTCTGTCCAGTATGGTCCGTTTTGAATACCGTTTTGTTCAATGGTGTGTATTTTGTTGCTCTTTTTTTCAGTAGCAGAACAAGAAAGAAATTATTTCTGCCATAACTTGCTCAAAACGTGAAAAAGTCTCCGTAAAGAAGCTATTCTTTTCTCACATTTTGTTTCCATCTGCAAAGGGAATTCTTTTCGCAGAAATGATCATCGTTTCCTTTCACATAGTTGATAATTAAGGTGCTCTCCGAAGTTTTATAATAATATCCAACAAAGAAGTGCAACAGAGCTTAATCTTATACAACGATATGAATATCTTAAACGAAGTTTAAGCGTGATTTTATTTATTGTTCTTAACGAGTGATGCTGTAATTTTTTTTATGCTGATTGCAAAAATACTGAAATTAACCGTGCAAGAAAAATTTGATGATAGGGTTTCATAGACGGAGATGTCTCTGCAGTTTTACAATTATCCTTAATGCAGCTGCATGTTAGATGAAGTTGTTAGGGTTACCGAGCAGTGGTCTAGGGTTTATTTCTATATCGAGAGTGCTTCAACTAGCTATAAAGCAACACTCAACACCGTTTAGCACTTTGTTGCAGAAGAACACATCATTTTGCTTAGCAGATTAGCCATTTTGTTGAAGTTTTAGAATAAAGATTATGTGAATTGCGCAGTGAATTGTGAATTGCGAATTCCTATTTCAATATGAATTGATGCGCTGGAAGGAATGAGCTGCCATGAACCCGAATGCAGCATCCTAATCACTTTTGTTCATCGCCTTGCGCGACGCGCAAATGCAGTTTGCTGTCGACGTTCAAAATTGTGTAAATTGCATACGAAAACGCTTACCGATGAACTAATCACATTCGTTTTGCTATTACGAGTAACAATCACATTGTGCAATGACTTGCGCAACTGGGATGTCTTTCAGCAGCGAGCCATATAAGAAATAAACACTTGATTTGCCTCTTAGATTGCATATCAGGGCTAAGAATGGTCGAGGTTTGAGATAACTCCAGTGGTTTCCATTTTTATCTATTTTCTGTTTCAAAGAGTTGTTAAAACCATTTGCGGTCCTAAAATGAACTGTAAGGAGACCTTAATTTTCTTAAAAAATATAGCTTATCCATGTTCATGGTGAGAAATTTTGAATTAAATTTCTGGCTGTTGCCATATGCAGATGTGCTAGGGAGGGAAGCCAACAAGAAGGATGCAATACTATCGAGTACTCGTCGAGCATTTTTGGTTGCATATTTGTGCGAATATTATTTTTCGAACAGGGCTACCTGGCATGCGATTTCGTACGTGGCCGTTGGTATGCGATGTCGTTTGAGAGTTCGATTCGCTACGAGCTTTATCACAACAAAGCGTATCTGCAATTCTGGTCAAATCATTCGAGTGTATTCTTGGTGAAACCCGATTATCTCCTACAGAGGAACGGAACGGAGATCGATTGGCTTACAAGTTTACTCACCTTCAGGATACGGTAAAGAAATGTTACGCAAACGTAATCAGTTGCTATAGGAAGCTAACGTTTAAGTTCAAAAATGAAGTTTATGTTGAGACACGAATCAAATAAATATTATGTGACAACTATGAAGGGTAGCCAAAGGTTTTTTAGCAGATTTGGGATTTTCAAGCATGTTTGGCAATACCGACGACGACCCATATCAGCTAAAAAAACAGAATTGTCGGATCGTTTTGACCCTAACAAGATTTATCCTCCATTTATTTTCTTTTGCTACCTTCGTTTATTTTTACTTAAAAAGCGCATTATGTCAACTTCGGCTCCATGCGCATAATGCATATATATGTATGTGTGGTCTGTTTGTTACTCTCTCCAGCAGCTTCAACACAGAAAGCATTTGCAATCCACACTGCTGGATAGAATTAATTTTTGCCCGTTTTACTTCCAATACCACAACTGAATTCAAAGTAAGAGCTGTGTTTGAAAACTTCGAGTATGCACTTAATTTGCCACCGATCAGATTATACTTTAGAGGTGGTCGGAACAGAAAATCTCCTTTTTTCTTGAAAATTTGTGTGAGAGCATCCTGAGGGTCATTTAAAAATGAATACACTACCATGCATATTTTATTATTTGTTAATAATTTCTTAACTGTACTGTTCAATATGATAAGCAAGTATCATACAATCTCATCTGGTGCGCTTTCCGCTCATTTTCCGCGGAATGTTCCGATAGAAGGATTTGCAAAAAGCGCGCTTTATGTTTACGTCAGCGCACTTCCCAGATTTTCCTAACAGCATTCTGCTGTATGAATTTAAAGGATCACGGAAAAAAATTTGTCACTCCGTTCTCCTTTTGTTTTACACTCATAAGGAATTTCGACGACAGGTTTTTGCCCGACATTTGCTCCTTCGGGAAATGTGCCCCGATTGAAGGGACATTGTCGTTCTTAGGCTAATCAATAATAGTCTTTTGGCGAAGATGGTGCTTCACAGCACTTAAAGGTATAAATGCATCAATTTATCCCCTTGTCATATTCGTAGTGATGTTACGCATATCGTTAAATAACAAGTAATACTGGTGTCATATTCTTAAGTGTAGAGAATGACGGGGAACGTTGAATGTTTTTGTGGCGCAACAATCCAATATTGGGACCGACGTTCGCTTACTCAAAGTGTGGTTGTGGGTATGGGATATCGCAGTGACGCGAGTGCATGGCAACTTAGCGTTTACCTTAGTAGTGATGTAACCCTCAGTGATACAAATACTTTGTAATCTGAAAAACTGGGGATTTATTACGCAACATGAGGAAAAGCAGAAAATCAGTTGAGCGGTCAACGTAATTCGGAAGCAGACTTGCAAAAAGTGAAGGCTGCTCCATGTTGCTGCGTTCATTTGTAACTTCCCCACTCCTCTTTTCTAAGCATCTAAAATTGATTACATTTATCAACCAAATTTGGAGTTCTGTCCTTACAAAATGACAAAGCTTTTTCTCTGCAGAAAAGTCCATTAAAAGATTGAATTTTGCTCGAGACAACTATGTTTTGTAGTTGACGGATGTGTTGTTACGTTAAACGGTCCGGGCACTTTCCTCGTCTCGAATAACAAGCTGGTCTTTGAAGAATGTGAAAGGGGTGCATGATCCGAAAATTATTTACAGCAGTTTAGGATTATCAACGCAATACTAGAACAACAAGGAAAAAACCTCCTCTTTCGGTGTTTCCAACACTACGCTTATCATCTCCTCTTGAACTCTGAAAGAAACTTGTGATTCGCCTACCCAATTACTATTCTTTTGTTTATTGTCTTTGGACTATAAGAAACATCGCTTTTTGCTCAACTAATTGCAGTGACGATTCACTGGTCGAATACCCCGTGATATCTCGCTCAACTAACAATGTTCATAAGTTGTCCACTTTCACTGACTTGAAATTAGAACCATTTTGGGTGATTCAGGTGAATTACACAATAATGTGCATTTTCGCTTCTACATAGCGTCCACTGCGTCCTTAATTTAGACGGCACATAATTCAGCAGCAAATCTATTTACACAGTAAGCTGTGAAAAACACGTCTCACCGATAAATTTCTGCTAGAAACCACTTTTTCAATACGATCATCGTAACACTAACATGTGGAGTACAGAGAGAATGGCAAGGTTACTGCAGGACAAACAGAAGGAAACATCGGCGGCCTAGAATGTTTTAAGCTGCACTCCCATAAAATCGCAAGTTGGAACACAACTATCTGAGGCGCATTCGTCTAGAGGAGTTAATGTCTGTACTCGTCTGATGGGGGTGCAATTGTTGGAGGCTTTTTTGCCACGTATCTCTCCGAAGACGTGCCAAGAAAACACTGAGCATTTTTTCAATTTCCACAGGACTTCTACATCCTATATGCGCTCGTAATACATAGAAAGAGGAAACGTGAATGATCACTGACGATACGCTTTTGCCTTGGAACTAAAGAAGAATCAACGAACTCGGAATTTTATCAGCTTTTACAGTAACTTCCCACCTAGCGGAAAGAAAGGGATGGTTTAAGATTTCTTGGCGACTGTGTAGCGAATTGAAGGAACGTTTTCTGGTTTGCGACGAATTCCATGAAATTTGGATTAACTGAATCAAACTTTCTGGTAAAAACGGGTTTTGCAGCTCTCCAACGCAGCTTCGATTAATGCTTACTATTATCTCATTGAAGAATGCTATGCCTTTATTCCGAGCACCTCTGCGACCTGGCCCAAATCTTACTGCCTGCTAAATTTTATGCCAAAGAAAAGATGTGAAGAAGTGTCCTCAGCCACATTGTATTTAAGCAACGCAAGTGCCCACATTGCTTAAATTGCATGGAGCAGGCGGTTTGAACAACCTCGACACGGGTTCGATTTGCGCACAAAGTCTTCGGAGAGTATAAACCTTTTCCTTAGGAAGAGGCAGGGGGAAAGGAAAGATGCAGATTTTCAACCGATGCGTTATCAAAGTATTATTACAGACTTCTTGGTTGTGACGAGGCGGAATATTTAGTGAATGTGGACGCAGAATGGAATAAACAACTATGGATGCTACTACACTATCGGCTGCGAAGAGAGGATCACATCCATTACACCTCCTTAATTGCGAACACCACTCTTGACCGATGGACAACAGCCACTTTTGCGGTTATTCCCTCCACGGACACACAAGAGCTCTGCATACAGGTAAGAAAGCCGCTTTGCGTTCATATCGCGTCCTTTAACGGGACCACCAATGAACTTATACAGATGTGATGCAGTACTTGGTTTCAGTGACCTGCGTTATCCTTAAACCTGTTTACTGGCTCGCTTAATTCAGTTCTTATAGAGTTTTAGCACTTTGCTCATTCAGTTATACCAATGACGAATTCATTATTCTCCAAACGCTGTTAATATATTCTGTGAAAGAATCTATTCAATTTATGCTAATTCGACGGAAAATGCGAGTAAGCAATAATTTTCTCAACATTTCCAAAATTCTTCTAATCAATGTGGGGTTTATTTATTCTGATGAATGTGTATTTAATTTCTACTAATATAATCGATTCGAATACTTGCTGCATTGCCTTTTAGGTTCCCTTTGCGTTAATCGAATTACTCACTCGATCACTATCACATTAACACATCAAATACTTCAACAACTCGAGAGCTCATTCTATGATTTCCAACGTATATAAATTTATTTCTTGCCAACTGCCATAGAGTGAGTAGGGAAGAATTGTTTCGTCACTTAGCTGTAAAAAGTTTACTGTCTATAAATGCGTTCCTTAAGAGATACGCCGACATCATGCAACGATGGTGAAAAAGTCGTTAATTTTATTGCCAGGCACATTAAGGGATTATCGAAACGGTTCATATTTGAACAAGACAAACTGACGTTGGTGCTTTTAGCTAGTGATGAGAATTTCTCACTGAAACCATCGTTGATGTAATTTTCGGGTGAAAATTAGCGCAGAACTTTCAAATTCTAAGAAAACGCGATGTGACAAAGTCCATGATTTATCAAATGCTGAAAAGCAGAGCAATCGAATCCCCTCAGCGAGTTTCCCATTCGACAGTAGTGATGAAACAAACAGTATATGTACATTCCTACTACATTCAATGGAGAATGTTGATGTGTACGTTCAACGCAGATCTGTACATAAATTCGACAGCGATAAAAGGTTCCTGCAAATTAATGAGCATTAGTGTGAAAAGACCTTGTAACCAGTATCCATACTTAACTGCTAATTTGTGCAGCTCAGAACCAGAGGCGATAAAGAAATAGGATGTTCTTGTCCACTTTCGTTCTTTCTTCCATGATGCTTCCTTGGCCTTTTTTTTTGCTACTAGGAACACTGGAAGGATCATATAACGAAGGTGTTATTCAGTTGAACGGATCCTCAACAACATTGTTCGGCATACACTTCTTGTTCAAGGTGCCAACTTTTTACAGATAAGTTGGGAGGCATCGGGCAACACGCTTTCGCAATGCGTTTCATTTGAACTCGAGAGCGTATGCTTTGAACAAAATGCAGCGAAGCTATCCAGAGCGCCGTTACGAAATGTATCGTTGGCAATTATGCTCTCTTTGCTGTATTTCATCGTTGGTGTAGTGAGTAACAATTTTAGTGCTTTTTTTGTTTATTTGTGCCGCTGTGTTTATGAGTAAACTTTTATCAGCTTGTTCAACGTTACCATTGTTTGAGTGTGAATAATAATTTCATCAGTTTTTCTTGCAGCCGCATTTCTGTGCAGAAAATTTGCCTCCTTATTATGTTCATCCGTTTATTGCTCCAGTGAAATGATATCGCCAGGCTAGGATTTAGGCGGAATAAGGGCATCTGTTTTCTGCCGAGTGCATAAATTCCTCCAGCGTACGATGTCCTTCGACCGCTGCGAATTTTTTGGAGAGTATTTTAACGAACCGTTGAGATACGAAGATATACTTTAAAGGTTCAAGCAACAAGAATGTAAAAGTTTACTTTTGGAATTTAGTTAGAATGAGAGAAACCGCCATGGGATTCACTTATATAGCTAAAGCGCAACGGAAGTTGTTTATAAAATATCGTAAGAAACGAGCACTCTTCTCTAACAGATCATAGAAGGTAACAGCAGGAAGCTTACTTTTCGAATTCAGACGGTAATTTGTGGCAATAAATTTAAGCAGTAATTGCTGGATGCAGTACAGAGTTATTCGTGCAGGTCATAAGTACTGAATTATGAGTGCAACACTGTAAGGAAAGAAGTCCCCGTCTTTAACAGGTTGTAATAAAGAAAGACGGGAATTTTAAATTCGCTCAGGAGGTGAACGGTAAGAGCGACAGTGAAAAGCTACTTTACTTTTAGGGCATTTGAGTTACTCAGCAATTCCATAAGAAACCTGCTCTCCATCTCCAGGAAATCACTATGCACTCCAGCTTATTTCAACATCTGTCTTTCCGTAAAAAGGGAGAGAAGAGGTTTAAACCATGCTAGGGTTGCAGTCGTTGGAAAAGATATTTTTTCGACTCGAGGAAAATCTAACGGCTGGATGCGCAGGGAAATTAAGCAAGGCAGGCTGTAGGCGTACGCGCGCACAGAAACACATGCTGGAAGCACATACGCTTGGAGTTTGCAAATTTCTTTACTGTTGAAGGAAAAAATATACTGAATTATATCTTATTTCATGCAACGTTATGCAAAAAATATAACGCACATGCGCATATTATAACGGTTTCAAGTTTTCTCGAAAATTTGACAGTCGCGATTTTACCATCCGCCTTGATTATTGAGAATATGATGATTTTCTCAATAACGCACATGCGCATATTATAACTTTTGGCACTCGTGTGAATCGAATTCGGTTTTACCCGGGAGCATTTACCTCGATCCAGGACACCAGCAATAGAAATACGATTTCTTCACTGATAATACATTGAGATCGCTAATCAGCTTAGTTTTGCGACAAATAACGGAGAAGCAGCCAGTAAAACAGAGGCGATCCCAGTTGGCTACCGATCCCTTTTTTCATATCACGATAACAAATTAGTCTGCATATGGGTAACACGTTTCAATGACATATTCGAAAGGCTAATGCATATGCACTTAATGTCGATGAAATGCTTTCCCACGTAGAGGAACTTCACATATGATTGTTCAGCCATCAATTCGGACTGCTTTTTGTCGTATAATTCGGTGTTATTGGAATGGAGTAATGTCTCTTCCTCGAAATACACCGCTCAAGTAGTTGTGCATTTCATCTTGCACGCAGGATTCTGTTTAGGGAATACTCTGCAGTTGTTTGATAGCATAAATGTTATTTTTATCAGCAAATATGATAACGAAGATACGAAGAAAGAGTGCGAATCAGTAACAACGCAAAACTTCACAAATATTAACGCGGAGTTTCAGCCACCAACAAGTTCACTGATAGTGAGTGCCGCTATCTACTTTAAGAAACATAATTAACGCCTCATGTTTTCCTTGTAACAAAGAAAACGGGATATGTATAAAACATCATTAACATCAGAAAAGCATCACCGTTCAAGCGTGACTTGTTCTGTAATTCCAAACTATGTTTTTCGGCGTGGCTTCTAGAATAAAAAGTTGACAGAGCGCGATCGACATCTGCATTCGAATATGGCGCGTTCATCAAAGCGACCCAAATATTTGTGAATTTTCAAGGGAATTTATAAAGGTGAGGTGCGTCGGTCGGGTTTTACAGGTTGATTGCCAAAAAATAGGTTTTTTAGTTAAAATTGTTTTATTCAATCTGTAAAATTTAAACGTACGATATAGATAATACTCGTGCTTCATTCAGAAACGCTAGTGATGCGTTTTATCTCATCACGATTTCGATAATTTATTTTCCGTGATACTTTGCAACCTCCGCACAATTACTGCTTAAAATACAGCTTGGCGTCGCAGTTGAACAGCAATCCAGGAGTTAAGGGAAATGCACATTAAACAACAGTGAAATAGAGCTCGCTGTTACTCATCAAGAATTGACGGCAAGCTTCGAAATGAGGACGCGCTTCAAAAGCACGAATGCATCGCAGTCGCATCTCCACAACGGGCTTGACTGATTTCAAAATGTGACCCCCTTAACACTTAGAGTTGGTCTCTGTAGCAGTGCGCCCAACTCTAGATGTGTACAAAATGAAGGCGAATACAGTTGAACCATTTTTGATGTACTTCTTTTAGGCAATAGTAAAGTTCACTTTTTTTAAAATCAACAGAAAGGTTCATTCTGCGTTGGATAGCCGTGTAAAATAGATTTGTTGTGTATACACAACCCATTTCTTTATCTTCGAACATTAGCCGTTGCCAAGGTTCACGTTGCATGCACGGCAACCATCAGATTCGAGATGTGCGGAACAATGGCAACCATCGTTGCATCGATTCCACTAATAGTAGCACTGCAATGCGACGCGGTTAGTCGTTTTTACAAAGCGATATACGATACGAATCCCTGCTTAGGAAATCGAGGCCATATCGCTTATAACCGCATATAAAATGGACTTTCAGTTCCATTGAGGCAGCTGCGTATGGCCGATTGAAAGCCACCGAAGCAGCGATCTACATCATGTTCACGCCACTGATTGGAAAAGAATGTCTGTTATCATTGAACTTTCACAAAAACGTTCAAAGAATGAACTTTCCGGTTAAATCTGTTATATCTTGACAACATCTTAGACTTATTGAAACCGTTGTTTTTCTCGAAAGACGCATCATTTTCTTTGTTTTTTTTTTCTCGAATAAAAGTAGAATTACAAAGTTAGCATCAACTCTTTGGACACATTTAAGCAGCTCTTGGTTATCACGCTAACCGGCTTTCCTCGCTATACGGTGTGCATGAAATGTCCGGCTTCTGGTTGCTTAGATGTGTACCATTAAACCTTTTGCCAGGTGACTACGCACAGACATAACACTGCGCGATTCCCTCTCGCCACTCGGCACTCGGTCCAAAACAGCATTACGCGCCAAGCGATCAACCAGTAAACCAGCCACAGTGCAGCAACAGCAGCAGCCGCGCGGACAATCGCGAGAATAAATCACACTTCGAGAGCCAATTGCGCGTACTGTATTCTCGGCATTCTGCTTTACGCGTTAATTTATTACATGGACGCATGGAGGTTTGTGCATGCCGTTCGTGCTGAAACGTGCAACCTGCTTGAGCGGCTTCCTTTCATCTTGAGACGAGTTCCTCGTCAATCCGTCGCAACACTCTCCGCTCTACTGTACGTCGCATTCCATGCAAATTTCGTCCTTCTTTGCTAAGAGCATAAAGATTGCGCAAAATTTTATTACTATAAAATAAAATATATCGATACAATTAAAGCACATTCAATTCCATCAGAAAAAGAAGTACTGCGCTCACGTTCCAGCCTTCAACGGATCCATCGGTGTCTGGTAGGACGCTACAACAGCAACAGTCATAACAGCATTTCCCTCACAAGTAAGAGATGTGTGTGCACGTTAAAAGATGTTAGTGCTAGTGATCCCACATGTATGGTAATAGGAAAATTGAATTATACCTCGGAAACATGGCACGTCGGGATAGAACCTTCGAAGTGACTCATCCGAAACAAAACTTTTATTATGAAAAGCCCTTTAAATGATGGTGAGATGGGTGGGAGCACCTTTCAGCTGCATCCTATACACCGATAAGGAATACCATCACTGCTTAAGCAATTCGGCAACAACATTTGCGTCGTTAAACAACAAACGCATTCGAACCAACTATGATGAGAAGCACATTTGCCCAATGTGATGCGGCTTCATCACAATGGGGACGCAAATTTGCCATGTGTGAGAGATCAAAAGAGAACGCCGCCGCTCGCCTCGTTATCTTCAATCAGCATTTTAAACATACACTAAATATTGAGCGCACCTCGCCTAAGACTTGGCGCCACACTACATGGACCGTCCCGATTCCGCACTACATGGACAGTCACTACACACACCATCCCAATGTTGCACAGCACTGACCGTTCGAATGCGGCGCTATACGACCGATAAACAGCCACAGGCTAGCCCGCCTGTGCAACAGCGCTCAACTCTCTCCAAAGCAAATATCGCATCATCAGAGCACATTTGCGCTTACATACTACACATTTGAGCACAACGTCACACTTATAATTTCGCGATAAGTCGTCTCATCTGTGCGTTTGTTCCGTTCTAACTCCATTTCATGTACTCACTAGAATGGTGCTTGAAAAAGTGGAAAATAGTTTGCTTGAATAATCGTCATTTTCTCTTATGAACTTTAAATGATTCTTTTTGGCGCTAACAGAAATGTACTTCCCGAAAAACCCCTCACAACGAAGAAGTGTGAGATGAAAATTGTCCTGATGTTTTTTCCACAATAGAGAAATGAGCAACAGTTCATATGCCACCAATATAAAGAGCATGCCAACATATGCATTTGTATACAAATGAAGAGATTGCGGCCATATCGCAATGAGCATGTCGAAATGTTGACTTCTACATGAGAGAGTATGTATTATCTTATGTGAGCTGGAGTCACGACAAGTTGAATAAGCATACAAGCATACACGCCGGTAGCGACACATAATCCCACTAACCACAATGAACATAGTCTTCATGTGAATTGCGCGCGTCGTATACCCCCTCCTTTCCCATAATATACAGGAAGGCCGCTGGATCCCGTCTCAACAGCAGCGTAGCAGTAACCATCCTACTCCAAAAAATTCATTTACTACTGGCGACGCGCCGCATAGCATACGATTTTTGAGAAATACATTTTCCAATGCTATGTCTAACATTCGCAATCGGCCCGTAACAATAAGACATTTAGCCGCCGAGCAAAGCGAAGAAGCGCGCACAATGTCCCCTGCAGAAACGAAGCAATTAGAGCAAGTGATAAAGAGGTGCTTGAGGGCTGAGTGGGCGACAGCTCATGCATATAAACAACGAGCCAAGATCAGTATGTCGTCATGGGTTGCGTTGCCTGGCATGGCGCGGCCGGCGGTGATCGAGGTAGACCGTTCGGTGTGCAATCGCACATCAGACGATTTTCGACTGCTTCCAGGCCGGCTGCGTACTAACCGTATGACTGGCTGGCACCGATGAGACTGTCATCGGCATATAATGGTGTGGAGGTGGTGGCGGATTGGCTGAAGGAATCAACGGCCTGCTGACTGCAAGGGGCGCGGCCGTGGATAATGAGCCGCCGTGCTTTGCGGGAGCTGTGGAGCATAATCCACAACACAGCACCCGCTGCCACGAATGGAACGTCTTTGACGAAAGTGTCCACATACCGGTTGAAATGCCGACTGCCAGCGACATGAAGATGTTCAATATATACAGTTCGGCCTGAAAAACCATGATTCAGACATCGTGTGCAAAAATGACGGATTAGGCTTTAGTTTCGCTTACCATATACAACCAAGTTTCTACTTTGCCGACCGCAGACAATCATTCAGATTGCAATCGAAATAAAATACAAGATATTACAGCCAATAGTTGGAAGAGAATATGAGTTAATGGCAAAAATCCGCTATAATGACAGGGAATAATTCCACAGCATTTTTTTAGCCACTGCGGCTTTTTCATCCTGACATTTCGTTACTCGGTGATTGATTGACTTCGCTGCTCAAAGAGTAAAAACAAAAAATGTCTCAACTGATGCCTTCAAAGAAGACATATTTATTTTGTCATCTTTGCTGTGGGAATTAATATAAACGGCACTTGCCTGTGGAATCTGTGGCCTCTTACAAAGGCCTCTTTCTACACCACCGAATTGCTTGCATGCAATCGTTGTGGGATGCCACCGCATCAATACGAACATATGGTAGCTATCGCAGACGACCATCGTTATCGCTGGGATAATGTACAGCGCGCTGAATATTCCCATCTTTACCATCAGTTTTTCCAACTTCGATGTGTCAGTGCCCTTAAAAAGAGCAATAATCCTTATACCGTTCCTGAATATTTCCTTATGTTTGAAGCAGTCCTATCACAATTTTTATTTCTGTACGTTCTACAAGAAGTTTACACAAGCTTACCAAAAATGAATAAATGAATGAATTAAAGCAACGGTTGTTTAGCTAATATTTTCAATTTTCGAATTGAATTGATTAACGTCACGGCAACAAAGTTTTGACGTTCAACAAGAGGAAAAAATATGAACAATGAGATCACAACTGAGAGCGAAAGGATCATGACCGACAGGTGGAATATCCACGTAAAAAGCAACAAAAAAATGAAAAAATAAATGATTACATATCACTGTTGAGACGGACGGATGGAAAATTTGTACGAGCACATAAGAGCGATGGAAAAGAAAGGAAAAAGAATGTACATATTACAGAGCGAAAATGTGGGAAGAAAAGAACCTGCAGATGAAGCAAGCACTCAACAATCTTAGGCTCTACAATAATCACTTAGGGATAAATTGTGATAATAAAAATGAATTTCAGTAACAACAGACTACTTTTTCTTCGAATTTTCTATAAAATTCATTAAATATATTTTTTTCCATAGATTTGGCGTACTTTTTCCATGGTACCAAAGCAATTGATTTATGCGCTTTCTACGATCACTTGGAGCAAATTTTCCATTGAAAACATTCCATTCGATGTTAATTCTCCAGAGCAAAAATTGGGTGAAAATGTTTACAGACAAACCGAAAATGCGTCCAATACACTCAGTCCCTTCCAACGTTAAAATAGTATGCGTTAATGCGCTCTAAGCTGCACACTGTCGATTCGACAACACAAATAAACTTCTGCGTTCACACATAAATGATTTTCTTTCATTTCAGAATTGTAGGCTGCAACTTCAAACTTTAAACTGTGTGAAAGGCTCGAAGCATATTGCATCCTTATGAGAAAAATAACTAAGATAACAGAAAGAGCTCGATGAAATTTATTATAGAAAATAAAAATTATAAAATATAAATAATAAAGAAAATCCCCTTCAAGATAAATCAGACTGCTGCTTTTTCTTCAAATGCTGGACGAAAGTAATCAAGTAAAGGAAAAAAGAATGTGCTGGGCCGAAAAAAAAAAGAAATTGTGTGCAAAGAAAATATCGAAATGGAATTTGATAATCTCTGAGGACGAAAATTCCTGCTAGCGAATACGATAAACAAATGTATCATTTGAAGTTGGACAACAGATTACTGCAAACCTCATAAACGGTATCAGTCTCAATTTAGTGCTAAACGTATTTTAAAACTCATTTAAACTAACGAGATATTCAACTTAAAGTAGGGTATACGAAGCCGAAGTATCTTAGAGGCACGTATGACATAAATTACTAACTTTTTTGTTTATGAATGATGGGGCAGCACAGTGTGACTGATTGAATTCATTCATTCTGTTAAACTTTGAGGAACACTGAAGATAAAATAACACCTCGCTATAGTTTGCATGGAGAAGGTATTTTGGATTTTTTAGGTAACTTTTAAGTGATATGAGTTTCTCCTGACTAAAGACTTAAACACTGCCTAGTAAAAAGCACTCCATTGCTAGTATCAAGTTATTTCATGCATTTGCTACGGGCAACGTATGTAAATAAGTTCACCATTGCAGGAATGTGTCACAGAGAAAGGTAAACCGTCTCAACATCACAATCACCAATTTCATTCATTTGTTTCTTATTAAAATAACAGCAACATTAAAAATAGTTATCCTAAGTAACAATTATTTATGTTACAGTTAGCGTCCCATTATTTGATACATAACATAACACTGATAAATATGATCGAATTTGCAATAGCTCTGTATGAAGTTTCAACTGAGAAGGAAATGAAAGACGAGGTTATTCTCACTGTTCGCTATAGTATCAGGACAAAGCGTTTCCACCGGAATAGTGCACTCAATTAATTGCGTTCAGCTATTTCAACGAGAATGAGAACACGACGTATCTCTTGAAGTGTACTCAAATTGATGATGTATCACCATGTAAGTCACATCAATGTTAGATTACGAATTAAGCAATTCAAATAATAATATTTTCAAAAATCTTCAGCAAGGAAATAGACATCGAAATTTGCTCTCATTTAGGATCCTTATGGATTGGGAACTAATGAGTATGCGGGTTGACGACTGGGAATCGCTCCTCCGAAAACAATTTCGCTAGATTATAGCAACAAAAATATCCCATCAATGCATCAGCGACAATAAGACCCAATGTAGCTTTGATGGATGAGAAAGTGATGAACGAAATAAACAGATGCTCGTTCATTCATTTGAAAAACAGAACGAGCGCAGACAAGGAGAATTGAAAGTTCTTTGTGAAAATTAATATAAGTGCTACATTCACCATCTCATTTTCTGAACTTAATAGAATATAATTTTATATGCTCATTAATTGGATGTATTAGATGAGTGGCAAATATCAACGTGCAAGTGATCACATTAACGAGCAACAACTTTACTCTTACAAACTAAAAATATCAAAAAAGCCACTAAGCTAGTGAAAATAAAAACGGATAATTCAATAATTGGAAGTGGAAAACGAAATGTAAGACCGGCAATAGCATTGAGTCAACATAATTGAGCCAACTGAAGGCAATTTCGAATGGTACACATTTTTACATGAGAAGAGGTAGGAGGAATTAAAAGTTATACGAGTTGATTTTGATAACCTGAAAGAATATCATCCAGCACAAACAATTATCGAAAGAATAACTGAGACAAATGTGAGATCAAAGATGTTTCTTAAAACAATGAAGAAATTTACTAGGAAGGTAAACGATGCCCTAGCGCCTCCTGCAGCGAGTAAATAAGAAGAAACCAATATTGCCGTTTTGATTAGAAGGAATGAGTGGCTAATTTGTAGTATTGCACATTTAGTTGCTGGAAAAAGGAGAAAATTCCGGCCGGCCGATAAAAAATGCAGCTGTCGGCCAATTTGCGTCATTTCGTCAAAATGTTTCGCTTGCGATAAAATCCTACAAATGGAAAAACTTAGCTACATAGAAATATAAAACACCGGAGAAACCGGAATTACCAATGATTTTTTTTTCAAATTCAGTCTCTGTATTCTGAAGAGTAAGCGACCGACTATATGTTGGATATAAATCAGCGAGTAATTGGTGTTGATAAAGGAATTTTTAACAATTTAACGATAAAACAGTATTTCAATAAAGGTCAAATTCACCGAACATATCAAAGAAATAATGAATAAGGAAAGTGCACTTCTTTGATGCGTTGTTGGTGATTATGAAATATATAGAGCAAGTAAAAAGAAAATCCTAAACAATAGAGAACGAACGGGAATAAAAAAGTTTTCAATAACTCCAGGTGGTGAACGAATTTGCTCTACACATATCACGACAGGAAAAATAAAAGAGTGAATATTCCGCATTACAAGCTATTAACATTCACCCGAAATATGTTGCCTAAAAAATGCTTAAACCATGCTAGCGTCCATTTTGCCTATGTTGGAATGCATACAATTATGCAAATATAGCAAAATTCCTTCGAAAGAAAACGCCGCTTTCATGTGTTCTATTTCATGTAAAATGAGACACTTTTTATCGTATTCATAAACGTGCAAATAAATATTTCTGAAAAACAGTTGAAGGAATGCCGCAAAACGAGTGAACATAACTGCTCACGATATCTTTTTTTAGATTGGCCTTACCATATTTCTTGCCAAAGTGCTGAAAAGAGATGAGAAAACAGTACACTGAGCCAGAAAAACTGCCCACGAGCTGACCTACTAACTCATATGACAAAAAAGATAACAATCATACTCATCCAATATTCAAAAGAACTTTTATGAATACTGATTTTTCAAAGCATTTATGATGAACCATAACAATTCCCACAAATTTCGGATAAAACTGTGTCCAGTGAAGTGAATAAAATTAATAATTAACGAAATGCCAACCCTTCGACGAAAAGAGTCTCGTTCCCGACACATGCTCGAAAAGCCGGCAATTATTAAGCAACTTCCAACTAGTACGAAAATTAACTTCGGAATTATTGCGAAGCCAAGAAGCGCCCACGGATCTGCGTTACCCACTGAGCAAACACCAGTTAATTCCGATGCATCCAACTGCAAAAAGTACGATTTTTTTTAATGCAACAAACTACCGAACATCGACGACTGAATTCATGTTTGCACTGATATAAAGCAATAACTTAAAGCAAGAGTTATTCCTTCAGGATGAAAATGCAAACAGGACTACACCTCAAAAAGAGCCGCTTTTCCTAAAAATCATCATCTCTCGATCAGTACATTTTTAAGCTTTGAATTACTTTTAACTGCAAACGCAGTGAAAGATGAGAGGTGATTATTTCACAGCTGCTAACCATTTCGTATATTGCTGAAATTATAAAGAAATAAGCGTAAATTATAACTGTGCCATATCAACAGCAAACCAAACGACTCAATCCAGCAATAAAACTGCACAAGCCAAATACTGGCCTCTAAAAAAACGTTACAACAACCATATTTTAAAAAAGACTCACAATAGGCTTCCCAACCTAAAAAAGCATGTTATGACGACAGGTTAATTGATACCGTCCACAACGTGTGCATCAAGCTCAATAAGTCAAACATCAAACCTTATGCGTTGTAAGCACGGCAATAGTAAGAAGCGCCGGAAGTGCCCATGCAACCAGATGCAGATAGCTGCTCCAAGCGTCGATCCCTTCGGGCACCCATTTCCGAGCAGCCGACAGATACCTTAATAGGTATCATTTTACACCTTGTCAGCTGTATCCGCTACGTTTCAGATAATTCTCCGCATTCCATCAAATAACCTGCCAATATGTTAATGACAGATCATGTGCCACATTTTCCACTCCAACACTAGCATTCATTTCATTACTGTAGCTGACGATTTCTGGAATTGAACGTGCACCATATAACCGAACTAGTTTAGTTGATAGAATAAGGGAAACCTTTTTCATACTGAAACTGAGTCTTTCAAATCAAAAACGATATGCAATAGCAAGCAGACAGAAACTTGCTCAGTTATGCTTAGACAGTATTAGCCACGCTTGCTGAAACTAGCATTGAAGTCTGTAGCTAAATATGCATACCTAAGTACAAATGGTTTCTGCACTTAGCAAACAATTTCGAAAAGCACATTTGGTTTGTTTTATCTATGTGACTTTTATAAAATATTGGCGCATTTCAAGCTGTGTAGTGAAAGAGGGTCGGCAAGTCCATTGCACGATGAAGTAAACGAGTGCCTCAAATTACTAACTCCACTCAATCTCAGCGTTACAAAAAAGTTGAGAAATGGGTTGAGCGCTGCGGCGCTGTAACTGTAATGCTTGAGATCCAGTGGGTTAATGACGATTTGTAAATCACTGCTCCTGATTTTCTCTTCTACTAAAATAACACGGTCAATATTGGCCACCCGGAACATGAATTCCCGGCTTAGGACCACGTCGTGATGAAAACGTTTCTTCGTTTACAGCAGAAAATATACCGGCAACATATTCGGGGAATGCTGCAATTAAAAACATCACATTTGGTGCCGACAATACTAATTTTTTTTTTCATTTCGTGATTAGCTTATGACGACTCATACGGGAAGGTCTGATGCATAAACACTTATGAAGCATTCACGGCGAGCATCCTTTTCACCTTTGAGAGGTTAATATGCAGTATACTTTGCAGCTCAGCCAGAAAGTGTGGAATTTAATAAAGTGAGAAAGGTTTTGCAGACAGAATAAGCAAAAGCGCCAGAAGGGCAACTCGTGAGGAGCTCGCCTGCTGGGCGTAGCTAATGTACTGCATTGAAAGTTGCATCAAAAGTCGCATCACACTCATTAACGTGGATCTTCAACAACCTCTTGCTTCTCTTTGTGCACGGGTTGGTCGGCATTATATGTGAGCTGTTTTTTTTACTCGGTGTCTGCGTGCACGTAAAGCGCCTCGAATGCAAAATGAACGGCGTCGATCACGACGAGACAGCGCACACTGATAGTCAGTATGCTCTCTGTATCGGAGGGATCGCTGTATGTGCCTACGCCGAATGTGGCTTCGAGGCCGTGCAACACGCTCATGGATTGCAATCAACGCTCTTCGAATGCTATTACATACAACGCCAGTAATAGCACAACGAATCGAACGGGGGCCTCAGCTCCCCAAACATAAAGCAATTAGCGAACACTCACTTCCAGCAATATCGATGTCCCAGCCTCATTATCTGCTAACCCTCCATTAAAAGCCCTCCCTTGCTCTACCCTTCTTTCTCATGACTTAGATTCAAAAAAAGCAACTAAAACCAACAATTCCAGAAGCATTTCATTCAATGAAAATGCACATCCCTAAACTGCAATCGTATATTACGTTTCGAGAAACACTGCGCGAAACAGTGAGTTAAACAGCGAATTCGTAAACGCATTTTAGTTAACAGCATATTTAGCGCAGCAGGAAATCAATTGCACGATTGGGGGATTCAGAGAAACGGATGGCAATATCCTTCCAGCGGTCGATACTGCCACATTTAATTATAGAAGACCTCCGTTCAACAGAGCAATTTCCACAAAAAAGCCTCGGAAATTAGATTTATTCTCGTTTGGTCCTTTTGACGAATAGACTCTATTAGAGAATGGCAATCCGAGCATTACTGAAATAGATATTCTTTTATTAAGCGGACCCTTTCTGTCGTAGATTTTCGACTAAATATTTCAGAAACGTTTCAAAGTGATGGAACCGATGATAAAGAATCGTTAGGAACTTTACACATGTTCAAGAACGTCGAGTTACCATGCCATTCTACACTGAACAGGCAGTGTTTTCCTTTTAAAAAAACTGAGTAAATGCTTCTTTATTTTCATTAAACGGAACTCGCCGAATGACAGCAGTTTCTGAAGAATGAACGATCGTCCTTATTGACCCCATCCAAGGTTTCTGTTAGCTTCAGTCGGTTTCAGCAGATTTGTTTAAAAAGAAAAAAGACTCTCGGTGCGATTAAGTATTCTCCCGTTGATTTTTACCGTAAACACAATACAATTTAAATAAAAACAACTAGTGAAAGGAGTAAAAGAAAAGAATATAAATAAGTACCATGTAAATGTTAGCATAAGCCACCACAGACTGCTCGCCATGGAGAAGTAATAGGTGAGGATGAACGATATGACGCATGGCGTGTTATCCAATGTGCCAATAATTAGGAACGATTGTCCGGTAGGGATGCGCTCGCATGCACTCCGCTCATAGGAAATGAATGCACGACTCAATGATGGCAATGAGAAGAGCATATAGCATGCTGACAAGTAGAATATAGAGCTGAAATTGTTCATATTTCCCATTACAACTCAGATCAATCACCGACTGGCATTCACAGTGCTCATTTGGAAAGTGCATCAAAGCAAAGAGGTACAGGGCAACTGTATGCAGATGAAAGGAGTTTTGAGTGGTGGCGGAAATACAGCGTCAAACAATATCCTTCGCGAGACCTCTTTGAAGCATCACCTATCACGCATCACTTAACTGCACCGCGCACGTTATTTGTGCTCAAGCACGCAAACAGTTTTCTCACACTGGTCTATATACGGCGAATGGATGTCAGAAAATGAGTCGAATGGCTTAAAAAGAATCGAATACAGAGCACATGAACTGCGTATTTTTGGGTGGTCTGAAAACGCATATGCGAAATTCGATTACTGCTTTCTTTAAATGCAAAGGACGTAGGGCTATAAGAAAGTGCCACATGACTTGAATCGAATTTACCTCGAACAATTTAGGGCTGAAATGTGTTTTCCAGATTACATGGATATAATATCAGCAAGTGTGAGTGTGCATATCGATATGATGCGAAAAGAATTGGTTCTGTTTTCTCCAACGGTCTCTCTCAACGATAACGCTATGTGGACGAGAGGCACATAAAGAAGACATTAAGGGTTGGCGAGTTGGCCGCAATAACCGTAATTTATTCGGGCCAAACAGTCGTCATTCATCAATGAGCCCCGAGCCTTTGTATGTGTCAGCCGGCCGATGGGAAAGAGACGAGCGCAATACTTCATTTTCATTCCGTCCCTTCTTCTCACCGCCAACACTCATAAAACAATGCGTACTTCTTTCCGCATTTTAAATTCTTTTCAAACTCAATAAAACCTCATAAAATCTCAATTATCTGCTTCGGTATTAATAAATGTGAAAACAATAAAAATCAGCGCGCTGTTCTTTTCGACATTTTGCTTGTCATTTTGTAATGAGACAAGTGGAAGTGGCAAAAAATCCTTTTACTGCCTAGACGAAAAATCGTTCGTTTACTTAAAACGGAATCTCCCTAATTCTGAAATATGTGACACGGCAAAAGCATAATTAATATGAATTCGGCAATTGAATAACGAAAAACGAACCGTTCCGGGAAACGAAATCGTTGCCTATCGATGAGGAATGTAAGCACTGTGAAAGTGGTAATAGCGAGATTGATTGAAGCCCATAAAAGCATCCAAAACCGAGCAAACTCCTTTTTCGCGTCATCGAACATGGCATCACGATTGCATTGCAACGCGCAATGACCATTACGATCCGTCGGGTCTAGATTCACTAAGTCATTAGGACAAGTTGGAATCGCCTTCGCAAATATTCGTCCTTCAATACTGGCCACTGAATCACGCTGTTCGCTTTCCAGCTGGCTGAAAATATTATTATGCTTTTTTTTGCATCGATTTCCTCACGCATTTTTGCGATCCCCCATTTCCAATGCACATTACAGCAATATCATTTCTTTGCATAAGTAAATGTGCGTATCTGTCTAGAAGTTAGTAGGTCGGAAACAGCTAAAGCTACAAAATTTGATATGATATGAACCAATTAACGATTTCTCAAGCCAACATTCAATTAGACTGATAAGTTTCGCCAGCAGCTACAGTCATCCAAAGACAAAAAAAAATCTTTCACCTGTTTGATTTTCATTTTATCCCGACTTTCATCTTCAACTGTTCGGTGCTCGGTTTATAATAAAATGAATCTTTTATAGATTTGTATGAGTAGTGGAATCAATTAAAATACGAACGCATTATTGGACAGAATATATTATTTGTAATTCGTGAAATTGACTGGTGCAGTGAAAGGGACTGGAAAAGCGCGTGCTGCGCCATTTGCTTCGTCCGGCGTACTCCTCATTCGCCTCAAATGTCTCGAAAGAAGGAAAAAAATGTTATTAGTGAATGGAGCATCTGATATCACTTTTGACGGGAAGCGCATAAAAAATTTGGACAAAAGTGGCATCGTTTGGTAAATAGAGCAGATATAAAAGGCGTAATAAAACGGAATAGATAGTAAAAAGCTGATAAGGGAAGCGAAGTGCTGCGGACGCTAGCTATCCGAGCCCCCATTTGAGCAATACTTTCGAAAAACCAACGCTACATCGTGAAAAGTCACATTCCAGCGATCTTATACTGTCCACTATAGTCAAAAATTTTACGCTTATTAAATTCAGCAATTCGGATTTAAAAGATTCAGTGGTGATTCACATTTCCGATATATCCGAGATATCTTTCAGGAAGTTCACACTCTTTAGAGCATTAAGCAAAAAGCCAATGGGCGAATTAAGCAATAAACCAACGCTGCAATGCTAACTTGACTTGTAGCGCATTAACAAACGTTTGCATACGGCTGTCATGCTCTTTTTATATATGCCACTAGAATAAGGGGCTCGTCATTTCGAAACGCACCACATCCCATCGAGCAGTAATGAAAGCAAATTGTATCCGGTTACCGATACCCTATTTACTAATAGTAATTTTTACAAAAGAAGCAAAATTATATCTTCTACTACAGACAGTTGGAATTTATTAATCTCCCCTCCCCCTACTCTTTTCACCGCTTCATATTCGATTGGGCTAAACTACGCAAACTGCGCTTGCTAGCAAGCTACCTACACGCCGTTGCACTGATGTACGTATATATTTGCGCTGCTTCATGACGCAATGAAGAGAGCGCAATGTGGTGGTGCATCAGCAGCAATAAACGCCTACTCTGTGCCCAAATAGCTGTTGTGCTCGTTGGTTGGCTTCATGCATAGATCAGGCGCCTGCGGAAAACGACTGCAGTTCAACAGTTCGGGCCATTCGATTCCGAATTTCTCCAAAATTGACACGCAGTCTCGTTTCACCTTCAAACAAAAATTGCTTTCTTTTTTTGCTTTCTTTGTTTCTTTCTACAACAACCTTAACGTAACACTGTCATATTAACTGTGTAGATAGCAAATGTTACAGGAATGAAATTGTCTTATGCGATGACGCGGCTAGTTAACACAGCAATTTTGTTAAGCACTCTAATGATTTTCATTAAACGAATAGATTGTTCATTTAAGAGATGCACCGCATTATTTCGACAGCTCACGACTTTAAGGTGACATTACTGCAAAAGAATATACGCTCCGGTATATGCCACCAACGGTTGCAAATCTTTTTCAATCATGATCTATAGTCAAATAAAAGCAATCCACCTCTGCATTAATTAACGTCCATAAAATGAACTATCTCGTTGACTAGATAATATGTGAACAGTAAAATTATCATTACTAGTATGTAGCGAATAAATGCAACTAGTGGAAGAGTTGCTAAATTAAGAATAACAAATACTCATTTAACAAAGTAAAGAAGAGCATAGCAATGAATCAGTCGAATCAGAATGCGTTGTCCGCTTTATGAGGGTCTTTTTGAGAAATGAAACGAAACGCCTGAATGATAATGCTCTAAATTGCTAATAAAATGCGATCGATTTGCGCGGCGATCTGCAATGCGCTCGAATTTTGAATGTATCGATTTATCGAAATAATATATCACATGAACGAAAAGTGAATCCACTGAACTGCATATTAGATGCTGTAAAATATCGTCTGCACAGCAATCTCTCACATATTTGCATAAAGAAACGGAAAAGCGGAAATGAGACAACAATAATTCTATTAGTGAATATATGATAAATGAAGATGTTAGAGTGGCACTAACTTCCTCACAAACAGAGCGACAGCTAGTTACTGCCTGTGGCATGAGCTCGGGACACATTGGCGCGAACACGCTGCATACGAAGAACTTGATATGCGGATTGCAGTTTGTCTTGATCAACGGCTTAAAATGTTCGGTTTGCGTCTGCAGCTGAAATTATTCAAATCGACACTGGCGGACGTATCGCGTCACACATTCAGCAATGATCAATTCGGGTGACGGTCACTATTGATAGCGAAAGTGACGAGGAAAGAAAACAAAAAAAACAACGCACGCTTTGTTGGTCGGGCTGCGGCAACGAATTGGGGAAATAGGTGTACTTGTAAGGGATATCCTTGCATAGAGGAATCTCTATCGGCTCACATCGACTTCGACTCGCCTGCAAACAACTCTGACATATGTGAGAGCAATAGACACTTCATGCAACTCTGTGTGTAAGGGTGCTAGTACTAAGTACTAAGCTTCAATCAGCAGCGTTTATAAAGGATGCCGCGCGATGCTTTCATCCGTCACAAGCATTTATCAATAGGCGAAGAATGTTTCCGACAAAAAAGTGAGCGCGGTGTATGCATGTTAGATAAGACGGAAAGAGAGAGCTCATCTGATTGTGAAACAAGCGACTCGGGCTACTGCTTGTTTAGAAAGAATGAATGAAAAGTTCTCGAATGATGAAGCAGAAGTTGAGGACGAAAGGCGGAATCAAGGTGTGACCTGTTCAAAGATGGACGCATCTAGCAGGTGGGGTAACAACAAGAGGAGTAAGATCTGAGGCCACGGAAAGGGGGCCGCGATCAGCATCCAGGGCACGGCTTTCGCTGCAAATGCGAAATGCGCTCACACCACGACGAACATTCGCCGGCTCAGGCCGCGCATAAAAGAGAAAAGAAAGGCTGACGGCCAGTTTGCCACGCCTCCCTCCGCACTAAAAAGGCCAATATTTTATCCACACAAATTTATTACCGCTCGTTTCGCCTCGTCGGCGACCATATTTTCTTTTCTTTCCTCCTTTTCAGCTCGTATTACATCGAAACCCGTTTACCATTACAGAATGCACTTTTATGAGAGCCAACCAGTTGCAATACAATTCACACGATTCATACCACGTCCAGCACCAGCTCAAGCAGCATTAACGAATGACAGTCACTCGCCATCATATTCATCGTTATACTTTGCATCTGAAAGCCGACGGATCCAAGAAAATCTTTTTTTTGCTTTAACTGATATAATGTTTCGCTCTTAGAATTGTAAACGGTCAGAAGTAACTACCATCTGCTGCAATAATTGAAGATCGTATATCTACCATTCCTCATTTCGAATGCACTATCCCTTTCTTTATGATTCTTCAAATAATTTGTGCTACTTCCCGCAACTTTTATTTCCTCATCTCGTTTTCATCATGAAGACTCGCTGTTGCTTTAGGTTGCTTTAACAGAAGAATTAGTAGGTGTTGTTCCTGTTGCTGAGTACCCACTCAGCATTGGACTCACTATTTGAAGTTCATCCATATTCCACCAGGTTTTCGGTACTTATTAGCCTAGACACGGTGAGGAAGTCGCTGACAGCAAGAACAACATGTTGAACAAATGAAAGACACGGAAAGATTGCAGTGTTTCGCTTCAGTTTATTTTCTTGAATTTTCAACGGTTTCCTCCGATAGATTTTTCTTTCGTAATAGTTAGTTGACATTTGATCATCATCCCTTGATCAAGTCTCTTCGAAAGCCAAAAAATATGAAAGTAATTCCTCCACTGCTGTTCCTCCTCCTTCTCATCTTATGCATCTTCGGAATAAAATCATCCCGTCATGTGAAATTCTGTCCCCAGCGTACAAACTCATTAACCTCCACAAATGATCACCAAAAGATACCAAGAAAATGAAGCAGTCTCTATATCCACCAAAATTTAATTCTCCTGTTTAAGTGAATCGAATTTTCCTGTCTACGCGCGAGAGAGACAGCGTCTTCCCAACTGTTACGCAGCACTCTTTGCGTATACGTTGCCTATTAGCGAAATCCATCAGCAGCCCAGTATTTCATTAGGAACAAAATTGCAAAGTGAGGGGTACTTCAGTGATGATAATATGCTTTGATTGTGATAGGGCAATTCCTACACATTTCGAATTACGTTGAAATAAACGCTCTCTGAAGCAACGACTCTCAACTGATCTTTAAAGAAGCTCGGACTCCTAATCAAGTTTCAACTGTTGGCTTGGTAATGCGCAGAGCTGTTGTGTTGTTTTCGAGGTATTCGCTTATGCGATTGTGTTTAGAATTCATGGAACAAGTACAGTAAGCTACTTTCGGCGGTACTGGATGGACAAGCTGGTACAGAAATTGTGAAGGTTGATTGGCAGAGGAGCGAGGATATATTGCTTGACGCAGCCGTTAGCAATTGCGTTTGAATTGATTTCACAATAACAACCACAACCCATCGTCCACTTTCTTCCTTCGTATCGACGTGGTCATTGGCTATCGGTTATCGCGGATCGGTCAGCGTACGTCAACGCGCAGCAAATTCGCAATTCACTAGGGGCGTCCTATAAATGTTTTAACCTGTTCACTCGTGAGATACATCTCACATCGTTACATTAACTGGTTCCGATTAATACTACTTCAGGTGAAGAAGCATGTGTTGTTTCATTCTTATATACTATTGACCACTAGATGCACGTTTTTGTATATGGTAGTAGTTGTGTGTCAGATCATTTTGAACCAGTTTATGGATTTTTGTCCAATCATCAAGCAGAACAGTATTGTTCCATTTGCAAAAAAAGAAAGCTGTGAAGAAGAAACCATTTCTACGCGTTTTTGCAAATTTGGCAGTTGAGATGATATTGTTTCCTTGCGAATAGCTTCAACCGAGGAATCATCGAACTAAAGAAAAGAAATTCGATGGATATTATAAACACCATCCCCAAAACCTTCTGTGGCATATTTCACGTTGATCTAGCACGTACAAAGCTATGAGAGTCAAAACCTGCTTTTAAAAAAATGCGCACATTTGGCGTCCACTTAACCAACTCAATTCGATGAAAATACGAAAGTGCTGGTTTTTGATGATTTTAACTTGTGGAACTAGTTGGTCAGATAGGTGGTATCGAATATCATGATAACTCAGATGGCATTCTTTTCTATTTATTTTGGTATACGAATGAAAAGGCGATTTGTTTTTGCAGCAACCAAGAAAGTTCCCTTAAACGAACGTTGGAAATGGAAAGTTATATTCATTTGCTAGTGCTAAAGTGATCGAAGTTGTTGCTTTCGTAAAAGCTTTAATTTACCTTCTCGTAAGCGAGCACTTTAAAGTGTTATTGTTGTTGTTGAGAGACCGCTTATAAATGCGGCATAAGAGATAGGAGTGTTAGCATACCTCCTAATATTAGCTCTTAAGCACCCAAACATCATGACATCGTTGTTTATTAAACGTGCAGCTCTGTTGATACTCTGATCGATGGTTTCATGCAGAACCGTCATAAATAAGTAGTGCAAGATGTTTACTCATTCATCAAAAACATCGCCGACGTTGTAAATCCACCAATCTCGATGGCAATCTCTGTTGTTCAAACATTGAAATTTGTTTGTCGTCTGATAAACCTCTTCGAATTTGAATTTATCACAATGAATAAAGCGACAAAAATTTTTGCAACTAAACGTTGATGCATTTCTGCCGCTCAAAAATTGACCGGAAAATACGCCATTATTCACTGAGTTTCTTCAGTTTAAATGAAGCACCGAACAAAATCTTCTAAACGTCGTCTTTGCGCTCATTTCATCAGCAGATATTTTCAACGTGTTTTACCTTAATATTTTTTTATGTATCACTTAAAATTAACAAAATATATAGAAAGTGCTTTTAACTGTGCCCACATAATAAATCAACTCGGCTATCAAAGTGAGTGGAAACAAATGTGAGCCATAAAAAATACTAATTTCGCATCATTCTTCCGAAACCCATTAGAAGTCACCATCAAACCATCCGCTTCTCAAACGATCAAACAGCAAAATGCAGTAATTCTTGCAAAATAATCCACGTAGCTACTTCCAGCAGTTCTCCTTTATCCCGGTTCATTTTTCTTCGCAAGAGATTTCATTTTCTCATAACAATTATGACTATTAGTTTCATTTCTAATTGCAACTAATAAACGTCATTTTTAAACTGTACCCGTGGTGGATCAGTGAACTAATTCCACATCTAGAAATAAATACAATGAGTTCATTTCGAAAATCAGCCCTTTACTGCAAACATTAGCTGTTCAAATACAAGCATTGTTTACCTATGCTAAGCTACTGTATGCAGTAGCTACAGCTGCTTCCCAACAGCTGATATATACGCTCAACCAGTTTTACAGGTTTTCGCCAAGTGGATATCTGAGCATGTTGAGTAGGCCGAAATTTAACGATGCTATCATTAACTGTCTTAAAGTCATGAATGAGGCACCAATTCCTGAAACTACTAACACCGAAGTTTTGAGTCGAATAATGGATATTTAACGATAGGGAACATTTGCTTTGCGCTTTCCCTGTGATGTACAGCTTCATCAATGTGACCTGGAATTAAAATTCTCCACATCGAAATTCACATCGAATTGATATTGGTGCGCTCGAATAACGTAGAAACTTTCGAAATTTCTTGCTCAACGACGCAGATGCTTCTCTATAATTCATTCAGCACCCAGATAACTTATTCCCAAATTGTTGACAACTGTTGAAAGTTCAGATTTCGAAGGGACTGTCACCTTGATGGTCAGACCATAATAAAGCTCCATTTGCAGATCTACAGCGAATTTCAAGTGTTTCCCAAGTATTGGAGAACACTATTGGCTGATCACGGTAATCATCACTGTGACGAGAAGTTGCTTAATTTTGAATTACAATATCGAAATAGCGTAAAAGAATGTAAGAGCTAAAAAACATCTCCGATTGTTCGACTATTTCCAAATTTTTTAGCTAAAATTTCATGTGGGGTTGTTTGAGACAACAGTTCCATTCTGCGCGGACATTATAGGCGCGGTAATGTGAGGGGATGGTTGGTCGTTTAGAAGTTAGGATCCCAGTTTTGAAAACTGATTTAAATCCTCACTCGCTCCAATGCACATTGAGTTGTCATGTACGGTTACATTTATTCTGTGTGTGCTTTAAAAGAACATGATAATTTGGCTAACGTTTATGCATCTTTCGAGCCTTCAGCCTCATCTGGTACTCCAAATAACACATCAAGTTTTTGCATTTATTACATCTTCAAGTGCAGTTTTGTAGAATCCGAACGTTGTTGCACAGGAAAGCAGAAACTGGCTATGAGTTTCTGAACAGTTCTAAGAGAAGGGAGAACAACCATTTTATGTCTTGAAACGGCGAAAGTGGGATGAATAGAACGCTTAGCGCGGTAATAAGTCGAATCACCGTGAACGAAATGTAGAGAAAATTTGCTTCTTGGCCGAGTTCCATGGATGTCCAGAATTGCTGTTTGCGTTGATTTATTGTGTTTCCGCAATCGGTGGAATTCGCAAACAACCTCAGCTCTCTTTAAAGCTATTCTCTCGCTCTTTAGAACTTCGAAAATCATTGCTTCTATCTCATGAATCACACCTCAAAAGCATTTAAGACAGTACCAAACAAGTACAGTATAGAAAAGTTGCGGCTTTGGCGCTCGGCAAATGCTATGTGGGCTGCGATTTTCATGCAGTCGATATTCTCTTGATAAGACTAATGGAAGTGAAGATTTCCTAACATATATGGAATAGAAAGGTGAATAAACCTGTTACATATGAAGTTGATAAAAAACGAAACGGTTAATATTTATGGATGTCGAGGTCGAAATGTGAAGTATTCATAATGCTTCGCGATGAGAATTTAGTTATGTAGTGCTTGTTTCCATAACAAAACGAGCACACTAACCCTTTCATATGCTAGGTTGAAAAGCGTCTCGAATGAATTTTAAATTTTCTCACTTCTGGGTGATATTTGTTGGCAGTTCCCTTCCATATTTTAGTGAAAGACTCGTCATTCTGTGGCCCATCAAGTGCGAAATGCTACTCCCCAAAAGTATCCAGAAGTATTTTCAAAGCCGCTGCAGTAATTTGAGGATTGCTAAAGAAGGTTGTGTTATGAAAGGCAATAAATGCATTCATTATCTTAATTCGAGTTGTTCGCTTGTCAAAGGCGTCTAATGATCAACCACATATGCAAACAAACGCATAAGTATAAAAATCTCGCAAGTAGAAGTGAACTGAACAATATGTGTGCGTAGATGAGCGTTTTTCAGATAACGTTCATTCACAGAAAAATACATTAATTTTTAAACGTTTTTGTTTCTCTGCGACAGTCGCTGATGATTCGCTTTCTCTTTAAAAAAAATGCATTTGTGCATATGTGAATTCCCGAATGTGGTTTTTACTAAATCGTTGCTCGAGACAGCTGGAAACGGAGTAGTGGCAGCTTATTTCTACAATTATTACTATCGCACACATGTCGAACCGATTTTGCACCATGTAAAGTCATAAGCAACAAGCGAGCGGTTAATAGCAGCGTCCTTAGCAACTGCTAACATCCGGTCACAGCTGCTGACTTCCTAGTTGAGCAAATCTATTGGATGAACTGACGCCAACAAGCACACCTGCTCACCATACGATAGCACAATCGCGTGTATGGTCAAACTCGATGCTCATGCCTATAGCACAGACAAGTTCAGAATTTGCAAAACAAACATACTGTACACACCTAATATTGTTCTCGACAACGGTGACTGCAAATTGCAACGATGTGTTTGACGGCTGCTCGCGACCACAGTTTTTATTCTCGTTCCGTAACGATTCCAGCATCTGCTTGCTAACACTGATCGTAAATAGCTGTATTAGCCGAACAGCAGAGCACGACCAACCTCATAATTCCAATTTTGTGCATTTGGTAAACCGCCAACCGTCTCAGCCGATCCACACCACATTGATCATATGCGTTATATGCAATGTTCGTACGACATAAAGTTTTTGTGCTCAGACGATTTGTCGGTTTAGTGGAGTTGAACTTGAAAGCTGTTTCGGTTCGCGACTTTTTGCATTTTTGTTATTACTGTTATTTCCATATGTCTGAATAAATCTAATTTTTTGTGGCTATAACGACGCTATACGTTTTCTCATCCGCTGACCTTTTATTTATTCAAGTTTGTTGCACAACATTTATGAATTATCGCTTTCTGATCATTTCGCATAAAATATTGTGCATTAACTATTCAAAATTTCATTACAGGAACGGCATGAAAGCTTTAATATCCATTCAGTTTTAGATACGTCAACTTGTCTTCCACTCGTGTTGTTTCAGTGACAGTGCAAAAAACTTTTGCGTACAACTTGTAAAGACGGCTAAAGTGTAGCGGCAACTCGAAGAGATATGACTTGAGGTCAAGAACCACACGTCAGCCTTCAGCGTTTTCCAACTTGAATGGATTTCCCCAAAAAATGTTACTTCTTCACTGAAAAATGAAGAAATTTTGCCACTTACGCGCACGCGTAAGCTTTCATCTTTTCAGTTCTTGTTTTATATTTACTAGATAAGCCTGATGTTCACATTCGGTAAATGAAATTACCTCGGTGGTTTTCCTCCCTCTGTTGCGTTCTGCAGATTCTTCAAGTAAAAGTTCGCAAGAAAGATGCTTGGGTGATGCTTTCCATTCAGAAAAAAAGAAACCATAGTGTATCTCTCTCCCGCAGAATCACAAAAATTAAGCGGCTCATCCAGACTGAACTCCATTCACGGTGTTCCCTATCGCGACAAGTGCATTCGAGATAGGTCGTTCAGTAAAGCCGCAACTGCTGCAGCAGTAGCGCACTGCTCACTTGTGGCAGTGTTCGTCGACAGCCTGTGTTTCCCGGTCGAATTTGTATCATTTCGTCAGCCACAGGCGAAGCACGCTGTTCTCATGTGCAAACTCACTGATAAAGCTAAATTGGCCGTTGTGTTCAATGAAATTTTTGGGGCTTTTAACGCTTAAGAAATTTTTATCTGAGAAATGCGGAACATAAAAACCACTGACGATCGCAACCGGGTGGCAGGATGCACCCTATTATTTTCTTTGGAATAGCAAGTCAGTTCTCCCTGTCCTGGAATTCCGCGAAACAAAAACTTCTTGTGAGTGGGAAGTCTGCGCGAACCATTTCACAATCCGGAGTCCAGCGAATAAATTTCAGCGTTTGTATGCACGAAGTAATAACACTCAGTTAAAACTGCTATAGTTCGGCGTTCCACACCACACATTCAGTGCACATGCAACGTATTTTACGAGCCAACTAAGGGAAGCTAAGAATGAGGGGTTTAACTGCACAGCTGGATGTCGCATAAAGCGATCAGATTGGGATTTTGGACTGAAACTTATAGAGGTGTCTCGGCTGCGGTCTTCTGCTTGGTCGTCTCTGCTGCTTGCCAGTCGCTGGCACATAGGACCTGACTTTTAGAGGCCCTGATCTTCATCCTTCATATTCCATATGCCGATAGGTGGATGATCCTTTACTAGCCGCTTCAAGGTGGTTTTAGTGCTTTGCAGTACCGAATCGCAAATGTTCTTATGCTCTTTTCAGAGTACACTAATGCTGACACCGTCAACCGTTTCTGTTTTTACCGTCCATCAGAAGGGGGCCCTTTAAAAATGATGGATGCCGATGACGACTCCAGTTGAATGTTCAAATAGATTCACCAACGTTTGGAGGTTAACTGTTCAACTAAACGAATGAAGGAGAGTTGAATTCCAACTGCTTATACCAATCATGCACATTTGCAAGTTTATTTTCTGAAAGCGCGCTCTGAAGACGGCGTATTTGATCGTGTGTACACTTGTATCTGTTTGATTCTCCAACAATCTCAGCTCGGGATCGATTGGAACTAAAGAAAACACTTGCAATTTATTGCATTCTCATCAAACGGGAGCTGCTTTAACTCATTCTCTTTGTTTCAACGGCAAATAAACCTTGCAATTACAAATACAAAGTCAGTGACTAATGCGCAGGACCTCACGTTTTAATGTGCACAACTTTGTGTGAGGAAAAGATGTTGTGTCCATTCCTCTCACTCTTCCAAAACAGTCCATTTCCCACTTTCGTGAGATTTCGCGACCGATCCGTAGTATCCATTGCTTGTTTGTGTCGACTGTTATCAGGCGACGCTGAATGAGAGATAACCAAGTCAGTTCATCTATACACATGCAACAGCTACGACGAAGACTGTGAAATATCTTTTGAACACTGACATGAACACGGACGGTATCCACCATGGGCAATGGAACGGAAGAAAGATTTCGTGGAAATTCTTACAAATGCCCGCTTTGTGAGTGATTTGCTTGGTTCGGATCATCGCTCATAAACGGCTGCTCTCCTCCCATCTTCTGGTGGAAACTGATATAAAAAAAAACTCGCTGGGTTTCTTTTAGTCGAGGTCAAGTCCAGCTTACATGCGTATAATCTTAAAGTGGTTTCCTTCGTCACTGTTCTGTTATTTGTGCGGTTGTTCACTTGCAGATGCGAATAAACGAAAGGGGGAGGGGGAAGGCAGGGGGTGGGTTTTCAAACAATCATCTAGCTTCATTACTATCAAAAGATGCAGACTGCAAAAGCCATCATACTTCGTTATATTCACTGAATCTATGGTCATCTTGAGACACAGCTTTGGAATGAATTAACAGAAGCTTTTGTACCAACCATTCACCTAAAACAGAGACAAGAACTCTAAGCCGAAGTTAAAGAATAAAATAACACCACCAGGTATTCTACCAACAATTTAAGTCCACTTACGACATCTCACTTTCTCGCATTCTAGCATACAATGGGATTTGAAGCGACCAAGTGAAGCAAATAGACATGCACAAGGAAGCGTAGCGTCGGAGCTATGAGGAAAGGTTGCTCAGATTGACAACCAGCAAAGAATCCTTGGTGATGGTGGGAGAATCAGCATTAGTAGCGTCCACTTGCAGTCGAAGTTCCTCAGTCTGACGACCGCAAATCGCTGATCGCTGGAAACTTCCTAGAGACAAAGAAATATGTCGAAGGAAACGAAGCTGATTTCTTTGCAGCATGGAGGTAGTGTTATAATGTTAGTTTCTCTTTGTGTCTACTCGAAACTAAGGAGTACAAAACGGTCTGCAACCGCCAGTATTTGAATCAGGAGTAGTGGCGCTTTTTAAAAGGGAAGAAAATCGAAAGCGTTCTGCTCAGATTCAGTAATAACGAAGTCATTATATCGTCCACTCTGTCCTCCATCCCACCCCACCTCTTCCCTTTCACTGGTTAGCTGCGCTGCCATATTGCGCCATTGGGAAACTGTGTTGATGAATGCAGATGCAGTGCCTCTACTTCCGTATATTTTGGAGATACAAACGCTGATGTAGGCACTGCCCATCTTTTCGCTTTTTTGAGCTCCTAGAGTCTTTACAGTCACCAAGTTCTTGAGCAGAAAATAGTTATTGTTTAGGTGCTTGTATGTGATTTGAAGGGAACTGATGTTTTAGTCTTCGTATGGTTGATGGGACGAAAGAAAAACTAGCTGCAGACTAGCTGTAAATGAATTCGAGAGTTCTTTTTTAGCCTGAAGAGATGGTGCTTTTGAAGCCATGTCAAGAACGAAAACTTATAAGGCATGAGATTTCGTCACGTTGACCAGTAGGACACCAAAACTAGGTAAGCAGATCATTTTTGATGCGGGAAGGAAGCTTTCATGCAGTGTGAGAGAGGACGGTTTTGCAAGCTCACTAGCTGTTGACCGATAAGTTTGCTTCCTTTAGGTTTCAGAATTGCTCCAGAAGTGAATCTATCATCGTGAATGTTAGCTAATGTGGTCTAGGTTTCCTGACAGTCAGTAAATATTCCGCAAACAACATTCCATATTTACCGCCACCACTAAAACTTGTGAGTGTATCCTCGAATCGTGTGGAGCTGATTAGTTTGCTTGGACAGCTCATTGAGTTGGAGGTTCGGAAGGCGTATGATGGTGTAAATCCTAACTTTCATTTACACAGACCTGTTTAAAAAATCAGTCTGATTAATCAGTGCATAATAATTCATAGTTCATAGTTTAAAGTTCATAATAATCGAAGAAATCGTTTCAGAACACTAGAACCATCAGGGGAAGTCATATCTACGATGTATCGAGATAGGCTTCCCTATGCCCTCTGTCGTATTCTTCTCGTTCTTTGTGGTTCCTCCTTTCTACGAATTAAAAAATATTGCGCAATTGGCCAATTCTGAATTCCATCATCTTCTTGTGCAAAAAATATAGTAATCTTCCACTGATATATGTGCCCTAATCGCACCTTTCTTTACATGTTCCCATCGTTTACGACTCCCGGACTGGACTTTTAGCCCACTGTTGAAAAGATTCTATCGAATGCATAACGCTGTGTCCATATGCAAATAACTGTTTCAGCGGAAAAGGGAATGAGGTTCACATGCAGAAGTGGAGGAATGGCTTCTCTAATTAGCAAATAAGAAGTAAAAAGAGATCAAATAAAACCCTATATCGAAATTAGTGAAGGTATGGAAATTTTTAAATTCAGTCGCTGGTCGTTTAATCATTTTTCTTCTTCATCGTATCGTCGTTAAACAAATTTAGCGGATAGGGTCATGGAAGTATGCGTTTACTTGGATGGAATTTTCTCAAATATGACTTTAAAAAAGACGGAAATATCTCAAGGCTTGCCTAATCCAATACCAGCAACTTCTCTCGATGACGCAAGCAGTTCATTAAATCAGCATAACAAAAGGATTTTTCCCAATCACCGCTCAATCTGCGATGCGAATTATTTCCTCATGCCAGATGGCTGCCGTCTACTTCGGGAATTTTCACCAAACAAAATCAGGCATAGTGGGTTTTCATTGATGAAGTTAATTAGTCTTCTTCAAAGTTATACTTCTTAAGAAATTATCTAAAACATTCCATCAGTAAATACGGATGCGAGGTACCGATATTTATGGTTCCTTCAATGTTTTAGGTAGAGGCCAAACCCACACAGATGTACGCCATAAAAAACTAGGCTTTCACTGATTTATTTATTAGAGATGACTCCTTTTTTTCATATTTTGAATGGTTCATTTGAACCCGTACATATGGGCATATGATATTTACAGAGCACTGAATTAAAGTTACAAACATCTGATAGTGGAAGAAGAGAAGTTCTAGTGTTGCAAGGGATATGTATGTTCATGTTGTCCGATCAAATGTGCTAACGGCAGATCGCCTGTGGAGGAGTGCAGGTAAGTAAAGTCGCTCATGTCGAGAATGTTTAATAAGTTTCTTAGAGCAGATAATCAGTGTCTCGAGATGTCAGATAAATATATCCAGATTGCAGGCTACAACAACTCTTTGGAGCAGTATTCAGCCGAAATTTATGTCACTCAAGCAGCGGAAAACAGCAATGAAATTGCATCGCTACCAATCAACCCAAATAGTTGCATTAAGCTATCGTCACTGTTATCTTATTTATGTAAAGGAACAAGGAATTCTTTCTGCATCGATTGCTGCGCAAACGTCCGTCAAACCTATGCGAACATTATGTATGATACAAAACAGGTTAGCTGAAGAGGAGCGTTGACGACAACCTGCTGGCTACTTCATTTCGCGCTGTTCACGTCTCATGCTTCTATTGTTTCACTCACTCTATGAATTACTTTAGCGTATCTTGTTCATCATCTTTTCTGCCTAACGATTTTCTCGCATCGTTAAAGCGTTTTCATTTCTGTTCGAATTCTCTCTTTTAAAGTGCTTTCTTTCCTCATCGTAATTTTAGATCGATGGGCTCATCAATTTTGGGAAGGAAAGATGCGACAATCACATACGTACTCATATTTTTATGCCCATACCCAACTGCTCATCTTTATTCTAAGTTGGAAGTTAAGCTTATTTCCGGATGATTTTCGTACCGAAATATTTGAATGAACTGTAATGAGGAGTATTTCTCCAGTCTACTGGTGCTAACCATACTTTCGAAGCTAATATCGAGATATGAAAATTATTCATCATGGTCGTTCCTTACTATTTATTCTTACACAATAGCTCATTTTGCTCACGCGACCGTTGCTTTGTTGGTTGTTCATCAAATAAACTTAGCATATTATCTCTGTTAAGAGTATAATGCTTTGTCAACACTCTATTAAGGTACTCGTTGTTGGTGTGAGACTTCTCATCTACTCTATTGTTGTACGAAATATATTTTCTCTGCAGAATGTTCATTTCACGTGGTGATGCATGAATGAATAGTATATGAGATGTTGGGAGTGATCTGAAGAAATTGCTTTTCTCGTCCGAAGAGCCGAAAATCTTCGCGAAGGTGACTTATTTCATGAAGCATGCAACGAAATATCTCCACTGCCTAACTGTTACATCGTTCTTCTTTTGCAATTTTTCTCCAGTTCGCTTTCGTATTGATGATGCGAAAGCAGTCCATAATTGCGATCGTTTTGCTCTTTAAATATATTGTGTCTCAGTTGGGAACCGAACCGATCACTTCATTCAACGTCTGCAAATGTCCCACAATCAGAAAGGAGAAATAAATATCGTGTACCATCTGCAGCTGAATGCACCATAAAAGGAGTTAGTAGCAGAAAGGATGCGATGTTTATCTCCTCGTAAGTTGATGCACTGAGGTTGCTTACAAATGGGTCAAATATCTCTCTCAACTATATTTGCTTAAGAATTTTCTTCTTTTTTTCTGTAGCGGCTAATTTCAAACTAGGCAGAAACGTTTTTGACTGGAATAACGTACAGACTCTCAGCACCGTCGAAACATCATGTCAGTAAAAAACGAGAACATTTTTTTCCAGAAAACATTCATGAATTCGATACTCGTGGTCAGTGATCGTTGCTCGTTACGTCCAGATTGAGAAGTGATCATCCACTCGTTCAGCTTTTGTCGCTTCGTTAACTGGAAAACGTCCTTGAAAGTGAGATAACGCTTACAGTAAGTGCTCATCGAAATAATATTGGCGTTTAACCAATATTATTCTTTATCATCATACTCACCACCGATCATCTCTGCGCTTTGGGTGGTCCGATAGTTGCAATTCAAAGCGATTGCGATTCTATGGCTCGCGTTGAAGAACGTGGATTTTTTTCCCACCAAACAATTCTTTTGTTTTCCATAATTATAGCCGATAATATTACACATCGTGCTACAGATATGCAGCAACACCGCAGCGAAGAAAACAAATATATAATACATATAACTTATATAACCTCAACTATATAATAAATATAAAAAATATAACAGGGCCACGTGAAATTCATCTTCAGTGTCCCTCCGCACCACTAACCATTCACACTACTTTCTCCTGCATTCACTTTTAACTTCGTCTGTTCTGTTCAAATTTTCTATAGCAATCGTTTGCCTTAATGTCACGCTAATTCTTTAGAGTTGGTTGAAGTGACGGCAAATTAGGAAACGTTTCTAGATGACGAAAAATATTTCTCCTCAAAAAAGCAGTAACAGTGCTTTATTAGTGAATTGAGAAAGCCTTCGTGTCTGGTTGGAGGTCGCGAAGAATGTTTACATATTCCTGGAGCTATTACAATATTTCTTTTTCCGCCTGGACGCTTTTGTGGCCACAATTGTTATAACGGTCAGCATGACGGCCTTTCATGCTCTTATGCAGCAGGGCCTCGGGTCTATTCACTTCCCTTTTCTAGTTTCGCGGGCTTCAATTTAGTCCTTCTTATGAGCAACATTGCTACAAGTACTTGTTTCACGCACTTTTAATCGGTTCTTCTAGCTCATTCTTCAGCTGGTTTTTTCGAAGCATCACATCACGCAATGACATCTGCATGAATGGTTCGGTCAATGACTGTTTCCGAAAACTAACGGCACAAGCATGCACTCTAGAGGTAACTTGGAAGTAGTACCTTTTAGCAGCTATTTATCTTCGGCGAGTTTTCTCACGCAATGGTCACTCCCAGTGACCACTTAATGATTCCATGTTTAGGCAGACAACTATACTGCAACGCAGCAAAGCAACGCTACGCCATGGCTGATTAGGTGACCGATGCAAAAATGCGATACATATTTTTATTATGAGTAAAAGCGGGTGAGCATTAAGTAATAATACAGGAATCTATTAAGTGGTCAAGAGGTGTTTCATTGCGTCACAATCACATGTTGACGTCACACTCGAACAATCGCATCCAGCATCTCACATACAAGATTACCGTCAGAGATTTGTCTAGCAGCTCCCAGGTTGACGTCACACAATAATGTCCTATATAACCATACGTATCATATAACATATCGTACATGGGTAAAGTGCGTCCCAAAGTCTACAGTGCTGATGGGCATTTAATTGGCCGGTGAAATTTCGAAAATCCGCCAATGAATTTTTTTGTCGGTAGCATGCAAAAGCTGCAACATTCTGTTATACAGTATCATGAAAAGTAAGTTTTTAGTACTACGGCAGCGATGAATTTTCGCTCGATAAATCCATCGATAAACTCGAGAGTTTAATTGTTGAGAACTTCAAACCCAGTAGTAAGTGTTGGGATAATTCATCCAGCCTCGAATAGGCAAGCTTCCGAAAACTTTTCTTTGTTTTTCGAGAATGCAGTCACTGATATGTGGGAGTCGACTGCACTGGGGCACCAGCAGGATGGCTTTTGCACAGTCCCATTTGCAGCACTGGAACCCTTCGGGAAACGGGTGAACTGAATAACGACATCTCAACACGCATGAATAGGCATATCGTCCTCGATATGTTGATCGAACATTTTAAGAGCAAATTTTGCCCAGAACAATATTTTCAATCCAATAAGTTTTCGTTCTCCAGAAACACATAATGGCTCACTTAACAACGCCCTCTGGATTGTGTCTTTGATATAGCGGATTTCTAATGAATAACTAAGCAGAGGCGAACGTGTCTCATGTGCATAAACCACTTGAACGGAAAAGACCTTGCGACTAATGTTGGTCTCGAGGGTGGTTAGAGTCTGGCATGACCCAAAAAGGGAGGAGGGTCATAATCTGTTACTTGTATATCGGCATTAGAGCGTGTCATACTTACACTTAAATACCACAAAGTGAAAAACATTGTCGAAATAAATGCGGTCGAGATATTCTTTGACTGGACGAAAAACGCGAACTGGCAACGCTTTGCGATTCGAAGAAACCTGTGAAGAAACAATTAGGTACGTGTGGGAAACCATGTATATAAATCACTTTGAAGTTCTTGAGAACAGTACGCCTTTAATTACGAGGAGTGCTCAACGAATAATTTTTAGTGGGTTTCTTACTTGCAAATATCTTCTTAGGAACATTTACGTTCGTAATTAAAGGTGTACCTATAGAGTTTACTCATTAGTAACCCTTCTAACTTTATTAACGGTCTACTAATATAAGATGAGGTAACGATCCTCATGCTCCAAGCTTGTAAAAGCGTTTAATTGTACTTTATATTTTAATATTGAATGAAAATAGCTCAGCACTGCGCATAACGGTCAATACACATATACTGTTTGAAACTTTTCTGTTTGGTCTCCACATCGACTTTGGTTATTGAGATGAAGTTCAGAAAGTAATCAAGAGTAGGTTTTTAGTCATCAGCGCAACCATTGGCGATTGCTGCCACAACTATTATCGTGTGCGTCGATGTTCATTTAAGCATAGCACTTATTGTGGGAGGTAATTTCTCTCGCGTTAGTGACGGCTGTCAATTTAGCACTGAGTGTTGAGCATCTTCGATGTTGATGCATATTTGTTTGTCGGCGCATGAAGATAGTTGTTTTACATAACAATCAATGGGACGTATTGTTTGCTCTCCACGAAGGGATGATGTAGGCTGTCAACAAGCTGAATAAGAAGCACACGGCGACTGTCACTGAAAAGAGTCGTTTAATGTGACGCGGTGAGTTTTGGAGTGAAAGGAAACTTTTATGGAAATATGTGAGTTTTTTGCCGTTTAACTGTGTGTTGGGCTTCATATATACCATCTTCTTTAAATATACGAGAGCCTCACTTTCTTGAGTTGTTTATTAGTCTTATAGTATTGAGCCTTATCCTGCTTCTTGCTCCTACAACCCTGTCCCCTTCTCAACACTTTTGTTTTAAGATTGCGAATTTCCTTGAGAGTGGATTCATAATGCATGGTGCTCTGTTTATTTTGTCATGCTTTGTCGTGATTGTTTGCGGCAAGATTGTTCCATTGAAGAATCATGTGGCGCTCCCTCCCTCATCGTTTTTCTCTCTTTTTTCCCTAAGAGCTCCTTTTTTCTCCTCTTTTGCTCCCTCTCTCCCTTGTTCCTAACCTACATTTGCTAGCTTCCCTTTGAAGCCGTAGCTTATTGGTTCTACCAATACTGAGCTCATGTTCCTTACTTTGCAATTTGCAGTCCATATTTGTACATGCAGGGATAAACTTTGAGTTCGTAGTTGCGTGGGCCATTTTCGATTGCATTTCGCTGATGCGCTATAAAAACTTCTTCGACGAAGAATTAGACGGGTGGTCCGTCGAGATTCTGGGTGAGCAATTGCTCATCTGGTGCATTTTGCTGCGCTCTTGTCCTCGTTGCTCGGATATATTTTAGGTTGTTAGTAAAAGGTTCAATATTGTTGATAATTGCTTCTTGTTCTCTCTGCAGTCGTTACCGATCGAATAGTCGCCCCCACATTATTTCTGATCTCATTTACGATCCGCTCAACTAAGTGAAACTTTGTGCTGATGATTATGTTTGTTCGACGACTTGTGCTCTTCTTCATATGCTCTTCAAATTTCCTTCACCAAAGTCTATTATGGCGATGTAACATCTATGCATATGGCTATCTCTCTGTCCACGTCTTCCATTAATGAGTTACTGAGGGTAGAATCACGATATTTAATGGGCGCAATGTAGGATAAAAAATGACCACCTGCTTCGCATTTTACGGTGATCCGTCAACCTTGGAATAAGTCGTATTTATTTAAAGGCAAAAAAAAAACTGCGTTCTAAGGTGGCTGGAACGCGAAAAAAACGGATTTTTACGGAACAATTTGTAGAGCGATCGAAACAATTGGAGAGATTTCGTTCTGTTGTGGCTTCGTTCTTTGTTGGCGACTTAAGGAGCCAGTCGGTCTTGTGAGAGGGATGCAGAAACACTTTTGGTACCAACTGCTACGTCAGGCTTATTGTATTTGTTTGTTTTTGTTTCTCCTTTGTGAGGATTATTTATACACGGCTTCACTGTCATTCAATGTGTCCCATATTGTCAGGTGGAGCTTAGCGAATTTTCGGTTATAGCCCATATGGTATGAAGCATTATTATCGTTTAAAGTTGTTGCTGTTGATAGCGTCGAAAAATAGTCATGTCTTTGCTTCGTAGTACGCGAATCGACAAAGATAAACCGACGCTTGCAACGATTTTAAGAACTTTCACTCAGTTTTGTTCCAGTGTTGGCTTTTTTATTGTTTTTACGAGGTATGTGCTCTTTCTGTTTGAAAGTGCACGCTGGCGTTTGAGAGCGGCGTTTGAAAGTGCACGCTCAAGTTCGTCTTTTATTCACTTTTTTTCTTGTTCTTCTGCTTTCGAGATTATATTCTTTGCTGTTGTAAAATATTGTTTACTTAGGTAGTGTACGAACCTGCATTTTATTAAAGGTTATATAAGAGGAGAAAGGTGGGGGGGGGGGGGGGGGGGAGGGGATAGTGTCGCAATACAAAATGGGCAATTGGAAGCTCAACATAAGGTGGCTTACGTGAGAAAAAAAGGTGTTGTTTGTGAAGAAGATGAAATGAGATCGCCTGCTTGTGTATGCTCTCTTTGAAGGCATTTTTGCAAAGTGCGCTATAGTTTGATAATTCATCGGATATTTTCGGTTCGCCTCCCCTCTTCCCTCCCATATTCTGTCATTTTCTCCAATGTGCTAAAAATACTGAAATTATGTCACCGATGATATTTGTGAATTTATGACGTGAATCGTTGCGATTTTTAAGAATCCCTTTCTTCAAGGGATATGATGCGCTTCGTGCGAGAACACATTTCCTTGAAAGCAGTCGTCAAACCCAACAAAGCATCATAGCAGTTGTCGCACTTTTTGTGCTCTAGTTCATATATTTCGATGCCTGTGTTTGATTCTTTGTTTGTTTACTTTTATTCATTTATTTGTTCGTGTTTTTTGTGTGCACTCATTGAGAGATATTAATGGAGAAGGAGTTACTGAGAATATGGCAGCAATTTGCTTATGAGACGTAGTATCTTATTTTACCGTTTTGCGTGCATTACGCCTTCTGTGGAGGGAAGTTCACTGCGCACAACTCGTTTTGTGCATCGTCGATTGGTTCTCACTTCCAGAACTAATAACGCAAGATCATATATCAGGTTAATTGAACGGTTATGAAGGAATTGATTATGCGAGTGTGTTCTATATGTAAGCTTCAGATTCAATTCCAGCCGAATGTTTAGGGCTGATCACTAGTCGTTCTATAGTTGCAAATGTTCTGTTGAAAAGTCGTTCGGAAGCCGATGAGTAGAGATACTTATTGATAAGTGCTGGCTACTTAGATCTGCTGAAATAACACATTCGTGGAAGACGATTTGTTTGAATGATGTACGCATGAGCCGAAAACATCACTTTTAAGGAGTCACATTTTTAACACGATTATTCAGTAAAAATGAAATATGAAACACTCTTGATAACTGTCTTAGCACCAATAAAATAGTCTCTGTTGATTTCTTTTTCATCAAATTTGAAGGATTTCATCACAAAAATAACAACAGCAACAATAAAAAATTGCATTTAACTGAACTCGTCTCCTATTTTATACTTCCAGGATTTAATTGCCCCCTACTGCTTAGTGATTCAAACTGACTCTGCTGTAGAGTTCCGAAAGTGCTTTTATGGATTGTGGCTTCAAATCCATTGAAAATAAAAGCTTGCTAAACATCCTCACATATTTTAGTTCTAAGATAGGGACTGTTATAATGATCCGTGGAGGAGTTAAATGATTTCAAGTATACAGGTTCGCGAGCAACGCAAAATTTCACCGAAGAAGCAGAATATCGAGAAGTTTTTATGAGTAACCGAAGGAAGAAAACTGATGTGTTTCCACGTGCCCGCATCGAATTGTTTTAGGAGACCATCAGTCAAGCGGAATATATTTTCGTTTCATTCCTCTTAGAGTTCAGCTCTCGCTTTCTGCGTCTTAATTGTTAAGTGAGGGCAACCTATTTGAATGCCTTTGTAAAATATTCGAAATAGCGGAGTGTTATCTTGAAATAAGCACGAATTGCGAATATTGTGGCGGTTTAAAAATTAATATCAACAATATGAGATATGATATGATATACTTTGCGTCAGTTAAGTTCAGTTACTGACTAAGGTGAAAGATAATTTCAACGTTGTTGGCAGTATTTCGTGATGACATTTTTCTTTTGTTTATAGGGAGAGAAGGGGGAGGTGTCTAGCAGTTTGGATACGAGTGGGTTATATTCATCTGAAGTAACACTCGCCTCTTGCGAGAGAGCACTCGAAGAATGATGCAATCGCAGAGCGAACAGGGATCACTAACAAATGGATGCAACCGACGAGTATAGCAGTGATGAATCGGAGGCGACGTTGCGGCTCTCATGCGCTGCGACGTTGCGATCGGTCACTAATCACTGCGTTGTTTTCGTTTTCGTGCTCGAGCACCCGCATCAAACAACATTCATTGTTTTTTTAATCTCTGATGTCTCTTCTTCAGACTCTATTGTGCACAGAGGTGGGAGTGAGCTATTTGCTGTTGTGCATTTACTGGAAAATAGTTTCTGCTAAAATGAAACTTCACTTCATAAGCGTAGAGTGGAACAATATGCGTAGGTCCACGTTCTTGATAGAAGGAGGTTTCAGCTCTTCACAGATGCATATTCGAAGGTTTTTCTCATATTTGCTCTTATGTTTTGTATGTATCATAAATGCGTTATCGTGGAACCAGTGCTCCATCAGCATTAACAATTTTGCCATAAAAGCTGCCGCCTCATTGAAATTTCACCTTTTAAGCTTCACTTGAAAGTGTTGTTGTTCCAATTCCACGATTTAGACTTTCAGTGCTTTGCTTACGCGTAGCACTGCGAATTGTGTGCTTTAGGTATTTGAATAAACGCATTTATAAGTCCCCTAATTCGTGGTAATCGCGTCACGTGAGCATCGAAGTAAAACCACCTCTTTCTCCTAGTATTATTTCAACAGAGCACCACACTATGTTAAGGTGGCTCATGCGAAGGCGCTGATTTTTCGTTAAAAGCGTTGGACTGTCGCCAAGAATCCGATCACGTTGATGAGCGCAACTGCTGCTTCGATAAAAAGTTTATTTTATAAACGTTTCGTCCGGTTTTTACAGCAAAAGAATTCAGCAGTGTGCTTGAAATTGCCGTTTGCCTTTCTTGCACTCCTCCATTTAACGCACACCTCGGCCTTAGTCCCCCTCCCTTCATTTTGCAGCTACACGAATTGTTGAGTGCTTCTCATCGATGCCGTCTATTTGCTTTCGAGAACTTGTAAACAAGTTGTTGTTGGCTTAGCACATGGAAGTTCAGTTTCGAACTGCTTTCAGCATTTGCTGCGAAATATTGAAATAGAGACGATTTTAAGGTGACATGATTTGTTTCTCGTCCTCTGCGTAATAGTGAAAACGATGTAATCTGAAAAGAGTTGAATGCGTTTTTCACTTGCTGAGTTATTCCGGTAAGTGGACACAAGCTGGCCAATGAATTGAAATTTGCAACGAAAGGAAGTCGATGTTAGCATCAGAATAGCCGTCAGGAAATATATGAAGACGACTTGCCGAACCGTTTATTTTGATGTCATGCAGTGAGTGATCTGTGCTCTCTCTCTCAACAAGTGCCAGTCGTGAGTCTTTTGCTTACAACTCGGCTGCAAAAAATCTCCACTCCACCGCTCGCTTCTGACGCGGTTGCGAACTTTTCAGTTATGAACTATTATCTTCTTCTCCTCTTTTCTTTTCTTTTTTTTTTTTTGAATCGCTCAGAGTGTTCACTGCCCTTGGGCTCTATAGATTTAGTGTGTTGTTCATCTAGTTGATCAGAGTGTTCTTTGGCACCAAACGAATGAGCCTTCTGGATGTTAGGGTCGCAAAACTGCTACCGCGCAAGCATTCACTTGAAGGAGGTCAGTGTTTCCACTTCGAGCTCCTTGAGTTGGATGGATCAGTGCACAAGTGTTCCTGCATAGTTAGCTTTTCGTTCATTTCAAGGCAACGGCTTCTTTTTTCCTGCAGCCAGCTTTTCTTGCATTTCAAATTGTCGTTTTTGATGTACTCTTCTGGATATATGATTTTTTTCTATCTACTGGTCGTTGTTCTAAGGCTACTTAATGACTGTTGCGGCTGTTTCATATGACTAATTGTTTGTCCAAGGTCTGGGTTAGTTTCTCCCACGTCTTGGATTTGATTGCGGGAGTCTAAGTAATACTTTTTATTATAGGCTAATTGCTGTGCTAAACAACCAGCCCGTAGCTTCTCTACTCCATGCGTTCTTCCGACGCTCATTGCATCATGATTTCCCTTTTTATCGCTCTTCAAAGGAACGTCATCTCCGATTTGGCTGTGATCTGCCGATGCACCGTCCCGTTAATGCCACTATCTTGACGCCTATTTCATTTTGTCTGCATCCATGACGATTGTTCCAACTGAGCCTTCCATCAGTTGTTGCTCTAAGTAGGGGAAGTATGACCTTGTCAATCAAACGGTCCTGTGCCATCCTTGCAGCGAATGATTTCTAAAGGAGTTTCACTTGAAAACCTGGATGTGAACTGATATTTTCGATTTTGAAATATCAGCTGGTCACTCTTTTCAGTTGCAATCGAAGTTTGGTTTTTAAAGATTCCCTTAGATTAGTGACCGATCGGTGCCCTTCAAGCATGATCGATTTTAGACGAATTTTGTTCGTGAAGCAACATCTTTCAATTCGTGAAGCGACCGAGTGGAATCTTTCTCTGTTATGATTTAGAATACTCCGATCCCAAATTGCTCTTTCATCTGATGGAATTTTCAGTTGATGTGGGCTAGAGCAGAATTCTGCTGTCGTTCACAATCATCACATCACATCTGAATTGGCGTTTTGCTGTACCTCTAGATACTGAGCGTTAGAAAACTGATACGAATAGTGGTTGTGGTAAAGTTCGCATAGCTCGTCAACTTTGTGTTTTTTCTTAACACTGTAAGGAATTGCTCTTTTTTTAAATGCAGAGTGCGAATATGATCCATTGTTTGACTGCGTCAGAGTGGCAAAACGAGGGAAGGACCATCTAAGAGGAGGCGCAGTGATTGACGTTTTTGCATTCCGTTCACGAGACCGACCGCCTATATGAACCACCGGCAAATAACGTAATGTACAGCATGATGCAATCATATTTCAGATCATCTGATAACACGTAATAACAAAAACCACAGAAAAATCGTTATCAAGTGGAAGTAGTGGACATTTTATTATGTGCAAAATGTACGCGAATGTTACTCATCTCTTTTCAACATATTTCGAGCTTTGATAGTAGAATAATTGGAAAATCACTTTTGCAGATCATCTGATAATTTTTGCGTTTCTAGTAGTTGTTGCGTTGAGAATGAACGAGGAACAAACATGCACATATGCGACAGAAATGAGATTCATACAAGGCGGAATGCGCTTTACGTTTGCAATTTGACATTCGACGTGAAAAGGAATACCCTAGGTAAAGTGGGTTAATTTTGTCGGCTTTGCCGCTGTCAGCTAAATTTTATTTTACTTTAACGCAGTTTCTATTCGTTTTGGATAGTGGATTACAAAAGAAATTCCTGCATGTGACAACAGAATCCCGTAAGATGTTTTAGTGGAATCGATTCTGCTTAACCGTGGTGTTCTGTCGGAACAGCTTCTCGGCCAGGTTTTCCCAGCCAAGTCATCCCATTCCAGGGATTCATTTTTATTGGTACGCAACACGTCATAGTTGAGTGCTTCGATACATCATACATGTGGCGTAGCTGTACAGCTGCATACTTACTTGTTTATATATGTTTGCAGTATTCAGTCGATTTGCTGTTGGGTGTTCAAGAAACCACCGCAGTCTGCTCGTCTTAACTCGGGCCTTGTGAAGTGAAGCTGTGCTTCGCCGTTGGTTCTTGTCTTGACGATTTGAACTGGAAAGAATGGAAGACGCTCTACTTCGAGTTAGCATATATAACTTGTGTTTGAAGTATATTGCGGTAATGCCTTTTCGGGTTATTGTTGTTTATAGCATGAAATTGGGCACTTAAATAAGTAAGGTGAATACACAGAGAGATACAAGCAAATCGGACAAGGTGACCATTATTGGCAATGCGGCAAGTGCCGACTAAGGGAAAAAGCGTGGCAGTAGCGGGCAAAGGCTTTATGAGGGAGCCCATTATGTAAACTGCTGAAATTGTTTGGCGTTGGCATTACTGTTGTTTAGTGGTGGTGTGGTTGTTGCCGCAATTGCTGCAACGTGAAACGCAACACTGCCGAGGCAGAAGGCAATAATGCGCGTTATTTGTGTGACACCGGCTGGCACGCACACGGCTTGCTCTCGAACACCTCGCCGTGTCTGTGCCTCCAGTACGAGAAGCATATCAAAAGCACATCGTGCTCGTCTAATTGACAAATGCTTCTTTGTCACATTCGTTTAGCGCTTTAATCGGCTCATGATACTTTTTTCATCGGAGTTGGCGCATATCCCTCTTCTGCATATCAGAGTGATGTTGCTCTGCAAAGATTTTCGAGTACCACTGCAGACAGACAACCGCTTACGTGCTAGTTGAAATTTTCAAACCCCATTATAGAGAGATCATCGATAATCATAACCACTTCAGTATAGTGGGATTTTTTCTTCATCTGTGCGATCGTCGAAGCGAACCGTTACGAAGTTTGCGTTTTTATTTAATATCTCTGTTGTCGTAAAGTAAAGGAGTATAACTGCATTATTGTACGTTTTATCATTCGTTGTAATTTCAGCAGTTGACTGTTGCCGTGTGCGAGCTGATTCGTTTTGCGAGCATTTGCGGCTCATTGTTGAGGTGCTTCGGAATTCTCCTTTTCTTAAGCCCTCGATTGTTGGAATAGGTGCATTTTGCTGCAAATTTGTCATCGAGCATTTTCAAGCAGCGATTCCTTGGTGCATTTTCAGTAATTGGATATAATTAATTTCAGACGATTTTTTCATCTCATCCTAAGAATGAATCTCACATATCTGTCATAACAGTACGTCTTGACAAGCAGTTTTTGATGAATGATGGAAGCGAGAGGAATGCGAGACGATCCTCATATGTCATTTGGAAAAGAACTATTAAGCGAAATGAAACCGATCAAATGGTACGATACTCCTCCCACCTTTCTCCCTCTGCTTGGCGGATCCTCTTCTTTCCTTTTATGCACGTCGAAATCAACGTGCATAAAAGGAAAGAAGAGGACATATGAAGCAGAACGCTTCATTTGAGAGCCAAAACAATAAACATGGGAAGTTAACAGTGCGGGACCAGTCTGCATTTCCGATCGCAAAGACTGTAACATCAGATCAAACCAATATTCGAACTTTCCTTGAATGATTGGGAATTTCAAGTTCGTTTATACCCTACATTGGAGAGCAGTTTGAATAGCACTGTTGATTATGACGATTGCTGAATAAGACGTCGGCATAAGTTGTAAGGATGCACTAAAGTTCCAGATGTTTTCAACTAGCGTTGACGAGGGAGTTCGAGCAGATAGTTCGCTTACAAACGCAATTATAAGAGATAGAATTTTAAGCTAGACGTGCATGCATTTGCCACTACTCAAGAAACGATGTGAAGCGAAGCTATGTCCAAGTTTACGATAATCAAATTGACATAATATCAGTTCTGTTTTCTTTTTCGATATTTTCGTTTGGTTTAAATCAGTTTGGTTGTTTCATTTTACCCGTACGCTTTTTTATAAGAGCGATTATCAGCCTATAGTTCGATTTTTCCGTCTTCTTCAATGAAAATCGCCTGTTGTTATATTTGTCGAATAGGAATTCATTAACGGACAAAGCAAATAGTCGAAATTGGCCATTAATTGATCGTTCGAGTGAAAGGGGTATTATTTGCTGCTATTTTATGGATTTTTGCATAATATTATCAAAAATGTTTTGCAATTTTCCAGAAAAAAACGAAATAATTTGTGGAAAAAATGCAAATCATCAAGAGAATTAATAATCGTTATGGCATCTTTGGCAGTAAAAAATCCTCCTTAACAGACGGTGAGAAAAAAGAAGTCTTATCAGACGTATATTTTTCATTGCTAAATTCGTCCTCTTCGATGTGCTTCATCTAACAAGCGTTTCGCTTTCACATATGATTTCTCTGCATCGTTACAATTTCATAAGCTCTCATATACGTGTCCTCAGTTCTTCTTTCGTTTTATTTTTAAAGCAGCATAAAGTCTAACTGAAAAATCTTATCAGCGACGATAAATTCACCACCTCTCAAAACTAATAATAATAAAATAAAAGAGAAGATGATAAACTTTATAGTTATGTCGGTGATATTTCATAAAATTTCTCCAATCATTTTTAGCCGTTACAAGGGTAGTGCTAGCAAACCGTTACAAGGGTAGTGCTAGCAAGCCGTTACAAGGGTAGCGCTAACAAGTGGAGATATTTCAAGATGTCCGTTGCAAAACAACAATTCAACCACATAAACAGTTACGTTACTTAACTAAAGAACTTGATTTTGAAGGCATACGAGTGGCACAATTAATTTATCCATCGTATAAATGCCACTCATTTTCTCTTGTCTCACTCATCCATCCAATAAACGTCGTTGCACGATCATCTATACGAGAAATGAGTATTGCAAATTGAATACGAATTAGCGTCATGGGGATTACATAAATGCACCACTTTAATCTGTCTTGTCGTGGTATTTCGGAACAATTTTCGAAATACGACATTCTGTTAATTGCCACAGATGTGATCGTGGGTCTGCCCGTTGTTCATCACAGTTGATGAGCGTATGTCGACGTCGTGAAAAATTTTCTCTTGAAGGGAAGCTGGACGACAGAGAGGTGACAAGGAAGGGGGAGTATGGCCGAACTCATGGGTATCGTCGCTACCTTAAGTGGGCAGTCCAGACAAAAATTTGGTTAGACCATGGTCTGTAAGGAAAGAGACGTAGCCTAGACAGAGAAGGGGAAGCGCAGTTAAGCTCTGCTGGAAGACATATCGGATACTCTCCCTCCCCTTCATTCGATTCAGCTCTCGCCTACTCAGAGTTGCTCGAATGATCGCATGCCGAGAGATATACATCTGTGTCATGTACAGCTGCCCCACACGAAATTTGCGTCGTGCTATGGAGGCTCACGCCGTAAAGCCCTTTTATAGTAAAATGAGGCAATGCGTTGATAAGCTTGAGTGAATCGAGCGAGTAGGTTGGGTCACATCTTGTATTACGTCGGATTTAACCGTCCTTCCTCGAAAATTCCCTGCCACGTCTAACTCCTTTCCCATGTGGTCACTGCCACCATGAATGTAGTCTGGCAGTCTGCTACGACTCTTTTTATGAATTAACCAGAACTGGTGCGGTTTTCTCGTTCTTTCCAACTTTTTATGCCTTGTAGCAAAAAAAGCGGATGACTCAAGTCATACACATCACCCGTAGTGTAAAGATAGCGGATAGAAGACAGGCACAGCTCAGCCAGTGGTCATAGCTGATAGCTAATCCGCCGCGTCTGCCAAAATACTTCAGCAAAATCTCTCAGACTTCCCACACTCCGACTGTTTTTTCTTCCATTTGCGAGGAATGTATCAACCACATCGTTAAAGCACGTTGCTTGTCAAGTTTTATCGCCTCAGTGACAAATTTCATTGTTTTTATGATGCAGTGTTCTTGTGGTGCTTATATTGCTCACGGCAAGCGTCACTTTTTGCTTGCAGAGTGCTGCTGATTTCATTAGACTCGGCAGGTAAGAGTCTCTTCTGAAAAATTCCGTGCCAGCGGTGAAATCGAAGTCGCGTGAAGTTGTTAAGAGCGAAATGAAACTGCAAGCTAAAAACACTGCCGGGGAAAGGGGAAGGGTGAGTGACGAAGCTTTCATTTCCCCAACGATCCATTATCGAATGTCCTCTCAGATCTCTTCATTTGGAAGCCAAAAAGATATTTGCACGGTTGCCCGCTACTCTCTGTGTCACGCTTATAATGGTACCAATGGCTGCGTTATGGAACACTTTACTATGCGTTAAATGTCGTCGAGGTGGTGAGAGAGAGATACCACGCTATTCCTTCCTCTCGCAATTTTCAAATCCTTTTCTATTGCAGTATCCCTCGAAATTCGACCTGTAGGTTAAATTTCATCCATTTGTCGCTTCGATCGGTGGACGCTGAGTGGCTGGAAATAGTTCCTTAGTCGGCCGGTCGGTTTTCAAAAGTGAGTGGTCAAGAAACGGCAGCGCGAACCGGTTCGACCGATCCCATCTCACAGGATGTCCCTGTATTCGTTTTGTCCATGCGCTGTAGCTAACCCACGCCTTGAAATGCCTTTGTGCCACCACTTCTTATGTGCAACATGTGCAGATCATCAAATCAACAAATGAAATATGCAGAGGGCGTCGGTCGGATAAAGATATCAGTTAAAGATAATCTGAATGGAGTTGTTTTAACAAAAAAAAGGGTAGCATGAGGCTCTTTTCTAGCAGATGCATGCTTTAACTGGGATTGCCAATCTGCTTAGATTTTATATGCCTCTTCACAGCTTCCACTTCTCAAAATTTGTAAACCGAAGTTTAACTGCGGCAACGTATGTATGTACTTGCTGGTATATATTTCTTTGGCGAAGGTGTTCGTTTATGTGACCGTCATGCATTGCACGAGTGCGGGTTAAATCCCGTCCAGTCAAGAGTGGATGAGAAGTAGTTGCTCCCGCGTGCTCTTGTTTAACCCACGTCCATGTAGTCATAGGTCAAACGCATTTCCGACTCTGATTATAACCGAATGTGGGTCTAACGCCAAATCGAGGTTGAACTGCTCTCTTCCTTAATGGACAGAGTGTCTTGTAAATTTTTCTCGTTCATTCCTCGACGATGTTCCAAATTTCCGCATTTACTCCTCTATTACAGGACCTTCGTGCCATATTGCAGCCAGTTATTAGTTCCGTGATTTCTGGCAACGATATAATCATTGATCAGTCATATTTTGTTGATAACGAGTTTCCGCTGTTTGCTTGAATTCGGCGTGTCACTCCGTTCCATGAACTCCTCTGTAGATTCTCTTATCAATTATTTTCGAGTGAGACAGTCGTCATCAAAGAGAGGGTCATAACTTCCCCCTTGCAATTTCTCCAACTTTTTCCCGTAGCAATTTCCCCTTCTTTTAGCGTGTGCCACTGTTATTTAGTGCTTCTTTGCATGTGCTCATCATCGCACGCAAGGTCGGAAGAGAACTCTCAGATCATCTATCGAATATTAGTTGAAATTCCTCGAAAGAGACTCCATTGTGTACAAGAAAAATATTTCTTGATACTTCGAGTTTCACAGCATATTCTTGTGAGTTCTGACGACACTCTGTCAGCTGTGAATGGTAGGCGATGAATTATGTAGAAAAGCCTTTTATCGCGATGACGAATTTTATGGATCATGTACCGTTCACTGCGTGTACCTGAAATGATGATCATTCCAGTTTTATAGAGACCTCCGCGGTACTTTTATACTCGGTTTTCTTTTTAGCGTCGAAGACCAACATGTTTGTTTTTGTTTGACTTTCTTTATCTCTGCGTTATTTAAGGATTCAGGATAGTGCACAGAGCGCGAAGTGAAAAGCACTCGTATCGATCACGCTGATCGGTAGAATATTTCCACCATCGAGATCTGTGGGCTCAGTGGGGGAATTTTGGTGGATGTTTTCTGAATAAGGTTGGTATTTGTTGCATTGGTACGTTTTTGGAATTTCATTGCATAGACTTTTTCGTTGTCGGTTTTAGATGACCTCTTTCATTTATCAAGTTCGTCTTCTTTTCGTAGCTTAGTTTAAGCGACAGTCTGGTGGCTGACGTTTTCTTGTTCTTCCTTCCTTATCTCTCTGCAAGAGAACAGCAAACGTTCTTTGCTCTACAGGTGTTAGGGAAAAGGCTGTTTTTTCTTCTTTTTGTAAGAAAAAGGAAGCATGGAAGGCCAAAAAATGGGAAAGAGGTGAAAGGTTTCTGCGACGCCGTCTCCGTCTGTCTTCTCCCCGTCCCTCCCTCCTTTACGTGAAGTGTGCACTGCTCATGGAGAGCGTTTACAGCGGTCTTGCATATAAAACCAAAGAAGTCATATTCCACGTTTTAATGCAAGTTGATCAAAAGAAGAAATGTTTGCCGGTCTGTCTCATCAAGTTGGGCGTAGGTGGTTGATTACTCGTTCGCGTGACCTAGTCCCACCTTTATCATGTACAGTCGATGATAGTTGTATTTAAGGGACGCGTTTACAAGAGCGTACACTGGATCCATTATGCTGGGCTAGTAGTTACTTTTGCCCGTACAATAAATAGGCGTCACAAGAACAGAGCATCACGCTGGCTCAACTTAGGTCGCCTGATTGACTTTGCAAATTAGGAATCGCGTTCTAGCATTATTTCTTGACAGTGCATCTAAATGGCGTTGGATTTTTGACAGTTATCCGTAGTCACTTTCAGTGATGACTTCTCATGACGACGATGCGAGCTTTGAAGTACTGCTTCCCGACATATGGCAACCACTGGACCAGTCAGTTTTCTTCAATATTTTGTGTTGGATGAGCTTCCTCGAATGGAGTTGAAATATCCTGGAATAGTGCATATACTCTTTCTAAGAGAGTTGATAACGGTTCTGCTGAATGAATGAAATTCGTTGAGATAACCTTGATTGACGTTCCTTTTCAGGGGATCTATGTTGACGGGTGTTCGAAATGGATTCCGCAGAACTGATGTGTAGTTGACATTAAGAAACTCTTCTACCTGTTCATTTTATAGCGGACGGCTGCAGTATCTATAAGAGAGATTTTCTGCTATCATATTTCTCATTTCCAGCATGTTTGCCCATTTTCTTTTGAGGTACGCTCATTTATGGCCAATATTTGGAAGTGGTATTTACTCTTTCCAGGGAAACAAATTAATGCTCTTTGTTGAATTATGCAAAAAGAAAAACAGTATATATCGACTTTCAACTGCAGTTTTATGTAGTGAGGTGTGCATATGAAATGAGCTTTTATATATTTTTATGAGCAAGAAGTTTTCAGTTTTCTAAGCTTGCATCCGAAATATCGACGTGTTTTCAACCAGGCCATCGATCAGCTGTTTTATGGCCGTGGTCCAATGGCCGCTCATGAGAGACATTACGTTGCACTCATGGTTTGTATCTGTCTTCTCGTTCGCCTGAAACAATCTTATTATTAAGACTCATAGGTCAGTTTTCCTACCGCAGCACATCATTCCGCCAGCTTTCGATCCTCGTTCTTTTAACTGGTTAGGGAAATTCGCAGACACTCGAAAAACTTTACGATATGCTGGGACATGTAATAGAAAGTTGTAAGTCGCATAAATAGAGAGACGTTGCTGTGTATGCAGATATTGCGTTGATATTGATGTTGACGTGTTAGCGAGAAAGTGATAAAGAGCTTGTATTTGAAGTCGAACGTTGTAAAGTGAGATTAAGGAAGCCAAGCATTTGATGTTTCGTGGCGCATTTTTCTGCCTTTTTTTTGCTCGCAAAACTGCGCTTATACGATTTGTAAACAACGCTTATCTGGTTCCCATCTCTTCAGCCTTTTTTTGGGGTGTGGGGGAGGGAAGAGAGATCTGAAGTGCACTGTTTTCCGTGGAATTTTTCTGGTGAAGGGGTTTCAAATTTGGTTCTGACAAAACAAAAAGGAAACATTGTCTGGGCGAAGGCTTTTATCAGATTTTATGGGAATGATGTTATTTGCAAATCTCAAAGGCTGGAAACTGTATTTTGGCGTTCCCAGCTCTGCTTTTAAGTCACTCTGAAGCTGTAGAATGTTTTCTCCCTCCGATTTTTCAGTTGCGCACGGGTTTATTTGTATTCTTTGTTTTACCACAAGGTGAACTCGCTTTGATTAAAGCCGCACCATTCTTTTATCCACGGAAGTAGTGGCTGATGTAAGACGTCGTTATCATGCAGTTTATAATCCAGTTTCTTGATGGTTTGATAACTGTGAGAAGTATAAAGTGTTTGAAATATTTTAGGCGGCAAGTCGTCATCGATGTCATTACTTGATGAATCTTCATAGGCGTGAATTCGAACGTCTTGGTGGTAACAGGGAATGGTTAGAAGGCCTAGCTCATGTACCTTTAAAAATCAGCAACATGGATGCTCTCAACGGCGTACTCGCTCATCAGCCGTGGACGATCACCACCGATCATCTTTTGGTCAGTTGAATGCACTTTAATGTTCCTTATTCATTGTGCTATGAGATTATGTCGATACATGGGCCATGTATCCGCATCCACTGGTAGTCGATGTGTTTTTAGCACCACTGATAGTTAAATTTGTTCTGGTGTGGTGCCTAAAAAGGAATTCTGTGGAATTAAGAGTCTATATGCATTCTTTTGCCCTTTGCTATTCATGCTCACGTGCTCTTTTAGTGTTTTCCCTACGAGGCCGCAAATACTTCAACGAATTTGATGATAAACTGACATATGCATAAAATAATATTTTCGTGAATTATCACATGCACAGTAGATGGAATTAAATACTTTCTATGGTTCATTTAAATGAGAGAGGAATGCAGTATGTATGGATTGGTCATAAGGTTAATGTTGAAGGCGCTGACGAAATGCAGCTCACCAGCGAATTGGTCGCTATCCGAGTTGGTGCAGGCAACAATTGTGCTCGCGCAGACACATGTTCTTTGTTCGTTTATCCTGGGCAACGGAGGCATCGAACCGAACACTACTGCCGAGTAAGCTTATATACCACACACTTAGAACGTTAGCTAGACTACTGTTTGTCAGATCACCTACTGGAAAATATTTCTGGAGCGCGTAGCAGAGAGATGATTTTTGGTCTGAAAGAAGAGATTAGAATAACACTGTTTATAGCGAATGGGAAGAGTCTTTTGCCTCATTCATTCCACCTCTCCTTCGCTTTCTCTTTCTTCTTTTGTTCTTTCTCTCTGTGAGATTCCCTTGCGTAAAACCCCCAAGATCTCCGCAGGAGTTGGTAAATTACAGTGATTATTTGAAATAAAGATGAAAACGAGTAAAACTCAAAGCAGAACGCAACCAGAGCGGAGCAGAGGCATTTCGTAGAAGAGGACATCGGGTGGCGTGACCGACATACCTGAAAATGTTGTAGCGCATAATTTCGGTGGATTGCAAAAAGGGAGCAAAGCGAAATCACGTATGGGAATGTGACAGACTTCAACCGTTTCGAAATGCACGCTGGTCGCTGTGTTTCAGTCGTTTTATTTTTGCGCAGTTTATGCAATAATGTGAGGTCATTGCAGTTTGATGTCGCTTCTTCGCCATTAAATAAATTTCGATTACATCATCAGGTTGTGTAGTGAACATTTTGCAGTACAAGGTAAACGCGATCAGTGATATGGTGATGTGCACTTTCAGTCTACACCTTAAATGACAGAATAGCAAATGATGCCAAAATAGCTATGCCCTTCGAAACTTCCGGTGAATGGGGATCTCTCTGAAGTGCAACCTGAATGTAGACACTCGGATTCTGAGCTTAATTCTTGATTATCCATATCCTCACGATCTCATTAAAGAATAGAATTAAGTGGAATAACTTTTCTTACTTCTAATTTTACAGGTATAACTTGTTATTATGTCAGTGGATGTGTTTGCACTATTAAGTTTTTCTGCAGTTTGAAGTACATTCAGTTCCTTGCCACTTCTGGTGATTTGAAAGGGTTTATCATGGAAGAAAAAAATTCGAATGTTTGCGATACGTGCCATAAGAGAGCGACTTTGTTTTATCTACAATGCAGTAATTTTTGTGATGGTGTTTCTCCCTTTAAAAGACTTCATCGACAAAGTTAAACGTGTCACGTGAACTGAACGCGCTTTCTTGCTTTAGTATACTGGAATAATTCGGCTAAAATTGTGATACTCACTGCGAGCGCTAATGCAAGTATTGATGCGTGCATTGGTTCTCTTGCGTGCATGGATCGTTCGATGCATATCACGTGAATAGGAGCTCTTCTTACCAGACGGCCCGTTTCTTTGTTGTTTTTTCGCCAACCGATGCGTAGAGTTGTGGCGTGATTTGCAAAAGGGCGTCGATAAATGATCTCTTATATCGGCGTTTGCTGCGTTTTCTGGCATATTTGTTGGTTTTTTCTCTGGCTACTACGGTTAGATGATATATACTTAGATTTCATTTTCCCATAATCCGTTTTCATTTCTATTCTAAGCATCAAAAATGAGTGCAGTCGGTACCCAAATCTTCTTCTTAAGCTTTCTTTCTGCTCAAATTGCTGCCTAATTATAGCGCGTTCGAACTATATGCTATCCACTCTGATAAGTGATTCAGTGATATTGGATCGGAATTAGTAATGGCTGCGAGCGGTGTTGTGTTGTGCTCAGACGATTCAACAAAAGTTGTTTACTAATTTTAACATTCAAACAAACGTCAAAAGTCTGCTATGCCAATTGCGCCAAAGTAATTGGTTTATTCGGGTGTTGAAGATGTTTGCGAATATTTGAATGGTGAATGAAAGCCTGATGAGTTTTGTGAAAGAACGAGCTGAGTAAGCATATTATTGTCAAAATGATTGATATTTAGCCTCTAAGATGCTGAAACAGTTGAATGCAAAGGGAAGGGCGAGATTTTTGAGGACTTTTTTTAATGGTTCTTTTCTACCATTTTTAAGGGGGGAGAGAGAAGAAACGTATAAATAAACGAGTAATATAGCTCTCTCAAATTTCTAGACGTAAAACCAAACACGAATAAACACTCTTTGACCTTCTCACGGATCACTTGGTGAAGTCTCTCGCAGGCGCTAATTTAGAACCTCTGCAGGCAGCACCTAGAAACCGTCTTTACAGAAATCTTCTTCGCTTATTTTCGCCCATTTCTTTTCCACAGTGGGCAGTTAAATCGTGTTAGCGATCTCGTTTTCAAATAGATTTGCCCTTCGATTATGAAAACCGCCCTATAATTTCGGCGTTTTTGGAGAGAGAGCGGGAGTTGAGACATCTGGCTTCTGCGCTAACTTTTTAAGGACATATGATTGAGGGTTTTAGAGTACGCTAAAAAGGAATTATTGAAAGAATAGAAAAAACTTTGCACGAATAGGTTTGCGATTGCGAATGAAAGTGTAATGGTTGGTCTCGATTTGCAGTGAATCATTAGCAGCAAGTCGTCTTCAAAATGGCAAAGAGAATGGCCAAGAGGGCGAAGTAGAGTTATTATTGAAACGAATGAACGAACTCAAGGGGATCAAGACGTGCGAAAATGATCACCAACTGAGTGAACCCCAGCGACAGAGACATTTCCTTGATGTACACGCTGCTGATCCGATCACAGATGCAGATAGAGCTGGTGAGCTATTCTCTCTTACTTGGCAGCGATATTTCTGCAGATCTCCTAACGGATTCTTCAGTAACCTTTCTTTCCTCGTACATCTTCATGTGAATGTATTTATTCGGTTTTGTATGTCTTAAAAACATGATATTCCTTCCATTTCTTTCGTGGTTAGCTGTTCCACAGTAGGTACTAGAATGACGAGGAAATTGGTGAAGATTTCGATGGTTGAACAGCGCCGTTGAAATAGTTGAGGAGGGAGCTTGCAACCAAATACTCAATGCGCCATTTTTCACTTTAGCTTTAATTGTTTTCCTTTCTCTGTAGCTGTTTAACTGCTTGTATAATCTGTAATCTTGCCGTCTTTATTGCTACTGATTAAAAAGCTCGATTGCCATTCCAGATGTGGTGAGTGTTCTAACAGGTAGAGTTGCGGAAAATTCAAACGACAGAACTGCGTCTCTCTATGCCAGAGACTTACGCTTCAGTTACGTCGATTTCGCATTATGCGCCCGTAACGGTACTGCGAGGACACATAAGATTCACGTAAGTCTTTAAAGTATATTTTTTATCGATCTTTTACAGCGCTTTCATTACTCGTCTCTTATTCATTCATTGAATGATTTGATAGATTGTGCGAATCGATGTGAATTTGTGAATTAATCAAATCCGTCGTGGACAAATTCGTCGAGTTTTTTGTTGAAAAATGTTTCAACGGTAAGAAATCAGCCTATACTGATACGAAAATTTACCCGAGCATGGATCTCTTGTTCATTTGCTGATCGAAAAGTGTGCCTACGGGATTGAGTTCATTCGTTGTCTGAAGTCGCTAATTTCTCTTTTAGATCGATTTGCTTTCGAAATTCGAAGCCTCTAACTTCTTTGCGAATTCACCTCTTGTGAGCCTATAAAGGGTTATTGTGCCTTCATATGCTGTTGTGAATAAGATAAGCTCTGCCTTAAATTCCATAATTGAGAAAAAAGAATGGGTTGTGAGATGTTAAATGAAAATTTATTAGTGCATTTTTAATATTTCAATCAGAGTTGTGTTCACCATTAAGCACGGTGTTGTTGGTATTTCAGAAATTTGCAAGAAAAGGCATTCATGAGGTCTTTTTGAAAAATTGAAGATGTTCCTAGGAATTCAGAAAATTTAGTGCTCAGTTCTTGGAGAGATATGAGCACTAATTAGTTCTTCGAAGCCTTATAACCGTTTGCTGAGTTTACCTACTAGCACTATTTTACAGGATTTGTCCTGGGAGGATCAAGGATATAGCTGCGTGGACGAACTTTACAACGAGATGGCTGATATTCTCGATAAAAAATTCACACTTACTCAAAATCTCACTTATTTCACGTTAGTCTTTCCTTTTTGTTGTTTTCTCTCATTTTGAATCACTACGAATGGGATGCGAATCGCGGTTTCTGTGGCGATTTGCAATTACATTTGTGGAATCATTGAATCCTCTGAATGATGGAAATGTTTAAAGGTTGATACCTCTGTAATGACTTCGGCAGTCAGCGGTCAGTGTTAAAATCAAGCGTTATTGTGTGAGTTTTTCGTTTTGAACTTTATTTGTGTGCCGCCTCAATCAGTTTTTCAAAGGCTCATTCTTTTTTTTGTATGGGATCTCAGCTATTAAAAACAATTATTTAAGTGGATTAGTTTGCTAAGAAAGTTGCTCATTTTATTCCTACAGCACTTCTATATTTTATGTCGTGTGATCCGGTGCTTCTTAGTTGCAGTGATAAAGGAAAAGATTGAAGATTCATGAGGTTTGAAAATAAGTTAAGTATTTGTCTGTTTTTAAAGGAGGAAATTTTTGTTTAATGAGTAATTATTTTAGCCGCTTTGCTTTTCTTAGGAGAGTGAAGTGATCGATGTAAAATTCCCATCCTTCTAGGAAAGAATATTGTTAAAATTACACTGTTGTCCTATTTAGGCGATCTAAAAAATATAAAGGATTATTCTAAAAACACAAATAGTTTTTTTGCATTACTTAATTATTTTGGCGTCATATACAGACACAGCGTTTTGGGTGGCGGATGCTATATATTCATAGATAGAATCCAAGGTTGTCATCTAGAGGCCTTTATGGTTAATTAAAGTAGATGTTTTTTTCTTGCAGTATGGGCGAGTACAGTGATGTAGATACTACCAAATATCGTATAGCTGTGTGGATGTACATTCAATCTTTATACGGTAAGCGAACTGTTTTCATCAATTTCTGCATCTCATTCTCTTTGCAACATTTGAACGTAAGTATTTATATGGAACAACGGTCGAAAGTTCATCGCCGACATGAGTTGCGGGTAGCTAAGAACATGGCGAACGGCGGCATTGTGATGCTTAGTAAGAGTTATTGGCCGTACCTTTTTTTCGAAAATATGGCCCACGGATAGTATCTGTTCTTAATTGCTGTTTCTGACCGCTTGTCATCAGAAGATAGCGACGCCTGCAGATCAGAAATGTTTCCTTGACAGCTGCAAATTACGCCAAGAGAAAGAAATTTGATAGAAAGTTAATTTTCATGGTTGCAAATAGAAAAAAGACTGACATTCGCCATTGAGGTACCATATTCATATCGTTAATTGTTACGAGATACCGAGATTTGAATCCGGTTGTCTTTCACATTACGATGGACGGAAGTGTATGAGAGCAGATGTTTAGGTGACGATTTAGATATTAGCCATGTGAAAGGCATTGAAGGCACCTAGAACCTTCAAGGAACAAAAAGAAGAAAAATGTTCTGAGATAGGGACGTGGAAATGTATCACTAAAGACAGAGCAACGATAGGATCCGTATAATGCATCTTATCAGAGGCAGTTGAGTCTTTATAAAAAAAAGAAAGGAAGAAAGCGCAAAATGGAGATTGCAGTGAATGTATATACGCTCACATATGTGGTGAAGTGAATATGATCAAAAGTCGTTCCGAATCGAATAGGAAAGTGCGAAGAGAATTAGCATTGAAAAAGCGAACGCCAATTGCATTTATAATGTAATTATGAAGTGCATTTGATGGGTGCAATGTATAATGCGCAAAAAAAGTGGAGTGCTTTATGAATGCGAACTCGTTTTTATTTTACTCGAGACAGAAAGAAAGAAGTTTTCAATTTGTTGAGTTTTTCTCAGAAACATATCTTCCTCCCGATGGAAATTTAAGTGATATTTTTGTTCCCTCTTTTGCCAGTAGAAGTTTTTGTTGTTCTCTTTGGAAAAAGTGTGAAGTTTTTTTCCACATCATTTCGAGTCTAATTAGTGAATGAGGTGTTGGTGTTATTTAAATGATGTGTTCTCGTTAGAAGCATTTTCAACGCTAAATGACTGTTGCCACAGGTATTCGCCATGACGATTACAATTATGGAGAGGTGAATATGATGTTGAGTCGAGAGATGAAGACATTTATTAAGACGATATGCTGCTTCCCTGATAAGACGACCGCATCCCTTCGACAATCGGTGATGGTCGACTTCCAACCCTCGGAAAAGGTTTTTTTGCTATGTTCCGATCTGTGCTCCGCTTTCTTTTGCTGATAAGCCGATGGTAAATTTTTCCACCTGAAATATCTCTCTAAAGTCACATATCAATAAGCAGTAATCGTCTGCCGAAATAGATCTTCAAATTGTTGTTGTGTGTAAAAGTGACGAGCATTTGTTTCAGGTGCACGTTCTATTAATGATCATGGAAGCGCGTCTTCAAGCTGAACTTATTTACCTGTTTCGCGCACTTTTGCGGCTGTTCACTTTATCATCACCATGCTGATCGTTACCTCCTTACTCGATATGCTTTGCCTTTTCTTATTGGTAGATGTTCGCTAGTCACAGTACGTACAAATCAGGGTCAGAGAATAGGTATGACTTTGGGTGTATGTGCCGATTGATTGGTTAACGGTTAGAAGATGGTCGTAAAAAATTATGGACATTTATTGTGCCGCAATCTTGAAAGCATCCTTTGTTTAGTTTTGTTGCAGTCTTCACAAGTTGTTAACACGTTATTGAGAATAGGGCCAGCTGTGCTTTGAGTGGAGAGGCTCTAGAAGCGAGAAATGCACATTCAACGTGTTTTATGCAAGTCGAAGTAAAATGTGAAGTAAAGAGTTGTTGAGATGTGATTATTTTCTGTTTTCGCAGCTCTGCGGCGCTATTTGCTTATGTTCCGTTCAGTGGAGGGTGCTAATCGAATGTGGCACTTCTAAGAATGCGAAAGGAACTTAATGTTTATTTGCTCATTTCTCATTTCTTTTAAGTTCGCACTTTGCTGGGTTCGTTTAGTGTTGTGCATAATTCGCCTCATTGTTGCACGCTTCTATGTGTTATTTGTTGCATTTGCTTTGCCATCATTGTTAACCAATGCAAAGCGTTCTTGTCGAATGTTGTTCATTTCAGTTACTTCGCCGTTTTTGTCTCGCTTGCTGTATTTCCTTGCCTAAAGTAGAACAGTGTTGCACCGCTGTGTAGTTATTTTTCTTCGGCTTTGTATCTGAATTTCTCTATTATTGTTGTTTTTTTGCTCTGCTCATTAAGCTTCAAAGGTGCTTTTTCTTTCCATGCAGAGAACGGTATACGAATGTATTTGATAGCGTTTTGGCCGGAAATGATTTTGGCGCCGACGAGTCTCGAAATGTCGGCTTGCATCTTTATTGGCGAACTCGTTTATGCGGATATAGCTTTCACTTGTTATCGCAGATTAAATTCTTCATTTATAAGCGAGAATTTAAATGCTAGAAATATAGACAACGTTAATAAACAGCACAAATGAGTTCGACGATAATCTGCTTGATAAGGTTGGAAACGGAGATAATTCGTTCGGATTAAACAGATTAGGTGATCAGATGTTGCCAGAGAATTTGTTCAACTCTTTGTAACCAAAAAAGAGACTATATATTCGTAGCAAGTCGACTTCCGGATCTGTAGATATTATATTTTCTTATATTTGTTCACATTTATTTCGATACTGTGCTTAATTGTATAAAGCGCCTTAACAACTTCGTTGGAGTATTTGTAGTCTTCGTTCAGAACGACACTGAGCTCGTAACGTCTACCTAGATTCCCGTTCATTTCAGGTGTTTTTTTCCTTTAAAATAACTTAGTGCTTTGCACGAGTCATTAATTACGAAATTATATGGCATCTTTTTATGCTGTTAATAATGCAGGAGAACTGCATTTGCACATTCATCGATGATCATCTATTCTTTAGATATGTGTCTCTTGTTTGCTATATATGTTATATATTATTGGCTAGTGATATTTTGTCTTCGTCTGAACCGTAAAGGATGACGAACCGCATATGGTTCTGTTTGCTGTACAACCGCTTCATTCCAGGTTTTTTGATGTCTTTTATTGATAAAATGAATAAAACTTCCTAACACTTGTTGCTAAGCATCAAGAAGTGCAACGTTCTTGGTAGTAGGGGATGAGTATATTTCGATTCACTTCTATAGTGATTTCATCGAATGTACTGCGTTCCTGGTTCGCGTTCTAACAGTAGCAGCAAACTTGAGAACAGTTATAAAATCGCGTTCTGAGAACATACTTTTATTGACTCCGATAATAGGACTACCGCGAGAGTGAAGCAGTGATTCAGAAGACGTTGTTCGAACCATGAAGTCGTATATACATCTGACTGGACGGTTTGTGTTGCCAGAGGCAACTATCTCAGGCCACTGAACTGTGGTTAGGTGATGGAGACTGCCTTGAACGGCTCCAATGACACACTAGGGACTACGATTGGCTGTTAACAAAATAGGAAAATAGCACAAAGGCAGGATGGGACATAACTGTGCGTGCATCGATAGTGAACGACATGAACGTAATGGATTAGAAATCTTGCTAACTGCTGCAGCTCATCGTGCAGAGGTTATCTTCTATCTTGAAGGGGTTCTAAGAAGGGTTTTTCGATAAAAACTTCGCAAAATATGAACGGTCAACTCGAACAGATGCCAGGTAATTTCCCTTCGCAGCCATTTCGAAGATGGTAATTGAGACAAGACCAGTCATGAACCAACAAATTCCAAATTAATACGTTCACTTATTTCAGTTATCACGAACAGCAGTATCAAAAGCACGGTCTTAGGCAAAGCTGTCACTACAAGGGGATGCCAACTGCAAATCCAATGCAAGAAAACCAAGGCTGCGAGATCAGTTTGTTGAAATAAGCACCCATTCAACAGGTAAATGAAATTGCCCATGCTTTTGTAAATTTGTTTTGCAGACGCACATGAGAGCGATGTCACTCACGAGTTGCATGCATGTGCCTACCTGTTCGGTGATTTCAGCTATGGAATCACTGAAGCCAAAGTTGAAAAATCGACGGATTTAATGACCGTGTAGTAGGCAAGGAACAAGAAGCTGGCAAGAAACAGGTAGCTTTACTGTTGTTATTGCTCACCTATTCCTATTAGTGAAGGCGACATCTTGAAGATTTTATTCCGTGGTACATAAATAAAGCTTTCGATTGAAGGTAGTTTTATTCGATATTTTAATGAAAACAATGAAAGTGCATGCATGTCACATGAGCTCATTCACGATGTTCGCGAACCTGCACACTTTCGACGATCTCATTAATGCGTTAACAACTGATGCATTTGCGCATTAACTTTTTCCGCAAATGTATGAGATTATCGATGGCGTTTATATATTGGACTCATCATTTTCAGGACTGTTTTTTGAACGATAACGATCCTGCTAGGAATAGCTTGTAACTGAGTAGATCTAATTTGGCATCACTTCTTCTGACAGTATTACCACTACTGCAGTTGTGTTTCAGCTGTTTTAATAGTCATTTGCCTCCGACCTTGTTTTTGTTCTCATTACTGTTTTAATTCGTTTCAGTAGGCCGAACACATTTTAACATTTATTTCTTCAATTTCACCTTCCCTTCACCTTGTAAGATCCATCGTTATGCGTCCCATTTTATATATATGCACAGTCACTGTCGTCGAAAGTACTTCCCACTCTTTTTTTGGAGTCCGCTGTGAAGTTGAAATCAAATTCTCCACCAATTTTGAGGCGTTTCATTTCAATAACCTATTCCGACCTTAGAAACTTCTTAGGAATTTCCTAAAATTTCACTTCATCCTTCAACCGTTCTATACACTTGCGAAGATTCATTTCATTGAAATTTTGTCAAATATTCGATTATTAGATTTTCATATACCCTAGTTCTATGATATGTGACCATTTCATATATCTGCCAAATATAGCAATCTTATCGAAATTTCTGGAAATAGAATTCTGTACCTCTCCTGACAGGTGATAGCCGAATGAACGAAAACGTTAGCACTACTTCATGTGCGGAAATTACATGCAGATCGATCAGATGAGAGTTTGGTTGCGTATGTGGACTGACGGTCTTGAATACTTTAGTAGTTATTATTACAGTTCTTCGTCATAGACCTCAACTTTTGTGACTGTGGTAGTACGAAAGACACCATGTCAGAGCGAGTACACCTTCAATACGGATAATTTCTAAAGTAATAACGCTGGTACCGCGCTCTGCTCGTAAAGATATCAGTGGCTGATATCGAGGGATTCTATAAACCGAACTGTCCCCAGACAGTTCGTCGACTCTTTCATTGAGGTCCCGCCTCAAAAAAATTACTCTCATGTCAGAGTTCTCCGACATTTTCTTATTCGACCTTTATCGGAATCTTGAACATAAGTCGTTTCCCTGACATATATAAACAGGTTGTGCTGATAACAGAAACCGACCCGAAATGTTTAGGGTGGAGGAAAACGAGTCTAAAATTTTCTTCTTGCACCAAGTCGGAATAAAGTGCTTAAAAAAGATGAAGAAGCGACACAATTCCCATCTGTTTTGGCGATACTAAAGAGAACGCTGACAGCGGACCGCTTGCTCATTACATCGTTTTCGGAAAGCTTAAAAATAATTAGAAAGTAATGGAGAGCTTGACATTTTGCTCATTTGCAAGCACAAATGAATTGAAAGCAGGTGCAGTGCCTCAGATTGTAACACGAATTCTCCCTTTGGCCATTGCAGTTAAAAAGCGAAATGCACGTATACAGTCAGAGTGGAAACTACTAAAATTTCCTCATATTTTATTGCTGAACTCTCAAAGCTCACACGAGATCTCGTCGAAATAATTTCAAACAAAGAAGTCAACTCCGTAAGTGGGATCTTCTATTCCAGTATTATGAGGATACTTGGTGGATTTTAGGATACGAATGAAAATGATGGAGTAGTTTAATGATGCGGATTTATTTAGACCGGCATAACGTAGAACTGATATAGAAACTAAGAAATATGGGAAATTTGGTGATAAAGATGAAAATGGAAAATAGAAAAAAATGAAAAAAACTCGAAAGCTGATAAAAAAAAGATGTTAAAATGTGTGTGTGGGAACAACTTTATGAGAACAATGCACAAGCAAACATTTATATTAAGCCAAGCGATGAACTATAATGAACACGTTTTTCCCAGTTCATAAGGAATGGTATCACGCTCCACGTTATGGTCATAACTGGAAAGAGCAACGAAAAGCTGCCAAGGTTGGAGTTCGACAAGCTCAACATCAAAATTTTTTGCTCAACGCTCATCAACAGAGAGCCGATAAAGTGTGAGGCTTTTGTGGAGTTAAAAATAAAAGCCGAAGTTGGGGAAACATCAGACTGTCCTCGAACTATATTCTTCTCACGGTTGGATCATTTCAGCAGAGAAAACAAAGAAATCTCGGGGAATCAGAACTGCAAAAGAGTGGTCACAACGTATAAAAAAAGTATATTTCGTAGTTGTCTTGTGTCTCCAAATTCCCTCAATGTTACATTTAGGCACTGCTTTAACTGCAATTAAGCCAAAAGGTACGTGTTTTTAGCATGTTGATCGCAAAGGAATTCATTCACTACATAAAGCTTCAACTAATACTATTAGCAAAATCAGTTTCGTAAAGTTTTAGACCATTAAGAAGCTATCTGGCGACGTGGCAAAACGATAATCCTTCTATCTTCCCCACCTCAGAAAAAAACCTCATTGCTGGAAAAAACGACACGTACGCAGATATTGCATAACTGTTTTATGCAACAAATCTTGCCGAAACAAGGTGCGGTTGAAAAAGGTTAAAGGCTGTGTTATTAAGCCGGTAAATACATTCTTCGAGTTGTAGCAGCGAAAACGATAATTAACTAGTAAGGAAAGCGTTGGCAGCTTGCAAAAACTGTCGTCTCCGATAACTGCAAAAGGTGCTGTCCAATGAGAGGCAATAAACGTCGACAGTTCTTCGCCGAAACGCTCACCTAGTGGATGCGTTTCTTTAAATATGTGGAACGTTGCCTCAAAACCCTCTATGATCTGAAACTGATGCCCCAATTATCATTAGAGAGAAGTTTAAATGGATCACTGAGACTGTTCCGTTATATGAAACGCTTTCACGTTGATAGATTACATCTACAAAGATAACAAGAGAATGGAATATTCCAAAGGAAGTGCTAAATAATTGCAACAAAACAATTCAGCATTTGAAGCCTGAAAAAAAACAACAAGAAACTATCAAATAGGCATATATGTATGCAGTGGCAAGAATCGAGTTCCATAGAAGAGTTCTTTTCAAGAAGAGATCTTTCATTGCGGCGGCAATCCATTTTCAAAAAATCTTACCCACAAGTTCATTTGCGAATCGATTCAAGCGGAAACTGAACTGCTTAACAAAATCATCGAATGTTGACCAACATTGCACCTCAATCAATGAGCATATTCCTCATAACCCATACGGTAATCTATTTTCGATGCAATGAATTTACTCCATTTACAATATGGTAATTTGGGCGTTGATCAATAGAAAGAAATCTGAAATTTAGGCGATTCATTAAGATTCGATCATTTTTGATGCATTCACATAGCGCTATTTGCTTAATGCTTCGAAGTAGCACTTTCATTTTTATACTCTCAGATAATGAAAATATATCACACTTATACTTGAAACTGTAAACGATGCCACTAGTTTAGTGCATTTTTAGCTTTGCTATCATCCACTGAGGGCAATAATATTGCAATATCAGATTTTCCAACGTTTCAATTAAATCTACGTTTTGCGTTTTTGTTTGCATGGAATGCGTAAATTCCCCGTAGATCCACTGAATTGTTTCCTGAGGCTGAACAACAAAGCGATCGACGTCTTTTACTGCTTTGCGCCATTACCGTGCATCTTCAACGAAGCGAAAGACAACGAATCGTTGGTGAGCAACAGTCACTTCCGCCATTTCTTCTTATCCCTCAGCACCTCCAACGCAACTACACTTCTTTGTTGCGATCTTCGCTTGACACGTTGTTCGTCGGATGCTAGTAAAGTATCTCTGGAGTAATCTTTGGTCTCTGCGAACTATAGTCGAATGTGCAGGCGACAAAGTTCAGTGCTGCTTACTGTAGCGTTGTGTGAGCAAGCCGAGCTGGCGAACGATCGGTGCCGGAAATGCGAGCAAAAGCTATTGTTTGATGTCTTCAGATGTCGTGCAGACGGTGGAGTTGTTCTTTTCTCTCTTTTATCTTTGTGGAATCGAGTGCCCGTAATTTGAGGCGTGCTGCTTACATGTTCTGTATGTGCGCAAATGGCTGAACAGCATTGGATTGGGGGTGTGCTGCTGGCTCATGTTAAATTTGTCTATAGTTAAGAGTCGCTGCCAAGAATGCGTTTTTCCTTACGAATTTCCGCACTCAGTTGGCCGGCTTGGATTGCGATGAAACTTCCCTACTACGATTTTTGTGCACCGCTTTTTCGCTAATATAAACTTTTATTTATGAGGGATGGAAACCGATATGAACCTAATAAAAGCAGTCTGCTATTTGAACGATGGGATTCTATTTTGAAGGCGACTGACACCGAAACCGGAAACAGGGGGATGGGGATGGACATAGAGGTGTTACTCTTCGTAGTTATTTCGCTCTTGTGAAATTATCCGATAACAGTGTACCATTTGCTACAGCTATCTGCTGCATAATATACATGCATTACAACAAACGGGTTCACCTGTTTTTTCACGTGAGACCGTTCGAGGTGGCCTAGCAGCATTCCTCTTGTCTTGCTCTTCCTCTGGGGTCGCTCGAACCGGCTTCTGATGTGATCTTGCTGAAACTTTTTCAGCGCATGTGTTGAGTGAGTTTCAGGCAGTAGCGCTACTACTGCCAAGCTACGTACTTTAAAGAAGTCGCTGTTACTGCTCTTCTGCTCTGATAAATGGTTCATCAGCCGATCGGTTTCCATCGCTAATTTCGGATGTCTTCAAATGCAGCAGCTGTCGTCATTCAACGTGGAATCGCGCTTGTCTGCAGTTCTTTAAACTTCCCTGTTAAACACCCTTTTTTCCTTGCCAGAAAATCCAATGGATAGGTACGTTACCTCAGAGTTCCACCATTTCCGGTTGGCCGAAAGGCGATATTTCATAACAAAATATGACGCTTTATTGAAATGAAATATTGATTAATTACGAGGTGTTGGTGGTTTGCTGGTACTGGCATAAGAAAGGCGGCGATAAAGTGTTTTTTGAAGTCGTTGAAGTGAATCGTCATCACTCGATGGGCCTGCCGTTGACCGACGTAAGCCATGCGGTGTGTTAATTTTTTGAGAGAGAGCATCGCTCCTGCTGATGCTTTTATTGCCGCAGCTATACTCTTTATCGCTTCTCGTTTTGTCATCTTTGTTTTGTTCAGCGTTGCTTTTAATTTGGTGCGTTCTTCACTGAAATTACAACATTCATCGCAGTAACGAACGATATTTTCCAATGCTGCATTTACATTGCCTACTTTCGAGTTTGCATTTGAGCACATTGACACCTTTCCCTTATCTGTGCAATAATGCCAACCTGAAAAGGTAAGTCGGTGTAGGGAAAATGATTGCCACATCATTTCAAGGTGATAGAAGATTGCTAGCGGTGGTGTCGCGTCAGAAATAGTTTGTTCGCCCGCTTGATAGAAATGAGGAGTGGCGCTATTTTCTTTTACAATTTACATTCAATGTTTTTAATCATAAAAATGACCTTGAAGTGATCGTAGTTGTTGAAATTTGCATGGTTCAGTCGACGTCGACGGAGAAAGGAACATTTGAACAACGTGATGTGTTGATCACATTGAGATGTAGGTCATTCTCAAGGGTCATTTTATATTTTTCAGTTCGCAAATATTCCGCTTTTGCATTTTTCATCTCCTCTGAAGCGTCTATGCATCGTATTGCTTATTTTGAGCAGCGTTTTTTAATTTTTCACGTGCAATAAAACACTATCCTTGTTTATTTCTTCGCAAAACAAAAAAAACCCCTCACACACAGCTCAGTAATATTAGGGCAACGTCTCAGGCATATTCCCAGTGCTGTATCTGCGTTGTTTTGTTATTCTCTAACAGTTCTGCATACGATCACAATACTCACTTATAGACGTTGAAATACTTCTGAGAAAGAAAACGTTTCCGTAATTTATACTGATCGCTGAAGGTTTAACGTATCATCATACGGTTTGAGAAGAGGTGGGGGAGTGAGCGGATGGGAAAGAGAGTGGGTAATTACAAATGCATTTAGAGGAAAGTGGAAAGCAGTTTGATTCTGGAAGGGACGAACGGTCACTTACTGATTATGTGTTTCTCACAGGTGGCCTTAAGCTGTAAAATTGTGACAGCTGCTAAGTAAAAGGCATTATTTCCCAGAACATTTTAAGTCAGTCGATATGTGGTATCCAAGCACTCCTTTGATATGAAGTTAAACGACTGGAAGAGCAATATATATAGTGATCGGCTGAAACGGTAGCTGATGTTGAAAAATCCTGGACACTATCGTAGTGTTGATTTTCGTAGATTCAAAAAATGGTACCTTTTTCCTCTTTTGTCTTTGAAAAGTTGGCCCATGATTGAAGTTATTTTTATCGAAGGTCTTGGTGCGCAGCAAAACGGTTCACGCTCCTAACCTATGCGTTTAATTCCAAAGTTAGCGGAGCTGGTTAAATGTGCTCTTAATCATCATCGGATCTACAGTCTTATTTTAAATGTTTCAGTTATTTCTATGGGTCGATTAGGCACTTCTTTTAGCCCTCTCAAGATTCCTAATCATGACTGGTTGTGTATGAGACGTCGATGGCTGGTTTCTTGAATATTTCAGTTTTTTTCGTTGACAAAGTAGTCTCTTTCTAAACGCATATCCGATGTTTTTCTCCTTTTTTTGTCTGATTCCAACGCTGATTTGTTCTACATTTCTCTTCAAAAAAGTAATAAGTTTGTTGCGTCAAGTTGTTACTTGTGGATTTTGTCACTTCACTTATCAGTTTTAGCTTAGTGAATGATTGCAGGAAGTTTTGCGAGGTATATTCTGGTTCGCTTATGACGTATATTACTTTTGAGGTATAAGAGGCGTGCGAATGAGGTCGCCGTTTCTGTTTACTCAAGTTCAAGTACAGAGATGCCATCAACAACGAGATCATTTCTCTAATTTTTCGAGATATGCTCTCATAGGCTGGTTTTTATGTTATCTTGGGAGCTTTTAAAAGAGCTCTGCAATTTATCGAGGTCAATTCTGTGTTGAAATTAAGAATTGCACTGTGAAGCGGCATCAGTAAATATGAGTTATGTACGTGCGCAACGGTTAGCAATGCTTTCGATACACACGTGCAGTGCAAGCTGTAAAGATTTGTTTTTTCAGTGGCGTTGTGTTTCATCGGCATTGTTGGGAGCGCTTCAGTAGAAGTTTCTTGAATCTGGTTGCAGTGACTCCTTCCATGACTTCTGTTCAGGTTGATTTCTTCTCCGAGAATTCTTTTCTCCTCGTGATAAGTGAATAGGTCAATATGTAGGGCGATTTCATCCTTGATATTTGAGTGTTGGTATGTATGGAGAGTTACATAGTTTGAACTGTAGCCACTGGCGTTAAATTACTCCATGCAGTCATTTTCATGTTCATCTACAAACTTCGAAAATGCCTCTGTACGCTTGAATGCACTTAGAAGTTGACGTATATTTTGTACCTGATCAAGTCTCATGTGACATGCCGGATTGCTTTTTCTAGAAGCTTGTGCAGACTCTCAGTTCGGTTAAAAGGTGGTTGCATTATTGTATATGAATGACAGTTTATGAAGGTGGTCGATATTTTAAGCGGAATGCAAAAACGAATACCAGTTAATTTCTTATTGTTTATTCCATTTTGTGCATAGAAATAGATCACTTTATGGTTTCAGATTTGTGAGGAGGGCGATGGGAGGAATGTGAAATGTTCAGTAGTGTGATTGTCAAACTGTCTTCAAAGATACCAATCACGAGGATTTTTTCAATTTGGAGCGTAAATTTATTAGGGGTAATTTTATTTGTGCCGAGAAAATGCGCTCTTTTGCCGTTATTTTTGTTAAGCAAATCGATGAGTGAATCCTTCAAATGTGAGCACATTAAAGAATCATCTGAATAACTGTGCTGCAAATTTCTATGGTGATTAACTGAGTGAGCGACCAACTCTTTCAATACTGGTTGATCTTTTTAGCTAAGCGAATGAAAAAGTGAACGAAGGTGATCAGTCGTTATCGGAATTGCCAATAAAATTGAAATTCCAGGAGGAAATAATGTCCGGAAATGTGGCAAAAATCGTTAATCGACTCAGCAAAGATCTTTCATTTGGTCGAAACTCGGACGTCTCGTTTAGGAGACCAGGTATGAGTTTTAATTGACAACATATCTGCAACACATCTGTTCAGGTTGTGTTGTTTCCTGCCGACATTTGGTGTCACGTCCGAAATACATGCCCTAAAGCGGATATTTCATTTTTACATATGTGTAGTCAACAAATGAAGCAAATCTAGTGACTGCATTTTTCAGCCAACTTGTATGGAAGCAGTCATCTTAGGAATTTAATTGCCGACGAAGGGGTGACCATATTGAAGTAGAAACTGGAACTAACTTCGAATTATCGACCCATGCTTACTTCATATCTCATCAGATTATTGATTCATTTTTTCGCTTCAGCTTGACCTCAGCCTCATTCACGTCTACAAATGAGACATAATTTTAAGACATGGATAATTTTTTTTTGTTTTTCCACCATTAACTTCGAACTAGCTTAGCAAATCTTTAGTTGTAGGTACGTTGTTATAAGGGCGTCAGCATGTGAAGTCGTAGATTGCAGGTAATTTATTGCTCAGCAGTTGAGTGATGGAAAGTGGTCAGTTGATAGATTGCACCATTTATTTGAAAGATTTACTTTGTCAAGCAGTTCGGTGATTCATTTTTCGATGATGAACTGAGCGCTTGAATTTCGTTAATTAGATCGAGGCCGGGAAATGTATTCACTCAATAGGTCAGTGTTTGCATCAGTTTTGTGCGTTTTGAAGCGAAAATAAGAGTAATGCGTATGAAAATGTGACAGCTTAAAAGTTTTTGGGTTTATTATCCACAAAAATTATTCAGTTGTATTTATTCTTCATAGTACTCGATCTCGATCACTCGTTAATCTTGCTCCTCTATTTCCTTTTAGTGTCTTTTGCACTCCTTGACTTTCATTTTACGCCTTTTATCGCCTTAATTTATCTCATTTTTTGATGTGATTTGGTGATCGTTTCTTTATCTTTCTTAATCTTTTATACTTGAGAGAATAGCTGTTAGAATTCTAAGTGGATTTGCAGCGATGATTTTTGTTTCTTGCTTTCGCTCATTAGCTAAGGAACGCCTCCGTTTTTCCCCTTTGTGCTCGTAGTCTCGTTAATTTAATTGTACTAACCGTCCAGTTTATCCATCGCTCTTTATTTCTGATGTCTCAGAAAGCGTTTGACCTTAGGAAGCCCGGAAAGGGGGATGAGGGAGAGTGGAGCAAAAAAGATTCTCTCGATCTTAATTGTGAGCTGCTTTGCATTATCAATAAAAGGTCTTTTCAAGTCGAACTGGCATTGTTGTGCGTTTATTTTCACTCTTTGAGCTACAAGCTGTTTCCATTCGTCACATCTCTTTATAAGTATCTGCAGAAGTGTATACAATCTTTACAGGTAGTGGTCTACGTCTAGCTAATGTACGATTTTCTTATAAAGCAGCGCATGATGACGAGTTAGATCTGGAGGTGGATGACGTCATCGAGGTGATAGAAGATGCAGAGACTGGCTGGATGAAAGGCAAGATACGTAGCTCTGGTCGAGTGGGTCTCTTCCCAACTAACTTCGTTCATTTTGTTGGTATGTCTTTTCCCCAAGTTTCTGTACTTAATCACTCTCTGAGAGCCAAGTTTTCAGTTATTAAGACTCAGCACTGATTCCTGCACATAATAACGGATTTTTATCGATGCCACCGTTCCGTCGTTTTGAATACTCTCTGTCAAAGATGCACTCCACATTTCTGTAGGATGCAAGACTTTATAGTTTTTTCAAGAAGAGCATATGGAACCGTTGAAATCCACTCACTACATCCAGAGGAGTTTCCCTTAACCAGAAAATTCCCTTTTCATATAGTAAAGCGCCAAGTTTTTAGTGCGTCACTTGAAAGTATATCTTATGCATCTTAGTAGAGTTAAGGTATAGTTTTTCTTATTCATCATTCGGTATCGCTTAGGATATATTTTCAGCCGATTTATTGTCACTTTTTTTAGTTTTTATGAAGACTCAGAAGTATTAATTTTCAACACCATCTATGAGGAAGAGAGAGGACTTTTTGGTTTGTGCTGTTTTATCTAGAAGTTTTTTTCGGACCGTACGGGTTGACACAAAGAATGATTTTCCCAGCTGTTTCTTCCTTCCCTAACTGAAGGGATGTAAAGGAAACATTAAACACTTGAAAAGCTGAGACAGCTTTGCATTTCAAGAGCTAACGTTTTCACTCCAGTATGCCTTATCTGTCGTCGTCGATTACCTGCCAATTTTATGGGAAGATGTAGATCTTTTCCTGCAAAAGACAGAAAGTCCAGTGATTACGGATGGAAAAAAAAGAATACTGTTTTTGAGGTCCTTAAGATTGTCTAAGTTGTAACGTTCGCGGCGTAATTGTTTATAGATTTGAAAGGATGAAGAGCAAACGCCGGGTTGTATAGTAGATGTGGTGAAGTTTCCCATTCAAGGTTTAATAGCTCAAGGCAAGTCTCCTTTGCTAAATAAGACTTTACATTGTTGCATCGAAGGAAAACTTACTTTAGCTGTGGATGCAGTTCTTCGAGTTTCTAAGCTAAACGCTGCAGTTGTTAAATGTAGAGTATCGCTATCACAGTAACGTTGTTTGGGAATGCTTGTAATGGTAAACCCGTGAAAACGCGGCCAACTACTGAGCATTGCTATCTTGGACCTTTCCGCTCTAGTCGCGGTTCCTTCCTAGCCTTTCTCCACAGGCACTTCGGAAATGCATCTCCGCTCGTCCTCGATAATAACGTCTTCCAGCTGGTCGAAACAGCAGCTGATGGAGGGAGATTATGAACAAAACTCGGTTTGATCGAAAGGATTTTTCTCCTCATGGGATATCCATTCAGACTTTGTTCCGCCATGCTGATGATGAGCTTTCATGATGGAAGTATGGGGAGATCAGAGTTTGCTGGTCCGCGGACGAATGGTCTCATGCGAGTTAAGATGTGCGAGGTGTTGCAACTTATCAAAGTTAACCTTATCAAGGTGTTGCAACTTGTCAACAACCTTAACCGTAGTGGTCGAGACTGATCGTTGAGGTTATAGTTCTCGGAACAGGAACGGGAAAGTGCCATGCAGATTGCATATGCAACACAGTAAATATTGCTGTGTATCATACCCGCCAAGTGCATCAACCCGAACACATAAACAATATCTTGACGAACGTGACGTGGAAATTCAGCAATTCTTTAAGCAGTAGAAGCAAGCATGCGATGTTAAAATGAATTCCTAACGAAAGGCATAGGCGTTGCCGATATGTACTCAGAATGAAATGTATCTTGGTACTTTCCTGCAGCCTAGTTTAGGCAAGTATTTTTCAAAAATACCAGTAGTCTTCCGTTAATTAACGGATTTGCAGGAAGTAGATAGATTGAGAAAACCAAGAGATTATGTGGAACTTGATTGAAGATGGGAATACCTGCAGCTTCATTATGTTTTCATTTCTGTCTTTCATTTCATTGTCACTGATATCTGATCACCTAATGTTTTTGGAGAACGGATTGTATCATCTTTATTATCATCACGAAATGTTCTCGAATAGTTATGCGCCATCCGTGATCAGAAATAAATTCCCCCGTGTTTAGCTTATTTTCATGCAATTTTTCGATGAATTGGTGAGGTAGGGTTCCCGCTTGATTAAATTCGGTGGTACGTCATTGTTTTATTTGAAATTCGTGAGGCATTTATGTTGTTGATAACTTGAAAATATGCCAGTTCTTCATGCCATCTACGTACGTGACAGAAGAAAATGTACGCTTAAAGGACGTGATTATAATCCATACCTCAGTTAATTTCATTTCAAAAAGTTATCGGTTAGGTTTGTACTGTTGCTGAGTTCCTTTAGGGGGTAGGAGGAGAGGAGAGTGTGCGATATCATATCATTTTTAGGTGGTATGTTAAGCAAGCCGAATAATGCAGCATAGTTGTGATTTGCACTCACTAATGCAGCACATTTTACTCCTAAAAATCAAACCACTAAATTCATATGATAATAAGAGCCAGGTATATAATAGTCGGTGATTTTGAGCCTTTATGAAGGAAGCGATCGGATTTATGGTGGGGACGGGATTCGGTTTGGTTCAAAATGTACATTCAGAATTGATTCACATAGCGCTGTTAGTGAAACGGCAATGGCAACAGGAATTTAAGTGCAAGGCATATAGTAATAGAGTAACCAATCTACATAAACGTTATTCGGTATTCAGCAATTTAAGCTGATTAAACAGTTTCTTTAGGGAGGTTGATTTGTAGCATTAGAAAGCGATTGTTAGTAGGACGCTGAGACATAGGCACCATTGGGAACATTGAAGAGCAACGATCACCAAACATCATGTGATCAAGTACAGAGAATTTTTCGCACCACAGTAGTTGAAATTTTGGGGCGGAAAAGAAATTCGGTCTGTGCACTGCCACCTCTGTTTTTTAACTTGAACACCCTTCTGTGGTAGATATGGCTATTGATAATGAAGTCTTTGTGAAACTCCATTGGAGTTATTCGGCTAAAACCTTCCGAACAGGCGTTTTATGAACTTTTCGTTAAAAGGATCGACAGCACGGAATCTGATGACTGAATTCAATACTTGCACTTTATAGATGTGTAAGTCCAGGCAGCTTAACGACGAGTTTCGAGTTCTGCTTGTAGACAACATTAATTTCATCTATATGTCCTATTATTTCTCCTTCAGTTTGGCATATCTGTGCAGGGTAGGGAGAGGTGTTGGTTATTTCGACTGCTTGTTAAGAACCGTTGCTTTTTCCAAGTCACTGAGGCTTGCATAGTCCGGCACCAAAACGCTATCAATAGATAGCGTTTTGGTGCCGGACTACCCTATTAAACCGTCCCGATCGTTCCAGCGATTCACCTGACGAAAAAGGGTCTGTTTTATCCTTCTGTTCAACCGTAGTGGTGCAGTCTTTTATTATAGAACCGCAATCGAGTGGCGGTAACGGAGTGATGAAGGTATCGGATGCGAAGAAAAAATCGAGCGATATTGGCGCAGGTATATTCAAAGCCTTGTCAGCTATCAAGTGGCATCGGTTTCGGGGAAGAAATCAAAGTTTTTAAAGAGCTTGACGCTTCGGTGACAGAATTCGGCCTGCAAATCCTTTCGATGTTGTTTACAATCGTTTTTTTCTTTCCTCTCCCTATCACTTCCCTCAGTTCTTTTACTGCCTAACTGGCTATCACAAATGCTCGTTTTGTGGTGAATAAATCCATATCCGTGTTTGACCGTTCAGTATTCATCGCTGAAGTCATCCTTCATTGGCTACCATGAGAACATCACTTGTATGTTGGCACCGGATTAAAGCTAAAGGAGTTGAAGTGTGGACGGATCTGTAGTTCTTTTTACGAATACAGCAGCGTCAAAAAAATAGATACCACGTGCAGTGATGGGGATCCAAGATCAGTTACATTCGAAACTACTCTTCGAAGGAATCGGTGGGTATTTTGCGAAGAAAGTCTTTCGATTTTTGCCTTCAGATGAGTCAATTTTGCAAAATTACGACACGATTGCGATCCCATTAAATGTGGGTAACGATATTGATATGTTTTTATAAATGCTTCATTGCAGATGATTCACCGGAAGCACTACAGAGGACATCAGTGATCGAAAGTCTGAAACCGAAGTTGCCTGGAGTGTTACCTTTCGCTGACAGCAAGAAAACGGACTTAGAGGGTACGGGCGACGTCTCAGCTAAAGGTCATAGCTTTATCATCCTCTCTGTCATTGTTTTTACCTTTTTCCGTATTGGAGGCAACTGGTTCCTGGAATTCGTTACTTGATTTTAGTATTTCGTTTTCTCCATTTCTCATAAAAAACACACTTAAATAGTCGAGACGTACATTGGTTAAACTCTTGAAAAAAGCTGAAAATGCATTCATGTTATCAGTGTATAAACCGACGTAGGTGTGAAATTTTCATCGATCTTTCCTCCTGTTCATTCCACCTCCGTAAGTGGAACAGTACATCTCGATCAACAAGTCTAACATCAGTTGTCGTTCATTGATCTTTAAATGGTATCCGGTGCGATGTGCAAGGCTTTGATAGAAGACTACTGAGACTATGGCTAGCGTATAAGGTGAAGCAACTAACGATAAGTGTGACGTAAACATTGTTTTATGCGCATCGGAGTCGATCTGTCTATCTACGGTAATGACACGATGCCGATTCTTCCCTCTTACATTCATCGATTTTGCACTGGAGGCAGCTGTTTATGTTGCTAGCTTATCGTTTGTTTAATTAATTCTCTAGTTTTTTGCTTTTTGGTGTTTAAGCAACGGCAATTTATGCGCTTTTTTGTCTTCGGCAGGCACTTCACTGCGTTTTTCATGTTGTTGGTTACTCAGGGGGTGCTTCATCAGTCGTCGTCACATCAATTTCGAGCCATTGATGTAAGGACCGAAGATGGCCTGGAAGTGTTATAAGTGCGTGTGTGGGCGAGGAGGGTGGGAGGAGGTGGGGGGAGCTGGAAGAGAGGAGAACGGCCTCGCCGGAATGCATTGCTTTTGAGCATTCGACAGTATAATGCGGTGCTTCCTAAGTATTATCTGTGTTAAGCTCGTTTCAGCTACTTGTAGCATTCAGATACTGCTTAAATTATTTCAAGCAGCTGATGAGCTTGAAAAACATCACTAGTAGTCGGAAGTAATGGACGTTAGTCTTTCTTTATGGGTGCCAAGGTTTTTTATCGATACGCGTGAAGTTGGCTGGTTATTGCATTTCATGAACTGCCTGAACTATTGAGGCTGCAGAATCGTATCTTCGTTTGTTTTTTTATCGCGAGAGATTGCCGTTGCTTTACCTCCTCTCTCCTCCTCCCGTACACACTCTTCAGAATCTAAGCTTGCGAGAGTGTAGCGCCCAGAAAAGTCCTATTTAGCATCGCAGCATGAAACAAGCGGAAGTTCACTAGTCTTGAATTCAGTGAAATTTGCTTCATTTAACGAACAACTGTCCACATTGAGTTACTAACTTTTGCACTGTCAATGCTGCGAAAGCTTCACGAGCAACTTTTCGGCCTAAAATCAGCTATCTCAGTAGCATTTTTCGACGGGAAAGTTTTGCTTATGGAGATTTTCTTGCGAGGCGCTTTCCTCGCCAATGATTTCGAAGTTGTAGATCAGTCGTATAAACTACATCGTAACCTCTCTCCTTCGCATTCCTTCCTATCCCTTTACCGTCCATTATTCTATATAGACTCCTGATATAGTTTATGTGCAGAAGTAAATGCATATTTATGTGCATATAAATCGCGTAGAAATGTTATAGAAATGGCTCGCGTTCTGTTCACCTATTCGCCCGCGCATGAGGACGAGCTTGCTTTGAAAGAGGTTGGCGCGATGGTCACGATAATCAGCAAAACATGTCCCGATCCAGGATGGTACTTGGGTGAGCTAGACGGCAAGCGTGGACTTATTCCCGATAATTTCGTTGAAATTGTCAGGTCTCCAGCATCTGGCACTACCGAAAGCCATAAAAATATACCAGCGTCTACAGTTAGCGTCGTAAGTTTTCAGGTTTTCATACTTGCTAGATTTGCACCTTATATGGATATGGTAGAGATTTGTTACACTTTTGTCGGTGACGGGTTTTGTTAATCCGGTTCCTTCCATTAGTTTGTTTTGATCCAATGAGTTTTAGAGAGTGTTCCATTTAATAGTTCTTTTTCCTTCCACTTTAGCATTGAGACTTCTCACCTTTTCTGAAGGATGAGCTCTTGTCATTGAAACATTCGTTAACTCGTACTCAATCTTTGCTAAGACGCAGTGATCATGCTTGAATTTTTCAGCAACCTCAATTGGTTTTCATTGCCACAATTTGCATGCTCTTCATCTCTGATTAAACCCTCTATTCAGCTCCACCAGTTGCGATTAAAGCGATTATTATGACGGGTTGTCAGCATTTATTGGCACATTTGCATTACAGGCAAACCGGAAAACAGTGTTCATATCTGTGATAAACTTTAAAAGTGTGCTTAAAGTTAGCAGGTAAAATTACATTGTTGTTTTTTGCATTTTCCGGAATATCGGTCACTTGAAGTATTTGCCTGTAGCAGCTTGTTATATACAAATTGGGCTTGGTTCCACCTATAGAGTAGTTCGTTTCAAGAAAGTGCTATTCCAGGAAATATCAAAAACTAACCCTACTTTCTGTCTTTAGATGACAGCCACTGGTGCGAAAATAGAACATTGTAAGCTTATTGCCCTAAGGGACGTTATGCTGTTATTGACAGGCTTCCGGTTGGAAGCTGAAAGCTTGTCATTTTGAGGTGCCTCCGCCTGTGGTTCCAACTAAGCCGAGCAAGCCGCCCGGGTTGGGTATTTCCTCAACTAGCAGCATACGACGTGTTGGCTCAAATGCTTTCGCAGCCACACTCGCCGACGCCCTTACAAAGCCGCCGAAAACATTCGTCAGCAAGGTGCTTACTCTACTTTTACGTTGTTTGCTGCTAGTCTCTAGGCGGCTTATCTCTCTTTTGTCTACAGTTTCAATGAGGCAAATTAAGTGATCCACTACAAGCAGGCAGAGACTCTAATGCCTACTGGCCAATCACTGACGAATGGTTGGTGGTGAAGTTGCTTGAAACTGTAAGATTTTCCTCCCAAACGATGAAAAATATATTGATTAGAATTTCATTGGTACGCTTTTCGACTGCTTCATTTTAATATATTTTCATCGAATGCATCAATTATTCGCAGACAGGCAATTTGAGCACCAGATTTCTCCTGTTCACCGTCTCATTTTCAACAGTGCAAGCCGGTTTCTTTTTTATTCTTTGTATGTGATGTGTTGACCGGAAAATTTCACCACCTTCAAGGAGTTCACTTTTAAATACCGCCAAGTACAGCCACAATTAGCACCAATGGTTCTTTAATAGTAGTATTTCCTTATTTCAGGCAGCCCGTTACGAGGAAAGCTCCACAGATGGACGCGGCGATGAACGACTTTCGCACATAACGGCCACCCGTCCTAGACAGCCCAATAAACGACCACCATCAACCATTTTCTCAAAAAGAGTTCGTTGCAATTCCATTTGAGTTCACCTCGTGGTTGCATTACGCCTTTCATTAACATACTTACACGAAAATTGTTCACTTTTTGTAACCCATGCGGCTTTATGTCCTCATGTGGTTGTGGATAAAAGTGGAGTACTAACTCGACTCTAACATATTAATCGTTTTTCTCTTCCACTTCCTTATTTCCTCTCTCTTCACGTCTCCCATCCCCAGTTATGCCATAAAACCTCAGCTGAAGGCATTTCGTCTTTAGCTTTTGCTTACTGCTGAAGATCGATGCCTAAAAAATAGGAAGCCATAGATTATTAGATCTTGTAGGAAGAATTTACGGTATACTAAGGGAAATAGGAACTCAGACTTTCGACTCCTTTAGTATTTTTTCCCGGCTATTAAGGTGCAGTTGAATTCCAAATTTTTGTTAGTTTTTCAGACTCATTACGCCATTACTTCCGCATGAAACACTCACTCAGTGCTTGCTCGTTTAATATAAAAACAAAGTTCCAGAGAGGCTCACAGCTTCCTCAGCCTTCCCAGAAAAGACGTCACTGTGGGGAGGGGGCTTGTAAACCTGGAAGAGTGATGTAGATTTGTTCTACGTTGCCATTCCTTGTGCATTAATGTACACCGACCAAATGTGAAAATTTGTGAAATGTGTTTGCTTGTATATGAAGTTTCGTTGGCAATTTTTAGAAGTCGACTGACAATCTTCTGGATTTTGCTGTACCCGAAGAGGTGAATTCAACGCCAGTATTAAACGTTTCAGCGTCTGAACCCACTTCTGCTACTGGGCAGCTGTCTATTGTTTCAGGTTTTTCGTTTTTTAGTTAGCAATATGTTACGTGATTGTATTGAGGAGCTTTGGTAATGTGATGATTTTCTATATTATATGCCGTTTTCTGAATTGAAATGGAACAGGAATTTGGTTTGTGGTAATTGCAACTCGAAGCGAACGTATAGGGAAGTTATGCTTTATGTACTTGCATTATGTTATTGGTCGAAAGACGCGAGTTAGTGTGAAGTATACAGCTAAAATTGCCTATTATAGGAAGTGTAGTGCCCTTGCCAAATATAGGTAGGTATAAGAAGATTATACTAAAGATAGTAACGCACTTGGAGAGTATGCAGGAAACGAAAAATGAAAAGACATTAAGTTGTAGGTGGTTGATTTCAAAATGTTCGCATAAAGTTTCGTTTTTTGTCCAATATAGGGCTATGGCAGCGAGTTGATAAATGGGCTGATACATGATCTTTTTGTCCAGGTCCGGTTGGGAAGTTTTTAGGATTTCGATGAGTGTCCTTTAACCCAAGGCATCGATACAGAAGCAAGGTTCTCAATAAGTGCATAGAGCAACATATTGTTCCGTTTATTTTCGAAGTAATCTACGAATATTCAGTGCCTTCACCGAAGCAGCTATCGCCAAAGAGTGCTAGCGACAGCGAATTCGTCACTCGAGCCGAATACAATCGTCTTCGAACGAGAATCGATGAGCTATATGCAGAGATGATTCAGCGGATCGCCGCACTTGAAGCCAAGCTTGCTAAACAAGGTACCATCTGAACGTGTTCTGCGTCCGTCCATTGTGCAGCTGATTTCTAGCAGTTTGTTTTTGAGTCTGATTAATGCGCCCACCACTGCTTCCACTACTGTACCTCTTTTTTTCGCATTTTGCGGCTTTCTTCTCCATAATGGTGATTTATTTGTAGTTAAAGACGAAATTAATCTGAAAGCGGAAAACTGAGGCATCTAGGGATAGCTTACCACGGATTGAAACATACTGATATATGTCGTTGTGAGTGCTGCACAACGCAGAGCCATAGTCTAAGTGGGTGCTTCCTGTCCTCTTAATCGAAGTTTTCTCGTTTATTATCGTAGTTTTGCCATTGCCACACTTGAAATCAACTTTCTCGGATAAGCCTTAAACGAGTCCTTGAAAGTTGAGCATTGTGTGGTGCATCGTTTTTGGACTGATTCGGTGGTTTTCGTTCAATGAAATATGGGTTTAACTGCGTTCACTGCGGTGATAGTCGCTAACGACAAGAAAGAGCTCATGCATCTTCGAAAGTCGACGAGGCCTCACTCGCTTCCCTACAAAGAGTTCAGTTATCTGGCACATGAAAAACGTATTGCTGCTCCCGTCTCACTTAGCTTGGATGTGGAAGTGGCAGGTGGCAGCATTACTTTAGTTTCGTCAGACGTTATTTTCATTGTTTTTATGGTCGATATCGAAATTGCTGAAAGTGCGCCTTGGTTATGTGTAAAACACTCATCACTCACTTCATTGCTGTATTTATATACGCTTCATTAATGGGTGTAAATGTTTTTGTAGATTATTTTCAAATCTTGCAGCCGTATTTAGAGATGTTTTATCGATGTATTCCTAGTCTTGTCAACGAATGTTGCCGTGTTTGGTCTCCAAATTTGGGTCTGTCGTTGCGGAAATAGGAAATTCTACTAACATTCCTATCATACGATTGCTTTCTTTTCATTTTTCCGAATCGTTTTCCAATATTCTCTTCTTTCATCACTTCTTTCGTCTAATTGCACTTACTTATTTCTCGTTGCTTCGTTAATGTGAATTTTGAGCCAATGCCCGCAGTTGTTATTTATGTTGCGCGATGCATCAGTCTATGTGGTTATTGTACGAAATACTTGAAAGATTGGCGAGGGGATGTTGGTCGAGAAAACCGAAGAACTTGTTGAAGATGTGCTGGAGTCCAGTTGCATACATTTGTCAGTTGTTCGTGTGCGGTCAGAGCGCTGTGATCGTTGCATGGAGCTTGTGAACTTCTTCACCACAAGTACCCCAGTGAAGATTTTCTGATGGGCATTTGTTTGTTTGACGTTTATTTTGCCGATGTTTGAAAAATCGAAAACGGGCGCACATTAATCGACATCTTGTTGAAACTTCGTTGTATTCAGAAACTTATTTCTGAGGGGTATTTCCCAATTTTTTTCCCCGCATTGTGAGGAGTCTGTAGAAAATTGTTTGGAGTTGCAACGACGGTTGGAGCTCTCACGTTCACCGTTCGGCTACTTGGGAAATCGTGACCGTGCATAAACTTTAATCGTAACTAGACTTATCGTATAGAAGTACTCCTCAGTGAACTTGAAAAAAAACATTCCAACAATCAGTTTTTGGTCGTCGGATGGTAAACTGTTTGACTGTTGGCTGTCCACCATCCGTCTGTTGATTTCATTGAAATGTGGACGAATGACCGATCGAACTGCTTTGGGTGATCGAATGTCAGTCGAGGCCGTTGCATTCAGTCGTTGATCAAAATATATGAAATAAGTGAATGTACTGTCAGAGTGAGAGGTGTATTTGGTTTTGTAAAACGTTGGTTTCGAGGTCAAATAGTATCGGAGTGTCGGATTTCCTCAAAGTTTTTGCAGACAACGGGTGCGTTGCAATCAAGTTACGCTGCAGTGGTGTTGTTTCTGTTCATCTATCAGCACAACAACTTCGTAGTGATGTTCACTCATGGCTTTGCTGATTGCTTATTGATTTTATCTCTTGAATGTCGTTTGACTTTATCTTGTTTTAAGTTTATTCCTTGCAGTGTTAATCTTTCATTGTATGTGTTTTTTAAGTTTGTGATGGTTTCTTCAGAATATGCTGTGATGCTCGACAATTACTAAGAGCATTCGCAAATTCTATCGTCATGGCCTCAGAAACGCTCCCGAATTGCGCCATTTTTGCAAACGAATTGGCGCATATGTCCGTGTCTGTGTGTGCATGCAAATTTCATACCCGGTGGCAATGCCCTAGTTTGATGCCGATTACAGTTGTATTCTTCATGTAAGAGTCTTGCAATTAAAAGAAACTAACAATTGCATTATTTCCCATCTTCCAGAATAATTTTTATGTAAATGCACTAATTGCGTAAGGATTATTAGCGTTGTATTTTTCTCATTGATGGAATATTTTTTTGCTTATAAATGATGATTATTCGTATATGGAAGCTGCCACGCTTTAAAGTGCTGATATATAATTTCTTTTGTTTAGAGTCACTTTTCGATATTCCGATAAGTGAAAGAAGTTCGGCGTCTTTCCACATATATTCATATTATATGCGTTTATAATGTTTATTTCTTTAATATGTGAATCAATCCCCTCAAAACGACGCATCTATACGAAGGGGATGCGTCGGAAGTTATTGGGTCGTTTCGTTATGGCGGAGCGAGAGGAAATCTCCATTCAGTAACGTCACATTGTGAGGGTGACTTGTGTCACATAACTGCTTAATAGAAAGGCTGGGATGATGCACGTCTTCGCATCCTCACATGCCACATTTGCAGCCCTTTCCGCTCCTCTCCAGAAAAATTCTTTCATGGGAGCTTTCTTTAAGTGCTGCTGGTACCCACCGGTGCTTATGAACAAAATGTCTCTACGGAATTTTAGGATGAAGTTACATCTCATTCAGATTCGAGCTTTTTGTGGCGTGGCTTGAAAAGGTGGTATTATGTGGGTTTGTCGCTCGTTCTGATCGCCCTATATCGTCCTTGTTGTGGTAATTGTTCTGTCCAGCTATGTATCTTCAGGTATTCGGCAACTATCATATCTAATGGGGTCCACAAGTGTCGTTGAATCAGTGATCTTGGTAGCAGGGAGTCACCGTTGCCGAAAAATCAAATCCTAAGCGTACAAAAGAAACTTTGTTAGCAGAAGTGTTAAGGAATTGTGAAATCATGCAAAATCTCGAAAGTTCTAGGAAGTTCCGTAGTCGCCACAGAAGAGGAGAGGGTTCGATATACCGCTCTTCTGACCGTCGTAGATGGTTGTTGAGCATGGCAGTGATCATTAGTCTGGATAAATGGAGAAATGAGGGACTGCGACATCTAACATTATGGCATAAATGCATCTGTGTATTGACTATGGTAAAACTTAAGTCGATTGGCGATAATTATTGGAGTGGGATGCTGCTCAAAGTCAGCAGTTTATCTGATTTAGAGATCCGCATATAGCATACTCCATCGTTTCAGTGTCCTGAAGTCATCCATGATTTGATTATATCACTTTTCGCTCGTTTTGAGCGTTACATTATGTTTGCAGCGCTCAGGTTATTAACTCTTTATATTATTCCCAGCAGATTTGCTCATTTCAGGTTCCTAACGTGGCCATCCCTCTGAAATCGCCACGGGAGTATGGATATTCATTGTGTTTCTATTTGTGAACCCTCATTTATATGAGACCTCTGTTCTAAAATGTTATGAACGTTGCAAGGCCAGTATATAGTGGTGTGGATTATATCCGCTATCTCGGACTACCTATAAAATTTTCTTGCAACGTTGCAGCTTATGCGGTAATTAAACCGTGGATGTGGTGGTAACACATCGTGGTTGAGTGGTGCATTATGATAGAATGGTCAGTAACTTTGATGGGGTATACCCGCAAATGAATTTGCGACGAAAGGTGCCAGGTGTAATTACCTGATGAACGTAGTGTTTCTCTAGTAACATCAGTCAGTCGTAGTAGCCAAAGCACGTTATTGAAGGTTGAGGGAACTCAGTTGCTACTAGCTAGAACTATTTACGTATGTGCTTTGCTTGCTGCAAACATTGAACGGGAACTGTTGCCCCACGTCGGCTGTTCTTGTTCTCATATATCTGTCTTGTTATATCTGCGCGCATGCGTTAGTGTACTTCTCTGTCCGTCCAACTATTTGAATCGGAGATCTCATGCGAATTTCGAATGAGAACATTTTTTGCTATAGTTTAGACACTAAATTGGTCTCTATCGGTTTTTAAGTCGATTCGTGCTTTTCGAAGAGTCGCCTTCATTCAAATGTGCTGTTGAGTCAGAGCGCATTCTACAATTTTTTCATTAATCCACGTTGACGATCGGTCGCGAAAAGAACATATTTTCGAGTTTTATCGACGGACGAGTAAGCTTTAAAAGGTGGATGCATTTTTATGCATATTTTTATAATGGCCATTTTAAAAGTTGTCAAAATGATCGATTTAATGAGTACGATGGAAAAATTGCGTACCATTCGAGACCATTTTGCTTGGAGTATAGGAATTTTAGGCTCCCCGAACGAATTTTAAGCTCTTGAGGTGGAGAAACACTGACTAATTCTTCTCATTTTTAATATTTGCCATATTTTAATAGCAGCAAGCAGGCAATTCTCTGCTTGTACACCAGGAGATTGCTTGTGCTTCATCGATATGATAAGGTGAAGGAGGAAGGGATATGAGTTCCTTTAATTTCCTGCCATCGCTTCTAAGATGCGAAAGAAAAAGGAAAAAAAGTGGACCGCAAGTGGGAGCAAATTGCTGACCTTAGCGATATTACTTCATGAAACACTCAACAACACCTGCAGAATTGAGCATGTAGTATGATATTTTTATCTTTATTCTCCTTCATTGACGTCTTCGAGATGGGTGAGGGGTCGAAATGAGAGCTCTTATTTGATGTGGGCATGCTAAGTTTAATTTATAGATGCGTTCGAGCCGCAGCATGTTCATACAAAAATTAATTTTTTTTTCTTGAAACACTGCTTCCTTTGATTCTTCACCTAAAAATGTCCTGAAATGAGTCCGGATAGTAGTTTGGAAATTCTTTAGTATCAAATGCTGTGCCCTGATTTCATAGTTTGCAACAGCTCTTGTTGAATTATTGAGGATATTAGAAAAGATGCGATTGCATTTTAATAATCGCTTTATTTCTGTGATTTTGCAGTTTTTGAGTGGGATTTTTCGGTGTGTTTAGAAATGTGCGTTCTCTTATCTCAGTGAGGTGGTGATATTTGATTGTCGAAAATAATGGGTGGAATTGTGAAAATAAACCTTTCGCCTATTTGAGTATGGAATTATTTCGTTGTGATGGGATGGGGAACAATGAAGAAACGAATGATGTTGTTGAAATATTCGGAGGAGGTTAGAAGGGGTGATGCATACGAGCGCATGCTTTTTTCCAATTTGCAATCCATTTTATGCATTCGACGCTTGGCATCATATTTGTATGTGTATTTTTAATCAACGCAAAATATCTTCACGTCGCGTTTGTGCTGAGTTTTTTTTTTTTTTATAATCGACCGCTAGTTATTTCGTAGGTGAGCGATATTAAAAAAAAAATTATGGTTAATAGAGGGTTGTTCTCAGCTGCAAAATTGAACTCTTTGAAATAAGTGACAAGTGAAATAAGAATTGTAAGCTCTTATTTGATACGACTAGCAATGCGTATGCATCACGCCAGAGAATTTCATGAGAGATGTTTCAAGATTACTTTCCCGTGCTTTAAGGGCATGGTGATTGGTCCTTCTCAGGTCGGTTATTTATGTCATCGTTGAGAGGCTTGTTATGAATATAGCTCTGTCATCCGTGTTTCAAGAAAGGCCGCTTCGTTTTTCTTATCTAGTATTTATTAATGCGGTATCGTTATAGGAAACGGTGGCTAAAGACATGGTTTTAGCGCACATTGATTCTGAGGGTCATTTCAACCAGCTGCTTACCGATGCAGGTTCGAAACCTGTAATCATCGACTTCTTTGCCACATGGTAGGTTTATATCATCATGTGTAGTTCTGAAGCACTGAAAAGTATCCCCCGCCTCTTTTTCTACTGGGGAGAGAGAGGCGATTAAGTGGGGCTCAAATTTTACAAAAAAATTGCTGGTACGGCTCTGCTGTGGCAGCAAATTCCGTTCATGTAGAAGTGGGCAGCGCATCCTTTCCATTAATTTATCTGCGCTTAGAAAATTTTCATCCTCTCAAAACCGTCGTCCATATTTCAAAAGTGCTGAATGGGGAGGCACAGAGGAAAACAAGATGAAAGCTGGGATGACGGGATGTGGGGGTGGAAGTGGAATAGGAGGGGAGGGGAAGGTTAATTTGGTATTAAATTTCGTAGTTTGATGGGATTTGGTTGCATTCTTTTCTTTTTCAGTTGAACGCGTTTTTTTTCATAAAGTAGCCATCAACTACAAGTTCTGTGCAAATTATCAGCCAAGATGAAGGCAAATTCCCAGTTTCCTATAAATGATGACATCGTGCGAATTTGACAGCGAATGGGTGAGTCAGTAGAATTGCTAGGGATCGACTGAGTTGTAGTTGAGATTCGTCGGCATTTTGCAGCTTCACACTTCTTGTTGCACCTAGTTGTCGCTTGACGAAATCCACCTCTCCTTGATCATTGTTTTCCTCGGTTCTATATCCGATTCATGTTTGCATTGGTCATTGAAGAAATGAATAGAGATGCATAAACAGAAGTGAGTTTAAAATTGTTTTTAATAGCAATACTTTCATCGCTATGAAATTGTCTTGTGAAGAAGGTATCGTTCTCACCAATATCTCATCAATGAGTTGAGGTGTGGACCGTGTCAGCGCATCGCGCCTGTATTCGAGCAGTTATCCCTGAAGTACACGAACATGGTTTTCGGGAAGGTGAACGTGGAGACCGCTGAGGATCTCTCTCGCAAGAACATGGTCACAGCAATGCCAACGTTCAACGTTTACGTTAGCAAGTACTCGTTATTTTTCCACTTCGTTATTAGATTGGTAGTCGAGCCATTTCATGATAAGTACCACGTCTCGGATGCAAGTACATGAATTGTCATTTAGTTTCTTCTGCACAATATCAACGTCAATTGTAATTGCACAGAGTCGATCTCCGTCCTCTCCAGTTGTTGACAAATTCCTGCGTTTATCTCTGGAGCCTGAAAGGTTTCCATGCCATTGTTCCTCAGAAAGGTCACTTTGCAGCATCACTATGAGATTGCATCCACTCGCATGTTTAAGAGCGTTTTTACGATTTTTTAAATCGCGTTTCTTGTCTTCTTTTCATTTCATAGTTTGTGCCGCAATTTTTCTTCATTTTCCTCACTTTTCGGCTAATTTTTGAAAATTTCTGTTTCCATTCATGACGGCTTCGTTTAGAATGCATCGATTTTAAAGAGCCGAAGTAGCAGGAGAGCCCGCTAAGTCATCGATCATTGCCAAGTCGTAGTCGTCCAACGTCGCAGACAATTTAACGGCATTCTATTTTTCATTTTTTTGAAATGTTTTTGCATGACGGATTCTTTTTTAAATTAGAAGCTTTAGTTTTCATGCATTCTGATTCATTTTCAGAGTGAAAGTGGACAGCCTGCGAGGTGCGGATGCGACGGCGTTGGAGACGCTTGTGAAGAAATGGTCGGATAGGACGCCTCGTGAAGAGAGTCTCGTTGCGGGGCAAACTGATCTCACTGCTTTTATAGATAAGTCACAGATCGAATGCCTCAATGAGGACGATCGCGCCACACTGAAGTCAGTTCATTTATTTTCCCTCTATGTTATTTTCACAGTATCATACTATTTTCTCCCCATTGACTCCATACTGTCCGCTGTAAAAACTTTTTTTAATAAATAGCTCAGTTCGCAGCTGTAAAGAAATTGTTCCGTCTTGATATACCGAAGCAAACAGATTCTGCAGTATTTGGCCATTAAATGCTGACTTATCTCTGTAAATTGCATTCTGTCATCGGTGATTGTCATTTAGGTTATATAATATGAGATCTATCCATGCAAAATGACCATTTAGGTTATATAATATGAGATTCTATCCATGCAAAATGACTTACATATGAACATCTTCTTATAACAGCCACTGCATATGAAATACAATAAAACTGGAAGATGCCTAACAGTGTTATAGTACGGACTGACAAGAATTGTGGGTGATGATGAAATCTGTGGTAGATTTTTTTGATATCGTTAGTGGAGCACCACAGCAAAGTCTTTGCGTGCAGAGTCCTTTTATTTTCATTGCTGGGTGGTCCAATATATTCAACGTTGGCCAGTGTGATTTCACCCGTTCAGAATTTCAATTCAGAATACTCTGGTCAGAGAAGGGATTCATTCTTTTGCGAAAAATCTCTGTAATCAAATTTTGTTATTTATTGATAATTTATGAAAATGGCCCATAGGATTGCTGAAGTGCATATTGTGCGGCGGCTTCGATATGCTGCCGCACTTTTCGTGTCAAAACGGAAGCAATCGTTGATAATTGTTACAGTTGTCAGTAAACGCTCCAATCGACACTGGACACATTTTTGTGCTTTGTGTAAATATGCCGAATTCGTTGATAGATTGACGCTTTTGTCAGAAATCACCAATTATTTTCATTTTATGAAAAAATTATGGAAAGTTCAGGGGAGAGGTTATGGCAGTAGCACTTCTAATTAAAATGTGATTCTTCATATAGTCTATTTTTGCAGTGTTGATTTACTGAGCGTTGATTTAATCATTTTTCAAGGAATCTCATAGAAGGTGAGGGCGAACTTCGGTCGGACTGTGATGCTCAACTGATTATTTCGCTTCCTTTCACGCAGCCAGTGAAAGTGCATTCAATATACATCAAAGGCGATGGGTCGTCGTCTCCGAAGACAGTCAAACTGTTCACTAATATAGCTGACATACTTGACTTTGATCGTGCTGCTGGAGCGGAGAGTGTGCAGACAGTGACTTTCTCCAATAAGGTCTGTTCCTTCTGCTTCCGTTCGTTGAAGTTGGCGAAAAATTGCGATGTGCTTTCGTTTCGTTGACCGCATACTCTTTATATGTCAATTTTTTATCTTATTATGTTGTCACTTATTTTTTGTTAAATCAAAGATTTCTTATTTTTGAAAGTGGCGTTTCTCTGTGGATGAGTTTAGTAGTTACTTTCTAGTATGCTATAAAATTTACTGAATCGTCTATTCCCCAATTTGTATTTGCCAAATTTTTGCGAAGAAAACCATTTAAAGGAGAAATGGTTTTCGATTGTTGAATTCTTTTTTTCCCAAATTCTCATTAATATTTGCTGTGGATTTTCTTATAGAATATCTAAAATCTGTATTTACTTACCTAAAGTTTATTATGAGCTACTCTTATTGAATATTTTTTTAAGATATGATCGTTTACAAGTATCATCTTTCTGACGGAATCAGCGTGTGGTTGAAAGAAGCTGTTTTCCACTTCATATATGACGCATAGTCGAAGAGTTCTCATTAGGGGATGAGCTCTAAGCCGCATACGTCGTGTTTCCTTATTTGACGTGAAAAATAGTTCCCAATAATAATAAATCCTTTAAAAAATTTTTTTCATTGATGTGGATTTCTTTTCTCTTCAACCAGTAGATTTTGTAACTGACAAAATTAGTAAACTGAGTATTATTATTCAGCAATCATTTATTGAACGCTGTTTTTTAGGCCAGCAATGGTGAGCTGATAAATCTGCGATTCGTGAAATTCCAGAACGTAAAAAATCTGCAAATTTTTGTCGAGGATAATCAAGGCGATATGGACCAAACGATTGTCCAGTCTCTTCGAATCTATGGTACTCCGCTTATAGCGACCAATATGCAGGAGTTCAAACGGGTTAGCATTGCCCTTCGATTTATCTTCCACATTTACGAATCGTTTCAGTGTTATGAAATAACCGATTCGGATAGCGGAATCCATGGCCATTTGGACACGATCGATGATATTCATGACCCTCATAGTACAAAAGGAGGTTGTTCCGTAATACTGTGCAAGCAGTTATTCCTTTGTTCTATTTCTCCGTTTTACATCTTTATGATTAGTAACCTGAGCACCTCGTGCGTGGAAGATTATGCCGCAAGATTATTATGCTACTGCCGATCAAATGAAAACGTGACTTTCTATCATTCGGATAAGTGAGGCGTGGGTATTTCGTGTATTTGTAACCAACAAACATGTAAAATATCCCTCCCATATTTATCTATATTAGAAAGTATCGAGGTTTTGCATAGTCACTAGTAAAACATTATCGGCGCAGTAGTCTGCAAAAGAGATTTTCAGATTACCATTTGAAGTAAAACAGAGAAATAAAGCAGAGAGATAACTGCTTCAACAGGATCACGAAAACGAAACCACAGGTTTCCGTTTTTCCTGACCTAGGACCATAGGGCTGGAGGGACGGAGCAGAGGGGATGGGGGAGGGAGAGCGCTTTGCACTTTTCTCATTTGATTGACGTGGTAATCGATGGAACGATCAAAACAAAGATTTTTGTCTCATATTTGCTTGCTGTCGAGCAGAAACCTGACGCCGAAGCGTGAAGGATGGCATTCACAGATGTCATCTGTCAGAGGACGCGAAAATTCCCTCACAACAGTTACCTTAATGTTTGCAGGTATCGGGCAAAGTCGGGGAAGTTGGCCACTGACGACAGTTGCGTCATTGCTATGGCAAAGCGAATGATTCCACTTCTGTGATTGTGCTCCTTTTTCGTGATGTTACTGTGGAAATAATGCCCGTGACCTACAACGGAAGGGATTCAGTATTGCAGAAAATGGTTGTTTGAGAGAATTCTAGGTGAACGTCGGACAGGAGTTGGTGACCTCTTATCTTATGGTCTGTGTTGTGATGAATTGAGATCGAGTCGCACATCTTTCTTTTGCCAATATATTTTATTTCGGAAATAATCTAAGTGATTGCACTTTCGTTTGGTTAGTCGGAATCATCACTAAATTCCCTTAGATTTGATTTGAGAAGATGCCGAAGGTCTTATTGTTGTACCGTTTGCAGTGAGAAACTCTTCGTTAAGGTAGCTCTTAGAGCACATCCGATGCAGACGGGAGTTGTTTTCAGAGCGACGCTGCAAATGGTCTTTGATGAAAAATAAAATAATGCTCGTTGTTTGGCTTTGCTTCGTTTCGGTTGTGCACGCAATTTGGAACCGTTTTATCTCTAAAACTACTCGAAACAGCTTAGTTTGAAATCACTTTTCAAGGAGGGAAGGGAGTGGGAACAGATATATGTGAACTTTCACGGTTGCAACTTTATTGCGTACCAAGTAGGACGACAGAAGAGGAGGTCGGTCGGCTGCATTAAGCGGGCACAAGTATTCAAAAAGCACTACGGTGAAGTCAGATTCTGAAAACGCGCGTTCCCCAGCTCGATGATCATGTGGTGGTACGCGGCAGGTAGAGTGACCTACGAATTGGTAGGTGTAATTAAATGGGGTCCTTGACTTTGCTTCGAACGCACGCACTTTTCGAGGGTCACAGACGGCGCAGGTTCCCTTCGTTCATGTCTTGAACAGGTCTCTCACTTGAATATGTGTCGATTTTCTGCAAATTGCGAACGCTATCAGCAAGTGGAGGGATAGGGCAAGGTAGTTGCTGAAGAAATGTGCTGTAATTAAATGCGTTCAGTGTTTGCCTTGACGGTCACGCACAGATAGTACAGCTTTTGATGCTTCGCCATGTTGACGTTAAAATGCGGCGAGTATTTCGTCACGATTTTCTTGGTCTCCCTGTCGTTTCCAGTCACTAAATTCTTAACCTGAACATAAGACCTACTTCAAAAATTTGCTCCGTTATTTAATGTAACATATGCCTAATACCTGGTATTTAACGCCGACCAACTCCTCTTGAGATCGTCACAACTATTTCTCGAATACGACAAGATATATCTGTGTTATTCGTTGTCTCATCTACATACACATATCTGAGGGGAACGAGTGGGAATTTAAGGATCGGTTCAGGGCTTGGGTGGAATTGAGGTCAGATAAAGCTCTGACTTTCTGCTCAGAGCGAGATGTTCGCAAAAAAAAGCAATTGCTGCACGAACGGCAAAAGGGTGTGCTTGCTCCCTGCATTAAGTTCACTCGCCGAGTTGTTCGTTTTTCGTTCACAAGTAGATTTTGCTTCGCTCTGCCCATGAAGCAGCTATGCTTACGCTAAGCTTTTGGAAACAATGCCTTGGACATTTGGATAGCGTGGCAGAAGTTGCTCCGACAACGAACTAACTTCCGACTCCATTAGAATGTCTGCAACAAGTGCACCTTACCACTCTGTCCCTCACATTGCTGTTTTCGTCGTGAACAAACGAGCGCACCCAACTAACTGTGCGGTGTTGCTGTTGCTGTCTTGCCGTGCTGTTTTTGTGAAGAGGTAGGTGGAACAAATTGTGAGGTAAAACACCTCGACATCGAGCACTGATGTACCTGAGCAACAAGTAGTGGTCAAGACAGTGTGTTATAGCATTTAAAAGCCTAAAAGCATCAGTATGATCCCCTTATCATATTCGTAGTGATGTTACGCATACCGTTAAATAACAAGTAATACTGGTGTCATATTCTTAAGTGTAGAGAATGACGGGGAACGTTGAATGTTTTTGTGGCGCAACAATCCAATATTGGGGCCGACGTTCGCTTACTCAAAGTGTGGTTGTGGGTATGGGATATCGCAGTGACGCGAGTGCATGGCAACTTAGCGTTTACCTTAGTAGTGATGTAACCCTCAGTGATACAAATTCTTTGTAATCTAAGAAACTGGGGATTCACGAAATCCATGGTAAAGCAGAACTCAATCGACTGATGCATTGGATTCGGAAGGCGACTCATAAACAGTGAAAAGAGCATAACGCACGTCCATCTGGAGGCAGTAACCGCCAAGAGAATCCAGTTTTTTTGGCGAAAATAATCTTCGCAGTCCACAACGCTCTCAGAACTATATATTTCTCAGCCATCCTGAGACCATTAAGAGGTCAACAAACGATTCGCATTTTACAGGGGTTGTTTGATTCCCTCAGATAGATATACCGCTGTTGAAAATTTCTGATCGTGTGACGAAAAACTCAAAACCAGCCAGCAGTACTTATCCACGAGGAGAGAATTGTTGAGGTAATGGAAATTAACGCAGACTCAACAGCAAAATAGATCAATAACGGTTGCCGGCGGAATTATTTCGATGACTACAAAGCTCGCCACACTGAAATTTTTTTTATTCGCCGACAGAGTAGAAAGATTACTCATAGTGCTGACGTGTATGGCGGCTACTCCATCAATGACAAAGAGTTGCCGAAGAACTGTCAAGGAAGTGGCAAAAAACTGCTTATCACGGTAGACCATGTTGGAGACATTTGTAGAAATAAGTGCATATCATTTCGCTCTGAAGTGCATGTCATTCCGTTCAAGGTTCAAGTTATGAGCGTCCACTTGGGAATGGGGAATAATTACTGGCTTCTGGCTTTCAATTTATGCGCTAAATTGCAATTGAAAAGTTTCAAAATTTGAGGGCCTGAGGCACACTCCCTCTCCGAGTAGGAAAATCTCAATATGCCTCCGCTGTTTTGCTTCACTTAATGAAAGTTTTATCCACTGTTTCTTGGCTTCCGTCACAGCTCCTATACGGAGTCGTAACAAATCATGAACATTAAAATGTTCTCAATACTGCTATGTAAAGAATCGATTGAAATATATCGATTAGCAATGTGAAGCTCGCACTTAGGCGGGAACTACCTAGAAGTACGAACAATAACCAAGTGAAATTCGATCGACAATACAGATATGGGTGAAAAACGAGAGCTATTGTTCTTCGGCAAAAATCCTGCTAACGAGCAGCAGCGAGGAACTGCAAAGCATATTTGAGCCATTACTGATCAATATTGCGGTTGACTCTCACTTCATTTCGACTGCCTTAACAATTCTCTCCTCTTGTTGCCATTCTAGTGTGTAGTTACTGAGGGCGCTTAACAATGCAAACAACCACATTCTGCAGATCATACGTTGGCGCTGATCTTTGCATCAAGTCAACCTCATTCAGACAACACTGCCTTAAAAACAGTTCCGACATATAATGATTTTATGTAGATCTAACATTATATACTCCTCAAATGATCTCAGCGATAATGCGCGTATTTTCTGTTGCTGCAGGCGAGATTCTGGCAGCTGACCGCTAAAGAGTCGATCTACTATGGACTGATCAACATCGATCTCATTTACGTTATTTAACACTTGTATGTGATCAGCGCCACTGCACATATCTGCGCATCATTTCTTTCTTTGTTGAGATCAAAATATTATGGCGAGCAAACTGCATCATCATCATATGAAGGGTATATAAGGCGAGCTCATAGCTCCTGCATTTATTGTCTCGATGGGCTTCTTCGACGGTCGTACGGGCATGGGATGTGGAGGGCGGTTCGGTGCAGATTGGCGGCAGCGTGTCCGACGAACGGAAGGACGGACGGAGCGTGTTGGCTTTCGCTGCGTCGGTCATCTCGTACATTGGAGCTTCGTCATATGCGATGCGACGACTGTGATCGAGTTGAGTCGTTTTCAAGAATTTTTGTGCCTCAGTGGTCGTGTTCTCAGAAACCTTCACAACATCGAGGAGCTTGCAAAGGTTCGCGTAAGTCATGTAAGTGGACCATTCACCGCAAAAATCTGCTTAATGTTGTTGTGGACGGGAAATTGGTGGATTTTTTGCCACGTTCTATCTGAGAGATACTGATGCATTTTCGGGTAAGTCATCGAAATCATTTTTAAGCATGTAGATGTTACAAAATGTTGTTTAGACATCATTTAACGTATTGAAAATCTATGTACTCATAGAAGAGTAAATACGGCAATGGAAATTGCTGACAATCCCTGCAGGGCGTTTCATAGCGTTCACATTACTCTCATTGATAGGGAATACATATGAAACAGGGGCATCGGGCATCCATCCAAAGATTGCAGCGGTTTGACATGATAGTGTTCTGATTCCACTCACGGCCATTTGTTTTTAATATTTCGGAACAAGTGGGGAAGGGCAGTTTTTCATCCCTTTTTCTGCAAACGTGCTAATGAAATACACAGCAAAATGAAAAGAGTTCACGTTGATAAGGAGATGTGAGTGTGCAGTTGATGAGCTGAGCTCGACGTAGGCTAGAAAACAAATTTTTGCAGAGTAGGCTGCCATGATACGGCTCCATCCACCTTTAAGTCTAAATTTAGGCACTGAGGTGGTCACTTGTTCCCGTGAAATCAGTGCAGGGATTAGCATCGCAGACAGCGAGGTGGGAAGGCAAATGTAGGAGGTTGGTTTCAATGACATGCGTTCTGTCAGAAGAAGCTAGATGGAGCAGTGCAACAAACATTTTGTCAGTGTGCCTTAAATCCACAAATTTTAGTCGAGGCGAGGAAAATAAATTGCCTTAGAACATGTTCGCCTCCTTTTTTGGATCACACATAGAGCTTGTTCCCAGCTCACGACCAGCAACATGCTGTTCACCGCCGGGAACAGCATCTGGCGTGAGTAGGGTCAGCTTCATGCATCTCTGCCTTGTTCGTTTGGGGCTTTCATCTAGCAAAGGGAAAAGTTATGGGTTCTGTCGTTTATATTGATAGGGGCGTTTGGCAGATATAGTTAGTAGTTAATGTGCCGTAAAACTAGGAATACTGTAGCAGCATGAGATTATATTGTAAACAAGTCAGCGCCTACTCTGCAACTCAAAATTCTAATGAGCAAAATGGTGACTGCCGAGTGGTTTGTAGGTCTTGGGAGGGGTAGAATAAGCACATGGTGTATTTAGGACTACCTAAGAAGTGCAGTGGTGCAGAAATTGTTTTTTTTTTTTCAGAAGGACTGTGAAGGTCCCGATGGAACGCAGACAAGAGGAAACGACCTGTCGCTAGGTCAGTGAAGGGAAAGGCGTAGCGCCGACTTTGGAAATCGACTTCTCTCGAGTTAGCGCCCTCCGAACATTTCGTGTCCGAGCAACGATGCAACGATTGTTGCACACAGTTCGATGAAACCTTCACAACATCGAGGAGCTTGCAAAGGTTCGCGTAAGTCATGTAGTGGACCATTCACCGCAAAAATCTGCTTAATGTTGTTGTGGACGGGAAATTGGTGGATTTTTTGCCACGTTCTATCTGAGAGATATTGATGCATTTTCGGGTAAGTCATCGAAATCATTTTTAAGCATGTAGATGTTACAAAATGTTGTTTAGACATCATTTAACGTATTGAAAATCTATGTACTCATAGAAGAGTAAATACGGCAATGGAAATTGCTGACAATCCCTGCAGGGCGTTTCATAGCGTTCACATTACTCTCATTGATAGGGAATACATATGAAACAGGGGCATCGGGCATCCATCCAAAGATTGCAGCGGTTTGACATGATAGTGTTCTGATTCCACTCACGGCCATTTGTTTTTAATATTTCGGAACAAGTGGGGAAGGGCAGTTTTTCATCCCTTTTTCTGCAAACGTGCTAATGAAATACACAGCAAAATGAAAAGAGTTCACGTTGATAAGGAGATGTGAGTGTGCAGTTGATGAGCTGAGCTCGACGTAGGCTAGAAAACAAATTTTTGCAGAGTAGGCTGCCATGATACGGCTCCATCCACCTTTAAGTCTAAATTTAGGCACTGAGGTGGTCACTTGTTCCCGTGAAATCAGTGGAGGGATTAGCATCGCAGACAGCGAGGTGGGAAGGCAAATGTAGGGGGTTAGTTTCAATGACATGCGTTCTGTCAGAAGAAGCTAGATGGAGCAGTGCAACAAACATTTTGTCAGTGTGCCTTAAATCCACAAATTTTAGTCGAGGCGAGGAAAATAAATTGCCTTAGAACATATTCGCCTCCTTTTTTGGATCACACGTAGAGCTTGTTCCCAGCTCACGACCAGCAACATGCTGTTCACCGCCGGGAACAGCATCTGGCGTGAGTAGGGTCAGCTTCATGCATCTCTGCCTTGTTCGTTTGGGGCTTTCATCTAGCAAAGGGAAAAGTTATGGGTTCTGTCGTTTATATTGATAGGGGCGTTTGGCAGATATAGTTAGTAGTTAATGTGCCGTAAAACTAGGAATACTGTAGCAGCATGAGATTATATTGTAAACAAGTCAGCGCCTACTCTGCAACTCAAAATTCTAATGAGCAAAATGGTGACTGCCGAGTGGTTTGTAGGTCTTGGGAGGGGTAGAATAAGCACATGGTATTTAGGACTACCTAAGAAGTGCAGTGGTGCAGAAATTGTTTTTTTTTTTTCAGAAGGACTGTGAAGGTCCCGATGGAACGCAGACAAGAGGAAACGACATGTCGCTAGGTCAGTGAAGGGAAAGGCGTAGCGCCGACTTTGGAAATCGACTTCTCTCGAGTTAGCGCCCTCCGAACATTTCGTGTGCGAGCAACGATGCAACGATTGTTGCACACAGTTCGTACAAGTTGGTGAGGCCGGTCGCACTTCAAGTAAGCGAATTTCGTTAGAAGTTTTTCAGATTGTTTAGGCCGCTGCAGTTTATGCCGTTGAATCGTGGTGAAATCTTCTTGTCGTTGTATTCATCAGCCGATATAGGTAGGGGTGGCCAAAAATTCTGGAAGTACTCTGCATTTCTAGCGAATTCAAAGTTGCTTCTGTTATTAGCAGAAGGCTCTTTGAATTTTAAGGATTCGTAGTGGAGAGTAGGATAATATGGATATTTTCTCATTTCTGCTCACGCGTTTGTATTAATTTCATATGCATATGCAGAGCAGTTCGTCCTACTCCACCGTTCAGTGAAATATTTCGTGACTTCTTTGTAAGTGTCCAACGCGGGTTTCATCGCTCTCCTCAATGGAGGACGGGACGTGGTCTTCTTGCGAAGGGCGATTGGGTCCACAAGATCACCTTACAGAAAACTTCAGCATTCGCGGGAGGCTTTCTTTATGGTCGTTTTCTTTGAGATTTGTTCCATAGAATGTTTAAGTGACGTTGCATATTTGTTATACCACTCCCGATATGAGGTGTCGAGACCGTTGGTCTTCCTGGGAGTTCTGGAAAGCTGTTTCAAAGTGATTGCAGATGACCCATTCATAGTTGACAGTTTCGAAGGTTTAGTGAAAAGTGTGTGGCGTTTTATATATTTCATTTATTTTTCGTTGAAAAAAGAGTCTTCTTTCGCATTCGAGCTTCATCTTTTTCTGAAGTCGAAGGAATTTTCGTTGTAGGAAATTATGGAATTGCCGTAAATTGCCGGAAATCCTCCAGCAATTCTCTGAAGTCTTTAGGTGCTGTGGATTCCAGACACACCACGGCGTTAAGTGACTAACATTGTCTGTAGCGAAAGTGGTGGAGTTGCAAGCCTTGTTTTGCAAGTGTGTCTATTTTGAAATTCGTTTGTGCTGTAAGTATTCCGCCGCCACTTAGAGCACAGACGGTGATATTCGTATGGTCATTTGCTGTTTGCGTTGTAATAGGCACGTGTTCCTCAGTTGCATCCTCTCCCCATTCCCGTTGAAGTTTTTTCTTGCCAAACCGAATAAGAATTCTCAGTGCTTCCAGGGCTCCTTTATCCAAATAGGGCACGGGGCTTTTCATTCGGTATGTTCCATCCCTTCGCGCTATATTCATTTCATGATCATTTGCATATTACAGTCCTTTGTTTGTCAGCGTGTTTGGTGCGGACTCGAAATTCAATCTCTTGAAGTCTCGCTTAGAGCAGTGTTATGAATATGTTTCGTTGTCGCCACCGGCACCTTGAAAATAGTAGAATGCTGAATTGAGATTTTCCATTTAGATACTTCACGTTTGCTTGCGTTTTAAATGAGCGGCCGCCATTCAAAGCGCAGCTCCCATGTTTCGTTTTGAGGACTGGCATGAATTTTGGTGGGTTTTGCGAATTTTCGTATTTACGTTGATGCGGTTCCTTCCCATGTATTTCTCGGATTCTTTTTCTTGTCCCTATGCAGTGCACCTTTTACTTAAGGTGGGCTTTGTGAATTTTTCTGAGTATTTATGTTGATACACCTGGTTCCTTCCCATGTATTTCTCGGATTCTTCTTTTTGTCCCTATGAAGTGCATCTTTTAATTGAGGTGTATTTTGTGAATTTTTGTGAGTATTTATGTTGATACACCTGGTTCCTTCTCATATATTTCTCGGATTCTTCTTTTTGTTCCTGTGAAGTGCGTCTTTTACTTGAGATGTATTTTGTGAATTTTTGTGAGTATTTATGTTGATACACGTGGTTACTTCCCATGTATTTCTCGGATTCTTCTTTTTGTTCCTATGAAGTGCGTCTTTTACTTGAGGTGTATTTTGTGAATTTTTGGGAGTATTTATGATGATACACCTGGTTCCTTCCCATGTATTTCTCGGATTCTTCTTTTTGTCCCTATGAAGTGCGTCTTTTACTTGAGGCGTAGAGTATTTATCTTGATACACCTGGTTCCTTCCCATGTATTTCTCGGATTCTTCTTTTTGTCCCTATGAAGTGCGTCTTTTACTTGAGGTGTATTTTATGAATTTTTGTGAGTATTTATGTTGATACACCTGGTTCCTTCCCATGTATTTCTCGGATTCTTCTTTTTGTCCCTATGAAGTGCATCTTTTAATTGAGGTGTATTTTGTGAATTTTTGTGAGTATTTATGTTGATACACCTGGTTCCTACAAGTGTATTTCTCGGATTCTTCTTTTTGTCCCTATGAAGCGCGTCTTTTACTTGAGGTGTATTTTATGAATTTTTGTGAGTATTTATGTTGATACACCTGGTTCCTTCCCATGTATTTCTCGGATTCTTCTTTTTGTCCCTATGAAGTGCATCTTTTAATTGAGGTGTATTTTGTGAATTTTTGTGAGTATTTATGTTGATACACCTGGTTCCTTCCCATGTATTTCTCGGATTCTTCTTTTTGTCCCTATGAAGTGCATCTTTTAATTGAGGTGTATTTTGTGAATTTTTGTGAGTATTTATGTTGATACACCTGGTTCCTTCCCATGTATTTCTCGGATTCTTCTTTTTGTCCCTATGAAGTGCATCTTTTAATTGAGGTGTATTTTGTGAATTTTTGTGAGTATTTATGTTGATACACCTGGTTCCTACAAGTGTATTTCTCGGATTCTTTTTTGTCTCTATGAAGTGCGTCTTTTACTTGAGGTGTATTTTGTGAATTTTTGTGAGTATTTATGTTGATACACCTGGTTCCTTCCCATGTATTTCTCGGATTCTTCTTTTTTGCCCTATGAAGTGCATCTTTTAATTGAGGTGTATTTTGTGAATTTTTGTGAGTATTTATGTTGATACACCTGGTTCCTACAAGTGTATTTCTCGGATTGTTCTTTTTGTCCCTATGAAGCGCGTCTTTTAGGTGAGGTGTATTTTGTGAATTTTTGTGAGTATTTATGTTGATACTCCGGGTTCCTTCCCGTGTATTTCTCGGAATCTTTTTTGTCTCTATGAAGTGCGTCTTTTACTTGAGGTGTATTTTGTGAATTTTTGTGAGTGTTTATGTTGATACACCTGGTTCCTTCTCATATATTTCTCGGATTCTTCTTTTTGTCCCTGTGAAGTGCGTCTTTTACTTGAGGTGTATTTTGTGAATTTTTGTGAGTATTTATGTTGATACACCTGGTTACTTCACATGTATTTCTCGGATTCTTCTTTTTGTTCCTATGAAGTGCGTCTTTTACTTGAGGTGTATTTTGTGAATTTTTGTGAGTATTTACGTTGATACACATGGTTCCTTCCCATGTATTTCTCGGATTCTTCTTTTTGTCCCTATGAAGTGCGTCTTTTACTTGAGGCGTAGAGTATTTATGTTGATACACCTGGTTCCTTCCCATGTATTTCTCGGATTCTTCTTTTTGTCCCTATGAAGTGCGTCTTTTACTTGAGGTGTATTTTGTGAATTTTTGTGAGTATTTATGTTGATACACCTGGTTCCTTCCCATGTATTTCTCGGATTCTTCTTTTTTGCCCTATGAAGTGCATCTTTTAATTGAGGTGTATTTTGTGAATTTTTGTGAGTCTTTATGTTGATACACCTGGTTCCTACAAGTGTATTTCTCGGATTGTTCTTTTTGTCCCTATGAAGCGCGTCTTTTAGGTGAGGTGTATTTTGTGAATTTTTGTGAGTATTTATGTTGATACTCCGGGTTCCTTCCCGTGTATTTCTCGGAATCTTTTTTGTCTCTATGAAGTGCGTCTTTTACTTGAGGTGTATTTTGTGAATTTTTGTGAGTGTTTATGTTGATACACCTGGTTCCTTCTCATATATTTCTCGGATTCTTCTTTTTGTCCCTGTGAAGTGCGTCTTTTACTTGAGGTGTATTTTGTGAATTTTTGTGAGTATTTATGTTGATACACCTGGTTACTTCACATGTATTTCTCGGATTCTTCTTTTTGTTCCTATGAAGTGCGTCTTTTACTTGAGGTGTATTTTGTGAATTTTTGTGAGTATTTATGTTGATACACATGGTTCCTTCCCATGTATTTCTCGGATTCTTCTTTTTGTCCCTATGAAGTGCGTCTTTTACTTGAGGCGTAGAGTATTTATGTTGATACACCTGGTTCCTTCCCATGTATTTCTCGGATTCTTTTTTTTGTCCCTATGAAGTGCGTCTTTTACTTGAGGTGTATTTTGTGAATTTTTGTGAGTATTTATGTTGATACACCTGGTTCCTTCCCATGTATTTCTCGGATTCTTCTTTTTCTCCCTATGAAGTGCATCTTTTAATTGAGGTGTATTTTGTGAATTTTTGTGAGTATTTATGTTGATACACCTGGTTCCTGCAAGTGTATTTATCGGATTCTTCTTTTTGTCCCTATGAAGCGCGTCTTTTAGGTGAGGTGTATTTTGTGAATTTTTGTGAGTATTTATGTTGATACTCCGGGTTCCTTCCCGTGTATTTCTCGGAATCTTTTTTGTCTCTGTGAAGTGCGTCTTTTAATTGAGGTGTATTTTGTGAATTTTTGTGAGTATTTATGTTGATACACCTGGTTCCTTCTCATATATTTCTCGGATTCTTCTTTTTGTCCCTGTGAAGTGCGTCTTTTACTTGAGGTGTATTTTGTGAATTTTTGTGAGTATTTATGTTGATACACCTGGTTACTTCCCATGTATTTCTCGGATTCTTCTTTTTGTTCCTATGAAGTGCGTCTTTTACTTGAGGTGTATTTTGTGAATTTTTGTGAGTATTTATGTTGATACACCTGGTTCCTTCCCATGTATTTCTCGGATTCTTCTTTTTGTCCCTATGAAGTGCGTCTTTTACTTGAGGCGTAGAGTATTTATGTTGATACACCTGGTTCCTTCCCATGTATTTCTCGGATTCTTCTTTTTGTCCCTATGAAGTGCGTCTTTTACTTGAGGTGTATTTTGTGAATTTTTGTGAGTATTTATGTTGATACACCTGGTTCCTTCCCATGTATTTCTCGGATTCTTCTTTTTGTCCCTATGAAGTGCGTCTTTTACTTGAGGTGTATTTTGTGAATTTTTGTGAGTATTTATGTTGATACACCTGGTTCCTTCCCATGTATTTCTCGGATTCTTCTTTTTGTCCCTATGAAGTGCGTCTTTTAATTGAGGTGTATTTTGTGAATTTTTGTGAGTATTTATGTTGATACACCTGGTTCCTTCCCGTGTATTTCTCGGATTCTTTTTTTGTCCCTATGAAGTGCGTCTTTTACTTGAGGTGTAGTGAGTGAGTATTATGTTGATACACCTGGTTCCTTCCCATGTATTTCTCGGATTCTTCTTTTTGTCCCTATGAAGTGCGTCTTTTACTTGAGGTGTATTTTGTGAATTTTTGTGAGTATTTATGTTGATACACCTGGTTCCTTCCATGTATTTCTCGGATTCTTCTTTTTGTCCCTGTGAAGTGAGTCTTTTACTTGAGGTGTATTTTGTGAATTTTTGTGAGTATTTATGTTGATACACCTGGTTCCTTCCCATGTATTTCTCGGATTCTTCTTTTTGTCCCTATGAAGTGCGTCTTTTAATTGAGGTGTATTTTGTGAATTTTTGTGAGTATTTATGTTGATACACCTGGTTCCTTCCGTGTATTTCTCGGAATCTTTTTTGTCTCTATGAAGTGCGTCTTTTACTTGAGGTGTATTTTGTGAATTTTTGTGAGTATTTATGTTGATACACCTGGTTCCTTCTCATGTATTTCTCGGATTCTTCTTTTTGTCCCTGTGAAGTGCGTCTTTTACTTGAGGTGTATTTTGTGAATTTTTGTGAGTATTTATGTTGATACACCTGGTTCCTTCCCATGTATTTCTCGGTTTCTTCTTTTTGTCCCTATGAAGTGCGTCTTTTACTTGAGGTGTATTTTGTGAATTTTTGTGAGTATTTATGTTGATACACCTGGTTCCTTCCCATGTATTTCTCGGATTCTTCTTTTTGTCCCTATGAAGTGCGTCTTTTACTTGAGGTGTATTTTGTGAATTTTTGTGAGTATTTATGTTGATACACCTGGTTCCTTCAAGTGTATTTCTCGGATTCTTCTTTTTGTCCCTATGAAGTGCGTCTTTTAGGTGAGGTGTATTTTGTGAATTTTTGTGAGTATTTATGTTGATACTCCGGGTTCCTTCCCGTGTATTTCTCGGATTCTTTTTTGTCTCTATGAAGTGCGTCTTTTAATTGAGGTGTATTTTGTGAATTTTTGTGAGTATTTATGTTGATACTCCTGTTTCCTTCCCGTGTATTTCTCGGATCTTTTTTGTCTCTATGAAGTGCTTCTTTTACTTGAGGTGTATTTTGTGAATTTTTGTGAGTATTTATGTTGATACACCTGGTTCCTTCTCATGTATTTCTCGGATTCTTCTTTTTGTCCCTGTGAAGTGCGTCTTTTACTTGAGGTGTATTTTGTGAATTTTTGTGAGTATTTATGTTGATACCTGGTTCCTTCCCGTGTATTTCTCGGATTCTTTTTTGTCTCTATGAAGTGCGTCTTTTACTTGAGGCGTAGAGTATTTATGTTGATACACCTGGTTCCTTCACATGTATTTCTCGGATTCTTCTTTTTGTTCCTATGAAGTGCGTCTTTTACTTGAGGTGTATTTTGTGAATTTTTGTGAGTATTTATGTTGATACACCTGGTTCCTTCCCATGTATTTCTCGGATTCTTCTTTTTGCCCTATGAAGTGCATCTTTTAATTGAGGTGTATTTTGTGAATTTTTGTGAGTATTTATGTTGATACACCTGGTTCCTTCAAGTGTATTTCTCGGATTGTTCTTTTTGTCCCTATGAAGTGCGTCTTTTAGGTGAGGTGTATTTTGTGAATTTTTGTGAGTATTTATGTTGATACTCCGGGTTCCTTCCCGTGTATTTCTCGGAATCTTTTTTGTCTCTATGAAGTGCGTCTTTTACTTGAGGTGTATTTTGTGAATTTTTGTGAGTGTTTATGTTGATACACCTGGTTCCTTCTCATGTATTTCTCGGATTCTTCTTTTTGTCCCTATGAAGTGCGTCTTTTACTTGAGGTGTATTTTGTGAATTTTTGTGAGTATTTATGTTGATACACCTGGTTCCTTCACATGTATTTCTCGGATTCTTCTTTTTGTTCCTATGAAGTGCGTCTTTTACTTGAGGTGTATTTTGTGAATTTTTGTGAGTATTTACGTTGATACACCTGGTTCCTTCCCATGTATTTCTCGGATTCTTCTTTTTGTCCCTATGAAGTGCGTCTTTTACTTGAGGCGTAGAGTATTTATGTTGATACACCTGGTTCCTTCCCATGTATTTCTCGGATTCTTCTTTTTGTCCCTATGAAGTGCGTCTTTTACTTGAGGTGTATTTTGTGAATTTTTGTGAGTATTTATGTTGATACACCTGGTTCCTTCCCATGTATTTCTCGGATTCTTCTTTTTGCCCTATGAAGTGCATCTTTTAATTGAGGTGTATTTTGTGAATTTTTGTGAGTATTTATGTTGATACACCTGGTTCCTTCAAGTGTATTTCTCGGATTCTTCTTTTTGTCCCTATGAAGTGCGTCTTTTACTTGAGGTGTATTTTGTGAATTTTTGTGAGTATTTATGTTGATACACCTGGTTCCTTCCCATGTATTTCTCGGATTCTTCTTTTTGTCCCTATGAAGTGCGTCTTTTACTTGAGGCGTAGAGTATTTATGTTGATACACCTGGTTCCTTCCCATGTATTTCTCGGATTCTTCTTTTTGTCCCTATGAAGTGCGTCTTTTACTTGAGGTGTATTTTGTGAATTTTTGTGAGTATTTATGTTGATACACCTGGTTCCTTCCCGTGTATTTCTCGGATTCTTTTTTGTCTCTATGAAGTGCGTCTTTTAATTGAGGTGTATTTTGTGAATTTTTGTGAGTATTTATGTTGATACACCTGGTTCCTTCCCGTGTATTTCTCGGATTCTTCTTTTGTCTCTATGAAGTGCGTCTTTTACTTGAGGTGTATTTTGTGAATTTTTGTGAGTATTTATGTTGATACACCTGGTTCCTTCCCATGTATTTCTCGGATTCTTCTTTTTGTCCCTATGAAGTGCGTCTTTTACTTGAGGTGTATTTTGTGAATTTTTGTGAGTATTTATGTTGATACACCTGGTTCCTTCAAGTGTATTTCTCGGATTCTTCTTTTTGTCCCTATGAAGTGCGTCTTTTACTTGAGGTGTATTTTGTGAATTTTTGTGAGTATTTATGTTGATACACCTGGTTCCTTCCCGTGTATTTCTCGGATTCTTTTTTGTCTCTATGAAGTGCGTCTTTTAATTGAGGTGTATTTTGTGAATTTTTGTGAGTATTTATGTTGATACACCGGTTCCTTCCCATGTATTTCTCGGATTCTTTTTTGTCTCTATGAAGTGCGTCTTTTACTTGAGGTGTATTTTGTGAATTTTTGTGAGTATTTATGTTGATACACCTGGTTCCTTCCCATGTATTTCTCGGATTCTTCTTTTTGTCCCTATGAAGTGCGTCTTTTACTTGAGGTGTATTTTGTGAATTTTTGTGAGTATTTATGTTGATACACCTGGTTCCTTCCCATGTATTTCTCGGATTCTTCTTTTTGTCCCTATGAAGTGCGTCTTTTACTTGAGGTGTATTTTGTGAATTTTTGTGAGTATTTATGTTGATACACCTGGTTCCTTCCCATGTATTTCTCGGATTCTTTTTTGTCTCTATGAAGTGCGTCTTTTACTTGAGGTGTATTTTGTGAATTTTTGTGAGTATTTATGTTGATACACCTGGTTCCTTCCCATGTATTTCTCGGATTCTTTTTTGTCCCTATGAAGTGCGTCTTTTACTTGAGGTGTATTTTGTGAATTTTTGTGAGTATTTATGTTGATACACCTGGTTCCTTCCCATGTATTTCTCGGATTCTTCTTTTTGTCCCTATGAAGTGCGTCTTTTAATTGAGGTGTATTTTGTGAATTTTTGTGAGTATTTATGTTGATACACCTGGTTCCTTCCCGTGTATTTCTCGGAATCTTTTTTGTCCCTATGAAGTGCGTCTTTTACTTGAGGTGTATTTTGTGAATTTTTGTGAGTATTTATGTTGATACACCTGGTTCCTTCCCATGTATTTCTCGGATTCTTCTTTTTGTCCCTATGAAGTGCGTCTTTTACTTGAGGTGTATTTTGTGAATTTTTGTGAGTATTTATGTTGATACACCTGGTTCCTTCCCATGTATTTCTCGGATTCTTCTTTTTGTCCCTATGAAGTGCGTCTTTTACTTGAGGTGTATTTTGTGAATTTTTGTGAGTATTTATGTTGATACACCTGGTTCCTTCCCATGTATTTCTCGGATTCTTCTTTTTGTCCCTATGAAGTGCGTCTTTTACTTGAGGTGTATTTTGTGAATTTTTGTGAGTATTTATGTTGATACACCTGGTTCCTTCCCATGTATTTCTCGGAATCTTTTTTTGTCTCTATGAAGTGCGTCTTTTACTTGAGGTGTATTTTGTGAATTTTTGTGAGTATTTATGTTGATACACCTGGTTCCTTCCCATGTATTTCTCGGATTCTTCTTTTTGTCCCTATGAAGTGCGTCTTTTACTTGAGGTGTATTTTGTGAATTTTTGTGAGTATTTATGTTGATACACCTGGTTCCTTCCCATGTATTTCTCGGATTCTTTTTTGTCCCTATGAAGTGCGTCTTTTACTTGAGGCGTAGAGTATTTATGTTGATACACCTGGTTCCTTCCCATGTATTTCTCGGATTCTTCTTTTTGTCCCTATGAAGTGCGTCTTTTACTTGAGGTGTATTTTGTGAATTTTTGTGAGTATTTATGTTGATACACCTGGTTCCTTCCCATGTATTTCTCGGATTCTTCTTTTTGTCCCTATGAAGTGAGTCTTTTACTTGAGGTGTATTTTGTGAATTTTTGTGAGTATTTATGTTGATACACCTGGTTCCTTCCCATGTATTTCTCGGATTCTTCTTTTTGTCCCTATGAAGTGCGTCTTTTAATTGAGGTGTATTTTGTGAATTTTTGTGAGTATTTATGTTGATACACCTGGTTCCTTCCCATGTATTTCTCGGAATCTTTTTTGTCTCTATGAAGTGCGTCTTTTACTTGAGGTGTAGAGTATTTATGTTGATACACCTGGTTCCTTCCCATGTATTTCTCGGATTCTTCTTTTTGTCCCTATGAAGTGCGTCTTTTACTTGAGGTGTATTTTGTGAATTTTTGTGAGTATTTATGTTGATACACCTGGTTCCTTCCCATGTATTTCTCGGATTCTTCTTTTTGTCCCTATGAAGTGCGTCTTTTACTTGAGGTGTATTTTGTGAATTTTTGTGAGTATTTATGTTGATACACCTGGTTCCTTCCCATGTATTTCTCGGATTCTTCTTTTTGTCCCTATGAAGTGCGTCTTTTACTTGAGGTGTATTTTGTGAATTTTTGTGAGTATTTATGTTGATACACCTGGTTCCTTCCCATGTATTTCTCGGATTCTTCTTTTTGTCCCTATGAAGTGCGTCTTTTACTTGAGGTGTATTTTGTGAATTTTTGTGAGTATTTATGTTGATACACCTGGTTCCTTCCCATGTATTTCTCGGATTCTTCTTTTTGTCCCTATGAAGTGCGTCTTTTACTTGAGGTGTATTTTGTGAATTTTTGTGAGTATTTATGTTGATACACCTGGTTCCTTCCCATGTATTTCTCGGATTCTTCTTTTTGTCCCTATGAAGTGCGTCTTTTACTTGAGGTGTATTTTGTGAATTTTTGTGAGTATTTATGTTGATACACCTGGTTCCTTCCCATGTATTTCTCGGATTCTTCTTTTTGTCCCTATGAAGTGCGTCTTTTACTTGAGGTGTATTTTGTGAATTTTTGTGAGTATTTATGTTGATACACCTGGTTCCTTCCCATGTATTTCTCGGATTCTTCTTTTTGTCCCTATGAAGTGCGTCTTTTACTTGAGGTGTATTTTGTGAATTTTTGTGAGTATTTATGTTGATACACCTGGTTCCTTCCCATGTATTTCTCGGATTCTTCTTTTTGTCCCTATGAAGTGCGTCTTTTACTTGAGGTGTATTTTGTGAATTTTTGTGAGTATTTATGTTGATACACCTGGTTCCTTCCCATGTATTTCTCGGATTCTTCTTTTGTCCCTATGAAGTGCGTCTTTTACTTGAGGTGTATTTTGTGAATTTTTGTGAGTATTTATGTTGATACACCTGGTTCCTTCCCATGTATTTCTCGGATTCTTCTTTTTGTCCCTATGAAGTGCGTCTTTTACTTGAGGTGTATTTTGTGAATTTTTGTGAGTATTTATGTTGATACACCTGGTTCCTTCCCATGTATTTCTCGGATTCTTCTTTTGTCTCTATGAAGTGCGTCTTTTACTTGAGGCGTAGAGTATTTATGTTGATACACCTGGTTCCTTCCCATGTATTTCTCGGATTCTTCTTTTTGTCCCTATGAAGTGCGTCTTTTACTTGAGGTGTATTTTGTGAATTTTTGTGAGTATTTATGTTGATACACCTGGTTCCTTCCCATGTATTTCTCGGATTCTTCTTTTTGTCCCTATGAAGTGCGTCTTTTACTTGAGGTGTATTTTGTGAATTTTTGTGAGTATTTATGTTGATACACCTGGTTCCTTCCCATGTATTTCTCGGATTCTTCTTTTTGTCCCTATGAAGTGCGTCTTTTACTTGAGGTGTATTTTGTGAATTTTTGTGAGTATTTATGTTGATACACCTGGTTCCTTCCCATGTATTTCTCGGATTCTTCTTTTTGTCCCTATGAAGTGCGTCTTTTACTTGAGGTGTATTTTGTGAATTTTTGTGAGTATTTATGTTGATACACCTGGTTCCTTCCCATGTATTTCTCGGATTCTTCTTTTTGTCCCTATGAAGTGCGTCTTTTACTTGAGGTGTATTTTGTGAATTTTTGTGAGTATTTATGTTGATACACCTGGTTCCTTCCCATGTATTTCTCGGATTCTTCTTTTTGTCCCTATGAAGTGCGTCTTTTACTTGAGGTGTAGTGAGTGATTTTATGTTGATACACCTGGTTCCTTCCCATGTATTTCTCGGATTCTTCTTTTTGTCCCTATGAAGTGCGTCTTTTACTTGAGGTGTATTTTGTGAATTTTTGTGAGTATTTATGTTGATACACCTGGTTCCTTCCCATGTATTTCTCGGATTCTTCTTTTTGTCCCTATGAAGTGCGTCTTTTACTTGAGGTGTATTTTGTGAATTTTTGTGAGTATTTATGTTGATACACCTGGTTCCTTCCATGTATTTCTCGGATTCTTCTTTTTGTCCCTATGAAGTGCGTCTTTTACTTGAGGTGTATTTTGTGAATTTTTGTGAGTATTTATGTTGATACACCTGGTTCCTTCCCATGTATTTCTCGGATTCTTCTTTTGTCCCTATGAAGTGCGTCTTTTACTTGAGGTGTATTTTGTGAATTTTTGTGAGTATTTATGTTGATACACCTGGTTCCTTCTCATGTATTTCTCGGATTCTTCTTTTTGTCCCTATGAAGTGCGTCTTTTACTTGAGGTGTATTTTGTGAATTTTTGTGAGTATTTATGTTGATACACCTGGTTCCTTCCCATGTATTTCTCGGATTCTTCTTTTTGTCCCTATGAAGTGCGTCTTTTACTTGAGGTGTATTTTGTGAATTTTTGTGAGTATTTATGTTGATACACCTGGTTCCTTCCATGTATTTCTCGGATTCTTCTTTTTGTCCCTATGAAGTGCGTCTTTTACTTGAGGTGTATTTTGTGAATTTTTGTGAGTATTTATGTTGATACACCTGGTTCCTTCCCGTGTATTTCTCGGATTCTTTTTTGTCTCTATGAAGTGCGTCTTTTACTTGAGGTGTATTTTGTGAGTATTTATGTTGATACACCTGGTTCCTTCCCATGTATTTCTCGGATTCTTCTTTTTGTCCTATGAAGTGCGTCTTTTACTTGAGGTGTATTTTGTGAATTTTTGTGAGTATTTATGTTGATACACCTGGTTCCTTCCCATGTATTTCTCGGATTCTTCTTTTTGTCCCTATGAAGTGCGTCTTTTACTTGAGGTGTATTTTGTGAATTTTTGTGAGTATTTATGTTGATACACCTGGTTCCTTCCCATGTATTTCTCGGATTCTTCTTTTTGTCCCTATGAAGTGCGTCTTTTACTTGAGGTGTATTTTGTGAATTTTTGTGAGTATTTATGTTGATACACCTGGTTCCTTCCCATGTATTTCTCGGATTCTTCTTTTTGTCCCTATGAAGTGCGTCTTTTACTTGAGGTGTATTTTGTGAATTTTTGTGAGTATTTATGTTGATACACCTGGTTCCTTCCCATGTATTTCTCGGATTCTTCTTTTTGTCCCTATGAAGTGCGTCTTTTACTTGAGGTGTATTTTGTGAATTTTTGTGAGTATTTATGTTGATACACCTGGTTCCTTCCCATGTATTTCTCGGATTCTTCTTTTTGTCCCTATGAAGTGCGTCTTTTACTTGAGGTGTATTTTGTGAATTTTTGTGAGTATTTATGTTGATACACCTGGTTCCTTCCCATGTATTTCTCGGATTCTTCTTTTTGTCCCTATGAAGTGCGTCTTTTACTTGAGGTGTATTTTGTGAATTTTTGTGAGTATTTATGTTGATACACCTGGTTCCTTCCATGTATTTCTCGGATTCTTCTTTTTGTCCCTATGAAGTGCGTCTTTTACTTGAGGTGTATTTTGTGAATTTTTGTGAGTATTTATGTTGATACACCTGGTTCCTTCCCATGTATTTCTCGGATTCTTCTTTTTGTCCCTATGAAGTGCGTCTTTTACTTGAGGTGTATTTTGTGAATTTTTGTGAGTATTTATGTTGATACACCTGGTTCCTTCCCATGTATTTCTCGGATTCTTCTTTTTGTCCCTATGAAGTGCGTCTTTTACTTGAGGTGTATTTTGTGAATTTTTGTGAGTATTTATGTTGATACACCTGGTTCCTTCCCATGTATTTCTCGGATTCTTCTTTTTGTCCCTATGAAGTGCGTCTTTTACTTGAGGTGTATTTTGTGAATTTTTGTGAGTATTTATGTTGATACACCTGGTTCCTTCCCATGTATTTCTCGGATTCTTCTTTTTGTCCCTATGAAGTGCGTCTTTTACTTGAGGTGTATTTTGTGAATTTTTGTGAGTATTTATGTTGATACACCTGGTTCCTTCCATGTATTTCTCGGATTCTTCTTTTTGTCCCTATGAAGTGCGTCTTTTACTTGAGGTGTATTTTGTGAATTTTTGTGAGTATTTATGTTGATACACCTGGTTCCTTCCCATGTATTTCTCGGATTCTTCTTTTTGTCCCTATGAAGTGCGTCTTTTACTTGAGGTGTATTTTGTGAATTTTTGTGAGTATTTATGTTGATACACCTGGTTCCTTCCCATGTATTTCTCGGATTCTTCTTTTTGTCCCTATGAAGTGCGTCTTTTACTTGAGGTGTATTTTGTGAATTTTTGTGAGTATTTATGTTGATACACCTGGTTCCTTCCCATGTATTTCTCGGATTCTTCTTTTTGTCCCTATGAAGTGCGTCTTTTACTTGAGGTGTATTTTGTGAATTTTTGTGAGTATTTATGTTGATACACCTGGTTCCTTCCCATGTATTTCTCGGATTCTTCTTTTTGTCCCTATGAAGTGCGTCTTTTACTTGAGGTGTATTTTGTGAATTTTTGTGAGTATTTATGTTGATACACCTGGTTCCTTCCCATGTATTTCTCGGATTCTTCTTTTTGTCCCTATGAAGTGCGTCTTTTACTTGAGGTGTATTTTGTGAATTTTTGTGAGTATTTATGTTGATACACCTGGTTCCTTCCCATGTATTTCTCGGATTCTTCTTTTTGTCCCTATGAAGTGCGTCTTTTACTTGAGGTGTATTTTGTGAATTTTTGTGAGTATTTATGTTGATACACCTGGTTCCTTCAAGTGTATTTCTCGGATTCTTCTTTTTGTCCCTATGAAGTGCGTCTTTTAGGTGAGGTGTATTTTGTGAATTTTTGTGAGTATTTATGTTGATACTCCTGGTTCCTTCCCGTGTATTTCTCGGAATCTTTTTTGTCTCTATGAAGTGCGTCTTTTACTTGAGGTGTATTTTGTGAATTTTTGTGAGTATTTATGTTGATACACCTGGTTCCTTCCCATGTATTTCTCGGATTCTTCTTTTTGTCCCTATGAAGTGCGTCTTTTACTTGAGGTGTATTTTGTGAATTTTTGTGAGTATTTATGTTGATACACCTGGTTCCTTCCCATGTATTTCTCGGATTCTTCTTTTTGTCCCTATGAAGTGCGTCTTTTACTTGAGGTGTATTTTGTGAATTTTTGTGAGTATTTATGTTGATACACCTGGTTCCTTCCATGTATTTCTCGGATTCTTCTTTTTGTCCCTATGAAGTGCGTCTTTTACTTGAGGCGTAGAGTATTTATGTTGATACACCTGGTTCCTTCCCATGTATTTCTCGGATTCTTCTTTTTGTCCCTATGAAGTGCGTCTTTTACTTGAGGTGTATTTTGTGAATTTTTGTGAGTATTTATGTTGATACACCTGGTTCCTTCCCATGTATTTCTCGGATTCTTCTTTTTGTCCCTATGAAGTGCATCTTTTAATTGAGGTGTATTTTGTGAATTTTTGTGAGTATTTATGTTGATACACCTGGTTCCTACAAGTGTATTTCTCGGATTCTTCTTTTTGTCCCTATGAAGCGCGTCTTTTAGGTGAGGTGTATTTTGTGAATTTTTGTGAGTATTTATGTTGATACTCCGGGTTCCTTCCCGTGTATTTCTCGGAATCTTTTTTGTCTCTATGAAGTGCGTCTTTTACTTGAGGTGTATTTTGTGAATTTTTGTGAGTATTTATGTTGATACACCTGGTTCCTTCTCATATATTTCTCGGATTCTTCTTTTTGTCCCTGTGAAGTGCGTCTTTTACTTGAGGTGTATTTTGTGAATTTTTGTGAGTATTTATGTTGATACACCTGGTTACTTCCCATGTATTTCTCGGATTCTTCTTTTTGTTCCTATGAAGTGCGTCTTTTACTTGAGGTGTATTTTGTGAATTTTTGTGAGTATTTATGTTGATACACCTGGTTCCTTCCCATGTATTTCTCGGATTCTTCTTTTTGTCCCTATGAAGTGCGTCTTTTACTTGAGGCGTAGAGTATTTATGTTGATACACCTGGTTCCTTCCCATGTATTTCTCGGATTCTTCTTTTTGTCCCTATGAAGTGCGTCTTTTACTTGAGGTGTATTTTGTGAATTTTTGTGAGTATTTATGTTGATACACCTGGTTCCTTCCCATGTATTTCTCGGATTCTTCTTTTTGTCCCTATGAAGTGCGTCTTTTACTTGAGGTGTATTTTGTGAATTTTTGTGAGTATTTATGTTGATACACCTGGTTCCTTCCCATGTATTTCTCGGATTCTTCTTTTTGTCCCTATGAAGTGCGTCTTTTACTTGAGGTGTATTTTGTGAATTTTTGTGAGTATTTATGTTGATACTCCGGGTTCCTTCCCGTGTATTTCTCGGATTCTTTTTTGTCTCTATGAAGTGCGTCTTTTACTTGAGGTGTATTTTGTGAATTTTTGTGAGTATTTATGTTGATACACCTGGTTCCTTCCCATGTATTTCTCGGATTCTTCTTTTTGTCCCTATGAAGTGCGTCTTTTACTTGAGGTGTATTTTGTGAATTTTTGTGAGTATTTATGTTGATACACCTGGTTCCTTCCCATGTATTTCTCGGATTCTTCTTTTTGTCCCTATGAAGTGCGTCTTTTACTTGAGGCGTAGAGTATTTATGTTGATACACCTGGTTCCTTCCCATGTATTTCTCGGATTCTTTTTTTTGTCCCTATGAAGTGCGTCTTTTACTTGAGGTGTATTTTGTGAATTTTTGTGAGTATTTATGTTGATACACCTGGTTCCTTCCCATGTATTTCTCGGATTCTTCTTTTTCTCCCTATGAAGTGCATCTTTTAATTGAGGTGTATTTTGTGAATTTTTGTGAGTATTTATGTTGATACACCTGGTTCCTGCAAGTGTATTTATCGGATTCTTCTTTTTGTCCCTATGAAGTGCGTCTTTTAGGTGAGGTGTATTTTGTGAATTTTTGTGAGTATTTATGTTGATACTCCGGGTTCCTTCCCGTGTATTTCTCGGAATCTTTTTTTGTCTCTGTGAAGTGCGTCTTTTAATTGAGGTGTATTTTGTGAATTTTTGTGAGTATTTGTGTTGATACACCTGGTTCCTTCTCATATATTTCTCGGATTCTTCTTTTTGTCCCTGTGAAGTGCGTCTTTTACTTGAGGTGTATTTTGTGAATTTTTGTGAGTATTTATGTTGATACACCTGGTTACTTCCCATGTATTTCTCGGATTCTTCTTTTTGTTCCTATGAAGTGCGTCTTTTACTTGAGGTGTATTTTGTGAATTTTTGTGAGTATTTATGTTGATACACCTGGTTCCTTCCCATGTATTTCTCGGATTCTTCTTTTCGTCCCTATGAAGTGCGTCTTTTACTTGAGGCGTAGAGTATTTATGTTGATACACCTGGTTCCTTCCCATGTATTTCTCGGATTCTTCTTTTTGTCCCTATGAAGTGTGTCTTTTACTTGAGGTGTATTTTGTGAATTTTTGTGAGTATTTATGTTGATACACCTGGTTCCTTCCCATGTATTTCTCGGATTCTTCTTTTTGTCCCTGTGAAGTGAGTCTTTTACTTGAGGTGTATTTTGTGAATTTTTGTGAGTATTTATGTTGATACACCTGGTTCCTTCCCATGTATTTCTCGGATTCTTCCTTTTGTCCCTATGAAGTGCATCTTTTAATTGAGGTGTATTTTGTGAATTTTTGTGAGTATTTATGTTGATACTCCGGGTTCCTTCCCGTGTATTTCTCGGAATCTTTTTTGTCTCTATGAAGTGCGTCTTTTACTTGAGGTGTATTTTGTGAATTTTTGTGAGTATTTATGTTGATACACCTGGTTCCTTCCCATGTATTTCTCGGATTCTTCTTTTTGGCCCTATGAAGTGCATCTTTTACTTGAGGTGTATTTTGTGAATTTTTGTGAGTATTTATGTTGATACACCTGGTTCCTTCCCATGTATTTCTCGGATTCTTCTTTTTGTCCCTATGAAGTGCGTCTTTTACTTGAGGCGTAGAGTATTTATGTTGATACACCTGGTTCCTTCCCATGTATTTCTCGGATTCTTCTTTTTGTCCCTATGAAGTGCATCTTTTAATTGAGGTGTATTTTGTGAATTTTTGTGAGTATTTATGTTGATACTCCGGGTTCCTTCCCGTGTATTTCTCGGAATCTTTTTTGTCTCTATGAAGTGCGTCTTTTACTTGAGGTGTATTTTGTGAATTTTTGTGAGTATTTATGTTGATACACCTGGTTCCTGCAAGTGTATTTATCGGATTCTTCTTTTTGTCCCTATGAAGCGCGTCTTTTAGGTGAGGTGTATTTTGTGAATTTTTGTGAGTATTTATGTTGATACTCCGGGTTCCTTCCCGTGTATTTCTCGGTTTCTTCTTTTTGTTCCTATGAAGTGCGTCTTTTACTTGAGGTGTATTTTGTGAATTTTTGTGAGTATTTATATTGAGTATTTACGACAGTTTCTCGCATAGAGAGCGGAGTTCTATGACCTCCTAGGGCTGTTCACGCCTGCCACACTACCGTTGAAACTGTTCCTCCAACCTTTGTGGAAAAAGGAATACGACTGGGACCAGCCATTCGACAACACGGACCGCCAAACTGCGGCAGCCATACTTGAGCGCTTCCAAAAGCAGTCGCTCAGATTGGACCGAAAACTAACGGCTGAGCTGGACAAAAGATGCGCCGAAATCCATGTGTTCGTGGACGCCTTTATAAGCGCGTATTCTGCGGTGGCGTACCTCCGCTCCTACAGCCCGGGCCGTTACGGAAGCTCGTTGCTGATGTCCAAGAGTAGAGTGGCTCCGATACGTGGCATTACCATTCCTCGCCTCGAATTGATGGCAGCGTTGATTGGAAGCAGGTTGCTGAACTTCGTAAAAGAGCAGCTGGAGCACACGGGACGCACGTTCCTTTGGAGCTATTCACAGGCAACTTTGCACTGGATAGCGACGGCCACCACTGTGGACCGTTTTGTCGACAATCGACTCGCCGAAATACGATGAAGCCCCGCACAGTTCGGCTATGTTGACAGCGGTAATAACCCCGCGGACCTGGCAACACGTGGTCTCACAATTGCGGAGCTTAGGCAACGCAGTCAGTGGTGGGGAGGACCTTCATTTCTCCAGCAAGAGAGCCGGTATTGGCCTGAATGGACAGTTCCACATAACCCAGTGGCCCTGGTAATCATCCCAAGCACACCAACGGTGGCTGACGTTTTTGAATGTGAAAGATTCAGCACTCTCAATAAGCTCAAACGAACGACATTTCAGGTACTTAGAAGCGGTCAAGCGTATGTTAAGGAGTACCCAAATTCGTCTTGGACGAACATTGTGGGAAACCGTCCAACTCGAAGGGCCCGCCACAGCTGGTGAGCTAGACTGGGCCGAGCGCATTCTTATCAGACAAGAACAAACTAAGATAAGCGAAGAATTCGAGAGAAATACTGACGCCAACTTGTATAAGGATGAACAAGGAATTATGAGATGTTTAGGAAGGCTGGAATATGCAGCGCTACCAGAAGGGACAGTTCATCCTATTCTCCTCCTGAAATCATCAGCCCTCACCAGACTGATCGTATTGGCTCGACACAAGGAGTCCGGATATGCTGGAGTGTCACAGACATTGGCCGACGTGAGGAAACGCTACTGGATCCCCCAGGGAAGGGAACGGTCAAGCGTATATTACGACGACACTGTATGGCGTGTCGTAGATGAAACGCAAAGCCATTTAAGCTTCCAGCCTTCCCCCTACTGCCAAAGGAAAGGACATGGGCAATGCGAGCCTTCCAAAACGTCGGCCTCGACTACATGGGACGTATAACCATACACGACCTTACTGGCCCTTGCAAAAGATGGATAGCCCTCTTCACTTGTCTAGCGACTAGAGCCATTAATTTGCAAGTAACAAAAAACTTGTCGGCAGAGCAGTTCTTGCACGTCTTGAGAAGATTCATCGCCAGAAACGGCTACCCTACTAGTGTAGTGCTGAACAACGCGCCACAGTTCCAGCTGGTTAAACAAGTTATGCAAAACACCCTTGCTGCACCTAAAACTTGGCGTTTCATTACCCCATATGCACCATGGCAAGGAGGAGTTTATGAAAGACTAGTCGATCTGACCAAAACAGTGTTCCGCAAAGCAGTCGGGAGGAGACTCTTCGACGAGGAAGAATTCAAAACGCTGGTAGTAGAATGCGAAGCCATAGTGAATAGCCGACCACTCACTTATGTAGACTCCGCCTCCGAAAGGATTTAAGGCCCGTCGACTTCCTCCGACCACAGGCGATCATAGCAACACAAGAGCCAAGTCCCGAACATGACAAAGGCCCGCAGCACACAGCGGGCAGACGCGACAAACTGCTCGGTCTACGGAAGGCAACGATCAGCAGCCTAGAATGCTTCTGGAAAATTTGGACCCATGACTACCTGATGAGCCTAAGAGAACGGCACTGCATAGAACACCATCAGCCCTCCCGAGTGACGGACCGCGCACCCCGGGAAGGCGAAATCGTCATAGTCGCCGAGGAGGGTCTACCCAGAGCGGAGTGGAAGCTAGGCAAAGTTGAGAAACTATACAAGAACCATGGAGGAAAAACAAAAACGGTTGACGCCAAATGCCCAACGGCCACGTGCTAAAGAGGCCTGTGAGTATGTTGTACCCCCTCGAAGTGTCGGATGAAGAAAGGGAGGTGCTGCCGACAACAAAAAGCAAAGAATTTGTGAAACACCAGGCAGACCAGAATCTGCAGGCAGAAGAAACAAAGGAAGAGGAAGAAACCAGAACCAAGCCTGAAACCCACAGGACAAGGTACGCGCACGCGCTATCAATCGTGCTAGTGATACTATTCGCCACTTTTGCACTGACGAGCAGCGCCCCGACGAACTTACAGTTTCACGTATGCGCAAAATATGGCCACGGCTTATACGTGAAGATACCAGGTAAACTAAATTGCAAAGAGGTCCGTGAGGAAATGCACAGCTCCTCGCAAGTCGTAGAAGTATTGAACAGAGCGTTCATTACGGCAAACGCTACCTTCTGTGCGAAGGTACTGCGCACCGTATGCACGAAGTGCTTCCTTCGATGGAGTCTAGCAGTTACGCGTGATGAAACAACGGTCCAGAACATGACGGCATCACAATGCATGGAAATGAGGCGGTCGCAACAGCTCAACGGCATCCGCCACGAACAAATCGACGCAAACCGATGGTCGTCTAAACAGCCGACTGAATATAGCTACGGCTGGATCGGAACGCGATGTCATACAACCACTAATTATCGTATGGAGCAAGGAGTAATCAAGTTCTACGACGGTTTAAGTCGCACATCAGGATGCAATAAAACTCTGGGAAAATGCATCACAGCCACGGAAACAATTCTGTGGGATCCATCCGAATTGGCTGATCGGTGTCCATACAGAACGCTGGGGAAGGCGAACGCTCAAATATCACAACGGTTTGTCACGATTCCAACAATGCAAGCAGTATTCGTCAGAAGCAAGAAGATGCAGAATGATACGAGCCTTGACACTGTGTGCAAGTTTCGGAGAGCCAAAGTAATGAAAAACGGAGTAGTAATAGAATTCAGCCCCGAGGAGCAACCTCCCAGAGAGACATCAAACGGAAACCTCAGTAAAAGAATATTGTTCGTTGAAGAATTGCCAGAAGAAATCAACAAGAAGAGTGACACCTCAGTGAATGCTAAGCTGCAGTTTTTATGGAATAGCCTCAGTGAACGGGAACAACGAATAACTCAAGAGATTCGACACAGAATTTGCGAACAGCATAATCGTATGCCTTGGCTCATTGGAGCTCTCAGCAGAACGGATCCAACTACTGCAGCGCGAGTACTCCTCAGACGAATGGATATCGCCGCAGAAAATATCGGAGACTTGTTGAAAGTGTTCCCGTGCAAAAAGCTGGAAGTTTCTCAAGTTTTCGCGAACCACGAAGTTCAAGGCAAGTGCTATCGAGATCTTCCGGTACGATACAAAGACAAGATCTTATTCGTGCATCCGAGGTCGCGCGAAATCAAAACAGTGTCAGAAGAACTTAGTTGCAGAGAAATCAAGATGAAGCAGGACCGCGAAATCACTGAAGAATGGGCGCTAGTAACCGAAGAAAGGGAACCAATCTTCGACGCGCCACCATTTGCAGATATTTCCGAAGAAAGGCTTCAGTGGGTGCTGGGAAGGATCGACAAGAACTCACAAGCCTGGGAAAGATCCACAGAAGAACAGGGGAAGTCTACGGCCGACGCCATAAGAGACGACGCGGAAGAAATCATCGAAGCGGCCAGCGATGCATTCCAAAAGTCGTCCACAGCGCTCTCAAGAGAACTCGAGGACATCGCCTTCCGTTGGCGATGGATCGTCGGAGGAGCGATCGCGGCTGTACTAGCAGTTGGGTGCGCAGCCGCAGCAATATTTCTCTGTCCAGAGTATCTGCTATGCGCGGCACGATGCTGCTGTGTACGGTATCGAAGCCAGGAACGAAGCCCGAGCCTAGCCTCGCCCCAAGGGACTGAGCCTCCAATGGAAATACGCAGCTTCGAGCCGATATGGATGCGCCCCACTATAAAGAGAAGCGCGTTAAGTGGTTCCGCATGATATGCGCTTTTGGATCCCATCCATGTCGCGAAACCCGAGATGCGTCATCGCGCCTCATTGCATCCAGCGTGTAGCAAAAAAGGACTAACCGTCTCAGCGGCGCCTATGACGATCAGAAACGATAAAGAACCTAATGCAAACGATGATACACCCAGCGGAATCCGAGGGATAAAAACTAAACGTTTCAATGGGGAAAAGGGCATGCTGCATACAGTACCGAAAATGGTCAATGGGAAAAGGGCATGTTACATACATCACCGAAAATGGTCAATGGGATAAAGGGCACGTTGCATGCATTAGCAGAAATGGAAGGCGGAGCGAGGCAGATCAGCGAAAGCTCCCGTAGCAAAGACTCGTCAGTCGAACCGCGGTGAGGACGAGGGACAGGCCCCTCGTATGGAGCTCAGGAGAGCTCCCGTTTGAGCGCCCTTCAAGTGATCCTCCACCACGTGTAGTTATCTCTTATTCGTGTATTGAATTGCTGTCAACGTCGCATTCCCTCTGTACAATATTCACTTGCCGTGAGCACGGCCGCATCGGCACATCCAGTTGCTGAACGTAAGTAAAATTCGTCTGATATAGTCCCATTTTACTTTGTTCAGTACACCACCTTTAAACTTCTCGTGGTGCAGATTCGTCAACTCGGCATTTTATTAGTTCACCTCTTCACTATCAAAAATGTCACTAACGCATAGGATGTCGTGCGCACTCACTCAATTGCATCTCATATAAGGGAGTGATGTTTAATGATTCGATAAAGCTTCGAATGCACTTTAAAGCATACCTAGCCACAATTCCCAAGTTTTGTTCCATGATACGCTTGCAGGCCCGCATGTATCGGTGATCGTGCAATTTCTGTCAGTTGTGCGTCTCTTAAGGAATTGATCTTACAGAAAGGCTCCCATTTTTGTCTCAGCTTATTCATAATTCGGATAGAACATTCAATGCTCTTTAAAATGTTCCTTAACTCGACCTTTGAACTTTGCTTCCACATGGTGTATCTTCACATTTACTGAGATGTTCTCTCCGTAGAGTGACAAAGACCGCTTCGCTCGCTGGAGACGTGCGCGGTCTCTCTTCGTCTCTTTCGCACGCTTGCGCTTGTTGACCCGAATGCGTCGATTTATCCCCCACCAACAGCAGCGCTAACGAAATCTCAGCACATGGCGCAACTGTCTAGGGCGCATTTGTCTGAGCATAGCAGTGCCATGACAATTTGATAGGAGAAAGGGTATTGGTGTGCGACTGATAGAGGTAATTTTACTGCACAAGCGAGATTTCACACGAATAGGTTTCATGAAATATGTGAATGCCTTTGATTGTTGTGCGCATTGTACTCGTCTTTGTTTTGAAATGGTCGGTGAGTGTTTCTCTCCGCCATCGATATGTGAAGCTTCGTTAGGCGGAGCCGTGTATCGGCGATGTGAACGTGCATTTTTTATCGAGAAATGCCTCATAGTTTATCTGCGTTTGCATCTTGTTAAGTCTAACGCAGTTACCGCGAGATTGCTCAGCTCTAGTGGGAATTCGCTCAGTGAACCCCCGCTCTTCTCTTTATGTATGCTATTATTCAGGCAGATCTGCTGAGTGGGGGGAGTCGACACAGTTGCAGGTTTGTTCGCCAAGACAAGCCGCATTGTGTGTGGCGATCGACATAAGCAGTCAGGTACACCATAGTGTTGCTCTCCGTTGCTGAGAAAGGTTCAAGATATATTTTTGGCCCCAAAGAATGCCCTCAGCATGTACCATAGCGCTTTGAGTGCCTACGTGGTAGGCGATGTCATCGTACACGAAGAGTGACACCACTGAAAGTAGCCAATAGAGGAGGGAAGTACTGCTTAGTGAGTAGAGCATAAAGATGTGCCCAGGTCTCACGATTTCTCCGAATACTTCAGCTTCTGCTGTGTGAACTCAAATTTACTTGCACCGCTGTGGGGTTTATAATGTGAAGTGAATGGTCCCGAGTCAGGAGCCTGTAGCGTTCCCTACAGACCTTCAGATGCCACATGCATAGGGGATTTTTGGCATATGCGATAAGGCTTGCATGCCGCACAGATTTCTTAGGGTCATTTCAAGCAGCGATGTTTGTCGAAATTTTTTTGCCTTTTATGTAACGCGAACCGCCTATTCAATCGAAATAATAACACGAAACATTTTCGATGACCCTACTCTTTCCCCTAACTGAGTACAGTGAAGTGGAGTCCATCGCTCCGGCCGCAACACACTACGAACACATCCATGCGACGGTTTTTGAGATGGACACTTGCCCCACGAGGTATTTTTTTGATGAAGACATCCATAAATTACGCAGAGCGGTGTTCGATTTTATTTCGAATGAGTTCGAACGATCGATGAGCAGAAGTGGAGTGTCTTCATCCGGTTGTTTGCCCACTTAAGAAATCTGACATACATCCCAGTGCGTGCACTGCCATTAGTATTACTTTACCTTATCAGCGAGATGCATAGGAATGAATGTTAGGAATAAGTGTTAAAGCTAGTGTCCGGCATACTTCAGTTATTATATTTTATATTGCTTCAGCTAAGCAAATCTCCCCGCGTCGCAGACTTGGCTTATCAGCATGTCTGATACTACATGCGAGTGCCTTATGATGCGACGGTCCGTATAGAAAATATTCAGCCACGGCAGTACTTCACTTCAGTTTTCTCAGCGTAATGCAGTATGCCCAGTCACTGCAGGCAGTAGGCACAATTTTGGGAAACCTGCTCGGATTCGCCAGCTTATTCACCCCACCAAGCGCAGGATCGGTCCGCGTATAATTGTATTCCGATCCCTCATCCTCCATCCCTCTATCCCCTTTCATTCAGCCTAACTGCTGCCTTTTCATAGTGAGGAGTGAAACTCTTTATGCCGACGTTTTCTGACTTGTCTCTATACAATTGTTCAAGCCCCCCTTCCCCCTCTCTAGGCGTCTCGAAGATTACCCGTTTTTGACTTTCTGCTGAAATAATTTCAACTTCCAACCCGTTTTCCTCTGACTTTGCTGAGATCTTCTATGTTATTTCATTTGGTCTGAGGTGGCCAAAATTCCATTTTCCTCCGACATTTCCTATTCCTGTAGCGCTATAGTATTTATTTTTAAGAGACTTCGTTTTCGACCTATATTGGATCGCTTCTATCTCAGTGTCGTTGTATTATGTGCAGACTTTCATGAACATCTTCTCAAAGAATTTATTGGACTTTTTGAGGACGAATTTTCCTCCCATTTTCATGGGATATTCTCCATTCCGGAGTTTTTCCTTCTTTTTTTAAACATTCGACTTACACTTTTGTGAAATGTTAGCTTAGGTTCTGTGCGTTTTTAACCATATTGCTTATCCAGCTGCAGTTAGTCAGCGAGCTTGTGTTCTCGTTTTTTTCTTCGATTTTCTCAGGGTCATTTTGAGAAATGATCCGCTCCTATCTTCCGCTTTCTTTCTCTCCCTTTATTTATCTCTTTGTCACGCGTTGATTTTTCCCTCTCTTTTTCTCTTTTTTCTCCTTGGGTAACTTCGCATTGCGTCGTTTTTGTGTTTTCATTATGTAAGCACATAGATAAGGAAGAAAACTAGTTAAAAGATTGGTATATGAAAGTCGTTGTAGAACAGCAGATGTGAGGGAGTTTGGTGAGTGGGTCTGGAGCTGTGAACATGGCTTATGCCGGCGACAACACTCGATTCTGTGGGCGCGCCTGGTGTGTGAGGGACGCCTGTGGTCTCACGTGTGCTGTCATCACTTGGTAACCATTCTCTTTTTACCACATATTTTATTGTACTTTTGCTTTACCGCTGCCATTATTTCTGATAGCCCTTGTATCTTACTTTTAGCTTATTGTTTGAAGAATACCTTTATCCAGTAATTTATAGGTGCAAATATTTAGACCTTTTTTCTTCAAATAGTCGTTTTTTGTGTTCTCCTCATAGATTTCTTTCAGGAAGGGGTTATTTCATCGATTTTTGATATCTAATGCCACTGTTTTTGATAGTGGAAATTTACGAAAGTTATACTTTTCTCTGCAAGTTTGTGTTTTCCTGTGGTCAGAATGGTGACAGATGGATGAAGGTGGATAAAATTAAAGCTTCCGGTTTCTGATTTTATTGAGGCGTGCTATGGTAAGCAAATTTAGGGAAATGAACATTTCAGGTTGCTCTTACTGTACGGTGAATTTTGTGTGCTGACTGTAATGATGGCATCATGGTCAGAGCATACAGTGCATCAATCCGTGAACATGATTCTCTTCCACTTACTGTCTTTTCTTGCTTTCTCCTCGCATTTGAAGACCATGCTTACGGATCCGGGTGCCGTACCCAAGGGGAACGCCACCGACGAATTCATTCAGCGACTTCAAAACCAGAACAGCTCTATTGTTTACAAATGCTCTAAATGGTGCGTAACTTCTTGGTTATTCTTCCTGACTGAAGACGTCTGCTTTGCTTCTTTCTCAGGTTTATTCTTCAATTTTACACAATCTTGGATAGGAACTTTGGTGATGCACGCAGTTCGGTTCATTTTATATCGTCCCTACAAATGGGTTTGTTTTCACAGAGATGGATGGCTGTGGAAGGCTGTATCTTATTTTTATGATTGGACATATATATATCTGTTCATTTCTATATTTGATTATTTTAGGCTCATTCCTGTGTGATGAAGACATCCTTATTTTTGTGCTGATTGGAATTGTCTTTGTCCACGCGTAACTGCAAGACCGCATCGTCAAGCATCTTAAAGACGTTTTTGAGCCGAGCGCTTTTCAAGCCTGTTAAACTAGATTGGATGTTTTGCAACGAGCTGTTCGTAGTTAATGACGGTCTAGTAGTGTTTTGTCGCCGATTGCTATTTTCTGTAAGTTCTTTCATGAAATTTCCGTCCTCTGTTTTGCCGAGCTACTTAATAGCCAATGTTCTTCACTTCTCCTGCTCTCGGGTGTCATTCTCGTCAGCTCTCTCATGCTTATCTTAAGCAGTGCTTACTAAATAATATCTCGCTGCTAGCTAGCGTCAGCAGTTTGTGCTGTGGAAATGCTGTTGTTTATTTCCACTTGCAAATTTCTTTCGATGGAACTAAAGCCGTACATTATTTTCTCTCACTAAGCACACATGTGATCTTGTTTTTTTTAGTAGCAGCGTTAAGCCAGAACGCGCTCACCACTGCAGCGTATGTGGACGATGTGTTCGCCGAATGGACCATCATTGCCCTTGGGTAAATAACTGCGTTGGAGAGGGCAACCAAAAATATTTCGTCCTCTTTACGGTACGTTTTGAAATCACTCTGTCTTCTTTATTGTTTAGAAATATTTCTATTCCCTTGAACAATTTTGATGAGGCAACTTATTTTGCATTTTTTTAGTTGGCTTCAACTCGAACTGATTAAACAGTAGGCGCTTTAATGAGAAAACAGTCTAATTTCAGATGTATATAGCGTTGTTATCCTCTCATGCACTTTATTGGGCGATATGGCAATTCGTATTGTGTGTGGGGGATGAATGGCGCAACTGTTCACTTTTTGGCCCTCCAGTTACGACGCTCTTGCTTGTATTCCTCCTTTTCGAGGCGATCCTTTTTTCCATCTTTACGTTCGTGATGTTTGGCACACAGATCAGCTCCATCTGCAGCGATCAAACGACAATCGAATCCCTCAAAAAGGAACACCTCTCATCTGGTGATTAGCTTATCGTTTCATTCGCATCCTATTTCCAACATCTTGTAAGTTTTCAGGTGGCATCTTTCATGTACCGAAAATTGGTTCATTTTTTGTTTTTCCCGAACTGTTTACTTGTTTCCTGTTCGTTACTTTATTGCCAATGGAAGGGAGCTCGTGGGGGTGGAGGGGAGGAGGGAAGGGCTATGAAGACTGCTTTACAGTCTTGTAGTCCTAGCTACAGGATTCACTTGTTGTTATATGGGAGTTAGGAATGGCATGTTAAAATTGATCTGTTTTGTCATTCTTCGAATTTGACATTCGGGAGAAAAAACTAATGAGCGAAATTCGCAAACATTAGCAGTTAAGTATGCATTAATTTAAGTTTCTTCTCAAGTTTCAAAAATAGCTTTTACTGTTTAAGAACAGTGGCACTGATATTCTGTGAGACCTCCCATTTCGGTGTTTTCTTTATCGTCTACGAAAAATTTCACATCAAGTTCGTTAATCTCCAAAGAACGAATGTCGTATTGCGCAAATATTTGTTTGCGCTCAACTTTTCTTTCTTCATTTTTTTTGTATCTCCATGCATTCCTAAAAAGGCCATTAGTTAATCTGATGTTTCTAAATGCCCATTCGTTTAGAAGTGCGAAGTTATTTGTTACTTAAATAGAGATATAGCCAGTTTCTCCATAAACATGTTTTTTGATAACATAATTCATAATTGCTTTGCACGTTTTATACAGTTAGTACTGTTCCGAACAGGTCCCTAAACGTCCGATAAGTAATATTTATTTTCCAATTTTCCTCTGTTCATTTGCACCTTTTTCAACACATTTCAACAACAGCGGTAGAATTGCTCAAACGCCACGTTTACTCATGAAGTGCACTAACGTAAGCGAGTTGAGAGATCTTTATTTGTTGAAGGGCCAGACGGGTGGAAGAACGTGCAGATGATATTCGGAGGTCCATTCTCGTTCTCGTGGTTCAATCCGTTTGTGGCACCTTATGTGAGCAAACCTTCATTCGAATATTCGGTATGAGGGAGCGATATCGAATGGTGGCTGTTTTTTCAGAATTTGTTGTCGGGAAATGGTATTCATTCGTTCGGTCTTCGAGCTGCGCATCATATTTGTACTTAACGAAAAGTGACCCGATCAATCCTCATAAATTTATCCAACATAAAATCGTCTCATTGCATTTCGTCGCCTTAGATGGCTGATTAGTCATCGAACACTCTTTAAACTCGCTGCTTATTAAATTTTCTAGTGATGCGTTTATATCATGTGCAGACATCGTGCAGCTAACACGTAGCCGATTAATGGCAAAAGAATTAATTTTTGGAGACTTGCTGTGTTGTTCCCATTCCGGAAAGCATGTGTTATTTTTTGCGTTATTTGGGATAATTGATGTCGATTGATGATGCTGAAAAGAGAGCAGTGCTTGCACGTTTTTGTTTCCTTAATTATTAAAGGTGATATTCGCAAAGCATCTCTTGTGAAGAGATGCCTTCATTTAAAGCTTTACTTTAGACGCTTTATACAGTGATAATTCTTTAATCTTTTTTGGGGTACTCTGGGAATTCGATATCGGGTAAATTTGCTGACGTTTTCGTTTATGATTTCGTTGTTGATATGTTGCGAATATCACATCGTTTAACTGATGCAGTGGGTGCCATTATGGGAGAAGTTATCGTTAATGTAGCGCCTAAAATAGCTTTGAAATTATTCCTCGAATAAATGGTATGTATCGAACATAAATTTCTCTTTCACAGTTAGGGCAATATGATGGATGATAGGAAATGAAACACTATTATGCCGGAACTATTGTATAGTTTTGATGGAAGCGTCACTCAGTAGGCTGTCGATGAGCGTAAATGTTTAATTTCGTGATTGCTTATTTCGTTACGATAAGTGGTGGTCTCTTTCAAGATTATTGGAGTGGGAAAAAAAAACGCCTGATTAGGGAGAGAGAGTACGCTCTGTGTAAAATAGACGTTGTAGAATGAGGGAAGATTCGATTTTGCTTTAGTGAGCCTTTGCTAGTTAGTAATGTTTAGTCGTATCGCATTTGTGACTAGTCGATTCGATTTTTTATGTTTATATCCATTGTTCTTTGATTTCCCTCACATTCTTTCTGCGAGTTGAAATATTTTGTTTGAGGGGGATTATTTCTTTCTTTAACCTAAGCATTAAAAAGTGGACGTTTAAAAAAAGGAATTTGTCGATTTATTATTATTTTTGGTGTAAGCTTGTCGAGTACCAAAGATGCTTAGTAAGCTTACGAAGAAGTTTGCAATGAGGATCAGTAATGTTATCAGCGGTAAGCTGACGGTTATCGTGACGTCAAGCAACGTCATTTCTTTTGTTTCTTATGTCTATTTCTCGGTTATTATTGTTTATGTGAACGGGTTTGTTGAAAATATTGTCCGCCAAGAGAAAATTTCCATTGAGTGGCATCTCGGCGTTGATGGTGCTGACTCAGAATTTTTTCCTTTGTCCAATGAACTGAAGGTTTTTAAATACTTCAGAAATGTTCGCTGATTATGTGCTGTCATTCCTAATGGTTAACTTTACGCATCGAGGTAAATTACAGGTTAATTTAGCTGAAAAAAGGTCTGTGTAAATATCGACTTTGAAATGTGTAGTTGAAATAATTCCTTCAGATTCTTTGCCAATTCGAGCATGAACTGCCACCGTTTCATATTTCACAGATAACGATGACCTCAAAGTGATTATGGCTCACATAGGATCACCGGAAGTGCAAAATTCTCGAACTTCTTCATATAGAAACAAATAAGACGATCAAGAATTTAATGTCTTTCTATGATTGTAGGAAATGTCGCACTTAAGTTGTGCTCAGTGAATAGCCCATTCGTTCTGTTGAGTGAGTACGATTGCATGAAGGGGAATTATTCGTGAGAGTGGTGTCGATATTCGATGGCAGTTTGCGTTTCAAATTGCTTTAATGCTTTGTTTGTATGAATGATTATCTTTATTTCTTCACTATTCTCCCAGAACAATCTATATTTTCTTGAAGACATTTTCCAAAAAGCTTGGATTAATTGTGGATTTTCGAAGTGTTTTATTTCATTAGTGACTGCCGAAACACACTATGCGTATTCTTTCGATATTTGTGTTAGATTGTCAGCTTAGTAAGTTGAACCAATCAGTCAGAGATGTCAAGATTGTCGCTTGTTGTAGGTGCCGTTTGATGGGCATAGTTATATTTGCCAGTGGAAATTGAGGTTGTCTGCGGGAAGTTCGCAGAATTAATTGGTCGCTTTTTCTTAAATTCCCTTAGGGGGTAATTTTCCCGAATTTTTTCTTATCTCATTCTGTGTAATTTCTCACATTCGACAGCATTTATGAAACTTTTTGTTGAAATTAAGACTGGAAATCATATATTCGTTTCCTCGAAAAATGTGCGGGTAAATTGACCGCAGTGTTTTGGGGAGTGAATTTTTATAGCGAAGGATGTTCAGCATTAATTATTTGCGTATTATGAGTTGACCACTTTCAGCATCCGTTTCCAATGGGAATGTTTCAGTATTGAGGGGATTTTCTCGAAGACGCATGTTAAAGCCTTCCCGTTCTCCATGCTTGACGGAAATTCATTTGTTCGGTCGACTAATCAGTGTGATGTTATATTTAGGGATGTGTTTTTCTATTGATGTTCTGAAGAAAGGCGAACGAGTGCTTCTTGGAAGTGGTTTTTTATTTATGCGTGCGTGTGTATGGCTTTTTTAACGGTTATTAACCCGGTGGATAGCCTCACTTGTGTGCTGAAAAAGCCTTCCGCTTCGATTATTGGAAGCTCACAAGCGATAATATTGTTTAAAGTAACGACGATCAAATAACGATAAGTCCAACATTTTTGAGAGATGTACCTCGGTGGGAAGTAAGGAAAAAAGCGATGATGGAGAACCCGAAGAGTTGTGGTTTACTGTGGTTGGAAACATGTGAGGAAAGGCTTATGTAATCGTTCTTTTCCAAAGATTTGGGCAGTAGCCGTTTAGTCAACGTGATACAATGTGGGTCGTCGCAGTGCCCGCCAATCTACGCCTATATGTTGAAAATAGTCAGTGAAATTGCTAGGAGAGAGGGAAGGGAGACAAACGGTGAGAGAGGGACCGGAGAGTACGTCGGTGACATGAGTTTAGGCAACTATTCTGTGCCAAGAGGTATTTGAAGTATGTAATGGTTTTGTTGCAATCGACTAGTCACCGCTTTGTTTTTGCGCGTCCTCAGTGCTGCTCTTCTCGTGTGCTTATCTTAAATAAAAAATCCTCGATCCAGAGAGTTCATCGTTGCATTATTCGTCTCGTCGAAGCTTTATTTAGGCATCATTTGCAGGCTTAACTCATTGCATTGTTTATGTTCGTCATTCGACAATTTAGTGGACATTTTAAAGCAAAATAGACATCTCTTATTTTCCTTTTAAAGAGGGAACTAGTGGATTTAGTCAGCTGTAATACAGTTAAGGATACTTTGTTTCTGTACATGTTGACTGCTGCCTCATTACCTGCCTAAAGAACGCTGCAGCGCTCGAATTTGGTGTGTCCCGCTTGCAGATGGTCGCCTGCTGCTAAGACTGCTAAGTGCTTCCATTAATTCGTCACTGCAATCAAGCAGCAGTCCCGTCTTTGGAGCTTTTCTTTGCTGTTGATTCCAAATGATTTGAGGGGGAATGCATGCGCCTATTTGTTTACCGGTGGGAGGATCCTTGAACGTTCCTGCAAAAAATATGGCGTAGTGACCATAAATTATAAAGGGCGGTAGTGTCTTCCTCCACGTCACATTGGTGCTGAAAGGGGTGTTTTACGTTGTCTTTCTAAATCTCTCTTTCCCAGCTTCTACTCACCGTATGGCGTTGGCGCCGTGACAGTTTTCTGACAGAAGAAGGTGATGGATGTGAATGCTGGGAAAAGTCGAACTGTCGGCTAGGCAGGGGACGCCTTCCTTGGTTTTTAGAAAGAAAGTCAAAAGCATTTAAGCACTCCTAATTATTTCTATACATAGGAAAAACAAGGACAGAACTATATACTTCGTTGTAAGGTGGTGGATTGTAGGTATTTGCACGTAAGCAAAAAATACCTCCTGCAGCTCACAGGGAGAAGGGATGCGGGTGGAGGGCTGAGAAGAATAAGGGTTGGGGGGAGGGATCCAACAAGTGATCGTTGTTAAGAGGAGAAACAGTGGATTTCAATCGTACAGGACACATGAGTCAGCGGTTCGCCAATCAGCGGCTCATTAGCAATGTAGTGCATCCATCGAGAGACAACAGCACTAGACTTTGCCACGTTATGTCAATTTTCTAGGGCGAAAAGCGATCTCTGTAATGTGTGCAGTCAACTATGATTCCTTTATAAGGTATTATGTCCAAATTTTGCACCAATTGCTTCTACCATTTGTTGTTTTTGAAGGTGTGAAACTATTTCGCTGCCTGTTGTGATTTGTCGCTCATTGTCTTTCGCTGTAGTGCTGCCACGAACATCGGAACCTAAGTTGACATCGCATTCGTGTTCGGATCAGCTTGTCTATCGCTTTAGTTGGGGAGCTTTTTTAGTGGCGAGAATTTTCTCGTTTAGAGGCGCAGCATCCAAGAATTGCACTCATATTATATTTTTCAAGTTCTACTACCAGTGGCCAAATTTGGGAAGCGTTGATATGGACAGTAAGCAGTTGATGGTGGTGTACAAATTGTGTGTGATAGAGTACAGCGGTGCATTCTTCGAGAGACGGCATATGGTATGGTGAATGCTTTGACGACCGCGAATAGAAGTGTAAAACCACCCCATATTTATTTGGTCGTAGTGTTTAGTTAGCGGAAAGTCTGTTTTCCTGAGGACCTGATTATAGTGGAACAACATTTCTTTTAGATCTTTTATTTGTCATCGAGGAATACAACCCACATATCCATTGCTCATTATCCACAACAGGGTGTTATTTAGGGATATTGACCCGGTCATTCTCACATCAGCTCAGATCTGAAGGTCATTTCGTCCTCCTCTCGCCCGATTTCGCATTCCAGAAAGTTGTCGTCGCAGGCGGCAAATTCAGATTCTCCGTGATCAAAAACGCATTGAAAATTGATGTAATAACTACGTGATTGCATAGTTCATCATATAATGGTTAAACAGCAGTATCGCATTTCCATTAAGTGCATAGGTGATGAGTTTATAGCTTGTACGGATATGCATTTGCTTTTGGGTAAAGGAATGACGAATGGGATAACTTACCAGAAAGCTGTATATGCGATCACCGCAAATAGGTGCAGCGGAAAGGGAAACTGCTTTAAGTAAGTGAAGCTTGCAGCATACCCTTGTTGACATCTGGAACCCCACTTCATTAGAGCGATACTTTGTACCCTGGAGGCTGCAGAGTAGAATTTAGGTCATTTTACATCGATAGGCAAGGAGCTAGTAGGGGATTAATTTAGGTCAAATCTTGTCCTATGATTTGAGACAAGCTCCTAGAGGGCTCAGACAACGTTTTGCGATTGCAGTTACTTTGTATAAGGTCTGGAGACTATAATATTGAATGGGATAGCAGTCTTTTTGCAAAACTCTTCTACCTCGAGAGCCGATGAAAGATTGCAAGGAATCGTTAACTTAACATAGTGGTGTTTACTGACTGCTTTGTGCTGTTCATCTTCATCGTTTATATACAGAGCCGAACAATCTCAAAGAAGATTCGGTTTTATGGTTGACTGTGATGAGCGTTAAGTTGGATGCTGTGGTGGTTGCATTGACGGCTGGAATGGGGACAATGATGAATTTTTTGAAACGTTAATATTCATCAATAGCGTTCAGAGCTGAAGTGAAATGCACTGAGCGCATAATTTCGAACTGTTGCGAAAAAGTCGTTGCTTAAAAATGCGTTATTTTTGAGGCACTTCGACGGCCGTGTTGTGTTGGATGCTAAATACGGGAAAGAATGCGTACTCTAACGCAGTCGACCGGAAAACGGCCACCATTCGTCGAGCGACTTGTAGCGCAATGGAAAGCGATCTGCTTGCTGAGCGAACCGTTGTGTGTGCTTTTTCTGAGCTTGTTGTTGCTACCCGAGTACAACGAACGCACACGTATCTCCGAAAATGCGCTCTTACCTGCACTTGTACAAGAGCATTTCGCTTATCCTGAACGTATCGTCGCATTTATGAAGGCTCTTCCTCAGGAACCGTATGCTTTACATCCACTTTCATTTGCCATTCTTTTATTTTTGACTATAGATATAATAGTCAACGTTTAGGGAAAGAGTGCACATTTAGAAGCGAAATCATTCACTTAAGGGTTTTTTGATTATACCAGCTGCAATTTTGAGCTTCAGTGGACAGTATCTCAAATTGGACGAGGAAGGAGCCAACTAACTCAACGTTGCAGCGAGTCGTTGACAAATATGAGTGTGAAATTTTTAATTTTATAGCAGTTGAGGGCTGACACTAGGTGCTGGAAAATTCATCCAGAGGGTCGATAAATTTTGAAAAGCACTGAATTAGTTGATTGTCTAGAACGAAGTAAGCATTAGTCATGAAGCTGCTGCCAGTTGGTGATCGTCGTCGCTTCATTGTTTTGTTTGCCGTCCAATGTGTTCAGACAACAATGAAGCAAGAACCATCTGCAGAGCTGTTTTCCCGCAACCTTTTTTATTTTTAAAGCAGCACATCTCGCGCTAGTTTCAAAGGTTTTTTGTCTTATTGCAATCAAGTTGCGCTAAGTTTATGATTAATTCTTCGATAGACTGCAAGAAAATAAATGAAATATGTAGATTGTGAGGTTACTGGCTGTTTTCTTTGTTTGTAATGCTTTCAATAAATTCCATAATAGAGTATTTTTTTAAAGTGACAAGGTGGATTATATAAAAAGACAGCTGGACGCATATGGAATCGCCGCTCATGTACAGACATTCGATGTACTCCTCCCAGGCTATGTTAGTTTTGAAGTTATTCAAATTCGCCATTCATATGCCACTAATGAGCCTCATTTTTTGCATCTGCTTATGACTTGTGAAATTCCTGTTGAGAATGGCGGTGCAGTCGATCGATTGGCAGCGATGAAAACTGTGAAATTCATCTTTCGAATTGCAATTCGCTGTCGAGTTTATTCCTATGGTGAAGTAAAAACAAACAGCCAGCGAATAATCGTTTTTTTTTGTTGTTGTGACTTTTCTGATTTGATGTCACAGATTTTCATTTTCTTCTGACTTTTACTGCTGTTTCCCACTTTTGCAATTACTTAAATACCTGATGATTGTAGTTCCTGATTGAGGTTGTTTGCACCTCGATTCTAGCTCACGTCTGCCTTCTAACGAAATTGTTGGTTGAGGCGTTAACTGGAACTCATGATGCCCATTTTTACATCGAATTCTAGTAGTTGACGTATATACTGTGCACGGTTGTACATTTTATATTCTTATATTATCGCGTTCATTGTTTTTATTGACACGCGCAGAGACTTACTTTTGGAAATGAGTTTATATCATCGAACGGTTGTGAAACAGCATAAACAATTAAGTAGAACTTAACGAAATAGCGTATAGATTTCGAATGTGTTGCATTGAAACGACGGCGTTGTAGACTATACCCAATGTTGAGTTTGGATTGCTACCGCTTCGTAGAGTATATTCTCGCCATTGTATGTTCGATTGCATAGGTAAATACCATTTTTTTTTTCATCACCAGTTACTTGATGCACTAATTTTTCGTAGAAGCTGATAACTGATCATATAAGAGCGTATTTTTTCCCGTGATTCTCAGTTCGATTTGTACCCTTCAATCTCGATTCACTTTTCGTCATAGATCAATGAACATCTTGATCTTTTTTATATGACTTTTTAAATGGCACTCATCAGTGATCCAATAGGTTTGCTTTTGGCTCTTACATGGAGTCACTTATGGGCAGTTGTAAAAACCCACTCAGTTGAGGTTCCGAGGTTAGGTCAGCTCACTAATTATGACATCGTCTGAAAGCTAATCACGTTAAATAACAAACTAGCAATGGAAAGAATTGAGAGTATGAACAATTCTGAAGGGACATCCAGCGGAATCTTTGGAGGTTTTCCTATTTTTGACATCTTCGTCACCATTTGAGGGTTACTGAGGACCACCGCTTGTATTTTCTCCATTTAGATTTCGGTTCTGCTGTATAAAAAGTCCCTGGGAGCTGGTCAATTAGTGACCAGCAAATTTTCGCTTAATTCTTCGGAATTGAAGCCAAAATGGTGATTATATTCACATTGTTCCAAAAATGAAAACAGCAACGCTTATCTCTATTCCTGACTCAGTTCTGGATCATCACTAATTAGTTTCTAAGACAACATCCATCTGTTGTCGTGAATCAGTTTCTATGAAATGAGTCTTTGGATCTTATTTGCCTAATTTTGTAAGGGAAATGTTTTCAGAACTTTTCAGCACGAAACGTTTATGGCATTGTGCGATCCGGTCGTTCGCCTTCTGTAGAGTCGATCCTTATCGCAGTTTCCCTTGATGACGATTCCTCGGGTGCGATTGCGACCGCTCTTTCCATCGCTTCACATTGCCGAGGTGAACACTTTTAGTCGGTGCAAAGTAAATTTAATAAATTTCGTATCATTCTGTTGGTGGATGCGAATGAAATGTCGAGACGACGGTTTTGCGAAACTCGTCAATTACTCGGCGAATGCGCTTATTCCGGTTACCGTATTGGAAACTAAAGCGTCTTCTTTTGTGAACTTGAGAATCGTTTATCCCCGGTGCCTAATATGCGTAGACGACTTCGATTATCCATCCTCAGGTAATTGTTGGATGCTAAGATCACAGGTAGTGGATTCTTGGTAAGCGTTTGTAGCCGAGACAGGGAAAGTTACGAGTTATTTAAATGGTTATTTAGTCTGATATCGGCCAATCGACCATTGCGGCATATTACAAACTTACCAGTCAGTAGTTTTGACTAAGGAGTTAATTGGGATAAAGTTCGTTGGGCGATGTGCGCTAAATGGAGGTGTAAAATCGAAACAGTTGAGCTCTAAATAAAGTCCATCCCATAGTTTCTGCATGATTTTGAAGCAAACTGAACTGTTTATTGAAAATTTGGCAGCATTTTAGAATATTTATGGGAATTTGAAAAATTGTGTTTAAGGAGATTGAGAGTTAGGACAGTACATCAACCTTATTTGTATATTGTTGATTAGGAGGAAGCTTTTTTGCAGTTTTCCAAATGAAGAGTGATAAGAGGTATTCAGTTTTAGTCTGTGATTGTAGAACAACTCTATTGGGCAAGGGATTTGATATTCGTTTTTGTGGAGAAATCAGCTATTGGAATGCGCTCCTTTCTTGACGCTTATCACGCACATCAACATCGCTTTATTCGTGCTGATCGACTTAAAAGTCATTCGGGTGCGATCGTTGGAGCTTTTGTACCAAAAACCTCCGGAAGCAGTTTCTCAACGATGAACATCGAGCTGAATATGCTCAATGGTCAGCTGCCGAATCTCGACCTGGTCAACCTTATGGTTCGTCTTGCTGACAAGTTCGCGTTGGTGCCAACTCTGTATGAGAGCAGTGAATATTCGACGTGGTGGGGCATCGCGGAAATCGCTGTCAAGGGTGCCGTCGCACAGGTACACCGTCCCACTTCTTCATTGAGTCTAGATAATAGAGGATACAGTCGCAGCAGCTGATCACTGCGTAGAAATTTTCTTCCTCGCACGGAAATGTCTCTCATTTCGCTTGCAGCGTTTTGTTTCTCCTCTATTCTGAAGTTGTGCGGTTTTTTTTTTCATTCCTCCGAACGGTTACGATAAAATAACGAAAAAGAAACATTGTAAAAGGGAACCGTAACTAATTTGACGTTCATTTTTGTCTGTCAGATTCTCCGGCAATTTTCTTTCAAGTAACCCTTCATACTCCGCCTTCCTCGCATCTTTTATGCAAAAATCTATCGGCGAGCATTATTTCTGTTCGAAATGAGAATGATCTCTGAAAAGGTAGTGGTGGGGTGCATGTGCCTAACTAAGGTTATTTTTCTCATCTAGGTGAGAGGGAAGGCAGGAACGGCGGAAATAGAACCAGAACTTCTCAAGAAGTTTTTTCGGCTTCAAGATGGTCCTAAAATTCAAAGCTCTTCATTCACAAACTTTTTGAACTCAGTGAACATGGCAGCTCTGTTATGGGTGCTTCCCCAGTGTATAGCTTTTTCCCGCCGGGGTTTTTTTTATACTGTGAATAACTAGGAGAGGATGCTCTTCGCCGTTTTTCCCAAGTGAGGATTTAAAGTAGCTTGCCAATTTTTAAGACATTTTGCAGTCAGCTATACGCTCATCAGTGATGTTCGTATGGACTCATGTAATAAAGCTTCGCTTAGGCATTCATAAACGACGAAGGTCTTCATAGTGTTTTCTCGCTCTATGCTATTCAAGGTGTAAGTATCCACGCTAAAAACGATCGAGAGGAGGGTATTTCATTTTTGGAATTCGCGCGTGTTTGTGAGGGTGCACTCAGGTTGTTCTTATTCTTCTATCATTGCAACTCAGATGAGGCCAAATTGTATTCATTCAATTTATTTTTCTCTTGTTTTTTTTTTTCCGCTATTGTATCAGGTGGGTTGTCTGGGTTTTTCTATTGAAACAATGTTTTTCTCGACTTCTCAGAATTTTTTCAACGAGAGGATTTTTTACAAGTTTTCGGGAAATTTGATTATTAGCAATCAAAAGCAGCGGTCAGACCAGAGTTGCTTTTTTTTCCAGTACCGGTGAATATTATCCTATAATGCCGTTCAGTTTTCCTAAATGATATCAGTGGGTTTTTAGGGGATACGCGATGAGTTAGTCGAAATTTCTTACTGACATCACTGTTGTATGTAAAATATTCTCTCTTACTTTGGAGAGTTTCATATGCTAATATAACTTCAATTTCTGCATTAATTCTTCTTTTTTTTATGTTTTATTTACACTTTTATCGAATCGCTTAAAGTCATCGTTTTATTCGTTTATTTTCGTGTGATTAAACGTTTTGGGCAGTTGACAAACAGAACATCGGAGTAGTATACTTATCTGTCTGTTGATTTTTTTTTCGGACGATTCTTAAGGGACGAATGAGTGGTAATGTGCATGAACCCCAACACTTTCAGTATAGCTTGGCATCGTCGGAATGTGTTTTTATGTTCCTCTAGAGCCTTTGTTTTCAGGTCTTTAAATAATATCCTTGAGAAATTCCATCAGTCTTATTTTTTGTATATATTGCCACATCCGAAACGCTTTATCTCGGTTGCCTACTACATGCCATCTATTGGCATTTTGCTACTTCCATTGGTCGTTCTTGTGAGTTCTCTCTTCTTATGAGGAGGCTATATTTATTATCTGAATTATGAACTTCTGCTGGCAGAGTTACTGGAAATATATTGACCCGTATTTATTAAATTCAAATTTCTTTTAAAATAGAGGCATTAGCAGTTGTGCGCCAAAACGTTTTAGTGAAGTGAGCAGTGAGTATTTTGCGATCTTCTCTTGTTTGACCAAAAGCTGTCGATAAGCGTGATCAGAATTTTTTCTATGAACCGGCTGATTTACAGGTAAAAAATTTCAGCACCTAAGATTGTGCAGTGAAATTTTCCCATCGAAGAGGACCACACTGATAGGAGAAGGAGGAGGAGTATTGTTATTAAGCCGTTTGTATCGCTGTCGCTGTGAATGGAGTTCCGATAAAATGAAATGTAAATTGAACGGCGCGTTCTCACTGAAAGCACAACCAAACTGCGTTTACTGTTTTCTGATTGAGTATCGGCTTTATAGAAACGATGCATTTCAAGTACTAATGTGGCTCAGCGGTCTTATTCCGTTGCAGATCGAATGCCCTGTTTTGAGTCGTTACATCATTTTCATAGATGCATGATATTTTTCAATCATTTGAGTACCATCTAGTCATCGTTCTTCATAATGAGATACATAAAATGCGTCTTGATTCTTGCAGGCATTACGTGAGTGGTTTGCAATGGCGCATTTTCGTTTACCGAATTCCTACCTTATATTACATTTGATTGGATTACTCATTTATATTATTTCGACGGAGTTGAGAATGTGTTCTTTTTATTCGTTCGGTGCACATCTCTCATTGCTGTTGATATTATTCCCATATTATTTCGCTTTTCCGTTGTTCGTTTTCTTTCTCATTTCTTAAGAGGAGAGGTGGAAGAGGAGGAGAGGGTTGCGAGAGAGAGGTCTCGGAATCGTGTTTTATCGAAGCTAATTTCTGTTCGCTTAGGGCACCGCTAGTCGAAATGTGATCATGTCGTCGTATTCGCGTAGAGTTCGATTTAAATAGAGATTTCAGTAGTTTTACTAGCAGGGCTTTGTTCTTCCTCTTCAGAAAAATTCATAATAATGATGACAGTCATCAATCGGAAGTACAGGAGGAGAAAAACCGATCATTTTGGCATGGCGTTTCTTTTGTGAAGTCGTCTACACGAAGTTGGTTCATGCTTGAAATGATCCATATTATTGGTTAGGTGTTGAGAATTGTGTCGGTACGTAGATGAGTAGGATAAACTAATTTGGTAGTAGTTCAGTATAACTGCCTATGGTCAGTTCTTTCAAATTTATTTTCCGTGATGAACCGAGTGAGGGCATTCGGAGTTGTTCCTGGCCCTCGAATTTGAAGGCAGTAGAAAACTTTGTTGCACCGCATGTTTATTCCCTCGTGTCTGCCGTCATCGTCGTTTTCGCAATTTGATTGCACCGCCTTTCGAAGAGAAAAAGTGTTTCCGAGACGTTTCGTTATACTGCAGTGCCATCTAGAACACATAAAATTCATTTGTTGTTCATTAGTGAAGAAATGTGAGGTGTTTATCAGTGTGCAAATCAAGAAAGTTGTCGCTCTTTCAAGCATTGCCTCTCAAATTGAATAATTTCAGACACCAGCAATTTGAAATTTCAACGCGCTTCGTCTTCTACATCGAATTCTGCCTTATATTCGGCTCACTTGCACTACTGAATTTCTCGTTGGCACTAATTATTTCGCTGATTTCAGTGCCATTTATTCTTGTTTTCACTCTTCTGGCTAACTCAAGGTACAGTATTTGGATTTTCCGCTGTGATGGTGCTCGCTTTCGAGGTCAGAACTTGAGTGGGATGATTGTGCAGTACAGGTCTATCAAACGCATACAATTGTAGTTATCATCTTATGTAGTTGTTATCTATGTTTGTCTATGTGGTGCACTGGTAAGTTTAATCAGCGTTGAATTAGTCAGGTAGCTTAGCTACTATGTTAGTGAGATTTGCGTATCAAGTAGAATTTGAAGCTAATATCCCCTGGAAACGTCATTCAACCAGATGGACACAATAATTGTGTCGCGCATATTTGTTTAGGGGGACGGGAAGGAGGGGAAGGGCAGTCACTGCTGTTTTATGACCGTTTATGTAAAACTGTTGCTAGCGCAAGACATATCCATGATGCTGAATGTTATAATTCAAATAAAATAGAGTGCAAGCATTTTTGTTACCCTTTTCAATTATAATTTCTTGCCTGCTCAATGAAAAAATATGCATGTTATCAAGAAAGTTTGATTGCAGGAGAGGGAAGCATTTAAAGGCCGTATTTGGATTTGCGACGAATCCATTGGTTGTGTTCGTTTTGTGCAAGTCACTGTTGCTCGGTTTCGATGACGGCATTCTTGAAAACACTCTTGAAACTGGAAACCGATTGTTCCACACACATATGCTTCTCGATAGTTTTCTCTATCCATTTATCGTTGTTCTCCTTGTACCTCTTTGGAATATCTTCATGCATATTGCAACTGCTGAATAAATTCGCAGTTGCAGATAGGGGATCTTATCAAAAACATTTCCTTCTCAGTCGCCCGCTTTGTCCCTCACTGATTTCTGGAACACTCCAGGTCTATTGTTTTTGGTGGAGATTTGCGATTTCTGGCCTTGGACCTAAATCTGCAGCTTCCTTTATTATCTTCATTTTGCAGCCAAGTGACTACAGTTTAATTGGAATCTGGTCAGTTGAATAACAGGCAATGGTTTTATTTGGTTGGGTTGAGATTGCCGGGAAATTTTCGGGTGCTTGATTGTTTTTCTTGAGGGTTCTTAAAATCTATGCTTTCCAGTGTTTTTTATTTTGCCTTTTGATTATGGGTTTTTTTCACCAAAGCCCGGAATTTCCAACTGCCACTTCCACCTTTTCGCCTTTCTTTTCCTTAACTGGAGGGTTTGAGATGAGGGTAAAGGGTTCTCCATACTTGAGTCAGTATACATTTGAGTTGTAGTCTTCTACGTCGACGTGTATTTTGAAGTGCAGATTGCTTCGATAGTACAAGTATGAAGGATGGCTAGGGTTGAGTCGTGTTCTCGTCGCTCATGTGAAGCATAGAAAGAAAGCTAAGAGACTTTCTTCGAAAAGAAGGTTCGCATTATGTTCTTCAGAGTCTGCATGTAAAGTTCCGTTTGATCTTGTTTTCTGCTTCATGTCTGGTGTTGCTCGAAGCCTCAGCGCCTCAACTACTATGGCTTATGTGTTTGAAGTTTGATCTCTCTGTGATCCGAAGTTGCTTTCTGAAGCTTTTTTGAGGCTGCTTTTCGGTTGTTTGGATGTTCTGAAGTGTAACCGCAGTAAAATGATTTAATTATTTGTGCCATGATCTCCCTTCGTAAGTACTGTTTACTGAATACAACGCTGCTGTGTAAGTGGCGTATTTTATTGATTCCAATAAACTGAGTTATATGAGTTCTTCACACATTTAATTCTCCTCAGAACTCATTAATATGAGCTGGAATTATGAGAGGATTAGGAGAATGGACGTCATCTCAACAAAAGCGCCGCATAGGGGTTACCTCGTCTTTTTGTTCGCACTCTAAGCGAGTGGTGAGTGAGCATTTTAAGCTGCGTGTTAACGTGGGCTAATTTTGATGAAATTTAAATGTTTCTGTGAATTAGACATATTCTCTATCGCATATATGCAGTAATGCATATTGTCTGTATCAGTTTGCCTGTATATCATTCTGAATGCATGTCTCTTTTTAAGTCACTTGGAATCCTGTTCAGCTTCTGTAGGCCAGAGCAAAGGCAGTGGGGTTTGATGCGAGTGGTCCTTATCCAGTTATTCCAAAATCCGGCCTCGCTTCGAATAGGTCGGAAGAATTATGTGTATATGAAGTAACTAACATTATTCCCAAAGTGTGAGCACGTAATGGTATTCGCGCATCGAGCGATGCACACACCGACTGTAGATGTGGCAATTCTATGGGTTGGGGGTTCGCTGCAACACGTATTCGGTTATCATGCACTTTTCCCTTCTTTATTTTCGCGTTCTCTCCACAGCCGTTGCAAGTGGGATTCCTCACGAGTGGTACTGTTTGTGTTGTTTCTGCATTTCGTTCAGTGGTGAGTTATCACAGCTTCGCTTAACATTATCTTCTGAGGATGCAGTTTCGTAAGCAGATTGGTTCATTCGCAAAATATGTGTTGCTATCCTTACTGAAGATTGGTGTGGAAGATTCAATGAAAGGTTTAACAGTAAGGGAGGTTGGGCGTTGCACGATTTTTAGTAGCGGAGTGGTCTTAAATGGTAACGGTGCGGGTTGTGTGGTCTTTGTTGAAGAAATCTGCGAGACAAGTGGAGATTGCTTTTTAAGTGAGCAAGCATCTATTGGTGATTGAAAATATGGGTGGCCTTCGTTCATGAAATAACAAATAAGATTCATTCTATTGAGAACGTTGGAGGGGAAGTGTCGATGGTCGTGCAGCCAGTATAAGAGGCTTTGGAGAGAGGCTTTGAGCTGCAAACGAACATAAATAATCGGATCACGTTCTAAGTATATCCATGTTCTTTCTTCTATGGTTGCAAATATTGTGTGTGGATGTTATTGATATCAGCCTTTGTTTATTTTGGTTTTTTCATAAGAGCGGTAGGTTTTATGGATATAAGCATCGAAACTTAATCCCCAAGCTGGCGTTGCACACTTTTGTTAACGCCTCCTCCTCACTTGCTCTTTCAGTCTTCTTCTCCTCTCATTGCCTGTAACCTAACATCCCCTAACACATTTCCATGTTACTTTGAATTTTAGTTCATTCATTTAGACGTCGCTGTCATACCTGTATAAGCGCCATTCTCGTGCGCTGATGGAGTACCTTGACAGTCAGATATTTGTCAGCTCATATCATGACGCTGGACAAGATAGTTTGAATAATTATGCGAGGGGTAGACTTGTTCACTAGAAAGTGGCGAGCGTCGTCTTTCCCATCCACTGTTTATTGTGTTTTATGCATATATGCATTTTTAATTATCGCAAGAGGTGTGCATTTTTTCCACTTTTGATGCAACGGCTGAACTAAACTACAAAATCATCGTGCATTAAGGTGTCGTGGTGTATCGATGCGCCTGGAATAGACCAAAAGTAACTGCTTTTTATAGTTTTCTCATGGGCGGAAAGCGAAATTGTAATAGCATAGGTATGGAGTTTGCAGTATTGCAGTTAGGAGCGTCTTCCTTATTTTCGAATACCGTCTGTTTATCGCAAGAATTCTAGTGCAATTTTCTTCTTTGTGGTTTGGCACTTTTTTCACTCACTCGGCGATTCCCCGTCCCCCACATACACACGCTTTTTCTATATGAACAGATTAAAGCTACAGCAAGCGCTATTGCTCTAAACGCCTACGGGGTATGGCACACCTGTAAAGGTCAAGGTCTTCTCACTCAATGCAGCAGTGGTCGACCACTGGTCAGTCCATTTGCTCTAATCTGCCAGCCGCTGCATATCCTGAAATAGAGGACACTGTCCCCATTCTTGCACATATATTTTAGTCCAACAACTTAGAGTACTTCAACCCTCACAGAAATGAATCTTTTCCTGGGGCGACGCTGTATTCTTCTTGTGGAGTTCCCAGGTATTGCAAAGGTCGTCATATGTCCCAACACAGGTATTTTCTGAATTGCTTGACGAATGCAGTGCTACTGGTGGAAGAACCATGGTAGGATTCGAAGAGAATATTTTTCTGCAGCTCAGAGAACTTACCAGACATACCAAATGCTAAAATAATGCGGCTCTTTGCGTTGGTTCGGCCTTAGAGCCAGTGTTTGCTAATTTCTGTAATTCATGGCGTGGATGTGTTTATGCGTTCTGCTACGCGAACTTTGGTGCATTGGTAATGCTTTAGTGTCGTCGAATGAGCAATCGATGCAGCCACCGAGAAGAGAACAGTTCCTGGCGAGAATACCGTATGTTTATCGCAATTGCATTCTCACCTCGTTTGTTTTCATTGTTCTTAATTCCAGTACAACACAGTTATTGTGATTAATTCTGATGTTCCAGATCGGCTTAGAGAAATATTCGTAACTGTAATTAGGAGGTTGGGTAAGAATGACAGCAACTTTCACACAGGAAATGGAATGGTAGTTTATTATGGACGTTCAAAGCAACAACTTTCAGCATTGTCTCATAATGTCCATTTGCAGAGTGTGGTGTTTGGCGGTGGTTGCTCGCGTACTAACAAAACTTTATGGCGAGAGTTGGCTGGCGACGAGACCTGAGCTGGTAGTTGCACACAACTCATTTCGTCGACTTGTCGATGGTGTTCATATGCGTCGCAATGGTTTCTCTCCGTACGAAGGCGATATGCTTCATTGTGTTCGTTCATTCGTTCACTGATTATCGTGTGTGTTGTCGTTGGGAGTTAGGATCGAAGTTTCCTCACTGATCTTTTTTCTGAGATATTTGAACTCTCATTGCAGAGGGTCGATTTTTATTTTCAGAAATAACATCATCCATTTTCGCGACGGGGCAGCAGCAGCGAAATCGGTGGTGCATCATTCGTCCCACCCGTGTTGTCTCTTCTGCGTAGTCGCCTCCCAGCTAAATCATCTTTTTTTCTTCCTTTGCAGTCTAGATGTGATAGATTTGCTTTTCAGGCACCAATGCTTCTCGACATTATAGGACCTTTGGTCGATCAGTCGAACGTTGTGTTTGCTATTTTCATGGTATAGTTGTGCTTTTGGATTTCATTATTCGAAGCTATAGAGGTGCGAAGATCGTTACATAATGATAGTTTCGGGTGCAGTAGGTGGAACTGTGAGTGGAAATTCATCGCCCTTTATGCTTTCTCTCTTGCATGTTGCAAGTTTTTTTGATGAATTCCGACGTGTGCATATCGGAATATATAAGGTTCATCAGCACAAGTGGAGAAGTGGATTGGCAGGTGCTGTGAGATTTATGCAAGCCAACGCTAGCTGGGGGAAGCGTTTTCTCTGTAACAATGATTTATGATAGGTCGTGTTGTAATTTACCGTCGATATGTTGCTTTCATTTGCTTATGCCGGAAATTTCACCTGAAGTAAGCTTCTTATAAGCCCTGTCAAAAATTCCGCACTTGAGGTACTCGAGGGTTCTTTTCATTCAAGATCGCCATGGAAGTGTCTGGTTAACTTTTTTGCTCTTCATGAGGGTAAGAGATGTTCATCTTGTACTGTAGAGAATTCCACTGCGTTTAAGGTATTTGACTTAATCATCGCAGAGCTTTTGCGTAAGATTGCCTCACTATATGTGGAGAATAACGAACGAGTGGAGAAGTCGAAGGTGGAGCAGATTTGCAGTTTGGTCGAAAAATTGTTCGTTAATTTCATTGTTTTGCGTGGGATTTTCGTTCTCTTAAAGGCTTCATTCTGTTCACACCCACCGTAGACCTAAGCTTCCGTTTGTCTGATTGCATCTAATGGGGTTGGTTTTTAGATATGGTTCAAATTTTTCTTTACGTTCTTCGAGGTTTAAAGGTCATTTGGAGGAACTCGAAAGGGCAGCAGCTGTTTTTCTCTAAAAATTGTGGTTGAAAGTTTTTGAGCTGTTAAGACGTAGTGCACCTCAAATAGGGGAAGCTCGAAAATGTTGATCGGTGTGAATTTTATCCGTGAAAGTTTTATGCACAACTAACACTGCACGCAATTATTTGCCTATTCCATTATTCCGTTTTGAGGTATTCACGTAATATTTTTTAAACAAACTGATAATTGAAGAGACCTTTCGGCGCAGACGCGTTTCAGTTATGTTTGCTTTCCTACTCGGGGAGCGTCTACCCGCCACTGCAACTGAGCATATAACTAAATCTCATTGAAATATTGGTAAAATGCGGTGGCGGTCAACAATTTTCGACTTAATTCTCCAAAATTCGACCTTCATTGAACGCGATTGTCGTCACGTTTATGTGACCTGTAAAATAATCCTGTCAGCTGAAGTGTTTTTTGTAATGGAGGTAATTATTTCATTCGTCTTCACGCGAAGGAAGTTATGCTGGAAAGAGGTGACATTCAAATGCTTTTTGTTTCCAGTGTTCATTTGTCCAGCGATCTGCTTACTTATATCGAAACATCGTTCACTTTGTCGTCGTTTGGTGGAGTTAGGTGCTGTTAAAAAATCAATCTTTCTGTGCTTTTTTATTAGCTATTGACTGTGGCAACATTGATGAGTGGTTCTGGGTTCTTCGTTGCTGCAGTATCTTAATGCCACTGTTCTCCAAATAAACCAGAATTTTCTGGCGGTTCATGTTTCAACCACCTCAGAACATTGCAGCAATGAAAAGGAAGGATGGGTAACTAAATCTCATTCCCTTCCTTGCTGGCAGCAATAACGCGAGCGTGGAAGTCATATGTTTGTCTTGATAGCCGGCAGTTGTTCCACCTTTCTTATCCTACAGAAATTTAGTTAAATACATACCGGAAATTCACGAGTAATATTTTGTTTTTTCAGCTATCTTTTCAATCCACTCGTGATCGCAACTTGTGCCATATGCAGTTTGTCGGTCGTTTATAATCTTCTGATCACTATGTTTCTCCTTTCGTTCGTCAAAGGTTTTTCATTAATCTCAGTTGACTTAAGATAGCTCTAATCACCGTTAAACAATGCAGATATGAGCACGCGATTGTGTAGTTAATTTAGTTTAAAAAATTTGCTTGCTATGGAGGTATATGAGGTATATGCATTATTGGTGTATGCATTTAGTCAACATGCATACTGAGGTATATGTGCATTATTGCTTGGATTTTTTTCTTTTCATGGACAATATAGGCGTTCAATTTTGATTTGAAATTCCGCTGTGGAGCATGAATGAAAGGTATTTGATGGTTAAATGCGCCCATTGCTTCACAGTTCTCATTTAACTTTGATATGGTGGCCGAGTTGTGTTTGTTATTGAGAAGAAAGAGGTTTTGATCGATGATTAGGAGGGGATATTGGTTATTAATGGGCATATTAATGATTGTTCCACTGAAAGAAACGTTTTTTTCACTTGCTCCAAGGGAATTATTGCGTTAAGAATAGTTACGGATGTTTTTGAGTGGCTGTTTCTTCGTTTATCCTACTTGAACGATATTCACCTTGATTTCTGTCTCTCACATGCTCAGTCGTTTGCATTTTGGCGTTTTTTAAATCCTTAATGTCCACTTGACATGAAAGCCGGTTGGTGTTGTGCTCGTCTGCAATGTGTGGCATTATAACTTATATATTGACTAATCCTTTGGTTTAGGGGAACGCGTTGGACATCTAAATGTGTCAAAAAAATTCGCCTAAATTTGTCACCCGCCGGCATTTTTTAATATTTCGGCGCTGATTGCGTCATACAGAAATTTTCTGCAAAATGCTTGTAGAAGATCTGCGCGAGTACTCGAAGGTAGTGTTTAGGGTGGTTGATAGGAAGTGCCGTTCTCTGTGGTCTACTCGTGGAATTGACCCTCTATCCGGTGGTGTTCATTTTCGCACTCGTCGTCAGATTTGTAACGGTCAAAGAGAAAGCGATCGTTTGCTTGCTAACGTTGTTGTCGGTTGGCGCTTTCACGCTTTTGGATATCTTGTGCAGTCATGGGGTGCAGTACGTGACCTCCACTCATCTTTTCTTGTAAGTTTTCAGTGTCTAGAAATTCCTCTCTTGTTTAAATTTTTTCGAGTCTATCTTTGGCATTCATTTAAGGCTTCATGTTAATATATTTGTCGTTCGTTACTGTAATGATCGATTATTAACGTTTTATTCTCAAATGTTAATTCCCCTTTTAGCAGGTAACATTCTACCATACTTCCGTACTCATTACCTTATGAACTTTTTTTTACTAAATAAACGTTTGGATGCCTCTTTTCTCAAGAATAGAAATCTGCTTCTACTGGAAAATAAACTGCAGTGAATGCTGCTCTCTTTGTTAGCACTTATCAGTGCGATAACATGTGTGCTTTACTCTTCGTTGTGCCATTAGCTTTTTGAATCGAATTAGGTCTGTCATTTGTGCACTGGTTCAGTTATTAGTGCAGTAGAGTGTTAATTGTGAATTACTCAATTTCTTCAAATATGAGCATTTCAAGCAGCCGTGCAATAGAGAATGATGTCCTCCCCATCTCAGTAAACTGCATCAAAGTTCTGGGAATAAAAGTGAGCTTTCTCTGACTAGCTTCTCTTCTTCTAGCTTTCTCTAAGTGAATTGGAACAAACCTCGCATTGAAGGCATAGAAAAGTGCATGATAATTTGCCAATGCTGGAGCACTAAGAATATACCCATGTTCAGTTTAGTACTGCATCCCAAATGATACAGCAAAATGCAGTCATGAAAATTTTCCCAGGTTTTGAATTTCTATGTACTCTTTGTTGAGTTTTGAGCCATGTTTTTCATTATGATGCTCTTTGGCGGTGTCAGCGAGTTCCGTGAGGCGAATAAGAAGAGGGATCGTTGTAGTCGTTCTTCCTGTTAACCGAAGTATTAGGAAAAAACTGCTTTCTTCGAACTATAATTCTGACATAAATGCTTTTATATGAGTAGTCGCAAATTTTTTTCAGTTTGAATGCGGCAGACTTAACGCCGAACGTTGGTATTTTTTGGTATTTCTTTACGGAAGTGTTCACTCATTTTCGCCTGTTTTTTCTATGGGTTTTCCAGTTGAACGTCTTCGTATATTTGTTTCCGCTGACATTCACGTTGAGGTTTCGTTTCTCATCTTTTGTTAGCCATTTCTTTTGAATGGTAAGTTTTTTCGCAGTAATGTTCTCACCTATCAGAGAAGCGAACCTGGAAGAAGTTATGGAAGAGCGATTGCTCGATAGGGTTAGCCGTCCATAAAAGGTGGTCTGAGATTGTAGGAAAGACAGTTTTCACGCATTTATTGCAGAACCGAAACGTAATCATAAGTTCATGTTATATGCCATTTTAGACCTGATATCCCATAACGAATTTTGATTTCTATAAGTATCATTTTTATCTAATATCTAACTCATGTTCAGAGGTGCTTTGCACTTTCTGCACAGTGAGATATTTCCTCGTGAGGGAAACCTCACGTGCAAGAGAGCTATAAGTGGTCTTAAATAGTGGCCTCTACGAATTATGATTTCAATAGAACGATTCAGATCGTCGTGTCAGAAAGTTGGAGCCAGCATCCGAGAATTTATTTCGTTAATGCAGTACAGTGTAAAGATATATATTCATTGCCGCTGAGAATTTGTCCCGTAAACACTTATGCATTACTCTCTCTTATGCCCAACGCTGAGTGTTAAACCCTATCCGTTTACTCCTCTTATAAGCAGCCGCCGCAAATGCGTAGTTATCTAAAGCAGAGTTAAAAGATGCATGCATAGCGCCACGGTTAATTGGTTGAACATTTCTTAGTGGTTATTTTTGAAGGAAAAGTCCAGTGTTGCTTCTTCACCAACTTTTAATTCTTATATCCGTATTCGCGTCTTATCCAACAATGGCCGATAGTGCGCTTTATCTTAGTCTCTTACCGATTTTCGTCTCTCTGCATAAATGTTAGTTGCTTTCTTTCTTTTGTTTAACTTTTTGTCTTCAGATGTCACGAGATATTTTGATTTTGATCTTGAGAGCAATGCAAAGATTTTTTAGATTCCGGAATATTAATGAGAACGTTATTGTTTTTTAACAGAAATCATCAAGGTGGGCGAACGCTTTTATCAGTGACCACAAGTAGACGTGGTGTTCCTTGATCTCTCTTTTCCGGCCAACAAAATTGCCCTTTTTAATGGTGATAACGCGTATTGCAGTGCAACGTTTTGGTGGTGTAATGGGAATATTGCTAAGATCAGTATATGGAATTGAGTCCGTTCACTTGTAATTTATCATTTTCCATTTCATAACTATCGCGTGATGCCATGCATACGGTTGTTGTGTGAACTTGAAATGAAGTCAGTTCAGATGCACGTTGGACACTTGTGATCGCAGTTTCTTGGGTGACATGTGTGGTGCTATCGCCAGTGATGTGGCAAATGTGGATCGTTACTGGTTCAGGCAATGCGAACTTCTATTTCGCTGTAACTCTTTGCTATTCAATGGCGCAAGTGAGAACTTGACTTTTCCTCAAAACTCTTCAATAGTTGCAGTTCATACTGATTGGTGTTCGTTTTGTAAAGCTCTTTTCCATTCCACATTAAATTTTGGTTTTTTTAAATTTTTATTGCATCCCTTTTAGAGAATAATTATGCTAGTTGTGGATAAATGACCATACTCGCCTCGTGCAAAGTCGTTAAATGCTGAAGTTTTGCTCATTTCCCAAAAGTAGATGATTTGTTTCTCGACATGAAGCCGTTGCATGTGCACGATAGATTTTATCACCTATTTCGAGACGTTCAAATTGTTCACTCATTTATTACAGTGGGCACAAATTCTTAGTCAGAGTGAATTGTAAGTGAACAAATCGAGAAGCAGTTTTGTTCTTGAAAGTATGTCAGTTTATTTAGACAGCGCGGAGGCCTGTTTGAACTCTCTCATGAGGTAGATATTCTGTGGAGTATCTTAATGTTCGCTAACGTCACCCTTCGCCTTTGAACATTTCGGGAAAGAAGCAGACGAGTCCTTCTGTTAATGGCTTCTCATAGCACACAAACTCCTCACTTGTGTGCTTTTAACATCATAAGGTTTGTTACGTGAGTAGAGAACGTTCTTGAAGATGGTATGCACAGTAATATTTTATATCGAAGAAGGTTAATAATTTTACTGAGGGTAATATGCATTGCTACGAATGAATTTTACAGATATTTTTAATGACTGATCTGCTATATTCGCATCTACGAGAGAAGGCGGCTGAGGAAAGAGGCAGCATAGCATATGATGACACATCGCTGTTCGTTTTCAAGTGATTTTTTCCGCTAAGTACATTTTTTGTTTGCTTCCGCTTCAGCTTTAATGTAATTTAATGGTCCATTGTAGTGCTGGACATGTTATCGCTTTCTGATATGTTGTTGCTTTTATTGTGATTGTTCATGTCATTAACAGTTTGTATAGCTCGGCATCTGAATATAATGAGTGTACTTCAGGTTTTGTGCGTGTTGAAGTTGACTGTATTTATAACCCTTCAATAGTTGAGTGTTTTCGGTCGTTACCACTGGTTAGGGTAGTCCGTAATGGATTCGGCTTAAATAAGTAATTCAAAGAGAAGCCGGTGTTGAAATACAGCGAAGTTTTGTTTGCTAATTTCTTAATTAGGTAGGTGTTGTCGTTGCACAGGTGCAGCCTTTCGTCAGCAAATTTCGACTCAACGCTGTTTCAGCTCAATCTTAAGACATTTCATTATTTCGCCATTAAGCATCGAGTATATGGGGGAACTGTGAGGGATGAAAAAAAGGAAAGGCGTACTACTTTTTGTACATCAACAATGGTTTCAACTCATCGTTTCTTCCCAAATGTGCTAAATGATGGAATCACGAGCAGAAAAGGGTAGGTTTTAAAGTTCCTGTGATTTCCACAAAGTATGTCTATTGTTGCATGCCTCGAGCAGTCCTGCCATAGTCAAAACTAACCAGTGTCGCAGTAGGGAAAAGAGAGGCTACCAACGACATTGAATTTTTTCGACGCAGAAAATGCCATAGGCTGTTTCTGTCTTAAAAATTTGAACCGTTGTTGAATATATGTTCCGTGGTATTTGCGTTTGTCTGCTTAGTTGGAAAAGATGCGCCCCACAGAAAGAGTGGTTCACGAAAGATGTGCTCTGCAAGAAGAGTGGTTTAACTTGATTTTCGGGAATGTCTGTAGCCTCTTCATGACCGTTAAGCTGCAGTTGCATCGTGCAATACATCCGTTCCAAAGGGGGAGTACTGAGAAATTCAGAAATATGATCATAAGAAAGCAGAATTTCCCAAAAGATGCTGATTTCCAATCTCTCACAGAGAATGAAGGGGTGAAACGTGCAGATTTCTGAACTGAAGTGAGCTGGTTTTAAATAAGCAAAAAACGAATTGTTTAGATCGACAGGTCGCAATTCGTAACTTCTCGGACGGTGCTTTTTTTTGTTGTTTTTTGCGTTGCAGGAGACAGAGATGTGTCCGACGTTGCGCTGAATAAAGTCCCGACGGATGGTAGATTCCCAAATGTTTCAGTTAGAGAGATATGTCTTGGAGAAGGATACTTTTTTCCCCCCGAATTTTAGCACACGACGTCGACAACATGCGATGTTTCAAACACATGACCATGAGCCGTTTATTCAAGTTTCATGATCGGTGTTGGAGAATATTCCTTCAAATTTTTAGGTTTAGACGGCAGTTCACGTGAAGTGGTGTAGGTATTGGTTGGTAGAGTTGAGAGACAGTTTTCGTTGCCGATCATCTATTGTGCGTGTGCGGTGAATGAGAGTTTCATCTGAAATATCATCATTTTCCTAATGTGCTATTGAACAGAGATATGTGGGCAACTCGATCTATAATAATGATCGCTCATTGCCTGCAAAAAAAATTTCTTGACCTAGTCTTTGCTGCTCATTCCGTTTGTTCCTACAACAATTCCATGCGTTTTACATTCCTTTCGTTCATTTGTCTGTTATACTTATGTCTTTTAATTAAAAAAAAGGTCACTGAAAACAGGATGTGATAGGCATTTTATATATATCCCCTGGAATGAAAATATTGATGGTCTTTTTTGGTCAGTCAAAAGACATGAGAATATAAGACCGCAGCCGTAGAGCTGCTTTATGAAGAAGGTTGTTTGCCAGCAATATGATGAATAGGACCGGAAAAAAAGCGCACGGAGGATTGTAAGCTGTAATTTGTTTGTTTACTTCTGCATGTGCAATCGGCGAGGAGATCCCGATGACAGCCGAAAGAGAGTTGTGGTGACGGTGACTTCAATGGCTTACCGTTCGTCTACCTTGCTATGAGACAATCGACGACTGACCTTTTATTGGAAGTTACTATCCACTTTCGATGCTAACCAGCGTCGTAGAAGTCTTTTTATGCTCAATGTTTAGTTCTTCGATGAACTGCTTCCACCACTTTCTTCACGGATCGCAAAGCAAGGCCCTAATCGTTCTTTTCTTCTGAAGGTGAAGAAGAAATAGTGCGATGAAGTAAGAGGTGCAAAATTTGTTATGGTTGTGTAACCGTCATCTATGATGCCATCGCGTTCATTGGGTATTCTGCTGCATCGGTTCAGTCACTTCAGTTTACATTTCAAGAATACACAACGAAGTGTGAAGAAGGATAGACATCAAATAAGTCGAAGTGCGGCATACAACAGCAACAGTGATGCGAGGGTCGTAGCTACTTAATGGCAGTTGGAAAGGTGGAAGGGGAGAAGGGAGGGGAGAACTCATTTAACATATCGGTAGGAAAAGAATTCCAAGTGTCAGAACACGAAATAGGGAAGAGTGTAGAACGTTGATGATGACGCAGTAGTTGTGATGCAACACTTCTGGACAAGCTGCAACTGATGAATATCCCAGTTGCGAGGGGGGGGGGGGGGGGGGACTGAAACATTCCTGAGAATAGAATTCGGGACATCCTCGCAAAGCTTTTGCATCAGAGAACCTGACTGGTTCTGTTCCTGTCGTTCTAGGTTGAAGACTGTTAACACTGTGGTGTAGTTTGGTTAGTATGGGCTGTGTTAAACTGCGACAACTAGTACCCATGGAACGTCTGGTCATTCTCAAAGAAGCATCATCGGGAACAGGAGAGGGAGGCCATAAAGAAGTAATCAAGCTTTTCTCTGATACAGCTCCCAAAGAAGACGGTTTGAAATACGGGAGAAGAACACTGCAAAGCACGCTTCAGGACCAGGCCGGATAGCGTCATGAATATTCCCCCAAAGTGCTCTAATTAGACAACATGTTTCGTGTAGCCCCATGAAGAAAGGCTTTCGTAGAAATCGATATGGAGCTGTTTGAAGACTTCGTTGACCGTCATGTTGACTGCTATAAGGGTGTTGGTAGATTTCTGCAGCAGGAAAGCGCACAGATAGATAGCGCTATTTCTTCTCCCCTGCCAGTAAAACGTTACTTGCACGGGTTGGATTTCCGTTACTATCCCTGCACTTCCGCATCGTCACCTTCCGCTCCAAGTACTGTTCCACACTTGATCGTACCAGTGGATCTACCACCTTATCAAGGGCGATCGCGAATATATCTGACGTAGTCTTCTTCGAAAACAGCGCCTCATGCATGGATTATGCTGTGAATAAAGGCTTTCGAGATAATTTGTAAACAACTAAAATCTTCCGAAAACACCTCTCGAAACTGAGGCCATTTTGGGCTTGTCAGGAATCAAATCACCGAGCTTCCGCTCGTCGAACGGGCGCTTTAACCACTGGTGTACTTTTGACTGTTGTGCTTTGCTTATGCATGTTCCGCCTGCTCTTTCTTTCCATATCGCTGATCAGTGTCCATTTCTCGCGTTAGTCACGAAAGCTTCCGCGTTTTTCCGTGATGCCGGAAAGCCACGATTGTTTAAAAAAAAATAACGCAGTGGAGAATCCTGGAAAACCTGCACTTCCGGATTCACACCCCTAACTTACTGCTGAAAGACAGCGATGAGCTCACTGACATTTTCATATCCGAGATGCTAAAAAAATTTACTTGCTGGCACTAATGTCGCGCACGGTTAACGTTCTTCAAATGTTTTCTTGCTCCAAATGACATTCCAAACCCGAACCTGTGCAGCTTAGCTAGCGAGTCGAGCTCAACCCCCTACTGAAATTGCTGGCGGGAATTCGGTGGCAAAATTTGCTACCTTGACTTTCGCAAAGCATATATCGCCTCCTATATGCAAATGCATAGTTTTTTGAATTTCACTGTCATTGTCGTTGCAACATTTTGTCTGTTCATTAATTCGGTTTATATTCGTTTGCATAAATGAATTTGCACTCTTAGTGTCACATTTTCCGTGACTATCATGCTCGCAGCCCTGTTGATTCGATGCATCATAGCTGTAGACGTGTCTCAACGCGAACCTCAGCATCCCCACACTATTTTCTGCTTTACCTCACGTTCGGTTCTCTTTTTGAAGTCAGAGAATTCGTCCACGTTGCCCTACAAAATGTCGCAGTAAACATGGGAAGTGCAAAAAAAGCACATCTAATTAAGTGGAAGTTGTTCCGATCTTTGAAAAGCATTTGAGTCGATTAAATTCGGCCTATTCCGTGTATAAAGTGTATCTTTCTGACGATTGCAGTTGCACTCACCAAGACGTGCATAAACAGTTCGTATTCGTTGTGCTATGAAGGCGGACTATCGTTGTCCATCGAGCGACGAAACGGCAATCTTCCATTATGTGAATCTAACTTGTTGAGAAGATAACTTTGCAAGCTTAACATTGAAGGTTTTACGGCTTTTCAGTTGAAATTCACCGCCGAATATATGTGAAAACGAACTCATCATAGTTCTGCAATCAGCATCGTGTTCGGATTATACTCAGGTTAGATTTATTCAGCGTGCTCGTTAAGACTTACCCAGCAATCGTACGCTACGATCTCCGCTCACGTCAACATCTGCTCACCATCGAACGTTACGCCTTCATTGAAGATTGATGGCTACTATCTTCGTGCTAATATCAGCGTCCGATTCATAAATTGCTTGGAACTTGAATCGGCGCCCTGTCACGAACTTTTTAAATTGTTTACTGTATGTGCAGTTCTGTCGGCAGCTATGTGCGTTCGGCTATAGAGCGCTAGCTCGACGCATTTCGTTGTTGTGCGATGTTTTCAACTTGCTTCTTGATGTTGTTCGCTCGTATTGCGTCGTTTATGGGGGTTTCCACTCGTGTGATGGTTCACATAGGGCGATGGGTAACTTTCTGTACGGACGTTTCGTGGAAACTATGATCTAGAAGTTTAGCTCGAATTCTTATTGTAATTACGAAAATATGAGAACACTAAAGTGTGGATGTCGCCACGGGGCGACTATGACTAGCCACAAGCTCATTCATCATTACACCTTTATGGAACACTGCTTAACGTGGCTTTCTCATCACCCGCCGATGCAGCCATAGCATGTCAATATTAGAGGAACACTGTTACTGCTCGGATATGTTATCCTTTCCGTCAAATAGCAGCGAGGATTCGAATTTTAGTCCACCTGAAATGGAGCATCGCTCAACAACGTTCCATAAAGACTGTGATCAGATCGTCGCTTAGAGGTCTTACAACATCGAATAGGCCCTCTTCATATTCGGTATCCGCCGCAGTTTATTGGCATGAGTAAGTCCACTATTTTGTAGGGTAAGTCACTTAGCATGCTAGGCTTCTACATCTGGGCACGGATTCATTATGAACATGATCGTAATTGGTTTTCAGTTTGCGTAGTGCGGTCTGAACATTTTTTTTTTCTGCTTTCTGGTATCGTTATTAAGCCTGCTTTCTTAATCTCATCATTCGAAAGGTCAGTTATTACAAGTGTTTGGTGAATACGTGCTCGTATTATATCATTTCTTCTTTCTGGTTTCCGAGGGAGAGAAAATATGACCGATACTGTGTCCGTTATCTCCTTTCTTGGGTCTTTTAGGTATGGGAAATGTGGCTTGAGCAGCTCGAATGATGGAATCAAATATGCGAAATGTTGGGGGAAGGGAGTGAGTCCAATCATTTGGTCCTTCCCGAACATGGCTCATATTTTCGCGTGCGTAGGCTTTGCTTTCGTCTCAGGGATGGTTCGGCCATGGGCACAGGTTTAGATTAGTGTAGCGGTGCGCATATTGTCATGTATGCAAGGAAAAAAGTGAGGCATGCTGCAGACGGTGAAACCACGAGCTGCACATACGTTAGCAGCGTAAACTTGGACTCGCCGAAATACAGGAGACGGTTACCACCGCTCTTTTCTCTCCCCCCCCCCTCCGCCCCACCCCCCACCCATCCCTCCGCCCCCTCCCGCATCTCTTTCATCTCCGTTTATGTTTTCTCGAGTACTTTTTTGTGCTCATGTACGCCTTCAGCTTTAATGTATTTCTGTGAAAACGCAACGTTAGCAGAGCTAACAGCGAGGTGCTTGCGCCGAGGTAGTGTTGCGCAATAGATGCGAGGGAGGTGGAGAATTTATGCGCTGCGGTTGCGTCATTAAAGAGCGCTACCATCTTCCTGAATTTGTGCTTCTGGGAGTAATTTGCTCACCTTTGAAGTTCATGCATGTCGGAATTTTAGTTCTATTTCTGCACCATAGTAGGCGATGCTCTAGGTTCTCTTTGTATAATGCAACCCACAGTAGGTGGTAAGGTCGCTGTTTTCATGAACAGTTCTCGTCATGGTTTAAAAGTAAGCCTATAAGCGATAAGGCGGATGCACCTGACTCTGGCGCAAATCGGTAGGACAGCTGGAACTGAGTGCCAGTGTCATACGCATTTTCTCCTGTGCATCATCAGTCTTGTTTCTTTACTCCTCGTGACTCTGTTTGGCGTTGTCGTTGAATTGTTTCGCATACGTGGTTGTGAAAATATTCGCTGACATCACTCGATGCAGATATTATTCGACGGTGTCTTCCCATTTCGAAATCGCAGTATATGGTGTCGTCTGAAAGATGTTGTAGAAGTGCTTAGATGCTATATCACGGTTACTTCAACGGTGGAGTATGGAGGAGAGGGAAGTTTGCAGATGGCGTTTTTTAACCATTTTGAGGTGTCTCTTGTTTGCGTTTGCACTTCGTTCCTCTCGTTCTTAATTGTGATTTTTGAACACATAATTGCTCAAAGAGCATGATTTTGGATTTTCTTTAGCCCGTTGGAATCAAAGGGGTGAGGAAAACGGGGAAAGGGTGGTGGAGAGAGTCAGTCCTAGTCCGTTGTGCTGTAAGGCAAATAGACCACAGCAATCAATATCACTGCATGCGAGGAAAATGCAGCCCCCACAGACCTTTAGAAGAACGTATCGTGCCGTCGTAATGAAAAAAACTGAATAACGTCATATGGACTGTTTGCCAGTAATTCTAAATGAGACAGCTGGTTCATTTTCGAAACCGACTTCCACTTGGCATCGATTTCATTATTTTAATGTGGGAAATACTGACGCGTAGATGAACTCGAACTTGAAGTCTTTAGGCATACCAGAAACTTGAAATGATTTTTTAGAGAACATAAAGTATCGACACTCAAAAACGTCTGTAATTTTTTGGAGGTATAGGAGCACTTTTGATCCCGTCTTACCATCTGAATTTTTAATTATCTCGGTGGCAGTAGTGTCGACACTCTTTTATACATCGTTGTGTTGCGTTAACGAATGCTATGAGCATGTAAAGCCGGCTACAGATGAATTTACAATTTATCCATCTCATGGTGTGTCGTTTTAATGTGCAGTAATTTGTGGAACTCATTTTGAAAGCATAACATCCATCATGTGCCTGCACAGACTATGCGGCATTTATTTTTGCACTGCGTTCAGTTCTTATCTTATAATCTCGCTTCATTTGGCTGCTGTAGGAGATTCGTGCTGACTTCATCTCGATGTTTCTCGTTATAGCTTTTATAGCTGTTTTTAACTTGCGATGCATACATGAGTATTAACTGTATTCCATGTGTTGCCTATATGATACGATTACAGGGTAGTGATTAGACGATCGATTGGCGGTGTTTGCAAAGCAGATCACTCTTTCAGTATGTCGAAGAACGCGCAGGTGTTGTGTATCGAACCTCCCAACGAACTCGTCTTTAGAGGTTGACTCCTCTTTATATGTCGTTGCTTCATCGTTTCGAATAGAGGAGTGAGTCCGTGATGGTGATAGTAACTAACTCTGTGCATAAATGAGTGCCAAATTTCCGTTAGATATCTTTTTCTTGGAAACTGATAATGCTCAGATCAAAGCTATGAAAATACCAAGGCTCTCATTTTTCATTACCCTAATAATTCGTGATTCGTCCCTATGTGTTATTCTTAAGTAACGTTTAAGTGATTGACCTAGGCTAATGTAAATACCATTACAAGAAGGTAAGCGAATGTATAAGGGCAGTTTGCAGATTATAGCAAAAACTATGTGAACATAATTCTCGTTTTTGCAAGACCTCTTTGGATGTGTGAAAAAAAACCCTGTGTGAAAAAGCCCTGTGTGAAAAAAAACAGGCGTTTTCTAACGTATCACAGTATAAAATCTGCCGGACGTCAATCCATTTCGATTTACGATTCCATTTGCAGTCCTTTGCGTTTTCTACATGAAATTTGCCAACCTTTCCACACAATTGTGCGTTGCCTCCTATATGAGTTGCTTTACAGTTGCCTATTTCTTTGTCATGGCAGCGTATAACAGTTTTGTTGCAAGCCGTAGTTTATGGAAACGAACATGAATTTTCCTTTAATTTCTGCTAGACTGCTTGTCATTTACAATCCGTAAAATAAATGAGCGGGGATTATAGGATTTCAGTTGCGTCATGGATATATTTCCACATTGGACTACTAATGGTAAGTTGCGGGGATCTCTCTTTAAAGTCAGCCGTCGTTCCTGTTTTCATTGTTTATTAGCTGGTTATTTATAGGCCCTTTCACGGATGTGGTTACCTGTCAGTTGAATCTTCGAAATCCTACCGATCGCCAGGTTTGCTTCAAGGTACACGCTTTCACTGCAGGATCTTTTTGTAGTTGTGGCTTTAAGCTAGATTGACAGAAGGCCATTTGAGAAATATGCGGATTGTTGTAAAATTTCCATGAAGTGCCGTTTGCTAAATTGCCGTCATGAACGTGGTGTAATTTCTAACTTTTATTTTATCATCGGTAATTGGCCATTACAGTGTGTTATCTCGACCTGCGAAGAATAAAGAACAAGTTTTTTTCATCATTAAACTCTCGTTGTGCACAGGCCCTGTCCACACAGCTACAGTGATTGTTTATGCGTTGCAGTGGAGTTGCTGTAGTATGAATGCATTAAAGGAAGGCATCTAAGGAGGGGGTAACCACTGGGCGTGGCTCTGAAAATTGTTGAAAGAATCTCTGTTGAAGTGGCAGGTTTTCTACGCACAGTGTTGGCTTGCAGGTGAAGACAACAGCGCCGAAACAGTACTGCGTTCGTCCGAATTGGGGTGTGATAAATCCGGGAGCTACTACTTCGGTATGGATTATGTTGCAGCCATTCGATTCAACGAACAGCAGTGAGACGGAGCCTGCCAAGCATAAGTTTATGGTGCAGAGCGCGTTCACGCCTCCCGGCGATGTACCGCTCGGTTCGGTTTTATTTACTTTTGCGTTCTGTTTTCAACCGTGTTCGCTACATGGTAACACTGAAATTGCTGTCTTTGTTCCTGCAACAGTTGGACGTATTGAGATTAGCAAAGGCATTAAGGAATTTGAGATTACTGTGGACTGGAAGAGAAAAACAGACATGTTAAGGCTATCACCCAGGTATCAGGGCATAAAGATAGACGCCGTTGACATCTGATGTGTTTCTTGAGAGGATTGCCAAATTCAGCGCACGCAGAAAGTAGAGACAGTGATGTTCGTGAGTTTCGAAGAACACTCGGTGAACTTTGAGTCAGTTAATTTTAGGCTTACGTTAATGAAGATTTCTTTTGGATTTGGATTTTTACGGCTGCAGTGTTGCGGTTACCAGTAGACCGTCTTTAAGTTTCACTCAAACAGCAGCTTAAAAAGATGGTTCATGCGATAGAAAATCCCTTCCATGTGTTCTTCCAGGGAAATTTGTTCGTTATGAAATTTTACAGGTTTGCGCGCATATGCTGTTATATCTCAAATATGCGTCGTTGAAAAAAGGTGCCATTTTCATTTTCAGAGAAGTATAAATTGATCGCTGAGATGAGTTTACATTGCGGAAATATTGGATTTGCTTACGCCGGTTACAGATAATATTTGGAAGACGTTGCCACCTTCCGAATTGATGGACTCGAAGCTTCGAGTCGTTTTCGAGCAGCCGCTGGACACCCACCAACAGCAGAAGGAGCATGCCGCACAGCTCCCATCTCCTGATACCAAGGCTACTCCATCTGGCCATACAGCGGTATGCGATTTTGTGCCTATCTACTGTTTCTTGGCGTCCAGTGTGTCCTGTTGCGTTACGAAAAGCGCGTCCGTACTAGCTAGTGCTGTTTGAAGCATAGCAGTTGTTTTCTTTCTACTTCATTCATACGTTTTCTGTTCCAGCTGAATTTGTACTTCGCAAACATCGAATCTAGCTTATCTCTATTGTTTAATATGTGAACTCCATCGAAAATAAGTTTATTTTGGTGTGGTAAATGTTCGAAGCAGGCTGCGTGGCTCGATAAATTGAATTTCCGAACAATGAGCATCAAGTGCCCATGTTTCTGGATATATTATTGCTTGCCACGCTAGGGATGGCTTGATGTGAGAGTTTCTTTAAAGGATGCGGATATGGAAATGCGGCGTGCACTGGACGAGTGTAAGAAAGCTGAGGTTGCGAAAACGACTCTTGAAAGGGAGAATGCTACACTTAAAGTAAGTGCATGTTGGACAAGTTTTCGCTCCATGAATGCTTTATCAGAGTTCTCATCGTTGAAGCGTTATCAAGTTCATTCCACTGAGGGTTATCTTTCTCATCATACCGTAGCATATGCTGCATGGCTAATCGAAAATATTTAACTGGCGCTCATCGTAGAAAATGGTGACATTTTTGGGTGCTTGCAAGCTTCACTTCCCCGATGTTTATGTGTATATCTATCGATCAGATTGCGTGGTGGATGATATCAGTAGTGTGTTTGAGTCGTTTTATTTTTGTCGCAAATTATCTCTTTTTGCTGGTAGAGTACTTTCCATCCCTCTGTATAACTCTAAATTGCTTTTAAACCCACTTCCTAATAATCCTTTCTCTACTCAAAAACACTAAGGTATGTTAGTAGCCATCGACTATCAATGTGAAAGAAATTCAGCAGCATTTGCGTTATGATAGCGCGATAGCTTTTCGTTCTTTTTTGGGCTGTTCTTTTGAGGTGTGTATAGGTGGGTAAATTACAGGCTCGTTTAGCGGCACTGGAGTCAGTTTCGCAGGCTCCTGCTTCAGGAGATCACTCCACAGACAACGGCATCGCTATTGTGCAGGTCATCTTGCTTATGTACACTTTTACGGTTCATTCAAGCCTCTAGTTACTATGCTTTATTATATAGAGGGCAAAAAAATCTGTCAAACAGGTTACGGGGCATCTGCATGCAGATGAGATTCGCAGTGTTCACTAACGTAATTTACTTTTCTTCGCAGACTGACATTCGTAGTCGCATCATAGGTTTAAGTGAACATCAAAAATGTTACTGGTACTCGGACGAGCAGTATGCATGCGCACCAAACATTCTCATCTTACAAGTGATAGTGTTGAGCCTCGGAACAAGGTCGGTCGCTTGAAATGAACGGCACTGATAATTGAAGAAATTAATGTATTTAAAATTTTCGAATGATCGACTTACCCACTTGATTTCTTTAGTGAATAGCAATGACGGCTCAACACTGCAATGGAGTGTGATGCTCTGACGGTTGACTTTCTGAGCGTGCAACAAAGGATGTGCAGTTGTGTATTTCGGTAGTGAAAGGGTGCGGAATGCCCACTGAAAAAGCATCAAAGCCTTTGTTATGGACTGCACTGCGTTATATAAGCGTATAAAAGGCCCGGAAGCAAAAAAAGAAGGACAAGGAGCGCTTTTGTTTATTACGGGCAAAAGGAGCTTAAAATTAAAGCTACGTGGAAGAACAACTTTATAGAAGCAGCGTTTGTTCAACGGCAAAGTACGTTGAATGAATAAATTCCATGACTGTTTTCAGGTTGCAATGATTGCTCTCGCTGCACTGCTGGTGGGTCTCATATTCGGGAAACTGTTCTAAAGCAATTCTTCACAAATTACGGACCCCATCGATAGCCGAATAATTGTTTTTCAACTTTGGTGGCTTTTTTCATGTAATTTGCATTCGTGCAGTATTCGCAGTCTGTAGCGTGATTGTGTTTTCTGTGCAGCTTTCCAGTTCTGAGGCTGTGAGTATCGTCTCTTTTCCCGTCTAGTGGTCATTTTTTCCTCCAACTTGCTCTCTTTACCCATTTCATTTTTCTCATTTCAAATTCTTCCATCTTCCCGTCTTCGGTCAAAGTTACATTCACACAAACCTTCTTTTAGTTCAACCACATTATTTTGATTTTTTCTTTGTTCGAATTCTTTAGTTGTTCCGCATTTCCGGTTTTCTGTGGTAGCTACTGGACGCGAATTATCCTCTATTGTTCTATTATTTCTCGCAAATTTCTCTTCGTTTGCTATTAGCCGTTCATTGTCGTTCATACCGATTTGTTCATTATTTGTTGGTCCGGAAATCGAAGGATAAAGTCTTTCTTGTTGTGGGAGTTGGGAGGAGACGAGAGTAGATATGATTGAAGAGGGGGGTCAAGCTGACCTTTAAAATCGTTGTGTTTTTATGATAAGGGCAAATAAGCTGTGATCCCTTCTGATGTGCAGTGCGTTTTCGGGAGAGTCGCATCATTTGTTACGACGCTCATGATTGGTGTGTACGTTGTGTGGTGGCCGTTTGCATGTACAGCAGCGTTATAGTATGTGTCCCTCGTGGTTCCACTCTGTGCGTATATAACGCTTTCTTATTTTATTTCGTTTAGTCGCCTTCAACACTCTTTGTCGATGCTTTCGTGCGAAATTTCCTTGTACTTTGAGCGGTTTTCAAATGCGCATTTATATTCATCGATGCAAGCAACTGTCTCACATAGTGCGCATTTGCATCTTCTTTCGCCGCTGAACTCACCGCCGATGGGTAAAATCATTCTAAATAAATATTATCGGAATGCGTTATTCGCTATAAAATGTTCTACGTCGAGGCGCGTTATTTCAGTCGTTTTAGTGAGAGCGACATTGCGCTGCATTGTCGTTTTTAATAAAATAAAATCTTCAAGCAAGATCTGTTCTGTTGCTTTGCTTGGTTCCATCTCCAGAGCAATATCTTCTAATGGCACACGTTCACTACTTTTTTGACCTATTCGTGCTTTGTCATTTATTGTATACAATAAGGCGCTGAACCTTTGCTGCATTAAAACGTAGTCTTTGTTGTCCTTCATCAAATCCTTTCTTCTTTTTATATCTTTTAAGGGTTATTTGTGCGGAAATTTATTTGAAGGGCAATCTTTTTTTAAAACATATTCAGTTCTTTGCATAGCTTTATGATTTAGTTGGGACTAAGCAGTCGACGTGGAAGCACTGCAAGGAGCGGCATACGCTTCCATTATTTCGGTGCTACAGCTGGCGGAATATGTTGGGGTGTCTGCCGTCTGCTGTGCATTTTATTTCGATGAAAGTAGTATTAAAATAAGCTTCATCTAGCCATTGAGTTCGTATTGCTTAATGCAGTTGCTAGAGTTGATGCTGGGTAATGTTAGGGATATGTCAGAAATGTCGAAATAAATAGTGTTTTTGCCAACTTCATTGTTCAGGAATTGCTCTCTGCACATTGTGAAGGCTTTTATGCGTGTTTACCTAACAAATTCATCTGCAAACATAGCTGTAAGAGTTGTGTTGTCGATGGAAAGAAAAGGTAGTAGTCAGTGCAGTAGTCGTGATTCTTCATACATTTTTAACACTTCATTGAGATCTTCAGTTAGTGACATTGTTCCCGAAAGGTGGTTGAGTCTCCTTCATTGATATCTGCTTATGCAGGTGTAATTCCGATTTTTGTTGTAATTTTAGTTTTATTGTTCGACATGGTATTCATCGTTGTTTCGTAGAATTTCAGCATCAGTTTGCTACTTGAGAAGAGTAGACATTCTGACCAACCGTATGGGGCACACGGAGAACGGTTTATGATTCGCTTCAAGAACAGTACTGGCTAATATTTGTAGCAGCTCGCATTTCTCGTGTGGGGTACAGCACGTGTGTGAGGTGGATGCGAAGAATGTTGTATTGACAGCTGCAAATTATGCCGCTTTTTAAACAGCTGTCGAAGAAAAATAAACGTTTTCGGCGTCAAGAAGAGAGCGATTCTGAGAAGGAGGAAGAAGAATATGAAGAAGATTTTGCGTAAGTTCTCGCCACAGTCTATGATTGTAGTTAAGCATGCGATTTCCTTGTGTTAAGAGGGGTTTTTTCGTGATTTTCATACAAAGTTATCGGTAGATAGAGGTGAAATGTTGTAGGTTTTCATTGTTTCAAGAAGCGGGGGAGTTCTTATAAGGCTTCTTGCTTTGATAGCTTCACTAATAGGAAGTAAATGCTTGAAATTATTTTGACCTCATAAAAATTCGTTACTAACAGTACACAAATGACATAGTTGGTGAAGAAGCAAAAATTGCAGAGTGTTGCTAAATTGCGTTGCTGCTTTCTGTTTGTTAGTTCTGTTACCGAAGCTTTCGAAAAGCCCGGCAACAACGCAAAGTTAAAGAGGAGGAGCAAGCTCTCAGCGAATTATATCCATTGTTTGTGGAAGTGCTCATCTCGTCATGCCATCCATCACCCATTTTGTAACGCATCTCACTTATATAAGTCACAGTAACCGAATTGTCATGTGTTTCAAAGCGGCATCGTCATGATGATTTGGTGAAAGCCTGTGATTTTGGCATGAACGCATTCTGAAAAGTGTTAATTGCACGATTATATGATGAGAAACGAGAGGATTATTTCAGACGAAAATTGGCGGATATCAAAGAGGTACAGCTTAGTCGTCTACGTCGAAATGGGTTGAATGCAGTAGAGTGCGCTTTGGGTAAAGAGTTAGCCGCCGAATTCGTTGCTATGGACGACGATCCATTCCGACAGCGCGGAGGTGGAATGCTTCGACTCTCCGAAGGGCGCCAGGCACAATTGTAAGGTTTTTGCTGTTGGATGTTCAGTACACCTCGGATCATCTCGATCCGTAAGCGATATTTTAAAGACTCCATTTTAGTCTCATTTTCCTTTTGTTTTTTTCTTGTTACCTGAAATAGATATTTTCCTTTAGCCGAATGAAGTCTGTAGGAAGTGAGGCTTTGATTGCGCAGCAGAAAGTTGGTGAACCCTGTTTCGTTACCGGATTTAATTAAATAAGAAGTCATTGAGTGGAGTATTTTCAGTATAATTATCACTGATATCGTTTCGCAGAAGTTTTCAGTAGTATCGCAACGAGCAGCTCTTTTTTCGTTCCCTACAATCATCTAAGAGTATTATTTTCCTATTTCGTAATAACGTGATGTTGCAGACATGCAGCCGACATCGAGGCCGGGATTCGCGATCAATTCAAGAAGGAATCATTCTTACGAGATGAACATGAGGAAATGTATGCTTATTTTATGCTTTTCTTTACTTATTCATTTTCACGGAATTTCAGAAGTGTTTATAAGGGTTTAAGGGTAGTGTTTCACGGAATCAGAAGTGTTTATAAGGGTATAGCAAAAGAGAGAGTTTAAGAGAGCAAAAGGGTTTTTTCGTTTCTTTGAGGGAATTGAAAGTATGAAACAGAAACTTTGGGAAGTTTCCTTCTTCCCTGAAACTTTCTTTATTGCTGTTATAATTTTCTTTCTTATTTTAGCAGAGAAGAATTTTAGAGCTGAAAAGGAACTCCCTCATTTTTCGTTTATTCATTCCTCGCCTAAGTAAATAAACCACGTTCTCGACTAGGCCCTTTTGCTTTATGTTTTTTTAAATGTAATTACAGATCTACCATCAGTTTTTCAGTTTATGTCATAACGAAAGTATACAAGCTCTAGGTTTTTATTCATTTATTAATTGCAGTTGAAAAGTCGAAAATTTCCTTCATATTCCACGACAGTAGAAGGCAGCGTGAGAATTTAGAAGGAGATTGGCATGTACATATGATCAGGGCAGTATAAAGTTGAAAGCAACTCTGATCTCTCACTAATGGCCGTTGATGCCTTCGGCTGACTCATCTTTAGTTCGCTAGTTTAAGAGAGCAAAAGGGTTTTTTCGTTTCTTTGAGGGAATTGAAAGTATGAAACAGAAACTTTGGGAAGTTTCCTCAATTGTGGTCTATCTTCCATGTACGTATTCAAGGAATATCTGCTGATAAAACTTCATATTACCATGAACTTGTTTAAAATCGAAATCTGAAAAAAACTTTATTTTAGGAGAAAGTATGTACAGGCGGAGCTTCGAAAGCGTAAAGCAGACTACGAACCGGATAATGATGAATCCACATCAGTAAGTTTATTGTTTTCGTAAGTTTCAGGGGAAAGAATATTGCCGTCGGAAAAGTGCTGGGTTGATCTCTGCGTTATGAAATGCTGAAATATTCATTTAATACCTTTTCAGGGATATTGGATTTTTTTTCAGCACAGTTGCTTGTAATTTGTCCGGAAAAATCTTTCGACTGCCCTCTTCCCGTTGTTCAAGCATGTGATCGTGAAAACGTGAGGTGCAGAAAGTTATGAGCATATTTGTTCCCTAATTTTCTCTTCTGTTAAAACCCTTGTCTAATCGTTAAGTTTCTCTAATGAGAGATTTGTTTAGCAGCTTATTTTTTCTGAGCTTTAAAAAAACGAGGTGTTCAAGTAAATAATAAAGATGAAAGCGAATATTAGAGCCTAAAGTTGTTAGAAGCAGTTTATTTCAAAGTCGAGCGACCATTCGGTCGCTTGACTTTGAAAATCGGAATTACCTCAGTTGTTGATGGTATGCGGCCACGAACACTCTAGAACCGATAAGATATGCAACAGTAGATGTGGAAAGTCTATATCGAATGCAGAGGTAGTCTCTCGAATTTTAATTGAAATCGGCCGCCTTCACTCGATATGGAAATGGCCTGTACGGCTTTCACCCATAGCTGCTCTACGCATTGTTTGAGCAGTGTGGATGGTTGTTGGTGGTGTGTTTGATATATGGCTCAGGGGTCGTTGCAGACCTGATGATGCCAATAACAAAATCGCCGAATGTATTTGAATAAGCACGGGATTTGCTTAAGGTGAAGGTACCAAACGTTGAAGATAATCTAATGTGGAAAGCGGCTGAGAAGGTTCGTTTTTTCAAAAGTATGCGGAACGATGAATTGCTATCAAATCAAATGCTGGCCGGAATCCCCGAAGTCGATCTTGGCATCAAGTTTGTTATTTGCTTTTTTATTCGGAGAGATTTGTGGCATTAAAAAAAAGTTCTCTACACCTAGACATTGCCTTTGCGACTTCTGCACTTCAGTTCCATGCTTCGGAAGAAGAGGGTTTGCTCTGCATTTAGTCAGATTACAGTCTATCAAGCCGTTGAAAGATTTAGTAAGTTTCTTGCGTCTTTTTCAGCGGGCATTTTCAGACGTCATATTTTTTGTAATGCTGAAGAAGCAACAGAGAATATGTGCGGTGAAACTCGGTTAGATAAAAATCTCCCCTTGTTACGGAAGATCATTCATATCGTATGATATTTGGGAGATAAAGAATACAGTGGTTTGGAACGTTTAGCTCATATTTTATTCACTGTAACTTTGCATACATTTCCGTACAACAGTACCGATCCCATTAGTCAGACCGTGTTGCATAGATAGCTTATGTCTTTTTGAAGATGGTTGGTGGCTTTTCTTAGAAGCATTATGTCATGGCGCATGTGAGGAAGCCGTTTTGTTTGTTAAAAATGTCGCAACACATTTCCTCCGTAATCGTTTTTAACGCCTTAATGCCAGTTTAAAGAAACTTTATTTGCTATTGTTGTTTCAGGATTTTTATCTCTTAAGTTTGGGATTTTTCCGTCCCTTCCTGATCGTTCAATCGGCATTAGTCTTTTTTCCGCACATGTTAAATAATATTCCGGATAAATCATCTTCCGTTTCAAAAGTTTTCCAGTTCCTATTAGTTGAAGCAACTTCTTTCCTTGATTTGGTTTACATTTTTTGGGTATTTCCATTCCATTGTTGTAGAATGATTGATTGATTTTTTAATAATGTTATTATGAAACGACTGTTCCATTTCTTGCTTGCTTTTAATCTCTTTCTCTAGCTGGTTTTATTTTACCGGTTTTTAAGGAGGTGGGATGAATGACGAAGGGTTTGCCTCTATGGTCAGTTTTGTTATCGGAACACTTGCTGTCAAGAGATCTTATGCAAAATTTTCAGTGCAAGGATGAGTAACATAATTGAAACAGAAAAAAAGAAGAGCGAAATGCTGAAGGACGTAATAGAACACGGGCGTAGCTTAACCGAAGAAACGCTCTTCCAGCAAGAACGAGCCAAGGATCTCTCAAAGGATTACGTGCAGCATTCCATTTGTCAGTTATTTCTTCAATGTTCATTTCCCTATAATTGAGATAGCGCCACGAATAATGTGATATTTGATGCTGTCTCAACAAGTCGACGTCATTTCGATGACGAACAGAAGGGCAGTACTGCTGATCGTGACGAAAAGAGAAATAGCAATTATTCAGTGCTAACGAAGAATCAACTTTTGAAGTACCTGAAAACCGTTTCTTGAATATCTTACTTTCTTAGTGCAATGAAATTTTTTCAGTCTATATGGAGTCGACAACTCGCTTGGGTCAAGAAGACTGGCGTAAAAAGATCGATCGTCCCGATACTCAGCCAAATGTCTCTGAATTCTGTATATTATCAGTTCTGCCGATTTACATAAATAAGTTGTTATCTTCAGCAGAGGGAGGGATGTGGCAATATTTTATTGAGCCTACAAGCTCACATTTCAGCCTTAGAACGATAGTTTTCGTACCAGTCGCTCAATTTTTAGTTTTTTTTTTGGAAGAATCCCAACAAACCATACAGTTCACTGAGTTTACTACACATTCCCACTATGAATCTAAAAAGTCTGTTTGAGCATTCAGCTCGTGGCATTCGTTACCAGTCATCATTCTTGGCGGATGTCCTTAAGTTGTTGGATAAATTCCTTAGCTTTTTGCTGGTAAGGACTCTCATATGTGAACCTCGTCCAAAAGTGCATTTGATGGTATCGGTGTTCTACTTTACTTTTTTGAGTTAGGCTCATCCTGCTATGAATCGATTTGTATTTTTCGTGAACGTAGATGCAGTTTCAGGGAATGTAATGACGAGTTCCAAAATGAGCCATATTACAGGTACGCATGACAGTTGCGGATGCGGATATTGCAAGCGGCGAATCGTCAGTTCATCCTCTAATATGAGCAGAAACTATGCGTGATCGTGTGAGCCGTATCTGCGCTTGGTCCTGTGGGAGGTATATGCGGATGTCTTGAAGGGCCTGGTCCATATTTGTACCATGCAAAGTACACAGTTGTGAGATTTCGTGAGTATATTGTGTGTTGTATCATGTTGTATATATTTTTGTGAGATTTCGTGTTGTTCATGTTTACTTTATTATCTTTATTACATTATAACCTCTCTGCCGGACAGTTGGGGATTTGTCAATACCTTGGAAATGACTTATGTTTGGCTGTCACTACCTCCGATGACTTCTCTTCAAAATTTTTACAGTTTTCATTTGTTTGTTATGTTTGCTGGCTGTCCTATCAAAGTTCATTTCTCGGAAATTATGGAGTCAGCTGTCAAAATTCCCCTCCGAATTAGAAAGAAAGGACACATGTTGCTTCTTTTTAAGTCAGGCTCATGATATCGCAGATGGAGACCCACCCACTTGTTTCTGGAAACAGTCCCGGAGCACGAATGAAGTAAACGTTTGAAAGAGTCTGAAAATCTTGTTGTAGTACGCCTGTACTTATTTTATAAGCGGAATTTCAGAAATAAGAGGACGCCGACACCGTCAGTAAAATAAATGTACTGTGCTCCCTCTTGCACAAACAAAATTACATCCGCTTTAATGCGATCCACCACATTGCTGCGATGGAAGCTTCAAAGCTTATTTGAATTAGGATGTTTTGACGGTTGTAAAGTGGTTTTGACGAGAATGTAACTGGCATTTCCAGAATGAAAGGCACTGTTAATCGTATGAGGTGGTCGAGATTTGAGTGCAAAGATGTTTGCGGTTCTGAAGGGGAAATAGTTTTTAAAATATAAAATAAGTAGTAGGAACTTCCCATTTGGGTTTGGGATGGCGGTCTTTCGGAAGTTAAAATCAAATCACGAAGGACGCGATGAAGTGAGTTTGTTGCTCAACTTATGGATTCTCTTTTTACTTCTCGTGGAAGCGAATGGTTTGTGTGGGTGAGTTGGCCTCTGCATTCTGATATACACAACGAAAGTTTTCATGGGAGAGTGTAAGTGGGGTGACGTTTCGCATAGGGATGGGAAGCTTGTTATGCGTTAGGGCGGACCGTTCGAGTCAGTATTATTGGGCTGGATAAGTCTGTAAACGGTTCTTTCCTCGACGTCTCTTTGGGCGTCTGCGATTTGGCCGAATCTTTCTACCACGAAGAGAAATGTTGGATTAGTTGTGACCATGCGGCCAATGGCCTGCATCTAATGTTGGGTGTCAGTTACGGGATGAGGTTGGCAGTTTTTTGTTAAGACAACAACACGGAGCCAACGTGAACGGAATGAGGAATAGCGAGGACTCCAGCCGCCGTTACCCATGTCAGAGCAAGGAGCTTAAGAGAAGAGTGTGTGTTACTTCCTCATGGGTTTTTTTTTTGTTTTTGAGAGCGTGCCGTGGAAGAATCAGTAATAACAAGTAAACAGAGGTACAAAACGGAGAGGTCGATACCTGTCCACCACATACGACGGGTGTATGGGCGCACTGGTCAAGTTTAACAGCATCTTGAGATATTACAACTAATCACGCAGTGCCACGGCTAGAATGCAACTGCTTAAAGATGGAGAGGAGTGGAGGCGACGAGCCATTACAGGCGGACTAACAAATATGCACAAAGAAGTGGAATGTATAGTGACGTCTTTTGGGAGAAAATGGAAGAACGTGCTGCCGGGTGCATTGGTGTTTGCGTGCCGTGCACGACTGCGACGTGTCCCTTGTCGCACATTTCCTCGTTGGCATGTGTACAGCAACGCTCTATCTCTTCGAGGCGCCCGGTCCTGCCTCTCACTTCGATCGTTCATCGTCACCTCGTTGTACGCCGCCAAAATGGTTCGTTTGCCATTTCTAAGCCCATTGATTCGTTATACAGACCGCAAATTTGTTAAAATTTGATGTGACTTATTCTCAGGTGATAGTTTGAAATATTAAGTGCACTCTAACCGAATGAGGTAATTCTGTAATTATACCATTTTTTTCTGAACTACCCTTCATTCTTCGAAAAAAAAAAAACATCTGGAGGGGAACATTGTCCATTTTTTTAGCGGCGTTGGACGCAATCATTCATTTCGCTTCAAAATCTTCAACACTGCGCTTTTGAACACGTCCACTGGTTATGCCTACGTTTAAACATCTTTTCCTTCATTGCCATGAACAAAAAATGGACGAAAGTCCGGTTTAAGACCTTAACTGCAAGAGTATTAGTAGTCATGATGAGGCCCTACCATGTGAATAGTGGAAGGCTACGAAAAACTTGCTCAGTGAGTTGAAAAATTGCCTTCGACAATTATGGTCTCAGTTAGGCTAAAATCGAACTTCAACTCTCGTGTATTGCAGCAATGAACGCACGCACAGTGAAATCGGAGGGCACTTTTCGTTAAGAATCCTAGCAAATTATTTGTCTCATTTGTGACACAGATAATCTCCTTCTAAGCTTGCATGCCGTGGAATAAACGTAGTATGAGTAAGTTACTTCCCGCCAGGTTAAGTATTGCAGCCTTTATGTGAATAGTGGCAAGCTGTAATGTGCTAGACTGCGTGTGCAACTGTATAAATTAACGGCGCTTTCCAAAAGAGCTATAACACCACTTGCGACCACAAATAGATTTTCCCACCGTCCTGTTTACGTCGCATGTGCATCATGGGTGGTCTCGTGACAGTATGAGGTCAAAACCCCTCTGTGATTTTTAATGGAAACCATCAAGAAAGTCATCAATCGAAACCATCAAGAAAGTCATAAAGCTTGGTTTATTCAAATTGTGGTGAATTCGTCCCTGCTATTTTTTGCAGCAAGTGGTTCCGATTATAAACACCTTTGAAATGGAAAGAAGACGTTGTAGTATTCAAATTCAGAGTTCACTTCACAGGCTATCTTTCGCTACAAAATACCTGTTACTCCACTCAATTCGAACTATCCGCGCCGTTCGAGAAGAAAATTATTTGAGGTAGAAAAGAACGGAGCACGTTACAGTTCGACGACGAACATCCTTGTAGTGAAGCCTTAAAGACGCTAAACGTTGTACGCTCGTAAGCAGTAAGCAGTGTCCTACTCTACCAAGCAAAGAAGCGACCTCTGTACATACCCGAAAAGCACAGATATCCAGTACATCTTATTTTAAATCTAGACGGGATGCAAAAGAAAGTGATGTTACGTACTGGAGGTATATTCTGACACCACTGACCTCTGTCAGTCTTCTTTTTATATGGTTAATGTTGGCGTCTGTCAGCGAAAAAAATCTTGCGCAAATATAGATAACCTTTTATGCTAAATGTCCTCTCAATTCGTATGAAATGCTGGGCATTTAAAACGCCACTAATTTCCAAATAAGGAATTATTTAAAAATGAAGACATATATCGACCTATTTATTCTTCGTACTCAATTTTTATGAACAAAATGACGAGAGCGAAACCACAGAATCTAAAGAGTCGAACTACAAGTTTCAGATATTCTCAGGTGTTTTTCCTATGCTTGTACCCGATTGCTCCTAAGCATGATCGTCGTCATGATTAACAAGTGAGAACTATGTTTACTGTTGTCCAGTAACTGTGTTCTGTTTTGCAATTTTTGCAACATACATTCGGCAAATACGGACGTAAACCTCTAAATTCGAATGAAACGCCTCTTTAAAAAATGTGAGAACGAGGTGATAAACATTTGCAATCTATCGAGGTGTCCGCTCATTCCGTGATAATGAACGTGGGATACCAGACTTCTCTGCAAGAACCTCTAAAGGCTATGTGACTTGGCGTAGAGAATTGGTGCACATCCCTGGAGACAAACGGCGGAAGGCTTTGGGATCCCGCTGCTTACGATTTGCATTAAGAGTTTGGGAATAGGACTCTCCTAGGAGAGCAGCGACCAAAAATTTTCGAAGGGCGCTCAAGCTGCACTCTGATTAGACCACCTACTGGTTATAGCAATTCACCACCTCAAAAAAGTGTTATGTATCTAATTATGCTAAAATCGGCGTGTATGCGAATATCTTAAGCTTGTATTTTTTTCAGACGCAGTATTTCGCTCAACAACAGATCGACGGTCAGTTTGCTGTTCCCATCTTTGTTCAGCTGTTCCAACGCGACATTACATTGACGTAATTTTTACAACGAATAAGGCATAACGCAATAAAGGATACATACGTACATAAAATTTCTCCCCATAAAATTAGTCGTTTCGAGCGGTTAGCCGCATTTGTTTACAAAGTGCAGTAATGCCATGTTCCTTAACCGAATTGCATCAAAGAAGATGAACTCGAACCTGAGCCGCAAGCTGTATAACATGTTCATATTACTATAAAAAAAACAGTCTGTTGCGACTAGTGAAAGTAGTCAAGGAAAGTGATATCTAACAGACTCATGTTGTTAAAAAATATATTCGACGCGTTGTTGATGCAAAGGTTTCTTTCCGCGCACATGGATGGATGTTCGTGCTAATTTGCTGAGAAGCTGCCTTGGGATATATACCCTACTAATGGTCTGTTGTGATTTCATCGGATGACTTTATTGAAGATACTGCTTGTGGTACGTTTTTACTTGTAGTGGTCGTGCATCGTGTGTCCTCAGTAATAATAACATTTACCGGAAAATAATCGTCACGTCAGTCTTTGTGAGGCTGAAAGCGGAACTGTCCATGCCCGAAGAATTAGTTTTCTTCAAAAGCCCACTGAATGATAAAGTTATCGGCGACATACTATTCTTTTCGGAAAATCTAGCACTTCGTCGTAGAATCTATACTGTACAGCGTCGTTCAGATCCCCCTGAATCTCATTCTAAGTCTTCATTTCTGCTCAACAGTACGAATTGTTCTTCAGAATATCGGCAATGCTTTTACCTGTATTGTCAAGATGGTGTTGCCGAAAGTGCATCGCAATTGCGTTACGTGATGCGCAGTCTCGGCTATAGCCCTACTGTACCCGAGACGGTCAAGTACTTCAACGATCACAGTAAGTAATTTATTTCTTCTCTGCCTTCCTTACGATAATGGAGGAACTACGGGTCAGTGGCCTCTCTAAGTACCCCACGACATGCATTGTTACGTAATAGAGCATATTTACTTCTATGGTTACTTGTACGTTCAAAGAAATAATTATAGAAATGGAGTTTTTGTAACTGGGCCGAACTTTCATATGGATAATGATGTTTTCGTATGCGACCGACGCATTGAAAAAATTGCCAGCCACTAATTCATATTTAAACAAAACTCGAGCACATAACAGAGATTTGCATATGGAACTTTCGCGACATTTCATTGTCTAAACAACATAAGAACATGATAAGAAGAAAGAAATTGGGCACATTTCGTCCCCCCTAACACTGTATATATATAGTCGTCGTACCAAATTTCAGCAGTTGTCCCAGCATGTGCATAAAGCGATCACAGATCTGTTCGCCTAGCGTTTGCCCCACACACTGGGATTTGCAAATTTGCAAATTACATGCAAATCTATTTTTTTGGTGAATCATTGTCATCCAGCAATCCTCATCACTTCTAGAAGTTGTTTGCCTTTCTGACTGTTTCTATGTCTGCTGTGAATGTTAACCCTTATATAATTACCAGTCAGTCTATATATGTTCGCCAGATCGGCTACAGACTTCAATGTACGAATGGCGAATAAATATCTTCAAATTTTGAGCCTTAGCTGTTCATCCAAGATCATCTTTTTTCGCCCACATGCCACTACCCACATGATAAAGTGCTAGGCAGGCTTCACTACTCTGCTAACTTCTACTTCATAGGGTTGACCTGACATTCGGTCTCAAACCATTCTTCAAACAAAGACTCATGCTATAGGTATCTTCAGCAACACACAATTTAGTCAAATGCTAGGATCTTATTGTGAGGGGCAATTTTTTGATCATTTTACAGATAAAAAGGTCGATTTTGCGTCGTTTCTTGAAATCCTCCATGCGGATAGCGAAAAAGGCGATCCGATGGTCGAAATAATCGCTGCTCTGAAAGGTATAGATCCTAAGAATCAGGGCTGGATTACCGTACCCGAATTTGTCAGTATTTTGTCATCGGTCGGCGAGAGGATCTCACGTGAAGAAATTGACAACATTCTACTGCAACTTGATCTCAAATCGAGCAGTCGGGTCCCATATGCCAAACTTATCCAATTCCTCTCCAGTACGCCAATGCCTTACCACCAAAAGAAGAAATGAACGATAATGAGTTGTCAAGTTGCTGAATATGAAGAACTTTCACTTAAGGAAAAAATACGAGGTGGTGAAGCATTTTGAATGCTTTGTAGAGACCTTCAAAGTGATGGTCGCATCCTTAAGGATAGTCGTACATTTCAATTCGCCACTCCTAAAAACCGATCTTGACAAAGGAGTCACATGAGGTGCCGTGTATTTAACTACTGCAGTTGCATTACGCTGTAGTTCTAACGCACCCTTCCCCATTCAGCTCCTCCCTCTTCTCTTCCTCCTTTCAAATTGGCTATTAGTACCATCACTGAGTAGATAAGGATTGCATTTCGTCCGTAGAGATAGGGAAAAAGGAGAGATATGAAAAAGCATTTAAGATGAGATAAAATTTAGCTGGCACTGAGCTGGTACATTAAATTCCACAAAACTTGCAGTACGTGTGGCACCTTCACTCTACCTAAATCTGCATATTAAGTTGGCCTACTTCTGCTTTCTTTTCTATGCAAAGGTGGGAGCTTCTGCATTTTAGATATCGTTAGTTTTGTGGTGCATTGTACTGTGAAGAAGTCATACTGTTGCTGTGTATGCTTGGAAGAAGGGAATTTAAACAAATAAAATAAGTTCAGCCGACGTTCGATCCTTGTTTCAATGCATTAAAACGTCACAAATCAGACGGTGACATGCCATTTCAAACAGCATTTCGATGCCATTTTTGACAGTATTGATGAGCACACAATGGGAAACTTTCAAGTGAAAGAAGCACAATGAAGAATGGTTTCGGTGGTTCACTTATTCGATTTGTGGCTTGGTTGTCAGGAAGTGATTTGGAGGCTCTCGATTAGCGCGTTTCACGTTTTTCTATAGTGAGAGTGAGTAATTTATTCACATAAAAACAACTGCCACGTTGACAAGCATAAGCTGAAGAACTATAATTTGCTAAGTAAAGTTAGCTGCAGCAGTTGCTACATCAGTGTATGCACATTTGACACAAGTCGTTGCGATATGGTTACTGAAATATGCGAAAAAAAAACGAATCCTGATTGCGGCGTTGCAAGAAATTTCCTCACTCCTGTTGGCTTTCAATGAAATCAGTGCACGTCTCCTTACAGACTAACTTCAAGGATCCTTCATGACATAGGCTACAACGATGAGTCTCCTCGAAGATGGTCATGCTTAAATGATTTGCTTCGATGTCTATTTGCAATTCTAATATTTTACTCAGTATAACTTTTGAGTGGTCATTGTTTATCATCAGTAGAACTCACCTTCTCTGTATGTAATGGTAGGTATTCTACATGAGACAACCCATTGCACGGCTACAACAAAACATACACAACCTTCGTGTATTAAGTAAAGTACTGCTACTTTCGAGGGACGTGAGATAACCAACAAATAAAGGAACGTAGAAAATTATTCTTAATGTTGATGTAATCGATTCACCTATACATGGACCCAGTGAACGTAAGGAAATGTAAAAAAGATGCGATGCACCTGCGAGTGGTGGTTCCACTATGTCACTGACATTGTGAGAAATGCTTTCCCCAAAGAATTGTTTTAAACCGAACTGGTTGGCGGCCAAACAAATATTTCGCAGTCAAGTATCTGGCCTACATATCCTCCGATAGCTATACTCAATTGTTGAGACCGATAATGAAGTTGACTTTTTTCAACAGCCAAACAGTCGAACGCGGATAGGAGAAGGATGAGCATGAGTGAGAGGACTGTAGCAAGAGCTTAGATGTGGTCGCTACCGATCTTCCGAATGTTCCACCCTAACAGTGAACATAAAGCACATAATAAGATATTTCTGGAATAGTCGCTGGCTCTCTTTGAAGGCTGTATTAAATGAAAGCAGCCTCAAGGAAAATTCAACGAAAATTGTTGCCGACTGAGGCAAGCCTTCCAGGTACGGCGCCAACACCCTAAGGGATTTGCATAACGGCGTTCCCTAGGAGATGTAACCAAATTGTGCTGTGCTCTAGCAGGCTGACGGGTGCGTTGTGTCGGGTGATTCAAACCGCGTCTTTTCTATCCGCATCTATGGTTTCCTGAATACTAGAAGTTGGTGATTTATGGTATGAAAATTTTCCTGCATATGGTTTCTAGGTTTCTATCCTGATTTTTATTCAGACCATTAATCCGCTCTCTGTTGAACACAAGAAGCGGAAGTAAACGCTTGCGAGCGGAAACTAGAGAAGCTTGCTTCATCAAAACTTTTGATTTTCCTTGTCTCCCACAGGGAGTATAGCCGTGATGGTTGGACGGCGGGAAGATGGGGTTCTCGTCCAAACCACTGCAGAGACATTGTTACAGAAAGTAGCATCTAGGGTACGGGACGAAGCTGAGTCCTTTACAAAAATTTGATACAAATATTTTACATAACTCTACCATAATGACGGTCCCTGCTGCCTTCAGTGTCGACCTTCACTTCCCTCGCCCCTTTAAGTGGCGTCCATGGATTATGCATTATCTGTCATATCTAAGGTATAATATAAAACCTTTGCAGTGTTTTTCGATAGGAATTTGTGGCAGAGCAGAATTTCTGCGATTGTAACCTAGTGCCTTGTAAGAGCTGCAGTCACATTTTGGGAGGGGTGAGGGAAGGGAGTGAAAGGAAAGAGGTGGAATGCAGAGTCTATATACCCTTCGTGAACTGAAGAGAATCTGTCTGGTCTGTTCTTCTGCCTCTCCGCTATGCTGTTTCTTTTCGCAATAGCTCGCAGCAAATTTTGCAACGGCTATTGTGTTACTTGTAGAAAATCCGCAATCTGTTCAAGTGCGCTTTCACATGGCTCATTGCTTGCATATTGCATTCATTATCTTGTAAGGGTTTCAAGTTTATGTAGTTTATATAATTATGCGAACAAAACCGTTCGGTTGAAATGAATCGTTGGAAAGAACATAGAATTTCTTAGCCGATTTCTTAACGGTAACATGTTGATTGCAATTTCATTTTTATATCGATATGTTTATGGTTTTCAAGTCTTTGGATTTTCTAAGAATCTGGCGTAGAATGGGCCAGCAGGAGGCTGGCTGGAGTGGACAGTGAAACTGAGTCCAAAAGGCAGTGAACGACCGCAAGCTGCTTGTCACAAAAAGATAGAAAGTTCATTGTTTGCTACAGCTTTACTTCCTACTTCCGACTAGTGTTCAATCAACTCTTTATAGCAATTCCTTCGAAAAAGTGCCAACCTCATAGGTAGAGTAAAGTGTTGCACTAATGCACAAAAACAACGCACTTAAGGGAATGAGTGTAGAGGAGGCGGTACTACATGTTGCGCTAAGGAATGATTTCCGAGAGGTGGTCAAGCTGCTGTATGGCTTTCTGAACGAACGCATGCACCTTGCGTATGCGTTTTTCGTCATGAAACAGGTGGTAAGTCGACGGTTTCTTGACAAGTACGACTTGGTACACCTTCTGATAAACAGGATTCGCTCCTGTCAACTTCCATCAAGTGGCTACGAACTTGAGCTTCTCAGGCTTCAATACGCGATAGCTTTTCTTGTAAGTTATTCCTTGCAAAATTTTTTTGCTGATTTCTTCGTCAGATTCTGCTCTAGTCTGTAGCTGATAATGTGGACACTTTGAGTGAGAAGTTCGGTGGTTTATTTCGACAGAGGAGGCATGCCCAGATATCCCTGTACTTACATCGTTCTTCCAGTAGGCATGCTTATGTAACAAGTATATTTTCATCGGCACCTCCCATATGCTATTCTTTTTTTTTCAGTTTCGCTTAGCCGTTGCGCTACGTTTCACTGTTAAAATGCTTCTCGTTTATCTTCACTGTCGTCTCATTTGTACACCTCCGTCAGTAAAGTAACTGGAATTTCTTGTGGAACTGCATTCCAGTATGAAAATATTTTTTATATTTCCAGATTCTGATGAGCGATATTGTCGGTTTGAGCGACGGAAATACGCTGCCAACAGGAGAAATTACATCAAAAATCAGGAAACTTCTAGCTGATTCGGGTAAATACTACGTGAGTGCTTATCTGTTTCTTCTATTCTGCCCTCGGCCAGAGAGTGTGTTTATATTGAGAACATCTGAGTTTGTTAGGAGTGAAATCTTCCAGTTTTTTGTGTATCATCAATTCCGAAGAGTTGTTTATTTATTCCGCCAGTTTATTGTCCAGAAGAGCAATATAAATGATTGAACCATGTGTGGGGAAAATGGATATTACTGGGAATAATTACGCCAACACTTTTCCAAATTTTACTCGACCGGAGCGTTTGTAAGGGTTATTGGGGACTTTTTTTATTGTTTACTAAATGACTCTCATTTATACGCCCAAGATGCACATTTGGAGCTTTAGGAAGTTGATAGACTAGCACAAGAGAGTCGAATAGCGTTGATGTCAATACTGATGAAGCAGAAACGTGTCAATCGCTTACGAAGGGAATTTTATGGAAAAGCAGAGCGCATCTCCGAACAAATCGAATCACTTCTTGATCGGATCCGCGCCGATTTTATACCCGAACAACACGAATTGCCGGTTGATAGTCGCATACGAAGTGCGGTCGCTGCACGTGCCCTCTATAATGAGATCATAGAACGAGACGGGTTTAATGAGCGTGCGTTACTCAAGTTTCTCAACACCTTCTCAAACACCCCACTAGTGAGTTTAGATTTTTTTGAATCCTCTTCACATGATTTATTTTCGTCGAGTAGTAGCTAAGTTAAACACCTCTTTCGAAGTGTCTTTTTTGCTATCTCATGTAGCATCAAGAGATTTAACACTAAACAAATTTTGGTTCATCCTATTTGCTGCTGGACGTTGGCAACGAGCACATTTCTTGTCAATAGAAGTGGCATTTCTTCCGACTGAAAAGCTTATTCTATCTTGTTTAAACTTAATTTTTTAACATCCATTTTCGTATTCGGAAACGGAAACATGTTGTTGCTGTAAAAATCATGATCGTTCAGTTGTTTTCTGTGCGTAGTTTCGAGTTTCTTAGTCCGGGTTAAATTTCATTTCTCATCCCACCTAACAATCCTGTTTTTTCGCAGTATTCCAACACGCATCCTTCTGCGTAGGCAGCGACGGAACAAATCCGCCTCTTTCTATTCGAGGTGTATGTGCGTAATATTTGCAGTGTGTTCGGCAGTTACGAAATCCCAGCAGTGCTCCTGCTTGCTGTAAGCGCACTTTTTTTATGAGTTGGATGTAGGGTCAATGTGAAGTGAACAGCGCTTATTTGCAGCTGAGTGGAGGATTTAACGTTCCGGCAGTAGTCCATTCGTTACAATAAAGCAATAGTGGAGGAAGGGTTGGTGGTTAGATATGTGCGAGAACTTTTGTTGAAAAATGAAGAAAATTTGTTAGTAAAACAACGAATGAAGTTTTCGTAAGTGAAACTCGCCACTAAAACCACCTACTCAAGATAGTTTCCTCCATCCACCGCTGCACTCTTTTATTGCTTTGCAGTCGTTGAGTTGTTCTGACGTCAACCGCATATTGCTGAACCATATCTTGTTGTAATATTCCCTTTTCTTCCATTGTTACGGTTTGTTCAAATTTTACTGAATATATTATGTGTTGTGTTCTACTACGCATCTTTGAAACCATTCCATTACCAAAATTTGCGCTGCCTTTCATGCTGCTCTTTTGGTTTTTCCTCCTCAAACTTTGTCGTTATATTCGTGTCCTCATCGTCCCTATGTCATTGATGCATTTGTAAACCTGGAAATACTCCACCGCATTGTTCGATGTCGGGAAGGTGATGCGCATCCATAGTTGACGTCAAAAGACCTATGTCGAATATGTTGTCAGAGCTCCTTTGATTCGGCTAAGTAACTCGCTCAGTAGTTGCGGCCTTCCCTCTCCCTCCAGCCACAAGTTTTTGTCCCGTAACGATTGACACACCCTCAATCGTTCTCTTTCTGCGATTTTGTCACACTTAAATGCTTGCATATTTTCGTACATCGTTGAATTTTTTTGCATATAATTAATAACTGACATTCGTAAGCATTTGGATACGTTGATTGTGCCAGTGGGCTGATTCTATTGCTTCTCATATGTGAGATGCCGCTGTTTTGTTTTGCGATTTTACTGCGAAAGACTGGCCGCATAAAATGTTGAATATCGACAGTTGCATGCGTGACGTTTCATTTGAAGCCCATCTCACCAAAAGGAATTAATAGTTCACTTGATTCCCTTTCATCTTTCACAACATTAGTCGCATTCTATCATTTTGTCTCCATTTATTTGTGCATCGCTTCAGTGCCGTAATGCTTGTGCCCATAATTAAAAAGTAGAGCTACCCTGCAACAGTCTGCTTAGGAACGATGAAGTGGAGGGCTATTTAATGCTGATCTCTTTCTGCGGGAGAGGTCCTTCCTCGGATTGACACGTCGACAATTCTTGGTTGCCCCTCTCCCCTCCGCATTTAAGCTCGACAAAGACTTCTTATGTCGCGATAAAATTGTTTGCGCTCTCACAACAAGTCGAATTCTTTGTTTCTACCTTGAAAATCCTCTCAGGAAGTATGCGGTTGTTGTTACTGGAAATGCAAAATAAACGGGTTTATTTCCATAAAAGAAGTAAGACAATGAAAGAACTGTGCAAATGAAAAATCTCTTTCATTATTGCAGCAGTTAATCAGACACTGCGGAAGATGAACTCTAAGGCGAACATCTTCCGGACGATGAGATAGTGTCTGTAAATTACGGTGCGTGGATGGAATGCGCGATTAGATCAACTTCGAGAAAGTTTCTACTCATTGTAAACTTGGCGCATTCTTGGTGTCTCCTTGAAAAGATTACTGTTGTTATTTTTGTAAAAAACATTCCCTCTCAACAATACCATCTTAAGTAGAAAGAAAGACGACACATTCACATTTACATTGAACATTGTTGAAACCATCGCTCAGTACATCCATTTATATTCAGTGCGTTTCATTGTATGGTGGCTGTGTAATGTGGAGACATTAAAGAATAAGTTAAAACACTAAAAAGAGCAAGTGTTACAGAATCGACATAATCGGTCAACTTGCGAAATTAACATTTATTTTTCACCTTCGATATGCGTAGAAATGTGCTCGGCTGGTAATGACTGCAACTGTCGGAGGTGCGTCGGTAGATCGTCTTTACCTTACTGAACGCATTACTGTCGTTCTCTAAATCCATTAAAAGACATCCAGATAAAAGGACAGTAATGAAAAAAGGGGAAGACCGGAGTATCGGAGGAAATCGCCATCATCTTCCATTACGGAAGAAAAGTGGCTTCTTCATTTGCCTCATCTTGGTGCGCATGAATCGTATTAATGAATTGCACATAAGCGGCATTTATGCAGATGTATAAGCAGTAATTCAAATTTGCTAAAAACTTAAGAAGCATAATCAAGTCGTAAAAGTGGAGAACGTCCGTATCAACCAACCAATTCCATTCACATACCTGAGGAATAAGCTTTACGTTAAGATGACCCCTCAGCATCTAAATTCAGCTATGTTAGGACCTAGAAAATATGCCGGCATTGCTGACTAAAAAAAAGTGTTGTCAACGTTGCGAGAAAATAAAATGAACAAAATTTAAATATCATATGCCAGCACTGATCCTGCTATAAAATGATGCAAAGCATAGAAATGAGATGAACAACCCAGCGCACTTTTTATAGATGTTTAGTATGCAGCATTGTACTCAGCCATGCTCTTACCTATGCTACAATCACCAGTATTGCAAATATGACTAAAGAAATATCGAAAATAACTGAGCAGCAGTTGTTGAAGACAACGTGATGCATAAGAATAATCAAAATATGTCGCTGGAGTAACTAGTGATATGAATCGAACGAAATCACGAATTGATGGCAACCAATTCGAATCGGCGGCGGATCCAGGCACACTTGATAATGCTACAGTCGTTCTTGGGCAGGTTCGGACATCAGCGACTTTAAGTGAACGTTGATATCGATAGGCCGAAATTATTCATGAAGATGCAGACCGCCTTGCCAAACTATGCGACGGGAGGCTATCCAGAAAGGGCACAATTCATAAATTTCAAATCCGTAGCTGCATTCAACTTTTTGGCAGAACAGTATTCGCATCGCATCACATAACTTTTGGGCGTCAAGTGCGAAGTTTCTCATGTTGCTTGTCTCATGCAATTAATACAACACATATCGCCTGAGATGTATGAAAAAACGGCAGCGATATTTTTTGAACTGCGTGCATAGCCGATACTTAGTAAGGACTGCAAGGTAAACTTTTTGAGGACTGCAAGAAAGTTGCCTACTTCCCAGTCTCACCCTCTCCCACCACCATCCTTCCTCATTTTCCATCAAACAACCCTCAAGCATTGATGCAAAGTGAGAAAACGACGCTAGATTTCACAGATGAGTGCAGCACGGACTGGTACTCACCTCTCCTCAATATTCCAATCGAAACCAAACCATTAGCCTTTCGAATGAACCCAGTTGGTTCCTGCATCAGAGCAGTGATGACGGAATGTGCATACAACACTCACTGTCAGCTTTAAAACAAAGGCATCATCCTTTCTTACAACCAGACACAACATAAGTACCAACCTCCTCGCTAACATACGGTGCTCACCACTAACCACTATCTGTTGGGGCTTCGAAACAACCCTTCTGGGTTTGCTTCGAAGAAATTCGAGCACGAAACGAAAGTGTGATGGGTCCATATAAACATAGTACATCAATTCCACCTCTTTCGCACATTCGTTACCTACAGACTCAATATTCACGTTTGCGTAACACATGCCACGACCACACCATTACTATAATTTTAGCCAGTGAACCCTAAGCTACTGCTGTTGGACATCTCATAATCACAATGGATGGGGAACTACTACGTAAACTTACAGTGGTGTCCCTTATTAATCATTTCACGTCACGAGTTTATCACCTTCACACTGCCATATTTCAACCAACTAATGTAGCGTGGAGAATCTGATGCAAAGATTAATCGAGCTGAAATAAAGGGTGTATACGCAGTTATGAACAACAGCCTTTATCATCACGCCAAAGCAGAGCTTCGCTGTTGCCATACACAAAAAGAATGACGAGACAACTTCTCTCGCGATACACAATCCAAGCATTAGAACCAACAGTAAAGTAAGCCTCCAGTAGGACCGGAACAACCATAAAACAATGATTAACAAGAGAGGAGCCTCGTCCTACCTCTCCTTCACCCTTTCCCTTGCTCCACTTTCGCCTTGAAAGCAAAACGATAAAATTTTCTTCGCACGCAAAATCCCGTGTTTATCTTGCGCTCTAGACTGGATTTTACTGAAGCCAAACCTAGCCTGTAAAACAGAAAAACTGGTACTCGACCACACACGCCACAGCCGTTCGTTTAAGTGTGCCTGTCATTCGCTACTGTCTATCATCAAAAACTGGAACGGAGGACAACCCTGGCACGATGAAAGTGAACGCAAATCGTTTTAGCGTCCGGGAAAAATGTCGTTTCTGTTCCCCTGTTGACAGAAGCACTCGACAGAAGTGGATGCGGATGGCAAAGTATGCGAACTACGGCATTCCATCCCCAGTCTCTTCCAAGGACCATGAGCGCGCTTTTACACATCTCACGTTAAAAACTGTAGCGCGGTTGCTTCCAAACTACCGTTAGTTCTTCAGTAAGCAGTGAATATTAAGTGACTTAGCTTGGATGCGTTGTGAACCTGGAGCAACCTTTCCTCTGCAGATTACAATTAAAACCCATCTTCCTTGCCTAAAAATAGAAAAACGGCCAACAATTAAAAAAGTGCGGTTGGGTTAAAAAGAAACAGCAAAGTTCGAAATCATTCCTATCCGTCAGCAGCAGCACAATGCAAACACAACAATTATCAACAGCGCCATCAATTTTAGAAATTCACATGGCAAAACCGTTCAACGGGAAGGTTTACAATAAAATAGCAAAGAACAATGTACAGGTTTTAAAGGAGATGATTTCAAATTCAAAGAACAGTGCACAAAATTGAAGGAATATAATTCAACTTCATAGCGCAATGCACAGCACCTACGATTGCGAACTACAAAAGCGAATAATACATGAATCAAACAAAACCATCATAAACAACAAGACGATATGCAAAATAAATGGAACATAAAACCTCTCGATCCGCAATGGCCATAGTGACCACCTCCGTCTATGAGCACCCGCATCTACGAAGAAGCGCAAGGTGCAGTTGAACTGACACAACAACCTCACCTTTCCACTGTGCAACTACAAATTCGTCCTTGACGTGCCGCTGTGGCGGAAAATTTTCAACAACTAATTAGTACCACTGCAAGCAAAGCAAAACTCTCGCCACATTTCAAATGGATAGCAGTGAGTTAATGAAAAGTGGAAAGGAAAAACGAATGAAACGATTGCCAACCTGACGCATGAACAATCGATCTCACTTACCCACCTAACAAATAACAAATCTCGACAGCAAAATACTGTTCCCGGTTAATTTCTGAACACTCTCCGGAGTACTGAAATCATCCTCTCTGTATTTGAAATCGAACAAAACCAATTAAGAGCATCATATCTTGCATTAATTTAGCACTTCTAAAATTACTAAAGCAGCAAGACCCGGCTATTCTGGCAGGGGCAACTAGCGCTAAACACAAAACTGCGTTTCGACTCTACGTCTAAATATTAATAAATGTTCTGCCCTCACTGGTTGCACCTAACGGTAGTGTAGTCATGCAAACCTTCACTACCATATAACAGGTGGAAAAATTTTTAACTTCGGTAGAACGCCTAGAACAGCACTGAAAGTGCGAAAGCACAAAAGCAAGTACATTGCAGAACCACAAAGAAAAATCTCTATGAACTAACAAAGCTTGATGTTGACAATTTGGACAACAAACCAACCTTACCGGATTTGACAAAACGAGGAAGTTGAGTGAGGGCAACAATTTCCGAAAGACGAACACAGTCGGAGAACAGCCTAGGTTCAGTTGCGTAACACTGACATACACACTGCTCGAGATTATGGCAACAGCACACAAGAATTTAGCAAGATAACGAACAATCGCAAAGGCGGAGGGGATAGGTTGGGGGTTTGATTCAACAACGCTTGCAGGTCTGAACTAACTTCACAGCTCCACGATAACAACGGCATATTTCGTAGAACGTGAATCGAAAGCTACACAAGACAGAAAATGAAGAGAACAAATATCCTTACGAGTTTACGTATTAACGATGAGATTACGGAAAGAAAACATAAATGAAAAAGCTACAATGCTGATGGGCCATACCCAGTGGAAAACCCCAAACGGCATTCCAGGAAAGGCCGCAACATGATGAAACCCTTTATTTCGCGAGTAAGTTACGCTTTGCCCAACCCTGCTGGGCTACTGATAAAGTATTCTCCCATCCCTCCAATCACGACGAAATAAAACGGCTTCTGATCATAAAAAGATAAGAAAAGAGAAAAAACTACAAAAATGCCTCTTCAAAAGCACAGCTAAGGACAATGTAGTAGTTGAAATAAGACATCACATCTGCAAGCGGGATCCTGGACTGAATGAGAGAGTGAGATTTTCTGAACACTAGTACTTAGTTACAAGCATATTATGATGCTTTAAAAAAGGAACGAAAGAAGGAAGAAAAACAGGGGAAAAGCTCTCGGCAGTGACATGAAAGCGTAATGCAGAGAAAAGTTAAAGAAAAGGGAAAAGAGCTGCAAATCATATAAATCAAAAATATCCATAAAAACTGATTAATGCAACAATGCATCCTAAAAAAGTACACTGCAAAAATCTAATCAAACGGTCTTAGATAAGAACAAGAGTCCTCTGTACACATCAGCGAAAAATTGTGCCAAAAATAGGACGACATCATCAAGAAACCAGGGAACTGAGGCTGTATTTGTGGCTTACATGGGTGATGGGCGGAAAAATCGCTAAAAATACATCGCGAGAGAGCATTTGCGATGTTAATGCCCATCTTGACTGACGCCTCAAATACACAAATATAACATTATTTTAATTAAAAATAGGTGCAAGCACGTCTATGTGAAAATCAGTACAGGCAAGCAGATAGCAAAACGAACATGAAATATAAATTCGAGTGACAGTCTGCAATGGAAAAATTGTGAATATGGCAGTGTGTTAAAATGCGAAATAGATAAGACAATGCGAAGAGCTGCCTGCAAGATGAAAAGCCGGGTTGGTCATAGTCGCTCAAGGTTCACTGGGTGACTGTGGCGAATCTCCAACAGTACGCGAATTAACAATCGTTGCCGGCATACCGATGCGCTCTCGCTGAATACGAATCCTAAATCAGTTCCTTTGTTTTGCAAATATGGAACAACGTTCGATAAGCTTTAACAATTCTATAAAAATATTTAAATATCTCAATGAAAAAAAGTATACACATTATTCTACCTAAACCTGTTGCAAAGCACTCATTTAGGCCTTATTAGAGATTACTGAAAGGAGAAAACTGTTGAAGACGACAGAATGAGGCGAGGAACTTTGAAATAAAAAATCTAGAGGAGAAAAAGCAAATAGCGATCGAAAACGATCGTCCTTCCCTGAAAATACATTTCCCAGACACAACATTTTAAAGCAACGGCAGCAAATAAGTAGAACATATCTCAACAAAACACAAATCTCCTTCCCATCCTCTCTCGTTCACAGCGAGGAAATCATTTCGAGATTGTCCCATTAAAAAAAAAAAAAAAAAAACGGTTACGTGATGATATATCCCCTAAACTTGGCACAGAAATGATGAATACCCTGAAAGTCACGATGAATTAAACCGACAAATCTTCTGTTATGGACCATCGTTGTATCCGATTGGCTACATTCGTTTGTTTCTTTTTTTTTTCGAGATAGCTAGTGCTATTTTTCAAATGCCGGACAAATGGCACATAAATCACCAACTTTTCTAACGGTAAATGAGGAAAGGTCTGATCATTATGCACGTTTATGGTCGAACTTATCACATGTCGATCTTAGTAACGAAAGTATGAATGAAACTCTGCAATGTGTAATGATGCGCCAAAGCGGTTCAATCGTTGCTGTCAGTGAGCAACCTACTGACGACCGTTTCGGAAAACTGATAAGTCGCAACCTTCTTCTCCACCAGCATCGAAAGATGCGCAACAGTCAAGGTCTGGGCACAAGCCTGTCTCTCGAACATGTGCAACAATTAAAGTGGCATCACTGCTTTTAAAATCAGTCGCTCACGGTGTTCAAGGATGAAATCGATAAGATCACTTAGGAAACAAAAATTACTGAAAAGTTGAAAATTCCGAAAAAATTCATTGGAAAGCAAAAAAGAGCTCAACAGTGCAGTGAAAAACCATTGAAAAATGAATTACCACAGTGGGAGTTATAAAACTAACTGGCGATGCAGTACGTCCACCAAATTAGCAGTACTCTTTGCTCCCTAAACGGCGTTTCCCTAAAGAATTCTAGAAAAAACATTCCACTAGCAAAACTGCTATTTAGCTCTACTGGAAACTGCCACAACAACGGATCACCTAAATAAACTGCAAAATACGCTGCCTATTGAAGCAACCTGCGGCTGGCTCAGGAAAGACTTTGCTCACACTGATCCAAAAAGCGATATTCTTTAGCGTGCAATCTCACATCTAAACACAAGGCCACGACGATTTTTTATTGCGGATATCGCAAATTAACCTTCAGAGGATCTCTTAAGAGCTATAACCTCAATATTAAGCGTCACATGTACTCCCACAGCTAATCACCTCAGAGGGAATTAAGGGACATTTTTCGCAGCCGTAATGCCCACATCCAGAAATGGGCCTTCATAAAAACTGGTAAAACAGTGCAAAAATGCGTATGACAACAAAGTTCATGTTATATTGAAAATAATGCACCTATCTCGTTCAACAATATACGAAAAGGAATTACTGGAGAGTCTCAGGCCTCGTATCTATGAACAGAAACGCTTTAAACTGGAAAATGGATGAGCAACTGGTTCTTTATTGCTTGCCGTCTCGAATTGCGGCATTACGATCAATGGAGACAGCTCACTTCTTGTGATCATCTTGATGGCTCTTCGCCAAACCACACTCACACGGCATCTCAATAAGGGAGGAACCGAACGATACAAAGCTAACATTGGGTCAAAAAACATGGTGAGCTCCGAGCTCTGATCGCTGACAGTTACCATAACCTACTCTCCACTTCCAGCGGATAACAAGGCAAAAAAGGTACGTCGGCAGTATAAACGGCATTGAGTAAAACAAAAAAAAAACTTGTGTGGATTAAGGACACACGTGCTGAGCAAGGCGCCTTAATAACCCACCATCTATGTACAGCAGATCACAAAAATCTAAAAGCTTGTTTTTTTCAAATGAAACAGGAAGCTACGGATGCCTTAGTATAAAGTCACTCACACAGATTAACAGCATCTGAGGTGTTTAGCGAAACATACGATGATTCAAACCATTATCCCCTCACAAGCACACATAAACTACATGTTCATCTTCGTTGTCACGGGAAGGCGAATCTTCGAATCTGCCAGGAGGGGAATTTCAAGTTAGCCCTGAGAAAAATGACAGAACTAAGCTCGACTAGACAAGACGCATGAGCAGCAAACCTAAGCTTGGAGAGGCGTCTACGATCCGACTTGGATGCAGGACGAACAAGACGGTGCAATTTGAAGGGAGACTGCTTCGGCGCTTTGCATGGACTCAGCGGCTCCATATTATGAACATTTAGCAGTGCATGTGCCATGTAGACACAACTTGTATGCACTGAACGACCTGAACGGTTCTTCTGAAGAGTGGCACATGACGATGAACGTGTTAAGACGCCTGAACTTCCCTCCACACCATCCTCCTCATCGAACAGATTTCGCCGAGAAGTACAACGACCATAAAATATCTGCAAATCGTTTTGACTACAGATTCCCTTCCCTTACTCAAATATATAATACGCATGTGTGCTCAACGAAAACTCACAACACTGAAGGTGAAAACAACCTTAGTTGGCGAAACGCTGTGGCCGATATTGCATTGAAAAAAGCTTTTCGTCTATACATTTGTTAAATACAAATTCTAGGCAAATAACAAGTGAAAAAGCAAGTGCAAAATATCATAACGAAATGAAAACCAAGATCTCCTTTCTTGCACGTATTTCACAGCCATAAATGCAGTGAAAGTCTTTACAAGTCTATGTACAAAGCAAGATCAATTCGGTCATTTTCTATGTTTTGCACTCGCCTCTTAAAGTTTTATCTCATTACACGAAAAAAATAACTTTAAAAAGCTTACTGACTAGTCTGAAAATTTCCACATGGTTTTATAAACGTTAATAGAATAATAAATGTGAATTATGAATTGAAAAACTGTGCTCGGCACTGTGAAGGACGCGCTCGGCAAATATTCATGGATAAAACAGGTGCAGACAAGTCCACCAAACAGCAGGATGATTAGACGGACAATCAACATCGTCATCAATGGCAAATGGACTAAAACTAATAAAGGAATGTTAAAAGAAGACCTCATTTTTATCAGTTTTACGAGCGGAATGACGAATATTGTCGAGTCGTCTTCTATACCTCTCTACAACACCCTTTTCGAGTGTGAATTCGCTTTTTCCTTTTACGCACTGAAAATCATCAAACTTTTATATTCAATTTTAAACTACCTTCAGATCAGTAGAAAAGAATCCCTACATCTCGCGTCATATAAGAACACCTCATAATCAAAAAAAGAGACCAGCTTGAGAAATAAATTTAAAGAATGCACATCCTATCAAATTTCAGGGCATGCGCTTCAATAAAAGCAAAATGTTATAAACCTTCTAATTTATGTTTTGCGGAATTCAACAATAACTTTCCAGATAGAGATTTTTCATTTCCATCCGATATACAACAACACTCAGGACTACCACGCTATACAAAGGAAGCAATTAAGAGTCGCTGCACATATCAACATTTCAGTTTGCCATTGCTCTCTCATGAAAATTGGCTCAGGACAATTACAGCTGAATATCATGAAAAAGTGGAAAAAATTCATGGAAACGAATAAAACCCCTACCGGTGAAGACGGCTGTGAAAGGATGGCTAATTCGTTCCCATTCATTTCAGGATTACATCGAGCGAATTTCTGTTGCAGATTAATTTTCACGACGTTACCCGACTGCGATCTTGTGGGTGGGCGAGATGCGCATGATGGTGGTGACTGTTGTAGCGGGGAAGGCAAGAATGAACTCGGAGAGATGTTTAGCTGGGAGGAGCTCTTCTTCTTGGCACATTTCACTAATAACGCCACACCCGACGAGGACGCTTTGTCTGTGGTAGCCAAATGCTCTTCACTCTTCTTCAAAACAGCAGACAACGGTCGCAAACGGCGGGCACTCGCATCTAAACGTCAAAACCGTGTTCAGTACAAAAATAACCTCACAACTGAAGGAGTGCTTGGGAAGAAAATACTTTTCTGCCGATCTTTTTGTAAAAACCTATGTCAGTATCATAAGCAGGAAATCATCCATTTAACATCCTGAGGACCGCCCGAAATACGAGCAATTTTCAAGACATTACGTAGATCACTTTCTGCTTATACTGCCAAGTTACACAACATTTAAATGCCCTCTAGAAAAATTCTGAAGCATATTTATGTAACCTTCCACAACACGATCGCCAAATGAGATCCTTGAATCTAAGCGAAACGTTGCAGCGTCATTACTTCCTCCTTATATGAAATAATTACTTCCTTCTGCTACAATCAAGGTGGCAACTATAAACAGATAAGGCAAACATCCAACTCAAAAAAAAAATTCCCCAGACATGAGTCATCATATGCCTTCTTGTATCTTCCAGCACCTTTTGAATTTCGAGATGTGTTTGAAAGCTCTTTATGAGCTGCGCTGCTAGTCTAAGTTCAACCACATGAAAGCCCCAAAACATCATGAACTGTCACGGAAGGTGTTAAGCAAGCGACAACAATACCACACATCTGCTCATTTTGGAGATCGGCGTCTGCGGTACGACTGGATTCTTGTCATTCCTCGTTGTGCTGTCCGGATGTGGACGCTTCTTCTTCATCCTGAACCCAGGTGTCTCTGGAACGCTGAATGATCGTCGCACGAAAGAATGCCTTTCAGCCTTCGGCTCGTTGGGACTTTCCCAACACTCGTTCTTGCCTAAAACTTGAACATTACCATCGTGCATAAATTCAACAACATAGAAAATTCGCAGAAATTCTGCATATTAGATTCTGCATTCTGCATATATCAACACTCAGGGGAAAAAGGATTGAAGAAAATTACAAAATATGGGCAACGCTGTTAAAATAAATGGATAAGTCGGTACAGATCTGTCCGTAAGCGCTTCTCAGGATACTGCTTTGAAGCTTCAAAAAGAATAGGGCAATCAAACATTAAGGCATAAACAGGGAGACTCAATTCCTTTGCCTTTTCAAACACGAAAAACCAATTTCATTCATTACTTCAATATGAACTATTCGGTTTAATTAATCTATTTAGCGAGAAATGCAAACACCCACAAGGTACTCTTGGTAATGGTGGTGGTATGTGGTAATGGTAAACTTGTTATATTTCAATCACATTTCCGAATTCCGTATTGAAACTGTAGTTCACCTTGAATGCCTTGCCAAATATTTACTGATATGAACATGTTTGGCAATAAAACAGCGCGAAAGGGAAATGAAGAAAAATAACAGCAAAGAGGTGGATGTCGTTTAATGACACCACAGAGCACGTTCCAAGGTCCACTGGTATATAAAAACGAAATGTGTCTGCGTTCATAACAACAAGAAATTACGACATGCAAAAAATGTACGTCAAGCTTCATTTCACTACTGATAATACAATCATAAACATCGATCATACAGAGCCGCAAATCTATGCAGTCAGAATTTAGCACACAGCATTCTACCACCCAAATCGATATTCTCCACGAGACAATAAATACAGCAGCCGAAAACCTGTATATGTTCCACATAACTTCCCCATACTGCCACTCCAAGCTGTACGAAGTGCACTTGCAACCTTCGCTTATGGGCAAACTAGCCTTAGTAGCAATTTTTGCATACCAATCGCTCGCCCATTATGGTGGTCACTTACGTAACGACGAAAATGTGGAACTCAAACTTGGCTTGACGACATTGTAAGAACTGCAAAAGTGCAGGCTCAGCAATTGTCGAAAGGTCCCAAGGTTAATCTACACGACTGCCGATTAGCCATTAATATAAAACGCCGCTCCTATTGGATTCAAAGGTAAGGAAAACTCCATCAACATAAAATAACTGCTCAATCTACAGAAACGAACAACATGTATAATCGATCTTTTATAACAAATAATGAATCACTAAGGAAACGATCAAAGCACAATTTAATATGCTTTGATGTCTCTTGAATCACCAAACTACAATTCTTTCGATGACTCAGAAAGCAATGTCTGAATCACCTCAACAGCAGTGCACAGGTTTCATCTATTCTTTAAAATATCTTGGGGCAGCTCAAGAGACAGGATCAATCTAAGAGATATCCTCAAAATTCTTGGAGATGAAGGACTGTCGAAGATTCTCCTCTCACTTTGTAATATTTACTCAATGTTTTCTTTGGTTGTCTGCAATCTCCTTTCCCTTTTTACACGTGAATTCGACGAACGGTAAACTTCTTACTCGAGTTTATCACCCCAGTTCACCAACAGGTCCGATTTCATGGGGCGTTACCAACTAAACCAAGCAACTACGTTTCTTAATCGCCATCATTACGAGCGAAGAAGAGCACGAATGGCACATCACAGTGGCAAGGTGGTCCAAACGACATGTTAACATGAATGCAACCGTCGTAGAGAAATTAGGACATCCGCATGAGCTAATGCGACATCCAAGCATAAACGAATGATAACGCGCCTAAAGATGTCCCTCTCCTCAAAAAACATTGCTGAAATCAGTTTCCAACTTCCTTTCAACGCAAATGCCTTCTTTTACATACTTCGCGAGAATTAAACGGCGGATTAGGCAAACGATTGCAGTAAATACTCATAAAGAGTACTGCCAAACACGCCCGCTTATGTATCGCAAAATGCTTGCATCCAATTCGCAAAGCTGTAAATCCACCCGAATTACAACGTGATCTATTGCATTCGGCATCACTGTAACTGTTAACTTTTGTCGAGGTAGGGGTATGTACCTTACACTGCTGTTGTATGAGAGCAAATCAACTTTTTTCCACCTTTAAATGAAAAGAAATGTACGCAACTAAACCACAGACTATTCATTTACCAAAATTATTGAAGGGAAGGGAAAAACTTGAGAATTACGGCGTACAGAAGGGTGCGCTCCTCGACGTACATCCTAACAACGTGCTTCTAAGGGCCCATTTACGAAGCACGCGATCGTCTACATTAGACGTGCAACGTAAAACATGATAAGTTTTCCCCGACAAGATACGGTGAGGCTCATCAAAAAAAATCGTCAGATGTATGGACAACAACATAGAATTTTCGACAAAAATCCAACCTTTTCAACCAGCAAATCCTTCATAATAAAAAATCTCTCACATATATCCACGTATCTCCAAGGAAAAATACGGCCACGTCGTTACTGATCCCTATCTTTCTACTACACCCAACGAAACATTTAAACCTCTGCATATGAACTTCTGTATTATACAGACAAGCCGGTTCAGCCTCTTCACATCGTTCAGCATAAAATGGAACAAATGGAGATCAATATATACTATTAATTTACAGAAGAGCAACTTTTGAGCTCACGCAGATCTTTTTCGCATGACGAATTACAGCAACATCCAATAATGAAATGGTGAAGTGTGAGCATCTTCATTCGTGAAACACTCAATGACATTAGTTTTGACAAAAGTAATCAAGAGTAACATGCATTCTTTCATGCCTACAGCACGAATTTCGCAACGAAAGCATCACAAAACCCCGAAGAAGCACGGCATTTACTACATAAACAAGCAAACAGTCCCGCAAAAAAACTACCCATATGCCACGCAGACCAACTATCAGCGAAAGCGAATGGCCAATGTTCGATTAAGACGAACTAAATGGGAAGAAAACCGAGTGCTTTCATCTCACAACAGAGAGGTGTGACGGTTTATTGCGGATAGAAGCAATAAGCAGAAAATAAAAGGGATTTGGAGATAAGGTTCAAAAGTTCTTACATTCCAGTGGACCTCAGCTCAAATACCCTCTTAATAAACTAAGACGAAATTTAAGAGCATCAATTTAACTGCGCGGTGATAAACCGCATTTCTAAAAATGGAGTGATGAGAATGGAAAAGAGTGTCTTCACAGCAAAACTAATATTCTTTATTCAAACGCAATATACTGCGGGAACATCTTTCTTCAGAGAAACCAATGAAGTAGGAAAAAATCGTCACAATGTACCTCAGGGATTAACTCGGCAACGCTAAAACTACCATCACCGAATCGCACAGTGTTACAGTCACAAAAACAGACAAAATATCAGCAATCATTTTGATTAAAAAACTTCGCTATTCTCTAAATGATACAAGGGTATCGACAAAATTCGACGAATTTCATTACTTGGCAATTTATTCACTTTACAAGCACTTCAATTTCAGTGATGACAGCTTCTTATGTAGAACAGCTCATTATTCTCAAGGAATTTTCATAGGAACCATTCGTGGCGACGTTTTAAGTGGCACCGATGGAACACATCGAACGTTGTTTATCCAAATTCGAAATACCTGCCAAAACTGCTGTCTAGAAGACCAGATAAGGCGTCAGGAGTGCATGTTGCCAACATACGATCGTCCCGGTGCAATCCCCAACCAATTAGCCCTGTCCAAAATCATGTCCTTAACAAGCAAGGATTTACCGACACCCGTATCTCTTCGTTTACATGAGTGTTCACTTAAACAGGCACCTTACAACGCCTCACTCCCCGAGCGGATGATCGGTGCTTGCAGCTTACAGCGATCGGATTCACATCGCTTCTATTGATACGTCGACAGGAATGGATTGTATTCTGCTCATTTCGAAAGGATGGATCCCGTTAAGCATGACGAGAGAAAAGGGCATGATGCAATTTGAAGAGGATGAAAAACGAACAAGAAACGAGAACTAAAAAACGGATAGCAAATAGACGTGGACTTAGAAGAGGAAACACGGAGAATGCGGAAAGGTGAGAGGGAAAGAGTAGAGAGAGGAGGCCGCAAGATGGGAGATATAAGTGGACTGCGTTTTCCTTACAGGAGAGTGTAACGCGAGCGCCGTCAAGAGAAGTGCCCCGTGCAAGTATGAGACACAGACCGGCAGACATTCCGCCTCTAAAGCGCCACCCACAACACGGTGCCATGCAGACGACCTCGCTACTGACCATGCTACGTGATTTTAGCCACAATATGAGACGCTCCACCCAATAAACGCGAATCAGGTTGAAGCGCTAAATTCGAATCATTCCCACTTCCACCTGTTTAACAAAGCAGTTGCTACTCTTTGGATAATCAAGCATCACCTGCTGAACGAGCTTAATGAAAAAACAAAAATTTCTTGTCACATTTTTCCCATCGAAATCTACATATATGAATTATACTTAACAAAGTCCTCAAAATTACAGTAAAAAACTGATGACGCAGCAAATGCAAGTGCTGCGTTCTAGTAACCAAACGAAGTCTAAAATTGGCTGTCATTATCAGACACTAGGTATGGATTTCAAAAAGCGATCTAGATAAAGATAAAAAACCTCGGAAGCACAAAAACAAGACTAAAAATACTCCAAACCCCTTTCAAAACCTCGGAAGCTTAGAGTCGGGAACTCCTCACAAAAATCTGGCATTTTTGAGACCACCGTTAATAAAGAAAAATTTGTGGAGTTGTCTGTAATCAAAGCATTGGACGAAACAACGCTAAAACATCAGCTATTCCTTACACAAACAGCAACTCTTGCTAGTGGAAAAAAAAGATTTTATCGAGAGAATGCATCATAACGACAGAACTAGCCCATTCCAGTTCACAAAGTGAAGCTGCTTCATTAAAAAATGGGCTTGCAGAACAACTGAACAATCGATGAGCAAAACGCTTTGCAACGAATTAAAAAGGACAATTTTTTAATCATAAAAGAAACAAGAAATCACGGTAGAACTTTCGACGAAGGATGCAACTTCACCGTCAAATCCGAACAATACAACCAAAAGACCACTTCCGCCCATATTCATAAAGAAAAGATATGCAGTTTGTCTCTTATTAAAGAAAGACGTTATTCGTAAAATAAAGCATCACGAAGAAAAAGAAAATAAAAATTCCATACACCTTTGAATACCGTCACAATGTTCGTTCCAGTGATCACTTGGCCTCGGAAATTTTCCGATCGGCACATCCACTCGAACTTCGAAATGTGCTAACAGTCGAAAAGATGGTCCTATTTTTGCCACCCGCTGCGTCATTCCAGGATATGGCTATTATCTCTTTAAGGTACACCTACCGTTTTCTTAATGAAATCGTAGCACCCACCTGGGAAGTGAACCTGAAAACAACATTCAGGAAAAAAGAACCGCGAGTTCCGACTCATGATAAGCATTAAAAACTGATCAATGGAACAAACACCGTGAGCCTGAACCTTGATTTATTAACAAATAAGCGAAAAGCAAAATTACTTACACATTTTGGATGGCGTGCGCTGTGTTGAATGCTTGTGAGCTTTGTGCGAACGCCGAAACGATCGCTCAGCCATGTTAAACTTTCTATCCACCTCTGAACTAGTTCCATTAGTTGAGCAGATCATCGATGCATCACTATCATCGCCGTTAATCAGCCTGTCCAAAATTACGGTCTGGCTAGCCCGTCTCTGAAGCACTGCAGCGTTTTTCAGTTCGAAATCCTCGGCACTATACTTGCTTTCATCATTTGTGTAATTCTGTAGATCGAATGGCACCTTCATACATAGCTCTTCGTAAATTCGCGCGACAACCTGCGGCTTTATATGTGCAAATCTGCAACGATTAATTTTAATGATGAGTATGAACAAAGTTGGCGATAGTTTCAGTTACTTAGTCCTTTAAATAATGGCAAGATGCCTCCCCTTGCCGCTAACGATGGCAAACGTAGCGCATTATACTATGAAGACGACAGGAGGAGTCGCGTAAAACAAGCATATGAGATCAAAAACGTTTTGGATTACAAACAGTACTTATTCCATCGACTAGATGAAACAAACAATGCGGTAGTTGGAAAAAAAGATCCGCAATGGAAGCTAAAAAAAACACATAATCTCTACAGTGATGCAAACAGCACCCTTTGAAAGCAAGCATATAAGCTCTTTTCAGCCTCCGCACCATGAAGAAAACTGGCTCAATCATTAGCACATCAGAAACAACCACTTACATTCGCTGCTAAAAGGCACTTCACTTGTCCTCGTGTACTTCTGCTTTTTGTTTGGTGTTCTTTTAACGAAATAAATACTGCTTCGATTAAACATATCAGAACTTGACAACCAAAATGTCAATTCGATAGCGGTTAGTCGACCGACCGACAGCAATAAGGCTTTGCAAATCCTTTATCATGAAATCAAACGACAAAATAAACGAACTGATCAGAAATCGTCTCATCCAAAAAGTCTCGTAGCCGCTGCACATCACCAGCAAAATAAATGAATCGTAACTTATTAAGCACCTGAAAACTTTTAAAAAATTGAGGTCTAGTGCAGCAAATCGCACGATGTGCGCTTTTGCATCCCTCGAAAAATTAAATCAATAAACGAAATGTTAGAATTGTACCCAATAATTTCGCTAATCCGAACACTCTCATACGTCTTTTACCCATTGCTCCTTTTCTAAGACCAGATCAATATAAAATGAAGGTGAACTTTTTAATCTTTCTAAGTAAAAAACAAGCTTTATCAATCGACGCGGAACTGCCCGACGAATCCACAAGTTAAGGCAAAACACAAAGTTTTTAGCTTTCGCAGAATAGTCCCTCATTTGGAACCATTACCGGACACAGAGAGAGATGCAGACACGTTCACGAATGAATAAGACGTCGGAATATTGAAAAACCACTTTCCTGACCTCTCAATTTTCCTCATCGCAAGCATTACTTTCCTCCTCCAGAAATTCCCAAGCGCATACCTAAACAATCCTGATTCTAAAAATCACCTCCCGCTTTCAATGCTCCGCTTTGCTTTGAAGCAACTGTAACGCTCAATTAAACTACCTTGTACCATTAAATATCCGAATCTAGCCAAAAAGGTGGTGCTAACAAAGAACAAGAGACAAAAATGAAGAACCCAATGCTTTATGAGAGGAAATAAGGGGAACTCTGGCTCTTTTAATAAACAACATGCAAAGCGGACAAATGTGAGGATATTACTTATATGAAAGAAAATAAGCAGTGAAGTGAAGTCGCACTAAAGTTCAATTTCAAAAGTCCCGCAACAACTACAACAATGTCACTTTGGTAGGCCGACTCCAACACAGTTTAAGCGAAACGAAAACTGAACGTCTGAGCATTAGATTTCCTCAAGGAAACTGCCATTAAATAGCAAAAGGATATGAGGCAGGACTGTTACCAGGGCGCGACCAACCTATGCACGCAATTGCTCAGTTTTTAAACCACTAAAAGTCCTTGGATGGATCGACGCTCTTTATAAAAAAAAGTAAATTATGCGCAGTGAACTCGCTTAGTGAGTACATGGTTCATTTACGATATTTTCTGCCCACCTTAATCTCTCCCAGTGAGTGGACCAGCTTCTATATTCTTCGACATGTCTAGTAAGATTTGAGAGCCGATGATTAACTGCGAAATTAACCACTGTCTTTCCAGTTTCCAAAGTTTTAATGAAATCAGTGGGAACCTTATTGTAGACGCTGTTCGCATCACATTTGAAACCTCAGCAAACAATATGACAAACAAAAAATTTGAGTGCAAAACCAACATCACTATTTTCAACGGCCGATGCGCAATTCTCGTTCAAGAGATATATCTCGATAAGAGCCATCAGTTCATACTCTCGAAGTCGGCGTTCGCCATCTCTACTTTCGCCGCAACAGTCATATTTGGCTCCCAATTCAGCGCACGACATCAGGACGCTATCCTGCATAAACTCGTTTACCAGTTTCTGAAAATACATTCGTTGAAACCAGTTAATTCACATATACAAAATGACACTATTTTTGACATATCACCGACCCCTGCATAAAATGTCGGTCCACTAATACACTATCTGGCAGTGTCTTCATAATTTAAGCGTAGAAACACGGTGCGGAAACGTTTTTGCCAAAACCATTATCCATAACTAACAGCAGCAGATAACATGAAAATCCACAGAAGAAACGTGGAATATACGACTCGAGTGCACGAGCAATGACCACAACGACCACTAGTCTAAAAGATTCTTGCGATACATGGGAAGAAAAAGCGATGGCTCATTCCTTTCGTATGCAGCCTGAAGCACGTTAGTGATTCAAACTCAACTACTCATCCACGTCTAAACCGGACAATTTAAGACATTCCGAAATCTAATACCACTTTATGATTCGCGCCTCGATCAATTTTCTTCAAAACTGCAAAAAAATTTTCCTTATTTCTTTGCGTTTTCTTTTTCAACGAAAAGTGTTCACTGCTCTAAAGTGATGAACGGATGCAAGAAACATACATTGACATTGTTTGTCCAAGTGTTATGAGTGAAGAAGTTATTCAGTGAATTGATAAGAACGTGATAGCATTCGGTCGACGTTGAGCACCCATCTAGCATCTTCTCGTAGAAAGAACTGAATCCAGCTCGCAATTCTTCCTCAGTGCATTCTTGAAAACAGTATCCTCACCATTTCGAATCATATGAGCAAGTTCATTTTCTAATAAAAGACCCACCCTTCAATCCAATCTCCTTCCATAAATTGTGATGCTACCTCATCAACTACAACGTCTCATGTAGAGCTTCGACGCTTCATGAATATATCACTACTTCCCTTGGTTAAAGGACAAGCAGTTTTACAAAGAGGCACCATGGGTGGTCCCTTAAGACAACCACCCTGAAAAGTTCTTCAATGCTCGAGGCCAATAAAGAAATTATGCACATGGCGGTTAATTCAATATAAATATTAAAATCTTTTGCAAACAAGCAAACGGTACAAAGCACTGCCACCACTGACAAAAATTATCGCTTAAGAAACGGCGAATAAAAAATGATACTTAGAGAATCTGGAAAGAAAATTCGTAAAAAAATAACAACCTACAACATTCTTAGCAAGTAGTGAAAAGAATAAAGCAACAATCAAACAACACCAGCAAACTTGCTACCCTTTAGACTCTATTTTTTTGTGAACGCCTGAAACGAACCACTTCGATAGAAACTAACTGCTACTACTTAGAAGCATTCAAACAGCACCACGAATCACGACGGCATCACTAATCATCATAGCCGCCAGCATCTGACACTATCGCTTCGAATTAAGCATATTCGTCGTCCAGCCACGAACGCTATGTGATAGATTACTGTTATTTACGTTGGTGAGGCGTTCTTTCTATAAATTGACAACGCCACGAGCGAGAAATTCTGCCGCTACTCGCCTTTTTCTATACGCGATGCTGAAGCAGTATTTCTCTAAATTTCTCAAAGATACTACCGCTTGCTTTAGCTAATCCAGGGATCTAAAAGTTACGTCCTTGCCAATAGCAATTAACGATTTTCACCCTACTTTCCTTTTCTTTTTTTCCTCCATCCAAAAATCTGGAGCAAATACTAATACAATGGATCAAACCCAACAATCAAACAAAATGTCGTGTAGAGTAAATGCTGCAAAAAAACTCGGAAATTTTATCACAGACTACTGACTAAAAATTAGCGCAAAAGAAAACCGGCGAAGCATCAAAGTATGATGCATCGAATGAGGGATGAGCAAGGCAGGACGCTTACCGAACGACGTGTAGCGAGGTGTGTAGGAGGCGTTACGGCGTCTTGCCCTGATTTGTAACATCGTGCGAGCATGCTTCGGCACCTTGCTCGTGCTAATCCCCTTTCTAGAAGCAGTCATTCCACGCAACATCCCTTTGCTTCGCGAACAAACGCTCTCCTCAAACGATACGCGTGACGAGCTGTCATCAGAAACGTCTACCGTGCTGCTTCCATTCTTCTCCTCTCCGTTTACCATACTGCTGCTGCCTTAAAAATATTCTCACAATGAATGAAGCATACCGTTCCATCGTCTTCAAATTCTCCTGTCCACGACAACATCTTTCGGTTTCGAAGAACTGTTAAACGCTAACAAATGTTTCAATATTCTTCTCTCCCTATCTCGTCTCTTCTCCTCCCGCTCCATAACTTTGAAGTTCTTTTCCGTGGCCACCACCGCAACGTAGTTTTCTCAAATCTCCACACGTCCCTACGCTCTTACAGATAAAGATCTCTGTACGCCTCAGCGGGTGCGTTCAAAATTGTAAAACAACTTCAGTGTTGTCCTACAAAGTAAGCTCAGCTTAGTTAATATCTGTCATACAAGCTAGGGGCTACTTGAAACAAGTTCCATGACTCTCGATGAAGCGCACCATTGTTTCACAATTCTGCCTGTTAAGAACAATTCCAGTGGTGGTGAAATAGTCGGAAAACGCGTGTTGTACATTTCAGGTACTAAATTTGAAGGACACACCTCAATCTTAACGAAATAAAACACCACATTTCAGCGAAAATCGTGCACGCATTACAGAAATCAAATGTGCGAGCAAAGGCAAAAAGATCATCGACAGCAGCAGCTTTCTTGGCAAATGAAGCACGCGAAAACGGTCGTCAATTGGAAGAGACGTAACTCACCCCATTCTCACCTTAAAACTTTCGTAACTCGTTACCCTTCTCCACAAATGCTAAGCAGATATGACTGACGAAGGGGTCCAGAAGATTTTATGATGAACTCTTCCAAAACATCAAAATAGCTAAACAAGCACAAAAAGATGCAATCCCTCGCAAATACCTTTCAACTACGAAACTTATGATCTTATTCACTCAAAAAACTTGCCTTTGTGTACGAGAGTTTCATGCATTAGCGGGACGTTTTGTGGCCGATGGTCACCAACCAGTTCACCAATCAGCCCCCGAAGCTGCTTATATGGTACTTGGTCGCGGCAAAGCTTCTTGCCCGGATTTAGTCTGTAAAAAGATGCATGAATTATCAGTATCATATATCCAAACACCTCTTTCATCGCTTATCAACCGAAGTGGGGGAGGATGGAGAAGTGGACAATGGCAAGCAAGATTTCGCATAAAGGGCACATGCCACTGGAACAAAATGCAGAACGATATGAAAAGAAAACAAAGAAAAACAAAAACTTTTAGTTAAACAAATCCGAATGGTAATAATCATCCTTAAGTGAATATGTCGGTGTTTTCCGGTTAATGAACTACGTGGAAGCACCTATAATTGCGTCATTGAATACAACGAAGTGTGTGCAACGCTCTCCACTTCATATTTTGAGATTAAATGAGAACTTCTTGATTGGAATACTGGGTACAGCAGTAAGCTTATTTAGTGCTCAATACACTGAAATCACCAAAATTGAACTGGTTCTGCTGTGCGGTGCCGCATAGCAGGTTAGGAGCTTAGAAAGTGGCTCCTTTCTGATCCATGAAAGGAGCCCAAGAACTGTGAAAAATTAGCAACAGGAGTTGAGCCAGAACCTAATTATCAAGAAAAGCCTCAACTGATAGAGTCAAAGTTTGTGTGACGAATCCTTAAAAAATGCTTCGAAGAGAAAAAAATAGTGAGGTTAACTTCAAGTGCATTCGGTATATCCAATTCATATTTTAGTTAGTCTTGAAGATGCATCAATTTTAGAAGCAATAAGCATATTCAGCCTGTATCATAAATCTGGAAGTATGGAGTGCGTTTAAAGGAAAGATCAGAGTGCTCCGTCTGAAAGTTAACTGCCTCTCAGAGTTTAGATGGCTTGGTTTTAATTTTTTTATCCAAGAACAGCTTACAAGCAAATGCAGAAAAATCTTTTTTCAACATTTACTTTCAAGCAATCCCACTTCGTTTCCTTCTCCCGAAATAAACCTTATCAAAATCCCAGCAGACTGTACTGAAGAGGGCGAAAACATGATCAAATCTACATTACAGCAAGTTTGGGCAGAAAACCTAATCGAATTTCCCTCTGCAACCCACGCCACCATCATCAACTCAACACCCCATGGTCACAGTGATAAATGCAACAATCGCGTAATCTCTTACGCCTGGAAAAGCGCGAAGGCGACCTCTTCGAAGTTGGATGTATGTGATTCCATGGGGTGCTCGCCCAACTCCGATTCCCTCACGTCATTTGCATTACGGCAAACTTGGAGGCAGCAAGCACTGTCTAAAAACAAAATTCACAATATCGTGCATAGAGTGACGTATGCGACAACTGTAGTTCGGAGACGCGAGTGTGCACGAGGTCATATGAAAAAAAGCGACTCAAAGAGCGCAAGTTTGACCTGCTAATGTGAAAAAAAACGACCATTTAATCAATTTAAGAGAGCGAAAAAATATTTGCAAAATAAGTTTGGGGAATGGAAATCACAAATATTGGCGAGTTTCAAATTGAAGAAACATCGACGAGAATGATCGTATAGGAGTGGGAATAAAATGCTGCAAATGAATTTCTTTAAGTGAAAAGAATAAAATATGAGAAATTTGATTAAGTATGAGGAAAAATAGATATATGCGGACCGTAGAAGTTGCCGAATAATCTCTCGTCGGAAAGCACAATAACGTCTACCTAATGCTATATGCAATTATTTTAATGGATGAATTAAAACGTGCAAAACTAAGTATAGTTTGCACAAAAAGTTACCAAATATTACAGCAGATGAGAAGGCAAAACAGTAAATAAATATCGCTGCAAATACACGAATGTATGTATATTAAAGCAATATCCATCGCACAGGAAAGAAAGGGAAAGGCCGTTGTGCGATAAACAAAATTAAGAAAATATATCTTAAAATGAAGCATTTCGCAAGCGCAAAAGACGGAAGTAACGGAGGAATGTTGGAATACTACATTTTAACAATGTGGGAGTAAGACATAGATAAAACGACAACTATGTTTCGGCCCTTATCCATTGACATATGCCTCTGGACTATGAGCAGGCTTTTATCCAATGTTACACTGATCAACGGGTTCCTAAGAGACAGCTCCAAGCAACATCAAAACGAACACTTGGACAAAATTGAAAAAGTGAACGCTAACTAATTCACTCCAGCATACCTTCCACATCCCTCACTGGAGAAAAATTTGTGACGGAGGGCATTATACGACGCAAACTAAAGCTACGTTGCAGGAAACAGATGGAATGGGAGCTGCAGAGTGAGAAAATGACTTTTATTAAAGACAACACAGGCAGACTACAATTACAAAAACCCGTTGGCCATGAAGTTAGAAAAAGAGAACTACTCTGAAAAATTTACCACACTAGCGTACTATCCAACCAACAACAACATATAGAGTACGGAGCAATTAAAGAGCATTAACTACTGCAACGTTTGTAGCAGCAAAATACTTAACTGGACACCTGTACGCGGTGATTCGTTCGAAGTTAGCACACGATAAGACCTGATCTTAATACAAAATGAGAGTCGAAAATGTACTATGCTTCGATCTGCTAGATGAATTTTGAGGCATCAATGCATCAATCCTGCCCCTCATCTAGTAAATTTTGAAATTATTCGGAAATGAAATAGGTTAAAGAAAAACTGAATTCAAATGTCATCAGTAGGAACATGCTAAACAAAGCAACATCACTGCTTAACAATACGAAGTCCTCGACGAAAGCTAGCCAACAGGCTGCAGCAGTGTTATCGGCCACATCTTATACTGCTCGAAACCAAAACAAGATACTTTCTCCGCTCGCACCTGCAAGCTACTTTGACATATCCGTGGTTGCTGCATTCATGCGTACAGTATTCGGTTGTGAAACTGCCTCTACTGATGCAATGACGACACGACTGAGACAATGATGTGTATTAACGACAAAGCTCATCAAAGAAAAGAATAGGCCACTACAAAATGGCCCAACTCCGATTATGCCCACAAGAAGAGGAACCTATATAAGAGTCAGATGACGCCTTAGCAAGTCAACTGTCAACTTAGGACGTTTGTGCTTGCAGAATCAGCCAATGTGCCCACCAAATAATTCTTCTAAATGAAAAGGGAAAGCTTCCTGTACTGATGGGCAAAAAGAGAAACCACTAGCAAAAACACAGGAAGTCAGTGGAGAAAAGAGACCTATATCAGCCCGCCACCGCCTGATTATAGCTCACTCTATAAAAATCCCAAATATTGTTAGGGAACTTTTCTCTCTCATGAAAAAGGTGGGAGTGAAATGGGAGAGGGAGAAGTGGATAAGGAAAGGGGGGAAGGAGCGGAAACATGGCATTCCATATCCGTGATGAATGAAACGTCCAAAAAATCGCTGGGAATCCTTCTCATAAGGAGGATGAGAGGGCAAAATGGAGAGCGGGGATGGGGATATACCATATCCCTTTATAGTTGGTTGTTGATAATGGAAGGCGGGTAATAGTCTAGTAATTGCGCATAGCCAACGTCCCACCAAAACCACCTCGTTTTCGCAAGTGAGGAAATGCGAAAAGAGAGGATGTCTAAGAACGCATCACTTCGCAACTGCAACACGGGATTCTTTCGCAACAAACTTATCGGAATCGTGAAGAACAACAAACGTCCAGTGCACATCAGTCAATGATGGGTGCGAAAGCGATGAGAGGAAGGGTACTTCATGTACGACAACAGAAATGCAATTTCGTCTCACTGAAGATACATCCATCAATGTTCTGATTTTCTCGAAGGAGATTGAGGAGAAGCATAAGTAAAGATCAATTCTATAAAGTAAAAATCAATGGATCGAAGATATGTACGCATGAAAACCACTGCAATAAGAGAGAGTGATTTTTAAAGGAACTGCATATGCAATATACTATAATAAATGCTTTTATGAGCATAAACAGGATAATCCATCACCATTGGTAGAGCAGAGCTCTTTTCAGACAATAAAACCAGCATCACATAAACACTTAATAGATATAATAGTAACATACCTACGTAATTATGCATTCAGTTCATCAATGCTAATGAGATGGAAATGCGCACAAATGGGATTCGATGTGAAATTCAGTCGTCATTTGCAATAGACAAACAGCTCTTAATTCAACTCTCACTGTCCTATTCTCGGCCATTTCTGAGCTAAGCAGCATATGCAAGCAGTTCGACGGCTACAAGCAGCAGCAATGCGAAATGATAAGTTCTGATTTGATCAGAATCTTCTGTGGATATTCTTTAAAAATTCATCAGCCTAATCGAAGCATTTTTATCAAGAGAACTGTGCGAAAACCAAAGCGGAAGACGAAGCAAACGAACCTATACTCACAACAAGTGCAGCTATACGATGAGCGGTGTCCTTGATCGTGCCAACTACTATAATCAAATACTAGCAAATAACAGAGTATGCATAATAAACAAAGTATGCGTATAAGGGGTCCGTAATTGCCTCAACCGTTATGAATGCGACACAGTCAGCCTCTTATAATGAGACCGCATGTTTTTCTCGTAGACTTAGAGTTGATACATAAAACAAATCGAAGAAAAGTGCAATCATCGGGAAATGAACGAATTAAAGTTGATGTATTCTTAAGTGAGGACAATGGATGCCAGAGCTGCACACACTTAACATGGGTAACTTTGTTATCTCTTTTCAACGGCTTGCAATTGCGGTCGGTTTCAGCAAATTCTACAACAACTTTTAGATATCACAGGTCGTTTTATTTGGAAGTCGCATCGTTTATGCTAGTGATTTGGTTATACTCAAGCCCGTAAGGTAACGTTTGATTTTTAAGTGTTGCTCTTTTTGCAACGTCAAGTTTAAAAACGAAAAGCGGGAAGACAAAGGGACGACCTCCATCTACGTCTCGCCCAAACGTTACGGCTACCTACTTGACCTCACTGTCGTAAAAACCATTAACGCACACAACCTCCAAGGCCTAGGGCACTAGTCGAACAAGAGCAAGACACGCCAGCGCGCATCGACGACCACGAACGATTGAAACCGGCTGTCCGCGCATATGCCGCCGCCCGCGTTGGCAACAACGCGCCAGTGAAGAGAAGCCGAAAAGGCGGGCACAGCGAATGCTGGAGATATTCGCACCCGCACTGCATCACCGTCCTCGTCTTTGTCGATCTCTATCCCGATCACTAAGGGAACCATAGGACAGTTTCGATCAAGGAACCGCAAAAAAAAATCATAGAATCCCTCACTCACAACGGGAAGTCGGATATCTATGGTCGTGCATACCTCATCACCACACTACTTGGCATAAATAGTGGCCGCTCTCTTTTTCTGTGCCCTCACTATTTCGATAGGAACGGGTGAGAAAGTCCTCCAAAATGACATCCATCCGATACTGGCTGCCTGCCAAAAGTAGCCACTGCTTCATTGAGTGTTTTGCCATCACAGAGTGACCGTCTCCACCATCAAGGTTCGTTGGTTCCGCGGGTCGATTTGAGATTGGCCGGCTTGCTGGCCACCTAAAGCTACCGACGAGTAAAGAAGACTCAATCGACGAGTACGAGCGATTGACGGCACATGCCACCTCTGAATTCGAGAAAATTGCGCGGGTCCGTTTCTGGGCACGATTTGCAACTCGCCGCTTCTGGCCTCATTTAAGGGTCCTGGGATTTGTGCTTCGTTGTGGGGCTTAGGGAGTTACTTGATGATGCTTTCACACAACGAGGTAAAAGTGTGTCAACAGTAACACGAACCGCATGAAGAACGCACAATAAAATTGCTTGTAACATCACGGCAGATCGAAAAAAGATGCAATGAGGAAGGAATGACGAATTGGTGATCACATGGCCGTCCAGCACCCTCTGTCTTCCTTCAAAAAGGAATTGAATTGATTTTGTTACCTACGGAAGAACCCATTCGGCGACGAACAGTAGATCCGAGCAAGTACTCTTTTCTGAAGAAAGGTGCAGAATGTTCGAACGCTATGCAATCACCGATTCCGTCTAATTATAAATTCGGAAAAGAGAACGCCATACATTAAACGACAGAGATGCGGCAATGTTACTGCAGCAATTTGTTAGATGTGCACCTAAATGCTTCTGAATCGTTTCAGATGTTCCTGTTAGCATCCCACACTTGAAGTGACCGATCTCCGCAGTTACTGCTAAGTGCAGCTGCAGCACCACTCAGATGGCCGCCCCTCTGCCTCTCAGAACGTTCTAGTTTTTCGCCGAGCGGCAAATCGCACCGCCGCTGCATATTGGCGTTGCGGTCGAGAGCGCTCTCAATATTGTTCGTTGTTGTTCGCGGTAGGCGGCATTAAGAGCTGAGGGCGGGACATCATTGGCGGTCGACGCCTCTATCGTAATCACACCTCGTTTCAAAAGTTCCAATTTTAAATATCGCTATTTAGCAGCTTTAATGCCATCAATTTTCTTCGTTCGAGTAAATTATAATAGAGCTGAAATAATGATTACGAGTTTCGATTGTAGTAGTGCCGAGTCTTTATTGGAGTATATCAGGCGATGGATCGTCGTATCCACTGTTGCAGTGATATGCGACCGGGGAAAGTATGTTGAGTCACGTTCTGTTTATTCGCATTTTTATACTCTGCAACGTTTTTGTGGACTCTCTGGAAGTAAAATAGCCAATGAATAAATTCTTTTTTAGGTCGTGGAAAAATCTCATTCATTTCATAAATTCATTCAATATATCAGACCGTTCAACGTATCACACATATTCTATTATGCATATTCAACACCTTCGCCATCACTTTATGCTAATAAATAACATTGATTCTCAAATGAGTGTGGTACGCGATATTGTTTTATTCGTAAAGCGAAAAATTTTACGGATCGTTCGTTTAAAAGGAATTCTCGAGCTATTCTTATAAGATCATTTCGCATGCGTCCGAATCACGTCTAGGAGTCGTTCTCTAGACTTCTTCAATAGCGCTCGCAAATTAATGCACCTTCATTTATTTGACTTTGAAGCGTTTACGATATCATATATTCACTTTATTGTTTTATTGCTTTTCTATTTGCGCCTCATTTATATTTGTGCATTTGCTTTCACGCTTTGAAAGTATTCTATTCATATTGCTCAATTAGTAACAATAAACGTGCAAATTATTGCGGAGCACTTCTTGTGGTACACAGCTAACTGCTAGATTTTCAGTCATTTGCCGGATGAGTTAAATTCCATTAGTGAGAAGTAAATGATTAACTTTTATGGCGCTTATTTCATGGCTCGTTTATGTTTACTTGCGAACCTCAGGAAGATGTGGAACTCGTTCTGTGTCCTCCCCCCTTCCTCCACTCGTCTCCGCCTCATCCACAACTAGCTAGGAGAAGGAAGATAGAGGAGAGTCGATGTGTGATATGAAATATGTAAACGTCTTTATGGCTGCGACGTTTGTGGAGAGGCAAAATTCCCGGAGTGTATTTGTCCAACAATCTGCAGTAACACAGTGGCTGTGAATTCGATTACTTGAGAGGTTAAAAGATGGGAAAGAAAGCTTTCTGCAAAAATAATTTTACCTCCCACTGTCTCACTCTTTGCCGCATTAAGTTAGCATCGGACATCCAACAGTGAGGGCGTTTCTTATCCAACAACGATCAGGAGTTGCTGCCTTCGTTACATAAGGATTATAGATGGAGGTAATAGTAAAAAGGCATCTGTTTGCCTTCTCAAAGTCCCACCCGAAGATGAAGAGGCTTATTTCACCTTGATCAAATATGAGAAAAGATCACTACAGTGGATAGAAATTGCGCCTCACTTGTCCTTTTCATGCTGCATATTACCATATGAGTCTTGGTTGTTGATACACAAATCCTCACTAAACCATATATATATATATGAATAATTTGGAAGTGCTCAAATGGATGACATTCTCCTTTGAGATGTGATGATCATCTATCTCAAAGTTATGATCTCAAGTTTCTAATCTTCTGTAACATATCACCTATCAGTTCTTCCTTCAATGATCGCTTTCATTTAAGCGCAAACATATCGATGGCAAATTCATTCATGTACGCGGAATAAGTTCCTTTTTATATTTCACAAATCGTCGAAAACTGTCATTCCGAATCCGATATGAGATATTGTGGCTTTCACATTTCCCTACTTGTCACTATATTTGCGTCTATGTATATTGACCGCAAATCCTCACATTTCCCATCATCTCAATAGTGACTGAGTTAATGCCGAGTTTTTTGTTCACTTATACACTGAACGATCTGTCATGCCAAATCGTTTAGAGCATATTCCATAATGATCAACATCATTTATGTGCGTGTATGTGTATACGTTAGGCGCATTAATAGCACACCTGTGCGCATATCCACAACTATTTTCTACGAACTCGTATTATTTGTCAATAACCCACTAGGTGCTATTCCTTCGGCGTTAACGTATTCAGTGGTTCATAGCATCCATTTATGTGTTTTTGATGCCCATTTTCAGGTGAGCGCTTTATTGAACGAGACGTTAATTCGCTGATCGAATCATAATGGGATGAGAAAGGCGAGAAGTCGAAGTGTTGCATCCTAAACGGTTTCCGATCAGTGGTTGCCGGAACAGGGTTTGAAGACATTTCACGTTTCGCTTTTCGAGTGCCGCAATAAGCTGCTGTTTCGCTAGTTAAATAACATACCAGTTTTTCAAAAACCCCATAAACGTTGCGGCAAAATGAAGTGAAACGATTTTCTTGTATTGTCTGGTTATATGCGAGTAGCCCTCATGCTTTTTCATCACAATTTGATTAGAGCAACACGTGCAGTTTGAGGAGAGAGAGGTCGTGACGTGACCGCAAGCATCAACCTCGTACAAGCGTGACCTTCCAGAGGAAGCTGCGTATCAAATGCCTGAGGTACCCGACTACCATTTAGCGAATATTTATAGGCGCTCGTGGCAGAAACTTGTTGGAAGGTTCGCGGTGATTTTCGGTTCAAAATAGCAGAAGAACTCGATATTATATAATCAGTTAGGCGGCAATATATGCGAATTGATTTGGCGCGGTTAGTGATTGTACGTTCCATTCTGTTGGCGATACATCAGAAGTCCCTCATTTTTCGGTTTGCAGTAGGTTGGGATTTCAGAAGCGTTTTCAGCCATCAGGTTATGCGCGTCGACGAATTTCTATTCCCCGCTGATCCGTATTAATGTCGAATTGATTAAGGTTACAGTGATGAAAGTAACGTCAAAAGAAGAGGATTCAACTGACGATAGAAAATGGAAAAAATTAGCACTTTATTCGCGTTGTGCGTCGTGTACTTGTGATGGATGGAAAAGAGCTGGCAACGGAGATAGTTTATACGACGGTGACGAAGAATGGATGCGCGACACACCGTTCAATGCAGCATGTCGTCGTTGCAATCATTCCCTTGGTTTGTCTTTTATTTGCTCATTATTGATGGTGTTATTGTCTTAGTACGCTCTTATTGTATCATATGAAGCATTAAATTATGAAAAGCAACGTACTATTTTTAATCAAGTTGATATTCCATTTAGACGCCCCCTTTTTCATTTTTAATATTCTTAGAGATAGTCTTTTACCTGTCTTCTTTTCGATAGATGCTTTCAGCACTCAAAATTTCATAATTTTCTTTGATTAGCACTGATCCCGTTTGTAAGACTGCAATAATGCGACTTATTTGCGAGAATTCCTATCTTCTCATAACTTGCAGTAACTTTATATGAGCAAGTTTTAAGTGCTCTTCGCAGCAGCTGCTAATGTAGTTCGCTTAAGTAATTCGGAAACCGAATAGGAAATAAATTTTAGTAAGTAGTATTGCATTTCGAAGTGAAACTCGCGTTAAAGTATACTATCTTCAACAAATTCCATCCACCAAGCTGAATTTGGATGCGCTGTAGCATCGCGATGAAACAAAGGTCATGATGGCGGAATGATTTCGCTCTTGTGGATCTTCTTTGTCAGATGGAGTTAGTTGGTGGGTGAGCGTTTGGCATTTAAACAAGTATCATGTGGAGGCTGAAAAAGCTAGCTAAGCAAACAACATTTACTTTCTTCTCATATCGTCATAATTATGAAAATAAAAGACACTTTTTTATCGTTCAAACATCAATTTGTCGCTGAAGTGCGTTCGAACAATTTAAAATGAAAATGAAATGCAAAAGAAAAGATATTTTTTAGAAGATACCAACTTTGTCGCATCCGTTTGTACATCTAGTAGCAAGACTTGCTATTTTGAGGTAAACATGTCGAAAATGTGCAGAAGAAGAAAGAACGTGAAGTGCGATCTTTGCTGTCTCTAATCACCGATGCGGAGAATATGCACAGACGTCTCAAAGGGGATGATAGTCCCGAAGTGTTGCAGGTTGTTGCTTCAGTGCATTAAATCTGATGACGTTTTGGGGCAGTGTGTTATCTGAGGTGAACTCGATAATAAGACGCAATGAAAATGATTAGTAGTAAGGCACGAGAAGTATAAAAAAAGGTAACGGTTGAGTACAGTTGGCAAGGAAAACGAAATGGAATCACGCACATAAAATTATAGAAATATGTGAATTGAAGTGAGCCTAGGTAAGAGATAGATGAAAATAGAGCAGAAAAAGAAGAAAAAAAAAGCACTAATACGGTCTGGAGATGATCTTGAATTGCAGTTACGTCTGAACGATTGAATGGATGAATAAATGAAGCGATCATTCGGCGTCCGTTCTCTGTCATAGATCGTAGGTCATATGTGCAGAAATTTATCGTCATTTCTTCTTTGCGTAGTGACTAAACATCATGATCGATATATTAATCTCGAAGTGTTTTTTTCTTTACTGCTATTATCGGATATCATTATTGTATATCAGTAGTTTTTTTGAAGCTTTTCACTTTTTTCTTTGTTAAGTAAGCTTTACTAGCTATATTTGATACATCAGCACAACGTCTAATGTTTTAATGAGAAATCGGTGCATAATTTTTTTCAGCTATGAGATAGGGGATATCTTTCAAGCGGGTGTTTTGTTCTTTCTTTCTTTTTTTTTTTAACGATACATGCATTGAGGCACAGATGAACCATGAAGAAAAATAAAATTCGTTCAGATTCATTTTTAGTTAGCTTTTTTTTTGTAATGCAGACGCTACCATTTCAGTGGGTAATTGATTTTCCAGAAATTTCATGCTGGGATATTTTCCGAAATTTCGTTTCCTCGAAGCTTTCCCGGATATTGTTGATTACTTTTATGAGTAAAAAAAACTTGTCACAAATATGCGGCCGCTTCACACCAGTGATTTCTATCCTACGAGCATATTTTCAGGTAGTGTTGATGCTGCTGAATATGTACAAAAAAGCAATAAGTGCAGGACGATGTAAGAAGTTTTTCGAAAGTCCATTCGGTTCTCCGCCATTTGAACCGCTTTCTATAACGAAGATTGTATGTAATTTTGTCGTTGTGAAGAACGAAGGGAAGCGAAGGTGAGTGTTTGGATTTGAGTCATATATAGTTGACGGAAGTGGTCAGATTGATTGATTTATTTACGGTGATGATTTCTGCATCGACAGTACTCCCCGTGCTGTCTAAATGTCAACCCTTTTATGCCTCGAAGAAGCGAAACTGTTAAGAGTTGCAGTTTTATTTGTTTGTCCATTATGAAGGTGGGCTGTCAATGGGAAGCCTAACTGCTACTCATGCATGCAATATATCTTACGTTTAGGAGGTCTCGTGTCTCGTCCCGCTCATTATTTGAAAGAATTTGGAGAAGATGACAATAAATTGAATGAAGTTGGTGTATTTGATTGAAGAGCGTGGAGAGCATAGCTGGAACCAAGTCCGGTTCCGAAATTTTAAGCATATAATGTAGGGCATCCGATTTCATTGTCAGCTAAGGTTGAATGCAGTTATAGCGTTGTTTTATTAACTGAAATGTTTGAAGGGAAATCGAGGCAGAGATAGAGACCGCTTCAACGTTTCTCCGAGCGCTAAATGAGTGGTCGATTCCAGTGCCTAGCTCACCAGAACCGTGTAAGTGTTACTTTCATTGCCGGTAGTGGTTTGAATATATTGTAATGGTTATGTGATGGTAATTCGGATGTTATTCTCGAAGAAGAAGTTGCCTTGTTAAGAGTCGATGATCATCTTAATTGAGGTTGACAATTGTGCATAAGTGAAAATCACTTACGAAAACGATTGTTCGCTAATCGCTGAGAGGAGAGATTACGTTAAATTTATTTATGGTTTTCAGCTGGTAAGGAGGATTCGTTGGAGCGACGAATATTGTTTGCGCGTTGGCTGTTGTTCTGCTCACTTCCTCGTGAGTATAAGTCGCTGCAGCGCTTCCAACTCGTCAACACATTTGGACGTAAATTGCTTTTGCTTTTTGTGCCAAGGCTAATCAACGATCTGCAGCGGTGCAGGGGAGTACTTGATGAAGCGGTTGGTACTTAATGACTATAAATGCTAGTTCGTATTTATTTTCAGTGTAGAAATTTTCGAATTGGTTCAGAAATTTTAGTTGCCGACAACGGGTGGCGATGGACGAAGAAGTATTCTTTCTGAAGAAAAGAGTTCTAGAATGTTTTTGCTCGCTAGACACGGTCTAACCCTCAAGAAACCTTTTGCAAGATTTATGGTCTTTTTCATCTTTATTAATTTGACAAACTGTCTTATTTATTCATTGTTTTTTTTCTTGTGCGCATGAACGAACATTTTGTCGTAGCTTTTTGATCGTCGGCTTAAACATCCATTTGTTATGTAGTTGTGGAAAATGGTTTTTATTTTTCACTGCTGAGACGTTAAAAGAGTGATGCATGCGAAGGGTTTTATTGGTTTTGATTAAAGCGATTGTTAAGTCACAGTGAAATGGACTGCCGGCCTCACCTAGGCTGCCGTTATTTATTGCTTTTATGGCTGCAGTTACTCGACAGCGTGCTAGAATTTGGATCTGATCTCCTCACGGCTTTAATTGAAAACGATTCAATAAGCGATCCTTTGACGACTTATGCGTTACCGGATGGAATTCGAACCCCTTCTGCTAAAAGAGGTCACTCTGTGTGGAATCTGTCCAATGGACATCTCTCGGAAACGGCCTCTGAATGCTCTGAAGGTGAGTTGTGAGTTGAACTGAGTTTTTTGCATGTTGCATTTTGAGTTGGTAGTCATCCTGCTTTGAATAGTTTCCCCATCGCTCAACGTCGATTCCAACCTGGGCTCAAATATTCCCTGTTCTGAGATGTTTTTCTGACTCAGTAGGTGATTTTTTTTAATGGATATAAATGTAAGCAGAATACGATTAAAGTCTCTAATTTGTCTTATGAAATGAATAACCATTAATTTGTATGGTATAATTTTAAATATGATTTTCCTCTATACGTGTAACAAAGCTAATTGCGCTTACATCGTTCCTGCCCGTATTTTGCGTATTTGTTTATCGACATTTCGCCGTATATTTTATCGCAAACATGTTTGATGGCGAATTGCATATTTAATTTATTCAATAGGATGCCCATCGACTTATGCGTACCATTAAAGGAATAGTTTGTAGAATCGGGACGTGGTAAACGGGAAACATTCTCGGCGTTTGATGATATAGACGATGAAACGATGGAGCGCATTGTTGCACATACGGAACTCAAAGCTAAGATACCGAAGGGGATCACATATAAAATGGACGCGTTTGAGATGGATGCTGCAAGAAGCGAGACATCGCGTCGTGAGGTAAGACAGTTGGAAGAAGGAGGAGATGTTCATTTTGTTATGCATAAGTTACTGTCAAGATGAGAACCTCAATCATAAATACGCTTAAAGAGAGCACCACATGAGAGGAACAGCGCCACATCGTTTCGAAATTCGTTCGTTCGATCTGTTTTTCGTATTGTACGTTTTAGTTGGCGTCTCAGTTAAAAATAGCCAGTCGCACTTCATCTAGAAATGAGATGCGGTTGCTACGGCAGATATAAGGACCGACTGAAATCTTATCCACAGAATAATCAATTACTCTACATTGATCGGTCGAGAAAAGTAAGCTTGAATAAGCCACTTCGAAAAATACTTATCATAAGTTGTCACCTAGTTGCTTTTTGGGTATTGCAGGAAAGCATGGGCGTAATTTCGTTTCACGTGATCTCAAATCGTATGGAATTGGATCCATTCCAGAGCAAAGTGAAGCTCTCATGGCTTTTGCAGTTGCAACACCTCTTCAGTGCTCAGTTACCTCGTATGCCGAAAGAGTACATTACACGTCTAGTTTTCGACTATCGTCACAGGAACCTTGTCGTCGTCAAAAAACGTATGCAACAATTAGATTTGTGCACTATGTACATGCTTTGCATAAAAGATATTCTGAGTGTTTCGTAAAAATCACAGAAAATGCAACTGGGATAGACTTTTCTCGAGCTAACGCAGTTCATTTCTGAAGATGTAGCCGAATGCTCTTTCAGAAAAGCTTTCGTAGCCCAGCTGACGTCTAATTTGTTCTCGTTTCTTATCGGTAGTTAACTAAGTGGGTAATAACTGCATTGTGCCATACTGATATTAGCACATTGTTTTTGTTCTCTCTTCATATAGAACGTTTTATCGAAAATATTTCAAGGTTGCAAAAACTTTTCATTCGAGATTTAATAATGTTTTTGATTGTGAAAACCGCTATTGCTTCTCATTCAGAGAGGGATCATTTCCCATTTGCGGATCATTTTGAGCCCCTCTTTATTCCTGTATCATAGATTCCGTTGTTCGGTTCTTTCATTGTTCGAGAGGCTTTTTCTTCTCTTTCGATACTTGCCAGTGAAGGTTAAGTTTGCCACAGTTCTTTTTACTGAAATGCTTTTCTTTTCTCCGTGCAATCGTCAGTTGTTTGCTATTAAACGTTGATGGGAGAGTATTTAGGAGCATCATATCACCTTGTAACAACCCCTTATTTATAAACGCACCTCTTTCTCGTTGAAGTCGTCGTAAGATACCTGTAGAACAGAACACCAGTTTATAAGGTAAGGCGTAGAAAAATCGTCTCGATATTGTTATTATGGAACTTTTTTTTCGGAATTCTGAGATTTGTCGTTTTTTTTAGTATAAAAATTAGTGAACGTGATCAGATTTTCTTTAGGGTTTCTCAATTTATGTTTGTTTCCTTTTTTACGGAATTAGTTTCTGAATCTCAACGTTCGAAGTTCTTCGTCTTATATTCCTCACTCACCTCATATTTATGTATGCGGAGATTGAGTTAAGCAATTTACTATTTGTAATGTTAAGGAATTGTTTAGGCCGTTCCGTAATCGGTGGTATATGTTTTCGTCAGTTTCCAGCACAGGGATTCTGTGAGATTGTTTTCTGTGCGATAACCGCTAACGAGCAGGTATTTCAAATATTTCCTATACTTTTGGATCGTTGTACTCATTAGCACATGAACAAGAGGATGTACAAGAGAAACATTTCATCGATTGCAGTGGAGAGGAGGGAAACATTCTTGAAGCACTATGCATAGCAACTAATGCTTCCGATGGGGAGTCGTGATGTACTTGACCAGTTTAGATTGTTTCCAACTCATCAGATGAATCTCCCATAAATCTGGCAAAAAATCTTTTAGGTTTCTTTTTTGAAGTGTTTCAGATGAGGAAGATTAGGGGGGAAGGATTGGAAGAAGACGGCCTACCTCCTCCTCATCTCTACATCCGTAGTTAAGATCATTGGGCTAAAGTCGCTAAATTCAGACGCTAACTTATAAGAGTGAATATTGCGTTTTGCAGTTCTACCAGTCTTTCGCTCCATTCTTGCAATATGGAGTCATATCATATTTTTTAAGAAACATATAATACTCTGCGTAATTTTAAGTAATTTTGCTGGTTAAACTGGTAGGAACCATCAAGTTATCAACGTTTTTTTTATAAAAACTGAACTAGTTTTATTGAGGTCAAAGGTTATGGCACTCACATGATGAATCATCTGAAGGATTATCATGTTGGAACATGTCATATATATCATTTTCTAACATACGCAGACGAGTTTGCTATCGGATATTTCAAGAAGCAAGGGTTCTCGGAGAACATCACTATCGATCGAGAGAAGTATCACGGGTTCATCAAGGATTATGAGTCGGCCACATTAATGGGCTGTCAGCTACATCCCAGGCAAAGTTTCTTCTTTACTAATTACCTTTTTAGTTCGGATTTTGCGTTCTTATTTTTTTGCTTATGGGATGATTTCTAAAGATTCTGAGACGTGCTATTCATTTTTGGCGTTTGGCAGGTATTTACAGCAACTAATTAGTTCACCTCATATCGAGAAGTAGACGTTAAATGCTTCAGTTACAAATAGGAAATTTAGAAGTGACATTGACGATTATTTCGTCGTTGTGAACTGTAATCGCTTTCTGTCGTGTAGTATTTTAGGAGTTATTTCAGGATTGTTTATACAGATTTTGCAATAGAAGGGAAAATGCTGAAAGAATTATTCGAAAGTGCGGTGAAAGAGAGGCAGATTCCGGATACGAACCGCAAGTATGGCGGAATCGAGCACATCTTCGAAGAGCATCGTTAGAATTTTTTCTTTACACTTGGACATCCTTGACCATTTTTATCGAATGCGTTGCATTTGTTTGATCGAAGAATTTTTTTCCAATTTTGGAATGAAAATATTTTGTTAACGTGCTAGAAGCATATACAGAATGGTTAGCGTCGTCTTTCTTTCTTTTTTTTTAATTTCGTGCAAAATAAATATATCGACCAACATTCTAGGTGCCCAACGAACAATATGACAGCGTTTATTCCTAACGTGTTGTGAGACTAAAGAATTTTTTTCTGTTGACTGAAACCACCGTCATATTTGATGAACTTCATCTGTAATGTACATCTGTCAAATGTCAAATGTGAAAGTGGAAAATGGTAATCTTTGTATCATTAAGGTGGTTCGGAAGTCCCATCTGCGGAGGTTCCAGGACTCGAACATCTTCCCGAGGGTCCACCGCATAGTGAAGATTTTGAAATGAGGATTCGAAGCGTTCTGAACAAATTGAAAGCAGACAAATCAGCGTGGCCTTTCCTGAAGCCGGTTGACCCTGAAGAGGTCAAAGAGTATTACGACTATATTACTTACCCAATCGACTTGAAGACTATCACGGAAAGGTTCAAGCACAAATACTACGTTCACGTTAGTTTCTTTCTTGCCGTTTCGCTTCCATCTCAAGTCGACGCTCAGTCTCGTCGCTGTTGCTGTATTTGCAGTGCATATCACTGCGAAGCCTAGAGGGGAGAAAGGTTCACTCTGGTTGCAGTTCGGCGTTTCTTGGAAATGTCTAGAACGTTCGTTTTGGTTGTCAGACCAGAAGTTATCGACTCAAATCTTTGTTGGGTGTACTAAGTAATTTTTTTTCGATATCATGTCCGAGGTAATATTTTAGCTGATGCTTAATGAAGCGTTTTAGTTTCCCCTCGTAAAGATTCAGCGACATGGCTGGTGGTCGCGTGTACTATCCAAGTTCAGGCTCCATTGAGGTCATGTGTAAAGAATAATGTTCTGTTTGTTGGTCTGTTGGAAGCCTAAGCGTTTAAAATTATTTCTGCAATATACGCAATCACTTTTTTTATCGCATCTCTTCATTCTGCCTATATGCTTTTTATATACAGTAAAGTTGGAAGTAAATTCGAAAAACCTCACGTAATTTTGTAATATAGTCGTAGTTGGAGATAATAATTCTGTCTTCGTTCACAAGCCCGTATCGTTTCCTTATTTGGAAAGTCTGCAAATGTTCTTTTTCTCATCATGTCAACTTTCCTTCACGAGATATTATCACCAGGTATTCTTTGATATCATTCCTGCAGTCGAAGTCCTATTAACAGTTAAACGAAGTGTTCGACTGTGAATGAGGTTTTTGTTGAGCAAGGCTTGCTTGCAGGAACGTCTGTTCATAGCGGATATTCGCCGAATGTTCAGCAACTGCTTCAAATTTAATGCTGTGGACACGTTGTATTACAAGGCTGGCTATGACCTATGCGTCATTGCTCATGCTTTGGTTAAGGCCGCCTTTCCGAATTCCGATATCTTCCCGGAGATTCCTAACGCCGAACCTGAGTGCTGACTCTAGCCATGGTTGTAGGTTTTACATTTCTGATTCTTATAAACAATCCTTGGGTCTTTTTTGTGTTTTTGGGATGAATCTCTCAAAGAGCTCGTCTACAGTAATTCGTTATCATACCTCGATCATGACTTTGGCGATTCAGGTTCCTAAACTTTTAAGTTAAAAGAGTAAAAATTATTGCATTTTGGGCACCATGCATCGAGATCACCGCTATGATTTTTGTGTTCTCATAAACGGCACAAATGGGTGTTTCGGAAGCATTAATGCGTGCTGGGATTGCAGTAACTCTGAACACCTAAAGATTTCCTGTTTGTTTGTCATCCCAGTGCTTCGGTGGGTGGGAACCACTTGCTTATCAAGCTGGGCGATCGACGGGTAACGTTCACCAGAGGAAAGCCCTTTGGTGCTTTCATATCAGCAAGCATTAAACGCCAGTGCAGAAGTAAGGTGATTCATTTAGATCACCTGTAGCGTATTTGCGCATAGCTATAATTAAGGCCCTGCCTCGTGTTTGTATTGCTTCAAATCACTGTTAGCGGTAGCAGTGGAGGTGAGCGAATTCTGCGTTGTATTTGCATATTTTATTTGATCTTTGTTGTTGATTTGGGCATCTTTTTGTTTGTGTTGATTTTCAGCTGTCGAGAAGTGTGTAACGACCGTCTAACAAGACTAAGGGATTTTCTCATTCCATAGGTCAAGTGGAATAGGCGACGAGTTCGCGCTCGCTTCGGTTATCGTTTATCGAATTGCTGCTGTCTCATTTCATGTGTCTTTCCATTTTATTGTCAATATTTTCAAGTGGTCACATATAATTCCTCAAGCTCAGTTGCTTCTCACGTTCTTTGCTGGTATTCACACTCGCATATCTTCATCTTGAAAGCAAACCAAATATGCACAGTTAAAATTGTGAATGAATTGAAGATAGGCGCGTTGTTATTTGAAGCTTCCTTATCACGTGCTCTTTCCCTCTATTACTTTGTAAAGTCGTTGTATGTCAACAGTGTTTTACGTGCGGAATTCCCTCTAGATGAATTCAGGGTATTTGGTGGTTTTTATTGTTCTTAATATTGTTGCATTTAGCGAGATTCGCAATGTTTTATTTTGTTTTACTTAATGTTCTGTTGACGAATAAATTGCGGACGTGACGAAATTTCAGCGATCTCTGACACCTTTTCGGGGTTTCCCCGAGAATTCTGCATCATCACTGATCGTATCTCTACCCTGCAATCTTCACCGTTTTAGAGATGTGGACGCGCGAGCGGAATATCCTCCACCGCCGCGAGTTGTTTCTATGCCGTCTTGCAGTTTTCATATGATGCTCATCATTATCATCATCATCCACAATATACTGCTGTTCCATTGATGAATATTTGCAAGCTGTTTTATGCATTTGTTCCATTAAACATGTTCAGTGATTAAATAGTAAAATTGCAATTTTCGGTAAGTGAGGACGTATACCGGTTCAGTAAGTTGATCATACTGATGTGGTGGTATCCAACCTAGGCATCATTTTTCGGAGCTATCCTTGCAACCTTAATTTTCTTTGCGTTGTATTTCACTATAATTTTGTCCTTTGGTTCTTTTCGAAAACGGAACCGATTCACAATGAGCCTGATGGCTGCAAAGGTTTGTGGGTTCTTCGAATTTCCGCCAAACTGCTGAAATGTTGCTCAGAAACTCGTTGCCGACGACTACGTTGAATAGGGTGCGACGCTAATTTCCTCTCCAGTTCCAGTCATCACAGCTCGCTCGCCGTCTACTCGTACCAAGACTGCGGTGGTAATCATTAGCGCTCATGTCGCTTTGCAACTGGAGTACTTGGAAATTTCAAGGGGGAATGAGTGAATGAGGCTCTTTGTGGACTGCGCACTACTGGAAGCAGCAACGACCACAATATAACACCTACCAGCCGACGATGAGTCATGCGTGGAGTTCTCGTCACTTCCTGTGCTAGTAATTTTCTAGCCTTGTGACCATTAATGGATGATAATTGTCGAGTCTGCGGTAGGAGTATCACCTTAGGAAAAATAACGAAACGCCTTAATTACCTATAGGTTATATTTTCCACTCAGCAGTCATAGAAGTTTTCGTCCAACTTTGGCTGTGAGACGCCGCTTGAACACTTGTTTTACACTGCTTAATGCGCGTATCTCATGATTACAAGCACCACAGAGCACCCTTCGAAGGCGATAGGTGGTGGCGCGATGATAGCAACCGAAGGATGCTCCTTTCTCGTACGTCCAGATTCATTTCAGTGAATTTTAACAGACGTTTTTCGCTCGCCTAGTGTTTATGAGATTGCTATTCTGTTCATGAGGGGCTAATTTTTTTCTGGTCAACTGCACCACTGCTACGCATTTCAACGCATAGAAGAGTTTAGTCGTCACCGACATAACCGTTATTTGCACACAAAGCTCCACCTTGAATATGGCATCCTCGTCTCCACTTCTGACAGTAGATGTGCCACTTTATCTTTTATTGAAGAACAGGACATCCTTTAGTTCTCTCCAATTCAAAAGTTAGTACATCTTCACGAGGATCTGGGCGCTGCTTGAATGAGTCAAGTGAGTACGGTGAGCACGATCCCAGATCCCTGCAGGAGCGTGGACATGATGTGCAGCGCTTTTGTCGGTCAGCTGTTGCAAATATCATATAAAGCGTACTGTTTGTTTGTTTAGTTGGAAGTAGTGACAACAAAAAGGTTGTCTAACATGTAGGTATCACACGCATCTACAGTCATCTACTGCTTCGTTTAATGTGACCAACTTTAAGCACTTGCAGTAAATGAATAATAAATCTTTATTCAACAAGATTACGTTCAAATACTGTGGAGGATAATCACAGAGAGTTGCCTTTATCGGATCCGGCGAGAATGTCGATCCATGAAGTTATCCGTCGAGCTGCAAGAAGCGATATCGACAGCAAGGAATATCCTCCAAACTTTCCATCCCGTTGGGAAATTATAATCAGAACCATTTTTTTTCAAGGCTCAAAGCGAAAGTCCTGAGTGGAACGTGACGTTATTTCATGACACATTAGTGTCCCAAGGTAAATACCAGCGATGGTCGATGAGGAACCTGTACAGAATGCGATCATCACACATGACCTGTCCAATTTCTTTTCATTAAACCATTCGCACTATGAAGAATAATTTCAGTACCATAATAGACGAAACGAATACAGACTGCACGACTTATTTTTCCAGAAGATACATCACCATCCTATCAACTTTTGATCAATTTTTCAACGAATTACTGCCTAACTTGCAAGAAATCTTGAGATAATTGTGCGTTGGAACTGTTTGGTGAGTTCCCTTTATGTACTGCCGCACTAGCAAACGAACATCCCTGACATTGTGCAAATGCTGTTGACTGCTTCATACGTACTGCGAACGCTTTCATCCGTTCTAATCAGCCAAAAACAAATGAATCAACATCCTTAAGTGTATGAGGGTTTCATCGCTAGTGCAATAGCCGACTGCTTGAACAGTGCTCCTCCACTCACCATGCAGTCACACATCTAGTTACCAGTCCGCTTCATGAAATCATCCGACATTCTTTTTCGCTTTGTGAACAGTCGCAAAGCTTCACTGCACAAATGGTCATTTCTCTTTATTTGCTTATTTATTCATTCGTTTAATTTCGCATTCCGCAGTAGGGAAACATGTCATGCTTGTTAGCAATAAACAAAAGGAAAGACCAAAACCAGCTTCCCCTAAACAAACTTGCAATCACAGTTTCATCTGTTGCGATTTCTTTCCTTTACGGAAAGTGACTTATGTCTCCAATCGTCCCCTATGATGGTATTTTCGAGTACGCTTTAAACCATGGACAGCCAATTTGCTTTCGGCTCAGCACTGTGCATTTCGAACTATTCGGTCACCTCAACATTATGAGGTGCACCAGTAGAAACCTTAGTTGATAATCTTTCTTCGACTAGAGTAACGTGGACTTTTTAATGGGGAGGTTCTCATCGAACTCGCCCAGGCACTGATCCTGTTTGGAAGAAAACTTGCGTCATCCAAATGCAGTTCTGTTTGATCGAATCCGCTCAGCTAGCAGACATTTTTGTGCCCTTTTTCATCCTCTTCAATATTACTGTAATAGCCGTCGAAGCCTTTTTAAAATGCTTCATCCTCATAGCCCTTTCGATCTGTCAGGTGCAGACCGCCATCCGGAGCAACGATGCATTCGCTAACGATAACAACAAAACGAGCAGAGATGGCAACAAAACGAACAGTCTTGTTGCGAACGATACTCTCGATTTGAAGCATGCAGCCGTACTCAAATTCTGCTTGATATCATTTTATGGCTCACTTAAACTCATCTTCTTATCTACGAGCGTAGGAATTTTATGACTGACTGCACAGTGAAATCAATGACGACCTCGTCGTATTATCGACACCCTCTCCAGCTGCTTTTTGGCAAAACGGAATTAAGAGCAACAGGAAGCATATCATAAAATACACTGTCATCACAGTCTGTGATCGCTCAAGCGCTGTGAATGAAAATGACCGTCGAAATAGCGCTGCGGAATGTATCATAGACGTTCGACTTGTGGCATCACAGCACAAATGTGAAGCAACTTCCATATTGGCTAAATCTGTTGCGAGGCTAAAACATTAAGGCGGAAGAGACATAAAACTTTCAAGCAACTTTAAAGGAAAGAATGCAAAAATTTTTCGCGAATACTTTCATTTCCGAAATAAGAATTAGGGACGTAAATAATTCACTCCCATCGCAGAATCTGTGGCAAATTAAAGTGTAACTGCTCCCCTCGCAGGTTTTTAACATTAGAACAGATTGAAGTAGGCATCAAATTTCATAAGCGTCAGTTAACATAAATGACTTTCACAAGGCGATTTGTGATATTTGCGAACCTTATGGTCTTCTTTTAGCCTGAACGGGCAGAAACTGATAAGGAGAATCCCACATATAACTTCTCCGCCTCTATATCTTACACCACTTCCTCGAACTGATACTTCTGCCATTAGTCGGTTCAAAAACTCCTCCCTCCAACCCCACCCTCCACTTACGCTCTCTTCGGTGGACGCCTTAAGTCCAACAACCTATAAGCAGAGCAGTACCTTATTAACGCGAAATGCAATTCCGTTCGCTGTAGGCCTATACATCCTGGAACCGAACAGTTTCCCACACTCCGAAATACATTGATTTCATAACTCTCTAAATTCACCTGAGGTAGGAATTCTTCAGAAGTGCGGCAATTTCTATGAACTTTTCAAAAGATTTTGCAAAATTTTGATAAACAAAAATGAAACCGTGACTTGTTAACGCTAAAGATCACGTGGCGAGGATTTCACAGCTATTCTTGGCTGATAAATTGGGAGTGCAGAATCAAAAACTGACGTAAACATTTCGATATTATCGAAAACGGCTGAGTGATTTTAGGAAATTGATGCGCAGTTGGGACGCGTTATTGGAAGACGGGTGGCAGTTTGAACACTAAAAGAAACAGCCACCACACTAAAGTGCTCTCTTGGAACGTTTTCCTTAACGCTGAAACGATAAATCCACCATAGTGCAACAATCGGATGAGAAAGAAAAAGAGCAAGGATGAGCATTAGAAAGAGGCGCATATGCTTAACGTGTTGCAGATCTTCGCCACATACCAGTACTACCACCCGTCCAATAGTAAGCGCATATCAGTCGCAAATCATATATAAAATCCATAAGCTAGAAATATTTTCAACAGAAACTCGTAAACCGCAGTTTTTGCGGAAAAAAGACGCATTTCAGGATATGCTCAACAATGCAATCATTACCACTAAAATAGTTCCAAGAAAAACTTCTCCCGCTTTTCGTTGACTATTTTGGAATAACCCCGTCGCTTCGCCACCCACCATCGTCTTCTACTCCCAACCACGAAACGCTCCATTACGAGATAACCTATGGTGTACCACCTAATCGAGACTTTTGTACCCTATTCAGTGGCAACTAAGCAGTTGGTATCATTCATTACAGAAGCAAACGCAAGCAGCATTCCACTGTTGCCCTGCGCAAAAATTCATAAAAGTCAAGCACATTTGCCAACACATCGACAGTTGCTTGGATATTATTGTTAGTGGACTGCACAACGAACCCCATCACAACGGACGGAAACTTTGTAGAACAAGAATTAGTGGCGCTCTCTTCCGGAAGTAACATTCATTATTGTCCACAAGGATGCAAGCATTCGCCTCTACGGTGTCTTTGCACATCGTTGAGTGCAACCAATTTTGCAGCGCCACCATTAGTTTCACCGTATTTTAGCAGTTAATTTCAATTACTGCTCAGGTATTTTATCACTTCTGATTTCAACATATATTCGAATTGAATCAAAATCATTCTGAACTCAACTATTAGTTTTTTAATTTATAAACAGTCATAGCTTCATTTGAACGAACAAAATGAACATAACGATGAAATGATAGAGAAGTGACTCCAACGAAACAGAAAAGCTTTCGATAGTAGTAAAATTAGTTTGCGTAAGGAAGGAAAATACAATACTGCAACTTTTTTGTCAAATGCAGCAAACTATCAAGTAAAATCCCTAATTCATCATTATACAGACCGCACTCCATCATCATCCTTTTTTTTTTGTTTTTCGTGATTTTTTTCCCCCTCATTATATTAATACTGAATGTGTTAGCCTGAATATACAAGCATCTTCAGAGACATTGTGTCTTTTTGGAAAATATGTAAGCTCTCCTTTAGTTTACTTCGACAAGTGGGTTTTCCCAAAATATGTCCCACAATCCAAAACGCCAAATCAGCGTCCGAAACTGGGCACCCAAAATTAACGAGTGCGAACGTTTCTTAAGGCGTGCACTGATGCCGGTTCGAGATCTTTAATAAAAGAAAAAGCCCTGTTTAAACAATGCAGAGGCGTACCTCTACTGGCATGTGACTGTCTTTCCTTCAGCCCCCACCCTCTCCACTCTTTTCTTTTCCCTCCCCACAGCCGTACTTCCTCATCCCCTTCACCTCCCGTAATAGATTTAAATATCCTGTGGTGCTATCTTCACTAGTTTCTGAGACTAATGACTCCATGACAACCGTCCCACAGAAAAGAACAGGACGGGAATATGCAACAATCGCTGCACTAATTCAGCAAGTAGAAAACCTTTTGCGTAGATCTTTTGCTGGATGCGATAATTGTGCCAAATCCACAACAATTAGGTTTTCCAGACTAATTCATCTGAACGCAATAAGTAAACAGTAAAGAAAAATAATAAAACAGAACGGACAGTACGTCTTATTTATCCCTTCCGATTCACTTCGTAATCCTATCTGCATTCGACTTTAATTTTCGCGTCCTTTTTAGGTGGAAGGAAAGGGAGAGAAGAAAAGAACGTAACCTTTCCTCGTTCTCAAATGACACGGTAACGACAAGAAGAAACGGTCCGCCGTCCACCTTCAAGTACGCCCCTTCGCTATTAACGTATCTTTGCTCCATTCCTAGCCATATGCGAACTTTAACGCGAGGGTGGATGGTTAAGATGTGGAAATTTTTTCGTAGTCCTTAGTTGATGGGTTGAAGTGGGCTGCGATATAAACAGCTGAACGATGTGTCACATATAGGCCGCAGTAATGCAATCTATGCTGAAGGATGCCTGAAGAGGAAGAGCTCCATGGGCAGCGAGAAGTGAACGCTGCAAACGCGACATTTAATCATCAGTGTTTGTTTTTTTATTCGCTTCAAACCACCGCAAAATATGAGTGCCTTTGTATATGCGGAAAAGAATCGATTCTAATGAGAAAACAGATTGTTTATTATCGTCATTCATAAAAAATTCAAATAATCTGTGAATAATCTATATAAAGAAACGAAAGAACGCTCGTATAACATGCATCACGGTTAATAACCCATGACGAGCGCGCTCGCTGTCGCTTTTGCCTCGTCTTGTTTTGCCCCATTTATTGTATCTTACACTGCCCCTCCCTCCTAATTTCATTTCCTCCAACTATCTCGAAAATCTGAGACTGAGGCAACACCAGAAATAAGCCAGCGAGATGTTACCAAGAAAACTATGCCTGTGTTGAAAGTTCCCAGATGCTATGCTTCAACAGCTATTGACCGATGGTGAAATGCGTCTAAGAAACAACATGCTCACATTTCGTTTCACCGGAAGAGAAAAATCGATTTTGTCTGATGAAGTGAGCACGTTGCCCAGACCCGAAAAGTAACAATAAAAAAAGAAAGGAATCGCGGTGAATAACACAAGAGAATTGCGCGGTTATATCAGATTGGAATTAGGCGCAAGTGGCAGCAGCTGCTCGCTATGGGAGCTTACAAGAAAAGTTCAAAAACGATATTACAGTTCGAACGAATAAAAACGCACACGCACACAAAAAGAGCCGCTTCCCTAGCAAATGAGGCGCACCAATTGTCGCATTTTCGTGCATTATACGAACATTGTATGTTAGATAGGTACGCAATCATTTACAACTGTACCCATTCTCCTTCTTTTTTCTCACTCGTTCAATAGCCATCTGTTAGGCATATTTCTGAGCAGAATTAAATCGCAAATTTTCATAGAAATGGCAAAGTTCGCGAACACATTGAGTTGAACGATCAAATATGCGCAAATTTAACTTTCTCTTCTACTTATCAAATTATTTATCCGAATTTCTAAAGTAGCAAATTGATTGTAATCCCTACGAGCGACAATAAAAACATTAGCTTCTCTCTTCGAATATCACAGAAATGTGCACTTTCCAGTGAAAGGACAGTACAAACATCGCGGCATTTGATCGATTCATATGTTGCAATGTTTCGATTGCGGTCACTGAATATGAAGAAAATAACGCCATCATTGAAAAAAAAAAGAAAAATTCAATTTTTGCATTTCCTTTATCGCTTCTTTAACGCTATGAAAATGAAATGATGCGAGCAGAAGATGAATTATGAGAAGCAACGAACTGCTAAGCTAAGCAATTAGTGAAAAGCAATGCTCTCGTTTAACGCACACAACTCTCAAGAAGTCCATCCAAATACGAGAGAAACCGTTCCGTGACAAATGCTAGAAGGAAAAAATTAGTGCAAAAATGAGCAATTCCACAATTCGTATGGAGAAATGTTTCGAGCGGAAAACCACATAGCTAATTATCGACATACTAAGGCGATTTATCCTTAAACGAGGGCGAAAACAACAAAAAAAAAAGAAAAGGAGAAAACGGTCGTACGTTTATCACAAATAAGAACATAAAGAATTCAATTCAGCGTGCCAATATTTCATCATATCCAGAAAATAAACAAAGCTTAGAATCATCCTAGGCACATTTCCCCTTCAAAAAATGAAAAAGTAAAAAATAAAAATTAAAGGCGAAGTGCAAGATTTATTCTTTTTTTTTTTTAACGAGAATATAGAAAAAATCGCAAGAAATGGCGAAAATTTTCACCTCACAATAGATGGGAACGATAGCACGAGGAACGATGGCAAGAATGGTGATGAATAAAGGATGCCCATGGCAATATCCGATCCCCCTACCCGGCCTGCTAACTGCAAAGGTGCACCATTCAGAATGAATCAAAATGTAACAATGAGGCAGACGCAACCGTGAGGATTTACAGTAGACACGCGGTGAGGGTAAGCCCACCTATGACCTTTCACCGATGAATAGAAAAATTTAAAGTGGCACCTGCCGCTAACCTGTGTAGCAATAGATCCCTGCTCGACGAGACAGAAAGATCCATAACACACACTGGGACAGCGTCAAATTGCCGAGCTTGCGAATGGCCCATTTGCACGAACAATACGCAACAATGAGCGAGATCAGTCGAGGAGCTGCGTTTCACATGCCGGGTCCACGTGTTCACCGCTGTTTAATAGCTGCTGCAACTCGGTGGCGTCCAAATGCAGGTCCTGCAAGTCTTGAAAACAATCCAGCTGCCCGTCGGTGCCCGTCAATACTATGTTCGGGATCTCAAGTGACTCGGGGCTGTTGGAATAATTCCTGAGAGGAGGCCACGACGGTGGAGCTGGCAGTTCGGCACTTTGCGCGGGGCTTGTTGGCGCCGACTGTGACTCCGGCATCGAGGGTGGTGTTGTTAGCGTTTGACACACACCCATGCTATGCCGTTGCCCGATCGGCTGGTGGTAAGCGCAAGGTGGCGCTGGCCCAGGAATATTCGGCAGTGAGCCTACAACAACGTCGTCCCTGGGAGGCCTTTGTTGCGCGCCAATAAAAAGCTGCGCTGAAGGCTGAAATGAGGACATGGGCGCTTGCAACGGCTGCTGACTTGCCAACTCTTGCATAACGAAATTTGGTGTCCGTTGTTGTTGGTAGACGTTCATATGAATCGCCGGGTCGCTCCGAGCCCTGCAAAAACTACACCTTTACTTGCAAAAAACATGCAGTTGCTCAACTTACTTTGGCCACATGGCGTCTGGTGGTTGCAGATGGTTTCCAGGAGGATACGGTACATGGTGATAATCGAGAGGAGGCACTCGTTCTTGCGGTTTCGTCTGCTTATAAGGATGATAGTGAGCACCAGGAGAGCGACCCCTGCTGGGGTGAGGTACAGATTGAGTGGGCCAAAACGGCCAATTCTGAGCAGGCTGCTGCACCATCTCATGAACGTTGGGCAGCGATCCGCCTGGTCGATTCCAGTGCAATGGTGGAGCAAGGGCTCCGGGAGATGAGCAAATAGGAGAAGCAGCCGCCGATGTACTCGTTATTGCGCGAACGTCACGCATCACTGACGTGAACGCCTCCTGATCCTCGTTCTGCTTGCGCTCCATAATCGCGATCTTCTCGCTGAACTTGCGCGGTGTCCCCTGCGCCATTTCGCACCAACTTCGTCACTCACCTGGGAATTGCAACCCTCTGCACCACTGCTCGCCTTCCATCGCCCGCGAATTTGCTGCCGTGTTGATTTGCAGGCGCGGCTAGATCAAGCGAAAGCCATTCTATCTTATTCTTGTGCAGATTTCGACTACGGTGTTATTGGCAAATCGCCAAGCAAAGGGCGCCTTCTTCAAGAAAAACTCCGAGTTTTCAATTGGCCGGCGCAAATTGCTTTGATTGTTTATGATCTGGGGAATTGGAATGAAGTGGTGACTCGGGGAGCAGTGCGATTGGTGTCGATAGTTGTTGCGGCGAGTGATGATCAGCATCGAACGTTGTCGTAACTATTGTTTATCCATGATTAAGGTAGTTCGCACTAAGTGATACTCGTTGAGGCGCTCTTATGAACTATTTTTCTGCTAAATCTGCAATATCTGATTGCTGATCATTGTTAACAATGGTGCTAATAGAGCGCTAGCCTTAAGAGAATAGGCAAATAGAACATGAATTACTTTCATTGTTTGCCTCTTTGCAAGTTTATCAACCGGGGCCCATGAAGGAGGGTGTTGATTTTAGGAGTTCCCCCTATCGCTCTATCGATGAATTAAAATCGATATCGGTGCGTCGAAAGCGTTAAATATCATTGCCGAATGACAATCATTGCAATCTTTATGCTACGAAACCGAAAAAAATTTTGCTGAGAAATTTCTAAACGGCAAACGTTTCATCAAATGAAAATCATAGAAATCACAAACGCCATCGTTTATCGTAATTTCGAAACGATGGAGCAAAATCTCTCGTCGAGGTGATCGTTTATGCGAGTGGCGGTCAGCGGAAGAAATCCCTCCATTCCATCGCTCACTTCGAAATCCCTCGCGAAATCTGCTCCGCTCACTTTGAAATCCCTCCGCTGCTTCGCTCACTTTGAAATCCCTCCGCTCCTTCGCTCACTTTGAAATCCCTCCGCTGCTTCGCTCACTTTGAAATCCCTCCGCTCCTTCGCTCACTTTGAAATCCCTCCGCTCTTCACTTTGAAATCGCTCATCTTTTCTTTCCTCGCTTCAGAATCCTCTTGTGTTCGTGCACATGTCTCGACCTTTCACTAATCGTAGCTGCACATGTTTGTTTTTATGCATTCGTAAGTAATTCACTTGATTGTTGAAATTCATTGAATTCAGAAATCGAGAATAACAACTGAATGAGAAGTTTTCCCTCACCTCTCGTTTCACAAAAAGTGACTTGAAAACTCATTCGCCCACTCAATCAGAGAAGAGGAATCTGTTCAGTGAAGAGCTGATGTGACGCAATGAAGCTCTTCGTCGATGAATCGAAATCTTTTATCATGGGTAGAGTTGAACGAAGCGTTCCAAGCTTCATGTTCTCTCTGTGGACAGCGAAAACTGTCGGCCGAATTTAAACGTCGTTCAATAGTTCCTCTCAGATGCTAAAATATATCCATAAAAGGTAAAGACTCCTCACTATTGTCTGCGTTTCATTTAAAAGCTCATTGTAAGAAGAGAGATTCAAAAGTTTTTCTTCTCTAAGTGCATCCGAATCTTTTCATCTCGCCTCTTCTTGTCCGAATAAAATAATTCGATTTGAAATATATTCGACCGTCACTTACCACATACCGACATCGTATCTTCTAACATGAGGTCGTCGGAATCTCGTGATTACACGAAAAGCTTGCTCTCATGCTCTAGCCCTGAAACTGAGGCTAATTGTAGTCCGGCAGTGGAACAGTCGGTGCACATTAATTCTAACCCATTATGGTGGATGTTATGCCGTTCAGCAAAATATGCTCTTCTTCCTCTTCTGCAATCTGATACTGCGCACGATCTGAGAGCATTCATTTACCGAAGTTCCTTCGCCGTTATTACTGAATGGGATGGATGAGAAGGGAGGGGGGGGGGGGGGGGGTACAGTTAGAAATTAAGCGAAAGCGAACAATTCTGATTGAAATTGACATGTGAACTAGTAAGAATAGAAAATTTAGTAGTTGTGATAGAAAATGGGGCCTACTTGGGATAGTAAATGATCATTGATTGTAAGGGAGAGTTGAAATACAATAAATAGTTGAAAAATGCGTGCTGGGGGATGTTGAATGTGGAGGTGAGAATTATCGAATCGAGTGAGAATGGACATGTGGAATTAGGAAGTGTCCGAGAAAACGTTGTGGTTGCAAGAGATGACGCTAGAGCAATAGAACTGCTAGAAGTGTGGAATTTTAGAGGAGTGGAATTTCCAAACTTCTGCCAATATATTGAGCGTATTGTGGGCGATAAACTGTTAAATATGATCACTGTGCGAGTGGATATATCAGCGTCTAAAGGCATTTTTTTTAAAGCTCAAATATTGACGTGATAGCTAGGGAAGCGAGCGACCAGCTGGATTATGCTGCATAAAACTGCACAGCAATCAGCAATTTCATGTTGGCTAAGCTTAACGACACATATACACATATGAAAGTGCACACAGCGAAGGGACGTATAAGCAGTACGCGCATCAAAACTGTGTTGGAGGAAGCAAATATGTCTGTTACAAGGTGGGCACGAGAAATTTCATTCAGCTGGAATTCTTTAGCGCCGGTCGATTCGACTAATAGCTAATGAGATGTCACACTAATTTCTGGCTAGGATGCCTATGCTGGAGGAGGAATTCATATACAATAAAAATGTAGTCGGCTATATAACGTTGTTTGACGTTTGCATAGCAGGTCGTTTATACGTATACAACTACTGAGTAAAGCTTTAAGATGGAGAAATGTCGGTGATGGGCAGTGATGAGGGCGAGGCAAGCAAAAGTTCGTGTGTTGCCGAGCGTAACGAACTTCTTGATCTGCACGATTGCTTCCACGGCTTCATCTCGAAGAAAGAGGCCGAAACTCGGCTACTCGAGAGTGGCGTCGAAGGTGCTCTTCTTCTGCGGGCCGAACAAAATGCTGATCTTTCAAAGCAGAAATACACGCTGTCGTGGCTCTCACCTACCCATCTAACAGTGATGCATTACCCGTAAGTTGAGTTTCTCTCAGGTAATTTCAAAGTTGTGACGTTTGAAGCTACTCTTTAGCACCGAATAAGTGTTATTGATTATTGATCAAAGTTTGCTCTTTGCTTTCATTTCTGCTTCGAGAATTTTTTTGGTTACTTTTCTTAATGTTCACCATTGTCGACGGAGAGCGAAGAGGAAAATTTGCTTGATGGCACGTTATGTTCTGTTTATTTCAAAACGTCACTAATAAAGAAGGGGTCGTTGCAGATGCGTCTCGACTGCAACGGTTGTTGAATTCCCCGGTTGTTGTTTAAAATATTTTATGTCATTGCTCGAATTTAGTATGTCATATAATGGCGCTGCGAGTTAGGGCGTGGAAATAGTGGTGATAATATTTCCAATCCTTGTATGAAAATATCGTCTTTGCTAGTCGGTCGGTCTTTTATGTTCGGATACTACGACATTTTAAGAGGACCGAATCGAGCTTTCCGTCGTATCGGCCGTTTATCCCCATCCATACTCCTTCCCATCTTCCATCTCTCTTCCATCTTTGTAGTAGTAATACATCTGAGATTATTGAAAGCATTTTCACCTCGATCAATACAAACGAGATCTGAGGAACTTTTCGTGGTTAAATCGTTCAACAACCTTTAAAACTCCACAATGTAAAAAGTTTCCTGTGCACAAATTATTTCCTCTCAGACATCTTCCACATATGATCAGTTTTGCTGTTTGTGCCCGAATCGGAATTAAATGTTCGCTGAAAAAACAAAAGACTGCATATCGTTTCAAAGTGGTTTGCTCGTAAAAGAGTATAGATCGGAGTATTTGAAATGCATGCGGCAGTATTTTGCTGCGATGGACTAATCCCTTCGTACATAAAGTGGAACTTATAAAACGTTTATTGAGTAATGCTTTTGTTATCACAATTTTCAGGATTACTTTGGTATGTGGCGATTGCTTCCTCTTTGGGCGTCCATTTCCGTCGTTATTGGACCTTATTCAGAATTTTATCGAACAATCCGACCTTCCAGTTCTACCTTTACGGCCACCATCGGTACAGTTCAACACTTCTTGAGTAGAAGCCTTTTTTAAATGAACTCATTAATATTAATGGACATTGTGCAGTCAGCATTTCTTTTATGCGCTGCTTGCCATGATTTCTTCAAGCGACATGCTCACTCTGTTACTTCTCTCTGTGGTTTTGATGAAAACAATTACTTCGTGAGCATTACCTTCAAAATTCCAGTTCATTTGTAGTTTTGTTCCATTTTCTTATTTAAGTTCGGTTGAAATCTTAGCATTCTTCATTTTTTCATTAGTGCGTAAATGATATGACCGTTGAATGAAATAAACTACCCAATTTTTCTGGTTGAGTATTGAAACTGCAGCCCTCTTGAAATGCTTTTTGAATAACCAAATTCACTCCTGTAGGAATGAATGGTCTCATAACCTTGTATCGTCTCGTTATTTTATCTTCTCCAGCAGTCGTATAATTAAGCTCACCAGCGTCGGTTAAATCCTGAAGCTTTCCAGCCACTGTTGGCACCAATCTGCGTTTATAGAAGTTAGTCTGGCTAGAGCATGAGTTTTGTTACGGTGTGAGGCGACGCAGATTTCATATAGATTTTCAATAAAATTCTTCAGTCTGACTAGTGCTATTCTGAATGCGAAGGTTGAGATTCGTAATGGATGTCTTTCACATTCTAGGAAATTAAATTACTGAGCAGACATCGAAGTCACTACTGGCCTAAATGGACGTAGCAAGTTCGTCATCGAAATGAGAAGTAAGGGAGAGATTAGTTGTTATTCTGCGATGAATTAATTATGGGCAGTTATATTGTTCGTTGGGTTTCCTCATTGTTAAGCAACGAGTACAGTTAAGTTGAAAATAATAAACGGTTTGAAAAAAAGCGTCATATTCATTCGTTACTATAAAGGTGATATATTTTCTGCAGCCAGTCGAAATAACAAATCGACAGAGGATGGCAATACTTCCATTCAATGCGATCACCGATTCCGACGAACTGAGGTTAGCCTTTCCATTCTTCCCTCATCCTTGCTTTCTTCATGGTCGCCTTTCCATTCTTCCCTCTAAAGTGCAAGCAATTTTCAAGCATAAAAACCTTAGCAGCAAAATTTTAGACATTGATTGGAAAGCGTAAAAGATCCAGTTTTCCGCTTTTCTTAGATTATCGGACTTCATCGTGTCGTTAGTTAGGTGATTATCGAAATTGTTGGTGTCTTTTGTTATCGAGACTTGCTTTTCCTACAGTGATTACCAAATCTGGCTTTTTGTTGAGGTCGATCAGTATAGACCAACGACGGTCGTCGGCATTTTATCATACGTCTGTAATGGGTGGTTTTTTCCGATTCCCAACATAAGGTCGAGATTCAAAAGTTGTTTTTGCTTATCAGAGAGCATTAGGCGTCAAAAATTGAACACTTATGTAAATCATAATTCGACTAGATGATCGCAATATTGGAACCTGATACGTTACACCCAACTTGATTCAGCAGCCAAGGTTACTACAGATTATTCATTAATTTCTAGCATGCAGTTAGGGGCCATAACGTGACATGAGAGATTTCACTGCCGCATTTAATGGCAGCTATAGAAACTTCTAAGCTCACCTCTTATTCGGGCACAAAGTGGTGCGGTTAGTATACGTGCTCATCGATGTATATAACGCGAAGAGTGTGCTATGCAGGCGGCAAAATACGTGCATCTTGCAGCATGCTCCATGATCAGCGAGATATTCTAAAGCTTTGCCCCGAATTGATCGAAAGATTTTCGAAAACTCGAACACCTCATGCACGAAGTTTTTGTTTGAATGCAGATACCTCCCCTCCATTCTGTGACCTTTGACTTATGCTCTACCGCGGTCCTTCTGCCAGGCAGTAGAAGTCTAATTTTAGAAAGGGCACGCTGACGTCAGGAAAAAATTTGTAGAAGGAAGAATGGGTGAGTGTTTGCGTAGATGAAGTTAATGCGCACGAGTCTTTTGTGTTGAGTTTTCAAAAACGTGCCGACCATTCGTGCGTGGAATGCAGATATGCATTGCTACCCGCACAAGGGAGAAAATATGCCGTCTGGTTTCGAATGAACGCAGACCCCGTCGCCCAAAGAAAACGTGTGGAAGAGAACGGACGATGAAGAAAGCAGAAAAAAAAAGTGCACTATTTTAATTCAGACGAACTTTCGAAGCTTATTAGTTGCTCCCATAGTTGACAACGCGGAGCATTTGTGGTTGAAAAAGAGCAAACAGAAACGTTTTCTTTGATGAAAACGAATTTGTTAATATGATTCCTATAGAAAGGAATGGGCAACGGCTCGTTTTACATGCGTTGGATCTGCTTCTTGTTAGCCTCGAATACATCTCACTATTTGCTCGTGCAGAAAATAAATGCAATACAAATTTTCACACACTACCTACTGTGTATTCTAGAAGAGCAGATCATATACAGCTAGCATTTTCGGATTTTTAGATTCGAAGAGTGGCCATTAGTGAGTAGCGTTTTTCTTGTTTTGTAGGGATGCAAGCAGGGGACGGGAAGATTCATTGAGGCACACATATTTTCGTTTAATCCGTCTTGCAGTGTTCACATGAAAGGGACGCAGTTTTTCAGATTTGAGACTCTTTACGAGTAGTAGTAACTTGACTTGTCGCAGCTTCAAGAAGCAACTACAGAAATTTGAGGCACATTTCGCAAGCCGCATCGAGAAGTGAACATTTGAGCCAAGCATGTAGCCTAGCATCTGGCATCTCGCGAATGTTTTTTTTTTTCTTGAGATCACACAGCTGAAGTCCCAAAAGTTTGTGAGAGGGAGGGAGAAGGGAATGGCTCGTTTCATTGCATGTTAGAGGAGAGCATGGCGTAAGGAGACCGTGTTCACCCACAGAAAACTGGACTGCTTTAAATTGCGAGTGGTTGAGAATGGAATGAAGGGTTAATCGCATCTATAATAGCACTTCGTTTATTTGTGTGAACCTGTGAGTGTGACTGGCAGGTCATTAGGTATACGCAGCCTTCATAATTTCGAGTATTGCATGAGAGAGCGAAAAGTCTATTGGAGGCTGCTAGGGTGGTTGACGACTAAGGTGCTAAATGCTTATGTGTAGTTATTTTTTCCAGTTTTCTCAGCAGCCTCCATCGAAATCGCCGACTTGTAATTGTGAAAGCAAAAAAAGAAATTCTGAGCAGAATATGCGAGATGGATAATCAGGTGATTCTGGTGGATCTATGTTTTATTCGGGTATAAACGTTTTAATGTATCGCTATAAGTAGCTCATTGTTCACGTTTCGACTCCGAGAGTCAATATCGGAGCAGTTTTTAATACACTTGGAGCATGTGGAGCACTAGAACAAAAATAGTGCATGTGCACTTTTACTGAAAAGATTGCTTGCAGCTTTTGTGAGGGTGACCTACTGACGGAACTACAGCAAGTGGACGACCAATGGATCTGGGCTCGTCTCGAGAAAAACGCACAGTCTGGTCTCGTCGCCGTTCACCTAACCGTCCCTCTGGTTACGTATTGCTTTCAACTAAAGTGCTTGCTACTTTTCTCATTGCTGTGTTTAGCATTGTTTGATGGAGCATTTCGTTGAATATGCTGTTGTGATTGATGGATGGTGTGGCTGTATCGTTTTTCAGCTTACTTATTAATTCAGTTAAGTGATTCTAAGTTCCAAGAAATCTTGCGATTCTTAAAATAGACTCTCTCAAACATCTTTTTCTCCGACTTTGTCGCATCAACTGCTTTTCCTGCAACTAATTGCCAACGCTAATTGAAAATTTGTTCCCATCAGAGGAAATTTTACTGCCAGCTGAAGTGTTTAGTCGTAACACGCGTAGTCCAAATTCGACCCATTTCGAATAAAATCCCCCCGAACTAAGGTGACTGAAATACGAATATTGTTTAAAAATAAAGAGTTATTAGTTATCACTATGTGTGCCTCATTTTGTTAGCAGGTTTTCTTAAAAGCTGAAGAAGTGTCAGTGATTTTAAATGGTTGTTGAAGTATATTGCAGCATCGATTTATAGCATCAGCTGCAAGTACCTTGTGAATGTTGCTCACCTAAAGGGAGGGGGATTATCTCCTTCCCTTCGTAAATATTCGAGAAGGCTTCTCTCGTCCTTTTCTTAATTTCTATTCATTTCGCCTTTTTTTACCTGATAAATTTCCAGCTTGTTTCGCCTGCATTTTGCTAAAAAACAGATTTTTCTTCATCACTTTGCTCTCCTTATCGCGCCGTAGATCGCACTCTGTTGGCACAGGACAGGTGATCTTTAGCCGCGAAGGAATGTATTTGCATCGGTGTGCGCCAAAGATTGCAGTTGTTTTCTCTTGAGGGCCGTCTTGCAGATATTGTTGTGTAGTTCTAATGAATCGCTTTAGATCATCACAAATTTTAAGTGTCTTTCGGTGCTTTTATAAGTGAGTGCACCACTGGTTGGCGATTGTATTTCTCTTTCGCAGCTTTTCCCCATTTCTTAAATGTACTGGACACGTTAGTTGTTTATGCAAGTGATGGTGATAGCCACATTATGGAATGAGATTGTATCAAAGGTGTAGAGTTATTTAGCAGTTGATTTTTGCAGAATGACAAGCGTATACCGCCGGAGGAGTTGCCGTATTTCCACGAGGGTACCGTCGATGAGTTGGCGCGTCGTCTCAATGCCTGTTAGTGTTAGTCGCTTCTGTGTTTTTTGTACACTTCAGTAGTTGCTTGTTCGCGAAACGTTCACTTCCACCCTTAATTATTCTCATACACGTCAGCAGGAACTGAGATAAGGCTCTAAACTATGGTCGCTAGCTTCTGCATTTAACGTTTAGACGAGTTCAGCTTTGTTTTCTTTCGTTGTCGTTGCAGTTGATGTTGGATGCATCTCAGTACGCAAAAGAAGACAAACAGTCTGGAAAATAGCAGGAATAAGGTAACGATAACTGATCAAAGCAAAACAAGGAATTTAAGAATTGGAAGAGGCAGTCCCATGATGACTGCAAAACGAAGGGACACAGTGCCCTCGTATATATGAAGAAAAAGGCGCAGTGTCGGTTCTTTTGACCATAAACGTCGCTTCATGAAGAAAAAAGTTCCTACACGTTTGAGATGGAGGTTCCAAAAAATTGCATTATTCCCGCCACGCTGTTTCGGAACCTCAAGTGATGGATTGAAAAAATCACGGGTACAGGCGTAGAAAAGATAAGTGAATGCAGAAGTAACAAATGAGAGGGTGGAGGTGGGACGGAGTAAGGCAGCTGGTTGCAAACAAAGTTCGAAATGTAAATTAGTGAAAAGTTTGTCTAATGAGCAATATTTTTTATATATCTGTGCACATTTTTTTCTCACAAAGTACTGCAATGTATGGGCTAAGCTATGCATATTTCTTCGTTCTTTCAGTCACCTCACAGTCTAGAGGGGCTAGAGTCGCAGAGTTTGGAGACTTGCTCTTTTACTGCAGTATCTGTTCCCAGTTATCAATTTGTGAAATAGGTTTGGATGCTGATGTAGTTGAAGGTTTTACATTTTTGCAGTATTTTTGCACTCAACGATCTGCCTTGAATATAGACGATTTCAAACAATTGTGTTGTGCATGTATCAGATGTGTTGAGGGATAATAAATTGCGGTGCGTGAACGCAGAAATTCTGATCGCGTCACGTCTAGAGTACCTTTCAGAGGCCATCGAGAAGTGTCAGCGTTATGCAGGAATAGGGGTTTGCCCTTGTTTCAGACGTTTACTGGAATAAAGTCGCCTGTTAGTGAAAGTCGGGGAGTTTACTATTAGAGGTTGTGTGTCATATGTGATGCGAGGAACTCCACGATTTCTTTGTTGGGGTAAGAGGAGGATGTTTATCATTTTATGACTGAAGCGAACAGCGAAGTCGTGTTGCTAAGCCCTTTTGAATGATCTGTAGGTGAAGTGCAAATAAAATTGCGTGACGAAATTGTTCGTTACTTTGTGTAAAAGCAGCTGTAGCTTTTTCCAAAAGTGGGGTGTTTGGAACTTATTTTCTTCGAATAAAATTTGGAACCATGCAAACGGGGCTATGCTTTTGCGGCACTGAATCTTATAAAAGGTAGACTCGTTCCAAATATGCAATGTTTATTCGTTGGTTAGGTCGTGTTCACTTTACATATAAAATGGAACATTCGATACAGGCACTGTCGTAGGAACGTTGATTGTCGGTTCAAAATATTTCAGGTGGAGCTGGAAGCTATTTGATACGAACGGCGATGCATCAGAGAAGCGGCTATGCTTTAATGGTGAACTCAGGAGAGCGCATTGAAAAGTTTTTGGTTTGTCGACTCGAGAATGGCGACTTTGAACTCGGCGGACGTATCTTTGCCACAGTTCCCGATATTATTGATAGGTTTGAAACACTTGATTCATTTCTTTTAGATTTCACTTGAGTTTACTCTCTCATCACTTCAGAGGCTAAAGCACGCTTTCATTCTAAAGTATGACATGTCGATCATGTCTTTGTTACCTCTTGTTCACCCTTGGCTCGAGTGTGTAGATTTACACTTCATTTTCTTGTCAAGAATTTTGGCTGCATTATTATGCATTCACATCCTTTGACATAATTTTTATTATCCATTGTAAAGCGTTTTGCACCTGTTCAATTTTTCTTCGCCCGAACGTCCTTCTTTCACTCTTCACTTATTTCGTTTTGCAATTGCTTTCGTCTATGGCAGCTGTGCGTTATGCACATGGGCACTTTGTATAAAACGGAGGATGACGGCGCGCAGCAATCGCATTTTTTCGCTAAATTTCCACTCGATTATGTATCCATTAGCTTTACTCTGATAGTCTGACCCTCCTATAGCCCGAACGATTGTGGTTTTATCCAAAAAGAGAAACCTCAAGGAGTTTCGTCTTTTCTTGTCTAAGGTATGGTATCGGCCTTTAATTCTCCTGTTTCTACATTGATTTTTTTTTTGCAAGAGTTTTCAGCCAGAAAGAGAACCGCTAAGCCGGACGCCTATTTTGAAAGTAGGCATTTATTACCTGCAAAAGAATGAGATGTGATAAGAAAATGTGCATTTAAAGGGCAAGAGGAGTGGTGGTTTAGTTTGGAACTGCAGGTATTCGAGGCGAGAAATCTGCGGCAAGACGAAGCTCGTGAAGGCGGTATTGCCGGCAGAGATCCCCAAGTGGAAGAAACCCGAAGAAATGGCACTCCCAAAGCTGCAGCACTTACGGAGCCACAGTTCTTGTCCACACCCAGTTGCCTGTGCGCATGCGTTTCGTAAAAGTTAGTTTATTTCCTTGTGCAGTTACTACACCGGTGATTTGTGGGCCTCAGTTTTGCAGCAGGCGGAATGTTAAGATCTCAGCATCATGGTATTGATAGTATTGGCGAAGATTTTATTGCAGCGTTATCATAATCATAACTTCTTATAGTAGAGCCAAAAAATGTGGATAATGGTCAGACTGAACGGTGAAGCATGACATCTGCGAGTGCGCTTTAATGATACACGCCCGTCTGGAACTAGTTGTGGTAGCTTTTAGGTTCGAATTAACAAGTGGAGGGTTGCTTTTAGTGAAAAAGAAACAAGCGAATTGTCACAGTTGTATTCGAGCAAAAAGTTTGGTAAGACTGATAGGATGTAAATATCTGTAGCGTTTTATGCGATGGACTTTCGTGGTTCAGGTAATTTGTGGCTTGAAAACACTGTTATTCGCTGTTGTTTTTGTGAACGAAGTTGTTGTGAATCTCTTTATTGGTAGTGATCTTGCAGAGCATATCGTGATGACAGCATATTGGTGGGTGGTGCACGTGCATACATCACAAACTGTTGAGGCAAGAGTTACTAAGCTGAACTGAATTTTCCGCGCCATGGAATGGCTCATTCCACTATACTTGAGGTTGATTCGCCGGAAACTGCAGAGAAACTTTGCATATGCATGAGCGTGTTAATAGCTGATCCAGCTCGAGAGGAGATTTCTTCTTCTGAAGGATTCGCGTAGTTGGGTCGGTTCGAATATGAACGCATTGTTGCATGCGTCCTTGTTATTTTTGTTGAGTGACGACGAGACTAACTGGTCTGATGTGAAGATCGTGGCAGCCCATCTGACGCGTTTTCTCATCTGATGCAGCGTTGAATATCTTCCTTAACCATCTGCACTTCTTTGCTGCATACCTCACTGTTTCGTTTTTCTGAAACTCACTTGTTAGGAAAATCTTTCTACGCTATCAGAAATCATCGGAGATAGTGATTAAAGTAATGTATATCTCTTCTCCCATATTTAATATTTGCGTCTTTTCATTTCACTAAAAGTCAAATAAATCTTCCATCCACGTAGTGCACCCTCTTTACAAGGCGCACTTCAATGAATGGTGCTGGTTGAGGTCAACTGAAGCATAATGGCTTCAAAAAATACACGACTAGGGCTCGTTTGTATGGTGCATTCAGCCGAAATTTCAGCTTATTTCATTCAAAAGCGTTCTGCTGTTAGTTTTTTGGAGGCAAGAATTGGTGAAAACATTCTCAGGTCTATTGAATAATAATTTGTTTATTTCAGAATATAATGAGGGCATTTTTAGATAAAGAAGATAAGTGGAAGGCTTGTTACGTTATGTTGAGCGATGTATTGGGTCCCCAGTTGTTTCTATTTGAAAGTGAAAAGGTTTGCTTGCGTTATCTGTTCCTTGCTCTTTTTTTTGAACAAATAGTGGTCGTAGCAACATCCTCATTGGATTTGAATTATGTTTGCAATTACTTTATCGTACTGATCTACAGTACCTTTAAGAGAAGTGGCGCTTAAAAGATTTGATTTTGCAGAGAGTGTAGAAGAAATTTCCGAAAAGTGCCAAGTTTGCGTCAGTAGGCTCGGAATAATCTTCAAAAATTAGTGACGGAGCTCAGAAACACTTGTTGAAGTTTTGTGTGGGGCATTACTTACACTTTTCCCGCAATGAAAGTTAAATCTGAGTTTCACATGCGACTAGGCTCGTCGCTTTGGTGACGAGCCTAGTCGCATGTAAAACTCTCCAAGTGGCGCATTTAAAAGGGAACAGAGGAGACGCGCCTGACTGGGAGAATACAGAAGTCGAAAGTACGGCTGAAAAAGATGCCTAAGAATGTAGGTTCCCACGTCTTTTTTTGCTCACTATTTAGATAGTGTGGTAAAGGAGAGTTGGCAGAGTTGTGGTCCACCTTCTGTGCAGCTGAAGACCATAGCCGATGTAATCAAGTCTCGTTTTATAAGGTGAATATTTTCGAAGAATGGGTCCTAGAAAATGTCGCGCATTTAGGAAAGAAATGAACATCCGTCAGTTTAACTTGTTCATTACTTTCCGATCGCATGTTTTATTCCTTTAAAAAATGATAAATATAAATTTGCTTCCCGCAGCTGCCGGAAACACGACATTCAAGTAGGCGAATTTCTAAACCGAAGTTAGCATATTTACTGAATTAACGGCTTTAGAGCAATTCAAAGGTAATGCATTTGCGCACATAACTGCGCGGCAAGGGGAAATCATCGTTCGCTCGATTTGTTCCTCCAGTTTTCATTTCATCCATCTCTGTACCTGAAAAAAAATGTTTGGTGAGTTTGCTTTGAGTCCTTGAGTTTGTGGATAAAAAGTAAAATGAGATAGGATTTTGCAAGCAAAGCAAAGTTATCGTAAAGCAAGATGGTGCATGCCGACACAAGGTACCAACGATATTTATTGATGGACTGAGTAGGATCATCGATTTGAGTTGATATAAAAAGGCGATACAAGTCTCTTGTCACCGACGAGGGGACAATGAAATTATTAGAATGAGGCAGTGGCCTGCTCATTGAATTGGTTGGTTTAAGCGAGCAAAGCCGAAGTTGGTCCTTGATCTATGCTACTGCTTCGTATATAAAGTGGACGAGAGTGTGGACGATCGGCCGAACTGTCTTCATGTGCAGCTGAACAGTTTCGCACCGAGCTCTTCGGCACATCTCTCCTTCCAGACCGAAGCCGACTTCCTTCAGTGGTTCTGCAACCTGCGCACTCGCTGTTTCGGCTGTCGCTACTCGGCATCTCCTTTCGCTGTTGTACCGAACATCAGCGCTATGAACAGCCGGCTTTCGACGTTTATTTATATAACCATCGTCGCCTACAGGTTATCATTCGCAGTTTTATTCCAAACATTTATAAAATTTATTTCAAGTGCATTTTTGCATATCCTTCAAACTGGTCATCAGAGGATGTGAGATGCTTTTTTGCCAGTGTTCTGTCAACCTACTCTGGTGAGCAACAAAAACTTGCTAGAATGCTGCATCCAATCCCCACTGGAATGTATGTTTTTAGGTAGTGGGATTTGTGATTCGTCGATATTTGCTGGTCACCATGGTTGCAGCAGCAAATAGCACTATGATCGCAGTCAAAAATCGCTTTTGACTGCTCTTTTGCTCTTGATTCTTGAGGATTTCGTCGTGAACTTCCTTGCTAGTTATTTTATATAGTTCAAGTGCAATACAGCAACAATATCAGTTGTATACGGATGTGGCTGAGAGTTAATCAAAAAGAGATTTCTCAGAATAGGGTCTGGGATTAAAGTGCCGTTTGTGGACCGGTGTTGTAAATTGCTTGTTGTGCGGCTTTAGTCTGATGCATTTCTCTCTTTTGCCCCTCTTATATTGTTTGGTTTGTTCTAGAGTTTCCGTTGTTTTAGACAGTATAATGGATGCTGCGGTAATAAACAATGAAATAAGTAAGCGGTTCGTTATTTTGTGTGCGCTTTCATTTAATTAGCTGTCGTTGTTAGGAGTCGTCTTTCTTCAACGAAAGAACTGTTTTTCACTCCTATTCTAAAATAGTGTTCCTCCCTCTCTTTGCTTTCTTGATTGGATGTTAGTCGGTAACTCAGTGGTTTCTGTCGAGAATCATTTTTTCCTCCATAGAGCTACCAACAGCTTTGCACCGCAGTGTAAACTTCGTCGTTTCACACGTAAAATTTCCTCACAGCTTTGTTTTGTTTTTCCACCCACTCCTCAAAATGCAGACAAAGAATTTGCGGTCATAAATGCCAAGAACACAAGAAGCATATCGTACGCTTCTGATTCGAGGGAGAAACGCAGAATGTATTGTGTCTGTAAAGCAAGGATAACTGCATTTGCTTGATACATAGATCTTTCCTGTGTAATAGGGTCCCACCTCGTGCTTACTAGATCAGCTGTTTTTTGTTTTGCCTAGGAGGGCATCAACAGTTTATCGTTGACATTTTTTCGTGCTGCATATTCAAATGTCTCCATTACACTCTCCTCGACTGCAACATATTTTGCTTCTGAAATGTGCCCTCTTATTTGGGTTTTTTTTATTTACATCGACGTGTGCGTCTCGATCATATGATATCCTCTATAATGCCGCGCCGGTTCTGATGAAACAGAGTCTGTTCGCCAAAAAAATGTGTACGATGTAAAAGTTTCCATCGTGGAAGCCGAAATTTACCTCACTATTCTTATAGAAACGGTCTATACTTAAATATCTTCCGATCGTGGAAATCTAATGCCCTCATTTTTCGGAAACACCTAAAATCGTGGAAAGCGACAACGGCGACAAGAAGCAGCAGAATGATTGGGTGATTACATTGCAGTTCATTGCTTTACAATCCAGTGCAGCACTTACATTATCACGAAGCACCAAGTTGTGTTAAATGTTGGATGCTTACAGTATAGACAGCAAATGCTAATTAGCTAAGTGCCAAAGCAGAGAGATGAAATACGTGATGTGTGCTAGAGTGAGCTTTAATCGAGAGGCGATGAAAGGGGAAGGATTGATGCAATGTGACTTTTAAAGGGACAGTGTCATCTTAACACAAACGCTCTACCCTTTTTTATGAGCAGAAATGCACCTCGCATGTTTTCTTCTCGGCAGGCTGACCCTCACCCTTCACTGCTCATCATCTATCCATTATAAAACTGAACAAAACAATCTTTTTTTTGTGTCTGAAAGAGGATGTTCTCATGCCTTTGCTACCTTTTCCACGTCTCGAAGACCAAAGTAAGTGCTGTATCGCCACGGAAAGTAGGCAGATAAGCCTGTGGCTTTCACGCGTACACTTGTATCATTTTTTAACGCCCCTGTTCATAGTGTTGTCCTTCTCGTGCAGTAATATGTATTTGCCATGTATGAACATGCGAATAATAATCTCTCAGCGTGCAGCAACCTCGCGAAATTTCCTTTCAGGCCCCTCTCATTCATCCTGAGTTTTCTCAGTTTCTTTCTACTTGTTTACCTCTTCTTAGTAGTGCAAATTTCTAGCTCGTTCGGTAGTTTATTTGAGTTGTACTGTCTGCTCTTCATTGATGCGCACTTTGCCAAGGAGCACTGTTATTGGTCCATAGCGTGCAGAAAAATGCAAAACTAATTAACGAAGGGGAGCATCAATACAGAACTAGACATTTCGATAGAATTGCCACGCTGTACATTAGCGGTTAATATGAAAAATCAGCGAATCTGAGATGTGTGTTCTCAGCGAGTTTAGCGAACAGGCAACGCGAATAGCCTGTAGGTGAGCGGCGCTTTCGTTTATCTGTCCTTGCGTTGAATAATGTTTTGCAGAGTCGCAATATTGTTTCTTGATCGAAATTGATAAAAGCAGCGTCAGGTTGTTTAATAGTGTTCGCAGTGAGCATGACCGCCATACTTTGGCAAACACCCAAAGCGATATTTGGAAGTTATCCACTACGTTTATATGCGCAGTGTTCCATGTGCCAGCAACTTGTGCCATATGCCCTTTTCATTTCGCGCAAGCATGCCACAATAACTTTCCAACATTTCGGGACTGCAGTTACACTTCTCGTTTTTATTCTCTGATCGTTTCAAGTGTTTTTGCGGAATTTTTGCAGACTTTACAGATCAGTGTATTCACCATTTAATTCTCCTTCTATCGTTTCGATTGTTTCATAAAAACCTCATTACCAGAAGGTCAGCACATCGAACAAACACTGAAATTCTGGATAATCTCTCGTAAAGAAACTTAAAATCATACTGCACTGATACAGGTGGTAAATAGCTAGCAGTTTCTGAATTATCGCTTATTTTTTGTGATATGGATTTATGCTTATTTATTGGCCACCCTAATTTGAGCTGCAATTAGTGTGAATGAGTCACTTGCTCCGCGGTCGTCCTGGATTATGATGATTATAAAAAGGTCTCCAAGCATCACTTTTTAGAATGCGCTCTCCTAAAAAACTTGTAGAGCGTTGTTTGATACGTTGGAGCACTATCTGCGGAATGGAGATACTGCTCCACTTCCAGTAAAGCACCCATTAATTCGACAGAACTGGAAAGTAATTATCATTGCTGTCTCTTCCTATACTTTTTTTTGCACCTTATCCTTTTCCTCTAGGAAGGTTTCTGTGTTCTCACATTTAGACTTTTTTGTTTCTGCCCTCTACAGAGAATCTTTGTAAGCTTTTCTTTAATTAGTTTGAAGTACATGCTGTTTGTGTTGTTTTCATCCTTCTGTTCGTTTCACTTGTTTTGACTTGAGCGATTTTTGTGCATTATTAGTGTTTCAGGGGCTCTTCTTTAAAACCAGACAATGGATATAGCGCATGTGTGATTGTGAATTCGGTACGTGTGGTACGAACACGACCTGTAGCACCGTCGGCAAAAAGTTGTGTTTCATTTGAAACTGACTTCCTTATTGAGTGAGTTTTGATCCGCGTTTTAATAAGTCGATAAATATTCGCTAGCAGATAATGAGCCAAGGCTTGATGCAACCACTTTTGGTATCGCTGAGAGCGAACGAAAGCTTAGAATTGAGATATAGTTGAAGATTAGGAACGCGTTAATGACGCGAAAGCATTGCATCTTTAATATATAGTCGGCAGTCTCCCTTACTCAAATGAGATGTTTTCTCAGAAATTTTATGTTTTATATTGAGGTTGTTACTGTGCTTCGAAACGTGATCGATGAGATTGTTGCTTGCAAGGGTTTCATGCTTTTAGGCATATTCCTGGTGGTCCTTGTGGTCTGCAGTTGCAACTTTGTTGTCATAACTTATTGAAATATCGCCAACCGCTAATCAAAGATACTGCAAAGAGAGGTGAGCACGCCATTTTATGTTTGAATATTATTCTTCACAGTTTGCCTTAGGTTTACGAGAATACGCAACACTTAATCTAGCATAGCGTTCAGCTGAATAGTGCGTTCGTTTTAATTTCTCTTTTAACGTCACCTCTTTCTGTCTCTTTAACTATGTGCGTTCGTTGCCTGCCCTCCTTTACTATTTGTTGATCCTAGCCGAGAGCTGGGCGTTATGAAAACCGTATCCAGAACCATTTATAACCGGGAACGCAGTAGTCTGTTTGAAATAAATTGATATAAGAAAGGAACTCATGGATTGCTTTGCCTGGTTCGGCCTTAAGTGTCATGTAATTAGCGGGACTTGGCATTTATTTCAGAACCGCGGTGTTTGAAAACTAAATGTTTTATACTTTCCGGATCTTCCACAACCATGTTAAAAAATAGTTATGTTTTGTTTTATAGATCAAGCACTTCAGTTGTTATCCATTCTTGAATTTGCATAGAGAGTGCACTGTCACACGTGCAAATTTTTACTCTGAAATCGCGGTTCGGGGAAGAGTACTTCAGAGCAGTTGTGCCTTTAGAACAGTAACACCGGGATAATTATTATAGGTATTGCATGGCCATGGCAAACTTTAAATCGCACTGCAGCATGTCGTTATTTTTTAACTTGCCGTGGCTTGTTTAAAAGGTTAGGTGCATCCACTTATGTCACTATACTCTCGCAACGAAGGTCTTTCTTCTGTGCCATGCTAGCCGTTTCGCTGATTCAGAGATCTCGTCAACTTTCACACTACCGGACAATGGGACTAATTTATATGTGTCGGCGGATGATTGCACTGAGGGGTTTCTATTCCGTGCAGCACGTCACCGGCTTGTAGTATTACCCGAAGAGCAGTACTCATCATTCTTTGTCCTTCTTACTTCACGATCATTCATGCTATGCCAGTGGATCGCTTCGCAACTTTCTGTTTTCAACCGGAAGCATTTCGCAAGGCTCCTACTCTCCGTTCTGTTACCAGATCATTCGCTTTTCTTTACATTTCTTGACGCCATTCTCGATTCTCAACTTCAGAATGAACGCGGTAAGCCATTTTGACATCCTCTTGTTCCAGAGTACTGCTGGAAGTTTTTAGTGATGTCTTTTAAGGACGTTGAATTGTGCTATTGTTTTTTGCTAAGCTTTGCTGAATAACAAACTTTTTTGCTATGGTTAATTCACCGTTTTTGTCTATGTTAACGTGATAGTTTAATGATGAATTGTTACTAGAAGTTTAATGATGAATTGTTAATTCCACGCTAAGGAATGTTCGCCTGAAATTCCTCGTCATATAATTGGATGGAACATACTGCTGTACAGCATTAAGTCTCATCTTGGCTACATATCTCTTTCCAACATCTTCCTAACCAGATATCTCTACTCTGAAAGATGTTTAGAAGAAACGTTGTTCCGTGGAGATTCGTTTTGCTCGTGTTGCGTGTCAACAGCGGTGCACATGATCGGACGTGACTTGGTGGTCGAAGAGTTGATCCCCATCGTGCAGCAGTTGCATTGCGAAAAGGCGCCACCAGTAGATGCCGTAGCGTTCGTGCGTCAACTTTCTTGTCTCATCTCGAGGCTACCGCCTCTTTTTGCCGCCGTTTTCGCGCATGTTGCTGAGGCTTGTCGCCGCCGGTTCCCAAACACTCCCCACGCCCCTCGCCGTGCACTTAGGTACATGCGTTTTCTACTCTTTTTTTTATCGCGCTTTACGGTTTTTGTTTGCACGGTCGATTTGTTATTCCATCAGTCTCGTATATTAATGACATGACGGTTGCATTTATTCTTCGCTGTCTTGCGTGATGAACATTTCTTCGTGGCACAGACAGACTGGTTAGATTTCTCGTGCCAATCGAAATCACTTTGTTGTATCCTTATCCATCATTTTCAGGGCACAGCGTTTACCTGAATGCCGTTTATTGTTCAGCTATATCGTATGTTTTCTTTGGGGCACTAATTTTTTTGCGAAATTTAAAACGACGATGTTTTTCTTCCACCTTCTCTCACCTCTCATGCCGTTTTGGCATTGAAAACATTTTTTGCTATTATGATATCCATGTTATCTTATAACTTTTAATGGAATAGTAGTCAGATTTTTAATATGATAGTGGTCAGACTGTTTATGAAACGCTACTGTGATATAGTTAAGCAGTTGATCGGAAGAAACTACTGCCTTTGACTCCATCAATTTGCCTCCTTTTAAAACTTGCGACCCTTTGACAACGGCTCATTGAGCCAAGCGAAAATGCAGGTTTTTAAGAAGCAGTCGTAGACTGAGGATAAAACTTATTATGACAGCCGAAAGAGGATTATGATGGAAAATTATTTTGGAAAGCCTACGCCTCTTCCAGTTTGCTGTTTTCTAGGTAGTACGATGATTTGAATGAATGGTCTTTTTTACCAGTCTAACTGTGACTGTTTTGAGTATTTCGAAATGAAACCATTAAAACATGTTATTGCTTGCAGTGCATTTCTCATACTACGATTCATCAACCCCATACTTACGTTATGGAACACAAGCGGTTGGTTCCTTTCAGATGTTGTGAATTTCTGTGTCAGTGGGAAGAATAACTTGGAGGCTTTAGTGAAGCAAAATGCCATATGCCAAGAGCCGAGCCTTGGAGACTTACAAGATAGTTGATGTTTGTCTGGGGTATTCCGCGCAGCAGGTCGTTCCGTCATTCCCATCGAAACATTTAATTTCGGCATTAGGTCGGCTGACGGAAATTTTTTGTGTCTCACGGGAATTATCCATAATTCATCATATAGAACATGTTCCAGAATGCATCGGAAGAGGGGTAGCAGCTCCTCGGTTGCACTCACCTCTCGCGTTTTTTTGCTTAGTTGTATTTTCATTTTTATTCTCTAATTTCAGTCGAACTTTCGTTCACTATTTTGCTAAGTATTTTTAGTGACATATTTTCATTGTTATGTTGTTTTTTTTTCGTATAGATTCATAGGAAGTGCCAGCTTATAACATCAATATTGATTGCATAAGCGAAAGGATATGTATTGCAGTTGTACGCCTCAACTAAGCTACGAGAATTTTCACTTTACCGATTGGAATCATAAAATTATTCATTTCCAGCGTCCCCTCCAATCTCAAGTTTCCTGGATATAATCCTCCTGGAAGAAGGAGTAAAATTCTCCTGGAAGAAAATCCTCCTGAAAGAAGAAATAAAATTTGTTTTGTTTTCACCTCTTTGATGGCAAACAGCTGAGAAAGCAAAAAGCAAGCAAAAAAGCGTGTGTTTTAAATTGTGTATAGACCGTTAGATGCATGGGAACACATGATCGGAATTTCGGCACGTATATGAAGTTACGAAGATTAATTAATATTTTTATTACGTAATCGGCGCGTAGTGATTTCTATTGAGCCTTAAGACATCACTGAGTTGTAAATGTACTTCATTCGTACAGTTTCTTTAGAAGCTTCTGTGGTTAGCAATGTGCAGACTGTCAGAAAGAGAGCAAATTTGTTTCAAAGGCACTTTCCTATAATAGTTCGGATTATTCGTTTAGAAATGCAGCCATTGGTTTAGTTTCGATGAAGTAAATTGTTTATGTACCTCACAACTAACCGAGAATTGATAGATTTTCATTAAGGAAGCAGACTTACATGCAAGACGACTTTCATGAACGATTGACTATCACAGAGTGGTCACTTATACGATTCCTGTAATGTTGGTTATTTCCCGAACGGAGGGAACATCCTGATAATCACGCAGATGCAAGCGAATAATTCAGAATGCTTAATTAATCTTAAATCTTCGCCCGCTGTATTGGAATAAAATCAAAATTAAAGACGTTCCATGACAGAATATCTCCCTCTGCGGTTTTCTTTCAAAGTTTTTCGTTCATATATGAGGTCATGATAAATATGCAAATATAATTGTAAATGTGTTGTTTATATGTGCTTCTTCTCTAAATGTGTCACTGTAGTCGATGTGTTTGCAAGTTTCATAGCGATTGCTTTACAGGTGGGCCAGCAAGAGAGCTCGCGAAAAGCATTCAAGCAGCAGCCAATCAGGCTTCATCTCCTGAATTTGATGCGGTATAATTTAACGTTCTTTCTTAAGTTGGCTTTTTTTGTTGCCGTTGTTAAGCGAGTGCACAACAAATTGCTTTGTTTTGACGTTGGATGATGGATTTGTTGCACAAAAATCACTTCAAACGATTGGAGAGAATTACTTCGTTTTTGCCGAATTTGTAAGATTTTGACGCATCGATTCACTTTCAATAAGTTGGCCAAATTTCTATGCAAAAAAATGCACTCTCCGAAATTTTGGAGCGCCTTCAATTAATGAATCTGGTCACTGAGCGCGTGATCTGCATAGAGCAGTTTAAATAGTACAGAGGTAGATTTATCCATCTCTAAATGGAAAAGAAAAGGTAGGAGGCTGGCTGTCTGCAGTTGTTCTCAGCTATTCGGGAATGTGGCTGGCCATCGGTCTTGATGAACGTCCCAAGGAAAGCTGTGCAAGCTCTGCTTCCTTTGAAATGCTTTTTGCAGTTCTTTAGCACTTTATTGGTTGATTAATAAAGTATAGTAGTGGATGTTTCCCCGTCGTTTTTTTGCTCCGACACGTCGTTACTGGCGGCACGTTCCTTGTACAGTTGCGGAGTGTATTTAACTTTTATGCAGTTCCATATTTTGCTGCACGTTTCTACCTTCACCATCCTTTAGCATTTCACTTGCTGCTTAGTAAGTAAGCTTATTTCAGCTGTGGGTATACTTAAGCTGCGTATGTGCATTCTGTTGTTACTTTTCGGGTGTTTTCGCCAACCACCTAATGTAAGGGGATATTTGAGCCGTTGTCAACTTTTGCTGATAACGCTGGTAACAAGAGACGCTTGTATCTAATGCCTTAATGCCTTGGGCACCTCCGCCATTTCACGGTTACGCACATGGTCTCCGTGGAGTAGGTGTTGCGCTGAAGGGCATTTCCATGCTGAACAGTTGCAATAGGAGACTTGGTCATTATGGGAACGTGCAGTGGGAGAAACACGAGACGCTTTCACCGTGGCGGGACTGTTTGTGAAGCAACGTGCCTGTGCCGCAAACAGCTGTTTTTAGAGTTCCTCGTTCACAAGCCAAACGTTGCTGTAGTACTGGTTGGGAGCTCTGATCTGTTTCTTGGGTGGCCATTGATGCTGTTTTCCGCCGTGTAGGTTGGCCCACTACGAAGAAAATGCAAATTCCGCACTAACCGAAATTTTCTCGAAAACATACAAATTGTTTCTTATGGAAATGAAGTTGCCTTTTTTGTGAATTTGCACATCATTTGCTCTGATTATTCATTTGCTTTAATCTGCTGAGGACGTTTCTGTTCCATTTGTTATACGGGCACTTCATGACAGAGTACATCTGCAGCTTTCGGGCAGTGGTGCAGCTGCTCGTGAAAAAGGTCAGGTTGCCATATGATGCACAGTTGATAATCGCTAATTCTTTCCGTACCAAAATTTCACTGACCTGTTCTGATGCGTATGCTCACGAGAGGAGCAGCCGACTGTCGTTCAGCATTGGTGTTAGAGATGATTCATGTGAGATGCTGCATTACTATAAGCCACGTATACTGAGGTCTATGTTGCCTGTTTTTCGCGGTTATTGCAAAAGAGCGCCACACATTTTATGAGTCATTTATGAGGAGTGGTTTGCTCGTTTCTATACCTTAGACCGCTTGCATAAGAGAACATTAGATGGCTGAAGTTTTCTTCGTAAGTATAAAAATAAAAACTTTCCGCTGCGACCACTTTGTGCATCAAATAGAACATTTTTTTCAATTAAGTGAAACTTTTCCTCTAACGGACAATTTAATTTACGTCAAATATCGTTGTTATGAAGTGAAGCAATTTTTCTGCGGGTGACTTCATATCACAGTGAGAAAGTTGTGAGAGAATATTTTGGCCTATGCGGTAACAATTTTCCTTAGGATATAAGCGATCGAACGTCCTTGAAATGGAGAGAAATTTATTTGACCAAGGAATTCCGCAGAATTGTTGTTCTCCTTCATCGGCATCAAAGTCCAGCCGATGCGCTTCATCGAGGAGGTAAATTTTCGAGCACCAACCTATAAGGTATTCCAGCAAATTATGTGCTTAAGCCCCGCGAACACATATCCATGATGCATCGCCGCTACGCCAAGCGATTCTAGGCGCAAATGTCTCTTGGTGCACGTGCCCATTACAGGTGCACTGCAAAGGTGATTGCGCGTCGGCAATAGTGAGAGTGCCACCGGTCGCGTGCGGAAGTCGATGCACGCAACGATGGCTTTAGATTTTTCTAGTGGCTGAAAACTCTTTGTACCTCGAAAGGAACTAAGTAGGTCTGACCAGTGGTGGAGTGGATCAAGATATCTTTTAATTTATATAAAAGTTGAGGAACATTGAGCAAAGGTTTTTATCAAAAGAAATTTCCCTATAGATGCTGAGGTATCTTTTTTTCAGTGGTGCAGTAAAAATTAAAATATTCAAATGGAGGAAGAAGTGATATTGGATTGAATCGGCGAGGTGAACAGAGAAAAAATTTAGTGGAATAAGAATAAAAACGTCCGGTCGGAATACAAATTGGGTACGAATGGGGGGGAGAAGCCACCAATGGGAAAAATAGCTGACGCATTTTCTCCCGTTGAGCACGCAATCGCACTTTATTAATAAAGTTGTAGTATTGTATATTGCTGAGCATCGTTTATTATTAGCTCTGGTCGAACTTCTCGACTGAGTTGGTGGTTCGTCCCTTCATACCTCGAAGTTTATTGAAGCACCGGCTCGGCAGCATTTTTGCTTCACTGTTCGCTCAACGTGAATTCCGATACTGTTTACATAAGCTAGCATTCCCGATGCAAAAAACCAGCGGAAATCGACGATTACATAGCTTAATTCTTTATTATAAGCCCAAATCTATGGTTGTTTTTCAGCAATCTTCGGTTCAGGCGGTTTCTGCGATGGCCGAACTTATGGATTGTTTCATCGTTCCTTCGGTGGTATGCGCACTATGTTTTTTCCATATATTGCTTCTCTTTTACATCATTTGCATTTCCGTACCTGAAAAAGTGTTAAAGTGTACTGTTTTTGTTGATCGAAAAGGAATTTCCATTTCTTCATTGTTTTTCTCGTTTTTCTTCTTCTTCTCCCATCCCTTATCCCTTCAGTATTTCTTTATTCGGTTTCGTAATAATGCAGAAGGAAGCATGCTAAACTTTCCGATGCGTGAAAAATGCATCCATTAGGGAATAGTGCTCGGGGCGATATAATTTGGGATTCGTTCACGGCTTTTCGACTATTGTTTTCAGTCGAATTCTGTGCATTAGAGTGGATCAAGGGTGCTTCTTTTTTAATAAAAAGATTGGGCGAAAGAGCTGTTGAATTAGTAAAAGCCCATATCAACAGCTGAAGCTGAAACAGTTCAAAATTCGCAAGAAATCCTTGTGCCCCAGTTTGTTTTAAAAGACATATTTCATATCCATTCACGGATTGAGAAGAAGTGGAAGGTGTAGAAGTCGGAGGAATCTGAAAGGTGGGTCCTGAGCTACCTGCGAGAGGAGGGAGGTCTCAGAAAGTTCATTGTTAAAATGCTCAGAGATTCTCGCTTCAGAATCTATAGTGAAATAATAACAAACATGCTCGGTTAAAATGCTGTCGTCCAAGCGGCAGTGTGGACAGCAGCACATCTTCGAGCTTTTTTGTCGCAACCCATGTTCCTGTCAGTGTTAGAAGAAGTTCGATCCACTTGATTGTTGTTATCTGAAAATGACGGGTTGCGGCTGTTCCGTTTGCCTCTGCGCTATCAGCACTGCTAGAAAATGTGACACTTGGGAAAGAATGTACAGTGAGGACGCATAATGAGTTGCAAAGTTGGACTATAAATGACGGTCACTGTCCTGAATAGGGATTACTGAGGTTGTTTTGTTAGCAAAATCGAATTTCATTCGACTAGCACATCGGAAAGCGTTTAAAAATCATTCGACTAAGAATGATGACGCTTGGGTGAGGCAGTTTCGTTTTAACATTACAGTTTCATCTTTTATTGTAGAAATGGTTGAACAAAGAGCATTTATCGAGACAAATGAAAAACCCACTAGACGTGGGTTCTCTTTTTCTGAGAATTGTTCTTTTTTCGATCAAAAGTGATAACAAAGGAGACATAAACTATGACAATAAGACTAGTTATGCGATTTAAGTTTTAATGTGTACTGCTGCTACTGCTGCTGATTTGCTTTAGGCGTGTTGTGGATCGGTTCCGAAATAAGCTGTTGGAAAAAGGGCTGTTCACTTGATTCCACAAAGTCAAGCATAAGAAGCGGAATGTCTCTGAGTAGACCGTTTTCAGATCAACGACTCGCTGATTGCAAATCCATTTGTTGGTTATAGCAAGAGTGATCATTTGGCAATGCTAGCGTTTCATGTGGATCGTGTGCTACAACAGCGATCAACCGAATGTCCACTTTCGGAGGCATACACCGTCTTACGTCTTCTGAAGGCTCATGAGCTGAGGTTTATCAGTTCACTATAAATAAGTTCGCATTATCCTCTTAAAGCATTTTTTCCAGTAGTATATACGTGCCAGTTTACCTATATTGTTGTTGGCTTTCAGAAACACTCAGCGTTCTGCGTGTCGTACCCGTCTTTCACTTGAGTGTCTTACTCTTACTAGTGCAGTCATGTTCCTTCCTCTCAACTTCGGACATTGTCTTTGTAGGGAATTTTGTGGTCACTTGCAACGATGGTTGTCAAATCTTTGTCTTCAGTGACACAGTGCGGTCGCATTGTCCATTTTCTTTTCATAAAGCAGTACTGAACTTTTACCTACTCTCTTAAGTGTTGCCGATTTCACGGTGCTTGTTCAGTCGCGATCGGAAATACTATTATACACAAGAGCTATAGCGTATCTCTAAGCTTGCATATAAAAAAGATTGCCTTCATTCAGCAGTTTAAGCGCTTTCGGTTCAACTATAGTACAGCGTGATCGATTCAACAGTGTGATACCAATAAACAACTTTAAAAGAGAAGACGACGCTGGGGAGGTTAGTTTGCCGAGAAGTACTGTTGATGAGTGCGGGCTAACAGAGTTAATGCTTCTAAGAAATCTGTGCGCTTTTTTTATGTTTCAGAGGTTTTTTGCTTTGTTGTAATTCGCTAAGATGACGCCATTTGAATTGAAATTCCATCAGATGTGTTTTTCAGTAGTTTCATTTGTTTATTTTGTGCATATCATGAAGTGTGTTTGTTTGTAGAGATTATTTTCGCCACGTTTGAAAGTTTTAATGCCTTTTTTTGCGATTACCCATATGTGCCACGTTTAGCACGTTTATGCGGCTAGCATGTTGATTCCGTTGTAGTTGTGTTTGCGTTGAACGATGGCAGATTGCCGTTTTATTGCGGTTCTCCTTTGTGATGGCTTCTCGCTTTTCGATTGATTATTGCCTTTCAATTCGAGGCCTTTTTATTAGCACAACTCAAGGGCCTTTTATTCAGCATATGCAGGTGTTTTTCGATTTTTTTTATTTTTCTTCTGCTTTATATCTGTATTTAAGTAACCTACCGTAAGTGCAATATTTCGGAAACGGTGCCATAAAAATTCACAAAAACGTTGTTGATCTACTATCATAACAGTACACATAACCAAAAATGTGTATTTGGCCACGTACTCCTCGCTTTAACATACTTATTATAATGATAGGATTGCGGGGAGTATGTGCTGCTTTTCTTTGAAGAGAGAGGAGAAAACGAGTTGAGGTGGTTCAGGCGAAAATGTTCGTTAACTGGAGCCGTTTGGAGAGTTTTCTGCGAAATAGGACGTGAAATGGCTTTAATTTATGCCGTTGCTGCTGATATTTATTTGTGTATTTCTTTGTCGAACTCAGTTATATTGCTTAGCACTTTATTGGGTTGTGCATATTGATTTGTACAAAGCGTTTGTCTTTCTCGTTAAGAAAAAAATGATTGTCTTCAGTTATGAATAAAAATATGCGTTGAGTAATAACCACAGCGCACTTGTTTGAGATAGGTGTTGAGCGTTATTCGTTCATCTATCTACTTTGTTCATTCATGTCTTTTAATTTTGCATTTTTTGCAGTAAGCCATCCCACGGGAAGTTGTGTCATCGATCATCATATTCCTTTTAAGCAGTCTTCGTTATCAACGAGTCACCAAAACCTTCTACGTTTGTTTTCCCTCGCGTGGGGCATTCGTTGCTCCTCTTTTGATGTATATTTGTCACATTAAGATTTTATTCACTCTTATGCCCTTTGTGTGTGTATATATACGTGTGAGCACTTTCGCCAACAAAACAACACATTATTTTGCAATGGTGGCTCATTGACATTGCCGCAACACTTTTGAATCAATTGCACAGCTTATTAATCAACTGCAGTGATAAAGAGGTCATTGATATTGCATTTGAAAGGTGTTAATTTTACGTGGAAATCCACATATCACCGACAACAGCACAGAAACTTTCATTTCTTTCGCATTCGCAATTTTAGGCGATGGGCAATTTCACGCCTTCACATCCTATTTGAGAAGTTCCTCAATTTGTTGCAACAACGTTGCCTGATCTCGATTTGGGGATCACGAGCAGGAAAATTTTGACTTCTTCGAGCACGTTCTTTTGGTTTTCTAATGTTTATGTTGAAAATCTTAAACGCAAAACTTCAACAATATTGAAGCGGCACAGAAAGCCTTTTAAAAAGTTAGAATGGCACCGTAAGGCACCCGATTTTGAAAACAACAAGGCAGCAAAAACCCAGAAGCCCCAGTGTTGGTCGAGGGTGGGCGCAAAAGGAAGACGAACTAGAGTCCTTTTTCTTTCTCCTCTTTCCTCTTATCCCCCCACTCTTGTCGAAACTTAGGCTCTTGTGAAGGATGAAGAGTTCCTTTTTCTTTCCACTCCTGGCTGCAGATGCGCTTGTGATGCATTCTGCAATAGTGGCTCCACATGGACCATAAACAATTTTCTGAGCTATTCGCCTTCTTCGCAGCATTGCTAACACGTCCATGAAAATATGCTTATTTTAAGAGTTAAACCTTTTGAAGGAAGTGTGTACGGCTTTGACAAGAGGATGTTTGAGGTTATAACACAATACAGATGAGTGATGTTTTATTGCATCTATATGCAAGAGTCATTTAAGTGACCACTCTGCAACTGAATCACAAATCTTCTGAGATTTTTGGTGAAGACAAAGAATCCAACGTAAAATGCAGAAAGAAAAGATTCTGAACCTGAAGGAACGGGTTAAGGCATCTCACTTATGGATATCGCGAATGGAAGTGTGCCAAGAACTGAACCGTGAGGAATCATCCTCCATATAGCACATTCGCTGTCTACTCTTGTAGCACTGCGAATGTTCGAAGGTGCAATCCCAAAGCCACTTAAAGAAGGGATCGAAATGTGGTACTTTTGAGGCATTAGGAAAATCGAAGTGATACGAAGGAACTAAATGCTTTGCTCAGACCGATGTAAAACAGATTTGAGGCAACCAGCTTTGAATGATCGGAAGAATCACAGCTGAGATTAACAGGATGTCAAGGCTTCCCTAGTGCTGCGGCAATTACAGATTATTCTTGTTAAAGTATCTTCTCAGTCTTCCCGCAGTTAGGCTTTTATGCAATATATATCACAAATGAGCGATTTACGTCTATTAATATAACTACGGATGGCGAGAATGACTATTTTATTTGAAAGGATGGTAAAGTTGGAATGATAGTGGATCCGAACGTCATATTTCGACAGATATTGTTTCCGTTTTTTTTCAGGAAAATACGAGGTATGGCATAGAGGGAGCAAAAGAAAGAGATTCGATTTGCTCATAGGTGTCAAAGGAGTATTACACTCAATCACCACGGAAGTTAAATTCATAATTTTTATCGATGGTTCGTAAGAGTATCGCGGCGATAAAAGACATGAAGCATGTTTGTCCAAACCCGTCACTCATATATACTCCCATTTCGTCGAGCATTTTTCAAATCCATCGATTATCGGAGATATTTGACAAATTGGCTTCGAATACGTCATTGTATATATTGCATCGTACGTCAACTTAGCGTATCACTTGCACTGCATTAGCTTCCACACTTTTGCTCTCTCCAACAACAATATTTTGTGTTTGTAAGTGTCGTTATATGAGAACTGCTCAGAATAATCGTACTTCTCTTTTCAGAGCTTATTTTCATTTGGAACGCAATAAACTTACATCACGTTGGTCGTTAAGCCTTCAACTTCGTCCACATTTCTCAACGCCTATTCCATCCTCAAAAGTGTCCCGGTAAACAGGCATTAAACCTGTTGCGATTCAATACAGAAGAGCAACGACAGTATGAAAATTAAAGTGATCCAAGGATACACTGAAAGGTAAAGAAGCGCGCTAAAGATATTTACAGACAGCGCGTTTCATTATCTTAAAAGACAAAACCGGAAGCTGTCCTGAACATTGCTTGTTGTGTTTGTGATGCAACGCTTTTTCGCGATCTGTAATCAGTGTCCGCATCGATCTTCGGAAGAGTAAATTGGAACATTATTAGAAACAGGATATCAGAAAAGCCATGTACAACCAGTGAACAGAGTTTGCATGTTTGAACGACTTCAGCTTCACCGGAACAATGGTACCTCATATGGATCCGGGCCAGTCCCACTTGAAAGGTCGTCTGCGTTAGGAAGAAACCCATCTTCTCGGAATGAGTTTTTCAAGAACTTGAACGGGTGCCAGCCCAACGCAGGCTCTCATCTGTTAAATGCTGCATAAACTGATTATGAGCCACTTAAGTGAAAATGATCCAGAGGACGAAAGAAACCGTTTTACATTTTGAAAGGCAGTGGCTGTCGTATTTAAAAGAAGAAAAAAGATATTTTCAAATCGGAGGCGTGTCATTCCTCTCAGCAAGAAAATTCTAGCAGATTTCGCTTCGAAAGCGGATTCAGTGAGGCCTTCAGGCACGAACCTGTCAGGGATTGAAAAGTAATTTGCAGAGTAATTGCGGCAATGACGTGCGTGATAAAATATCTCCTCATAGCCCTTACGACTTGGCATTTCCGATACGTCTTTTGTAAACAGCAGCAGCTTCCAAGTTAGAGAACTAACTTGTTCGGCTGGAATCGAATTTTGACTGTGGCAGGAAAACGGGAGAAATGAAAACCGGAATCACGGAAAGGCGGAACAATTAACCGGTTGAAATCAGTGATGGTACATGAAACGACAAATAAAAAAGCGACAAGAGGGACTGCTAGAATACAGAATTTAATAGAGGGAAGATATCCTTAGCAAAAGGGGGAAAGCAAATCGCTGGAAGAAGTCGACTATGACGAAGAATGTTTGGAGCAAAAAACCAAAAGATGACAAATGGAAATGCGATGGACCATCGTTTCGATGCTTGCCTAGGATCCGAAGTAGTTCGCATCATTCAACTATGCCGCTTAATGATAGGGAAAATGATCGTACTTTATATATCCACAGAATTCTTTTACCCTGACATTTGAGAATCTAGGTTCCGTCTTCTAACATCTTTGAAAAGTCACCCACTCGAGCAGATCAGCGGCGAGGCATTAACTTCCGCCGGAGAAGGACTTCTGCAAGAGTAGTAGAGACCATAGTATCAAAACTCATGTTCAATATCTGCTTGGGAGCTGCCAAGTCAAGTTGTTCGATAACAGTCCTGCATCAACGTAGTCAAATGAGTTGTCATACCTCTTGAGGGCGACAGGGCATTCCTGGCAGCGTTTATACACGAGTGAGATGCAGATGACAACCGGTCCTGATAGAAAAGCAGGGAAATTGGAAATTGAATCCCAATTCGTATAAAGGGAACCAAATTTCGGTTTTCATATGATCGTTTGTCATCATCAATAATTTCGCATTTAATGCGCTCTTGCTAGCATTCATACCTGGTATGGATGAAAAAGGTGTCTGACGGCCGAAGAATTCGCTGCGATCCGGGAAGCAGCTGCTGTACCTGCCTGAACTGTCTGAAACCAACTTAGCCGTCCCATTCGCGATGCAACGGTCCTTGGCATTAAACGCCTCACCTGTCAATCATCCGCGCCCAGCATTTATCCCTACGCGCTTCCATGTGACAAGCATGAGTTTGCTGAAAGCATCACGTGGATGAGGTGAAGCTGTGATTGCTGAAGTGTTTAAATAGCCACTGCGCAGACAATGCACTCGTTGTGAGATTTGTTTTCGGCACGCGAGGTCGATGTGCAGCAGGGGGAAGGTGTTTGTGAGGTGATTAGCTACAGGGCATAGTTGCCTTCCGTAGTGTGCGAAGCAGTTTGACCTTCCGTGAGTGACGTTCATTGCCTATGTTTTCAGAGGGTCCTTTTCTCAATATTGCGGTTTGGGTGGTCTTTTGCTTCGCCGTTCTTGCAGGACCTCCGTGTCGTTGCTAAAGGTGAGTTTTATGAAAGTGCTTTTTAGGAAACCTGAGGCGATTGTAATTAAACGTCATATAAATCACCACTGAGGCTACCTAGCGCGGAACTCGAAGATATAGTGCCCTTCCCGTTCACAATGTTACATGTACCTACTGGCTTCAAATAATTGATGGATGTGAAATCTTGTAATGGATACAAAAGTGGTTTCGAGTAGCAGCCGACGAATCCGAATCATTCAGTGCGTAGAACGTTGTGCGATGGAATAGGATGAGTTTAAGTTGTATGCATGTTGGCAAAGTACTGGTGTATATGTGTGTGAAAGGGGTGCGGAAGTTTATTTTAAGAATTGCTCAATACGAGTTCAAACTTCTCGAAGTGTAACCGCTGAATTTTCGAGTTGCGGATTTGAGGAATGAAGTGTTAAAATGCGGATAATGAGTTTCCGAGAATGCTGAAGTAGTGAGCGTTATCGCCCAAGTCCACCCAAGTCTAAACGCTAAACGGAGAAAATGTCGTTCACCGTAAAAGCCGTCTGAAAGCTGTGATTCTCATTGCGGAACCACAACATTCGCATGAAAAAACGCGTTTTCCACTCTGGTGATTTTCTGCTAACAAATCGGTTAGGAAGTTATGAAAGAAAGCGTTAACGGCACGTCTGCGCAGCATTACGCAAGAAATGTTCTACTTGCATGACCATTCAAGACGCTTCATGTATTCAGTAAGTACATGCTAGATTACTAGAAGCTTTCACGTCGTTTTAAGTGGGGAAGTTACTGATAAAGCATCGATGTTTTCAGGTTATGCGCACAAATGAAGTATTACCTTATTGTGATTAGAATTAACTATTATCTCGAGGTAGCGCGGTTAAAGTGTTGTGGTTAGTGGTCATTCACCACACATTCGCGTCCATTTTGAACGTTTTGTTGACTTAGCTTCTTTTTTTCTCAGTTCTATGTGCTTCTCGGCATGTGATAAAATGGCGCAATAGGACGACCTCGTGTTGCTTCCTTACATCGGCGAGTGCGTTGTTGTGGGCTCGGCTGTATTGGTCATAGCTGTGGAATAAGAACCGGAGCGGAAAGCTTGAGGAGTGCTTCTTTCATTGTTAAACGGTTTTTGTTTGTTATGCCTCCGGGAAATTTAACGATCATTTCGAAGGTGCGATTTCCGCTGAAAGTGGGCTTCCCTAGGATGTGATGCTTGTAGAGTTGATATGTTCCTGGTCGTTCGCTTCCAGCTTCATCTGTTTTATTCTTTGCATGAGCAGTGTTAGAGTATTTGTGGATAATGTATTAGGGTCTTTCAGGAAGTCGTGTGTTACTTATTACAAAAGTTTGAAAAAAAGGTCTCTCTCCGTAATTATTGGCAAAATTATAACGCTTTCAGTTGCTCACAGTACTCATGAAAATGAAATTATTAAAGAATTTCATCCAACGAATGATGTCTGTTTCGCATGATCTAAAATTGCTTTTTCATTCCCCTAATATCGTTCCACTTGTTATATCACATATGGGTGGTCGTATGAACATTAATTTGCTAACTTTTTACTGCAGTTTTAAGCTGACCGATCATTGCCTACTTTAGATATATAACCCGAATGGGATCATTTAGGTGTTTCACTTATATATTACTCAAGTTGCGGATACTCAAGGAAACTTTATCGAGCTTATTTTCTGTTGCTTGGTCTCACTGCGGGATATTTTCAGTGGATTTAGGCCAACTTTTAGATGGAACACATTTGCTTTGCTTGAAATTTGCTTATAATATTTCACATTGTTCGCAACTCTATCAGACACTCAACTTCCACTTTGATATTTCATTGTAAGATTTTTAATGGTACTATAGAGCTGAACATCGTCGTTTGCAAGCGGAATTATTGAATAGTGGAATGGAGTGACTAAAAACGTCATTTGTTCCCGAAATGAAGGACATTCGAGGTGAATGTCGGAAATAATTTCAAATGGCGCATTTAATGCGATATTTCGCTTGTATGAATTTAATATTGATGCTGTTATTATTGTCATTTCGTTGCTGTAAATTACTCGGAATTAGTCATTTGACGCGTTGCAAATTCGATCGTGTTCGAAATTTCAGTGAATTGGTATATTGTATGGTATATACCACCAAAATACCTCTAAATGTTGGACAACCCGAAATGTTATATTATACCACAGTCGATTTTTACCTGCTTGTTTTAGTTTTAATGATACGCCTCGTTTATCGTGTATGGGAATGAAGCGTTTTTTCTTTTCTTTTTGTTTGTTTGTTTGTTTGTTAGTTTGTTTGTTTGTTTTTGCAGGGAACAGTTAAAAATGTCAGCTAAACGTGTGAGTGGAGTAAGGAATGAGCGGGTGAATATTTCATCAACAGGGGATAGGACGACCAGCGAGGGTACGAGGGCAACGGTTTTCAATGGAGCAGCCATAGCTAGAGTTGCTGAGGAAACTAATGAACGAATGGATGGAGCGGCAAGTAATGGAATTCGGATCACGAAGTCGCAACTGAAGAAGGTGAGCTTTTGCATAGTTGTCATGAGTTTAAGGTTCTTCGTTTAACTATTCGTCGCCATCCTTCTTTTGGTTCGCTTGTTTTATCGAGGTGACTACGAGTGGTCTTATCGATTCTATTTCATTGCAGTTATCACAACTTTATCTTTCATTTCTGTCGTCTTCGAGGTCTGTTGCCGCACACAGATGTATCTTTGGTTTCACTTTTTCGTATATTTCTCTTTCCGATGGCAGTTTCTAGGCTGCAGTTGCTTGTAAATCATGCTGTTAAGTCCTTTGTGATTATATTTATTTTATAGCTCATCTTAACGACTTTTTTCTTCATCATTATACTGATAAACGGAAAAGTGAGAATTTGAGGATATCGTTTACAAGGTTGCTCTTCCGCTCGCTGCATTCATTTTCAGGATTACCCATGAAAATCCTTCAGAACTCGTATATATATTTTTTTCCAACAGAAACTACGCCTACATTTAAAGGGGCGTCTTTCAAAGAGCGTTATAATCTTGTGCCGCTTCGTTCTTTTGTTGCGCTACATCGCAAAAGTCTTTATTCACTGTCGTATGCTTCTTGAATTTTTCCTGGCAAAACGAATCGATATTAAGTTGGTATAGGTCGGAGCAAATGAAAGGTCATTTTAGGCGCGGTCGGTCACTTACGTTGAATTTTATGAGAAACGTTTAGGCCCTTTCCTAGTGAGACGTTTAAACATAGGCACCACGTGCAGTCACTCCAGTAGTATTTCACAGTGCCAATATCACACATAGCATATTTGGTGCTTTAGCAGAAAAGCTCCTACCACCTAAAGGCGATAGATGGCGAATTCATCTCGTCAGTGAATGTAAGCACTCATTTGTGTTTTAAGTACATCAGTGTTCAGCATTAATTGTTGGTTTCTTAGGCTGTAGTTGTTGAACGATGTCGCTGTTCAGAAAATGCACTCACGTTTTCTGTTCAAATCAGTTGCATTTCTTTATTGCCCAAATATAGGAATATTGTTGTTGCCATAGCTGTTTGATTTTTTTGTTTCTAGCTGAGCAGCGTGCTTTTTGTCGCTCTTTGATCCCTATATTTTTCAAAATAGGAACGGGACCACTTTTTATTGGTTCCTATTTTCCGCCCACAGTTCCTCTTACTTCATCTTATCGAGCCAAAATCCTCACCAGTTTCAGAGTTCGCTTTAGTGCGACATGTAGAGGCTCATTTCTGCAGGTTTCTTTCGGGCGCAGAAGTGTTGGTGTTCCACGATAGCGTAGTAATTGTAATGAGCCGTATTTTTGGTGCAGTATCGTTTCGTTTTAGATCATCTCGTTGTCTGTTTTACGATGTTGGTGATGTCCTAATTGTTGATTATAGAGAGTGAACTTGAATACAGGCGAACGTCGGTGTAGCCTGCAATTGCGATTCTAGTTTCTATAAGGATGTAATTTTTTTATATGCCTTTGAGTCAGGGTAATTTCCTTGATTGTTTATATGCAGATATTGTATTCGTGAATTTGTTTTTGGAAGGAATTATTTTTTTGTTGCAGTATAAATTTGATCGGATTTTATATTCGTAATTTTTGTTTTTTCAGGAAAAGTGGAAAAACTACTGAAAGCCGCTTGAATCCATTTTCTTGCGCTTCAAAAAAGAACGAGCTCTAAATATTGAAGGATGGTAACGGGCATGCCATAAAGGAAGGATTTAAATATTTGCCACATTTCAGATATTGGTGAACTATAGCATGAGTAGAGGTTGCACAGAGGAGTGCAAAAAACGGCAACTGGAGTGGCAAGAAGAGAAACTCAGATTAGTAAGTATTTCAGCTCTTGATTTTCTTGCAAGTTTTTTTACTGCTTGGTTTGCTTTTAGAGAATTTCTGACGGCGGAATCGAAACCAGGTTTCACTGTAATGTAAATATCGACATCCTTTAGAGGGCTTTCACCGTCAACGTCATTCACATCACTCGGTGATCAACAGGATATCATTTAAGCGTCGCGTCAGTACAACAGTCTTTTGGAGACCTGCTCACTTTGCCAACATTTTTTAGTTGTTTCAAGTTTGCACTGCTTACATCTTTACGATGTCTGCAGGTGTTATGTGTTTGCATTGCTTGTTTCACTCTTCCCAACTTATGAGCGAGGGAACTAAAGGATATTTCTAGTCAGTTTTTCCTGCAATACGGTGAAGCTACATCTGCGATGGCGTTATCACAGGTGAGAGTGGTCAGCTTACGTAGTTCATTTTGCTTTCGACCACTTTTCCTCGAGGGCGAGGTTGCTTGCGTACAAGAGGTTGCTCACCTTCGCGAATACCGACTGTGGAGGTCGACCGCGAGAGGAAGCAACTTCGCTCTATCGAGAGATGGCGGAAGGACTTAGCCGTTGAGCTCAGTGTACACTTGGAGGGGAGGATAAGAGGAGGTAGCAGAAAAACTTGGAAGTTATGGTTGTTTATCGAAAAAATTTCATTTCAGGAAGGTTCATCCAAAGAAAGGCTGAAAGTTTACAAATTTTGAAATGTTGCTTACCTGCCAATTGTTGTATTGCTGATAGGTTTAGTCGGCATATTACAATTGCCGTGAAAGGCTGTTCTGGTCACATAAATATACATCAAAATCCTTTGTCTCTTTTCCTTCTCTCTCTTTTTTTTTAAGAGAGATCTATTCACAAAATTGCAGGAAGTTCTAGACACATTCTACGTAGCCAAATCGCCTCAGGAATGAGGGATTTTTGGTAAATAGATCCCACACACTTACCTACGATCTATCTTCGAGTCGGTTCCTTATAAACGTTCCTCTTGCTTCTCGTCCATATAGTTTTTAAATGCTTTTTACCAATTGCTGCAACGAAATCGACTTTTCTCTACATATGTATATTGGTATTTCTGTTCTGGAAGTTCAGTTCATGAACCAAGAATTAGTGGCCATAAATGAAGGTGGCATTATGAAGTCGTGAGAACTTTGTGAGTTTCAAGCGTTTGCAAGCTCTTGATTTTTTCCTTGAACGGGTTGAAGCGCGAGGCTGCAGCGTAATGTTCTGCTTTATTTTGCTATTACTTCATGTGATGTGGTCGACGAATTCCACAGTGCATTTGAAAGCTGTATCATACTGTATTTGTTTATACGTACTTAGGCAACTTTCATTACAGGGCTGTGGATGTTTGGCTGAGGGAATATGTCGACGAGAAAGTTGTAATGAATAATTACCAAGAGTCATCATTAGGGAGGAGTTCCACATGAGACAGATACACCAGTGGTCAGGTAGAAGGGGAAAAAAACAAGATTGTAGCAAAGGGCAAGTGTCTTGAGATGAAGATGTCGCACTAGCAGGAGAAAACTCCGTTAAAGGACAGTTTAGTCAAGAGAACCCATGGGCTGTCTGAGCATCGAGAGGAAATGGGTCGAGTTGTGGTCGAGGTTCAGACAGGATACTCGTAGTGAATACAACAAAGACATTTTGCTACGTGGAGGTAGGTCATTGTTTTTTGGCTTAAGTGCAACTCGCATTGTTATGGGAATGCTGCTCAAAAGGTCAGCGTTGTTGGGGCGAGGTTTATCTCATTATTAACGGTTATTAAATCTCAGTTTACATTTATTGTCATTTGCTTTCACTTGAATTATTTTTAGAGGAAAGAAATGAATGACATAATGGCTAAGCTGAAGTTGGTTGCACTGGATATAAAGTGGATAGCAAAAATGGTTGCCGAGAAACTTCCCAGTTCGGCGGTTAGTTTTGCTGTCTTTGTTGTTGCTGTTTTTTCAATTAAGACTTTCACTCCTTACGTATAATTATTGAGATGGATTTGTTTTCTTTCTTCTCATCCATAAGTTTATCATTGTTTTCAGTTTCAGTAAAATATTCCGACGTGTGTTAAATTGTAAAGTATCTTTCATCAACTGTAGAAGGAGGGGCGAGAACGTAACTACTGCTTGAGATAAAAAATCCACGGAGAAGGAATCCTGAAGCTTGTAAACGAGGTTGCAGTAGGAGTGAAGAAATAGATAATACATCAGTGAAATATGCTTATATTCTATGGCCTGTGCTTATAGAGCAGCTTTTTTACTCGATAGCATTCGCTGTTTTTGCGCAGGGGTTTTGGAGGAATTATCGTTTTTTTTTTGGTTTTAAGGTCAGTGGAAGTCATCTCCAGAAGCTTTAATTACGGCTGCCTTTTTTAGCTTCTCTTTGCTGTCCCGTTAAGTACTCTGGTGACTTCGTATTCCTCTCTAGTGTTTATTTGATTTTAATATGTGCTCATTCTTCTATACCCTCGTTCTATTTCTTCATCTTCAGGTGGTTCTTATTAAGGTAAACTTTTCGTAATGTACCCTATGAAATGGGTGCTGAAGTAAAATAATGGCGTTTCTTTTTTGACTGCAAGTAAATACGCAGCTGGTCGATATCTAGTTGTTTCAGTTGAAAGAATATGTGCATGAAGCGATGGTGGTCATGGATGAGATATGTACGTCAAAAAAAACGCGTGAGGAGTCTGGTCAACAAGTGCTGGCAAACGGAACTGAGAAGGCAGCGAGGGGACCTTCACCAAGCTCGCTTTCTGCATCCACTCCGGGAGATGCGATGAGAGTGAGTAGCGAGACCTCTAGGGCGAATACTATTGCATCTCTTGCACCTCTAGGGCTTCGCATATCAAGGAACGGTTCAGCGAGTAAGACTGCAAACTTCTTTTCGTGTTTCGATATGTTTGAAAAAACCTGTGGTAGTATACTTTCTTTTGGTTATATGCGTGCTTAGCGCACAAAGTGGTCTGCTATCGCTAAACAGCGACAGTAACTGTTGGCAGATGAACGCCAGTTGAATGGATGTTGCATAGTTAAGTTTATAGGTATTTACTTATCTGACTGTTTGATCGACAGAATCAGTGCAGGCAGATCGCATCATAGAATTTTTATCGATTTGTTTGTTTACTGCAGCGGATGTTGCGTACTGCCACGTTTATGGCAAGCGGATGGTTTTTTGCCGGCGTAGTTTTTCCAGGGTCGGAATTCGTTCAACTTGCACTAATTTAAGTGAAGTGTTGATGAAGGATAGTTCTGTTATTTCTTAAGCGTATTTTACAAAGGTAGCGAGGGAATATCTAATATGCTGTATTGCAGGTATTGTACAAAACACTTCCCACTCGGCAATGCTCTATCATAAAAGTTAGTGAAGTTAGCCGTAGTCATGTCCACTGTGTGATCTTGGTTTTCCAACGCTCAATTGCCGATCACTTACGAGGACCAACAGGCCATCCGTTAACCTACTCTTCATTTTGATGCTGTTTTTAGATTTGGGCGGTGCTGGTGATTCAATGAGAAGACACAATTTAGAGGACACAGCAGCGGTGCAGGTGAAGGGGGTTAAGAAGTGTCGTAAGAACGGCCCACAGGAATCCAAGGACAGCGCCTTCTTCATGGATGACTTCGGATCCACTGCAAGGGGACAGGAGATTTCGGACGCTCAAACTGCAGGTATGGAAGCCGTAGTTTCCTAGTTATTTTCATGGAAAGCATGGGTTTTGAAGGCCGTTTTGGCTTGTCTGGTGGTATCATGCTTGTTTAGTGCCGTAGATTCTGATTCCTGTAAGCCATTAGTTCATTAGTTAATGTTTGGCTTGTCTGTTTACTCCAGGTAAGGCCACTTTGAAACATGAGATTGGCATAGCATCCACAGTTCATTGACAAATCGAGATCACTACTTGTGATGCTAAAGTCGGAATTTGTTTAAGCCTTATATATTTTCTTGCTGAGTTTGCAAATTTCAGCATGAAATATGAGCAATAGGGGTATATTGTGAAGCATTGCTGGCAATGTTACAAATGATGACATTGGAACGCGCGGAGTGTTGGAAGAATATCAAATGGTCAGTAGGTGGGTCTGTTCACCAAACCCGTGAAAACCAAAAGTGCTTATAAAACGGTCAAAATATGACTGATAGATATGCGTTTTTCGCCGAAAAATTTGGATGGTTGAGAATTCAACGGTTGTCTTGTATATCTGGCATCATCCCAACTCTTCAGTATTCTGAAAATTGTAGCAAAGTCATGTGAATTCGTGTCTCAAGCGACCTAATTTCAAATAGTCTGGAAAAGTTCCGGTAGGTTCTGGATGAATTATTTTAGCAGAGTTTGTCCGTGCAGTGATAGATTAGGTTTGTTCCCTGCAATAATGTTATTATTTGAGCACTCCGTTTGAGAAAAATATCGGCACATATATAAATAAGTAAATTTAAATAAGGGCAGTTTATTCTGTTAGCATTAGGAAATCAGGTTTCGTCATTTGGACTTAATTTCATTGCATTCAGACGTTTTTTTCTCAAGAGAAGACGATCGTCACTTTGAACGTCTTTACTACTCAAGAATTACATAATGGTCAGCAAGAGTCCTTCCGTACAAATTTATTTAACGCTTTGTTTAACGAACTAATTCACGAGCAATGTCCGCTTAGCATTTGGTTAGCTTTTGAAGTTCCATTTCGACGAACTTTAAAGTCCGCTGACCTTGTTGAGCCTTCCTTGCAACTTGCTTTTCATTAAGTTCGCGTGTAACGGCACCTCTGGGGGTAATTGTAAGTAGTTGTACAAGGTGAGAGTGAGATTAAAAAACAAGAGGCTGTTGAAAGCTAACGCGTCTCGGGTTTCTTGTTTGTAGGAGGTGAAGTTGAAGGCTCGAAGAATAGCGCTGTGGCGTTGAATGGTGGTGACAGTGGACACAAGCAAGACGTGAACCAGAGTCTTTCTTCGTGCATCAGCGTACGTTTTGCGCGGTTTCTGTTCATCGTTGTTGACCCAAGCAACTGTGGTTTATTTAAAGGCGTGTTTACGTCTGGGATGTAAGGCCGATTTGTTATTCTTTCTGTTAGTGGTGGTCGGACATCTATGGTGCTGCCTTAGAAGTCAAAAATCTGAGCCATAATCAAGTGCTGTTTGCATGAGCATCTTTGATTTGCAGAATAAGGTAGGTTGATCATTGGTAGCTTGCAAAAGACTAGGCGTGTTGCCTTAAAGTGAGCTGTGATTGCATCGGAAATGCGAAGTTCATGAATTTTGTGAGAAGTTGGTGCCACAACGTAGACGTTGAGATCGAATTTTTATTTAACTATTGTTCCATAACGGAATAAAAATTTGCAACTTTGTGTTAGAGTTTCCCGGACAACCTACTTTCGACTTTTTTTTTTGAGTTGCTGATGTCTTAATGAGAATTGTTTCTTTTTTATGCAGTTGAATGATGCAATGGTAGTAAGAGTGCACTATTTTCGTAACGAATCGACTGGTGAGATGCATAGGGAGCACCCTCTTCGCTTTCCGGTGCTGAACGCATCGACGGATATGCCGATATTAGAGATTGAGTTGGGGAATGGCCAGCACGGTATGTTATAAACGTCTTTTTTCTTTAAGTTCTCGAGTTTCGTTAAACATAAAAGCATATCAACGGAGGCGTACGCTTCTTGTCGATTTTTGTGTATCGATTCTTTTCGGCATCAGTTCATCTTCATTTAGAAAAGAATTTTCTATCGATTAACTGGTTATTGCAATTATATTTCTTGCGTTTACCGTTTTCCTCATCTGTTGCATTTGCTGATAAGCTTATTTTCCAAACATCCTGAGGTAAGGGGGTGTTCAGATGTGGCCAAGAACAAACGGGTGCTGTTGGAAGTGCGATACGACTTCGCGAGCAACGATCAGGTTTCACTCTGTTCCCGTCTTTTTTCTCAATCTTTGTTAGCGCCGTTTTGTTGTGCCTCTTTTAAAAGAAGAAGTGGAGGGGGAATTAGGAGGGAAATCCAGCTATCTATAGATTCAGTTTTCAGTTTCATGTTAAGGCCTCATATTTGCTAATTTAGTTGTTGAGCGGTGCAGAGAAGCCATTTTCAGAAAAGGGCGTTTGTAAAGATGGGCTTTAGTCATATTGCTTAACATGGTGCATCAGTGATGTTTAAATTGACGGAACAAGATTGCGTCTTTCGTCGTTTTTTGAGGATCGTTGTTGGTGAAAACCCCTTCATTGTGTACGTTGTTTGTTGAGTCCTGTTGAGGCTGCCTGGAGTGTTTCGTCACTACCAACGCTTCATAACGCGTAAATTTCGTTTGATAACAGTTTCGATCGTTTTTTTTTTACAAATGCACCAATTTAATAATTATAGTGAGGTGTGAATTAGATTTAAGCCATAGAATTTGAGAAGAAGATTGGCATAAAGAAATTTTAATTCATGACCTGTAAGTACCTCAGACGTTAAATGTGCTATAAACTTACGCTAAAAGAAATGCGAAAATAGCAAAATCGCACAGAAATATATCGATTTATAGCAAATGTATAGGGAATATTGAAATGCTTTTAAATATCAAATGGGAAAAGAGTGGATTAAGGTTAGGAAAGATGAATTAATAGAAGAAGGCTGAAATAGACATATCTGAAGATATGAGATTTTTAAAAGGCTTAAAACGAACTTCAAAAACCCCACTCGTATAGAATATAACGCAGATCATACTGCTTTGGCTACTGTAATGAAATATATAGTCACGGTTGTGCCGTTACCCACTGATATGTGAAACGGATAACCATATAAGTATGAGACCTTACTGTAGTAAGACATGCTGCGTACAATCTGCTGCTAAAATTAAACAGATGACGGAGATGTAATGTAATCACCTCTGTCGAATCTGTCCTTGTGAACTTGTCACCTGATCACACAGGTCGACACTTCATACGCTTGGCTGTCGAGAGTGCCGCAGCCACCGTTGACCAAACGTCGTCACCGTCGGGTCTGTTCAGTGGGTTTTTGCTCTAGGTCCAGAGGTAACCAAGTAGTAAGCCTTATGGTCCACATATTATGAGCTTCGCACCCTACGTGTCCAGTCCATTTGCATTTATGTGCGTATAGTTCTTGAACGTTGTCAGCAGGTCCCGCATGATGACGAGTATCTACAGAAGTGATATGATCTCGATGGAACATCTTGAGCATTATACCTTTCTTTGTGCCTTGCGTCGTAGCCGTTCTCTCTTCGTCGGCTTTTGTTGTTGATCGAATTCTACTACGTATACCGCATTCGCATACGAAGTTGTCGGTGAAGTTCAAGTCATATTCTAAGTAGAAATATTTTCCAACTCTCCCTCTATCTTGATGATTAGGATGCATAGTCATCGGAGGACAGAACTATTCCCTGTCGTTTTGGGTAGATTCATTTTCACTCCGGTGTTCTTGGACTCACTATGGAGCTGCTGCAGTTTATCTTGCCCTTCTGGCTCACTGGAGTTAAGGATAACGCAGTCATCTGCAAACAGCAGATGCATCAGCTGCTCGCCACCGATGGCGATGCTTCGTTCCAAACGAAGGCGTTGAAGGATGCATCTAGAGTTGCTGCAAAGAACACTGATGGGATCATTTGTTTGAGGCTTAATCCGCCGACGATTCTTTAATTTCACCTGGCGATATTTGGGCACTATGAGACTCATATGAATCAGTTGCTACAAGAGTGTTTCCTGCGTTCATAGGATACTATTCTCTTCCTCGAATTATCTCGAACTGCTGTGCGAAGGGGCCGATGATCTGAAGTTATTAATGTATTCTCGCCTTTGAAATATCCGTGCGTAGTTTGACGTAGTCGATTTGACGCACTTTTCCATCATGACTTCTATCTCATTTCTTGATCCACTATCGAATCGGCCTCTTGAGCGTTCGTTTCGTTCAGGTAACGGTCCGATTACTGTATTAAAGTTCTCTCGAATTATGGTTTAGGCCGACCTCGTTCCTAAAACAACTTCGAGGTCGTTGTGAATTCTTTATAGTTTCCTGTGCTCGGCCTGTAGGGTGGGTGCACACGCTTGTAAAATTTCGCTAACCTTACCTTCTGCTGGTTTACTTCTAGAACGGCTAGGCGGGAACCTTGTTCCTTTTTACATGCGGTCTTCCTTAGCTTCACGTTGAATATGACGCTTCTTATTCTTACTCTGCTGTGCATAGCATTTCCAAGGAGTGTCGTTTCACTGCCGTTCTATTTCGGCGACAGTTTTTTCATTCTGCTTATCTTGCACTCTGACGACATTTTCAGCAACGGGAGCTTTGCAGCAGTCCTTTCTTGTTGCAAGTGCACTTATCCTGTTGCCTCGTCTGCCATAAGAGTTGCTTTCCGTGTGCCGTCTGGAAATCCTGCTTTGATATCAAAGGAAGGCTTCTGAAGGAAGGGCGGCAGTAGGGCGCTGTTTGCATCTCACAAGATTGTCATCGGGCATCCACGATTATTGGATAGATTGTCTGCAGCTGCAGCCTCGACATGTTAGCAGCTGAAGGGCTACCCACCGGCTGTTCCACTTTTGCAGCTTGAGGACCTAGCTGAGCGCATGGTTATACTAATGACGAGGTTGGTTCGTAGCCAGTCAGGAGGAAAGAGTATTGCGGATAAGCGGAAAGAAAGAGGAAAAAGCAGCATTAAAAGAAGATTTAACTGTAAAACAGTTGTTAAGAGATAACAATTTAAGTGGCGTCGTTGCTGTATAGATTGCAGTTCGTCAGCTATTTAAAGATACGACAAAATTGTTGTGGTGATTTGCTTGAATTTGTTTCCCACATTTGTGAATTCATCACACACTCTAACATTAAGGTTTCATTTTGAAAGTGGAGTATCGGTGAATGTCATTAAATGAAGGGGAGAGCATTAGTGATGCCATGAGTGTTATATCATATCTGTTAAGTTTTTATTTGTAGTAGATGTGTGAAAAGTCATCTATAGCTGAAATATGTCAGATGCTCACATATGTTTAACTCACATTCTTTGGAACGGATGTAAGCTATGTAAGGAATGAAATATGAAATACAAGTTTAAAGTCGAAGTTTGATAAAAAGGTGTCATAGAACTATGCATCAATTTGAAAGAGGTGAAAAAACAAGCGCAACTATCAGCAGCAAGTAAAGTAATCTCATAAGCAGATAAATAAAAGCTGCTGTTATGTAGTTGCAGAGGAGTATAAGTGACTCGGAAAGAAGAGTGAATAGAAGAAGGAGTCGTTTTCAGAAAGTGCGTATCTTCTACTACATGCGAAGTATTGCCGAATCGGTCGCAACATATGGATGGCAAAGTGCTTTATGCGCACCATGTACAGTGGGTCAGCTAACGAAGGTGTTGCTTGTCTTCGACCCTCGTAAGCTTTCGATCTTTACATTTTTCATTGTAAAGCGGATATTCTTCAATCTTATTGTCGGAAATTGTTTTCAAGTTGTTTTAAATCACCTGATTCACGTGAATTATTCATATTTCCCTTCATTTTCCTTTATTACATCATCTCATCGCTTTCAGTTTCTTAGGCGTATTTCACAGTTTATGCATACGTGCGGGACGGAATATAATAATCAACTTTGGTTTATATCGTCGATGAAGTGCAAATATTTCAGGTCAGAATTTCGTTCATGACGTTCTCTTCGTGATTGGATACGTAGAGTGTGGCGGAGGTAGACGTGGACGCTGGTCGGACGTGTGTTTCGTCAATTTGGATGAATGCAATCGTATCTTCCATGGTCACTGAGATTTCATGCACAAAGCCGAACCTTTCACGCAGAGAAGGGGTCGGAAGTGGTCCGCAAAAGATTTCGTAATAAGTATTGCTATGGGAAGGGTTTAGTTACACTTTCTTCTTAGATAAGAGATAAAACTACGTTGGAGACTCTCTTGGTTTGGGTTACATAATTTTTATTTCAGTAACTCGCCTTTTACAGCTCATTTTATAAACGTTCACACATGCGAACAACTCTCACGTCATTTGCTGGGAGCTCTCTTGAATTTCTGTGTAATTTGTTCCATATTTAAAGGTTAAAGCAGATCAGAGTCTTTAAAGAGAATTATGTCAAATTTGGCGGTTCTCTCACGATGGCTGCTGCACTGGATTTACCCACGCATGGAGTTTTTTCAAAATACAGTGCACTTGTTTTCGTGAAGACGCGGCTTCGTTTAGAGGAGACGTAGACGTTTCTGCGTTGAAATCTTCCCTTATGTTCATGTGTCGCAACATTCTTCTGCCCGTAAGGTTTGCTCAACAATTATAGACGAGTTTATCTTGAATGCCTCTTGCTTCGTGTTTATTCTCTTATCTTATTTCGTTGGTCACCACGTGAAACTTTTCTTCTGTTTGAGATTCTCTGCTTTGACTCCAACATTCGTGTTCATTTTTTAAAGGTTATTTTGCTTCTTAATTGCTCCTTATAAGCGACTCGATTGTAGTGCATAATAGAAAAGCATCGTTGTTCTGATGTTATGACTTGTTGATATTTGCTGATAGAATCCACGAAATGGAATTTTGTATTCGTTAATGATGTTTTCGTTCTTAACTGGAGGAAGTGTTGTGTCCAACTTTGGAGAAGGAAGCATATGCGGACCAATTTACAGTGAAGGAGGGCAAGATTACATGTGATGGTGCATAGTTAGTCCGATCTGTATAATTTGGGATACTCATTTTCATCCTTTTATCTCATTTTTTGCTATTGTGTTTTATGGTATTATTGATTCCAGTGAGCTTTCATCTGCAGGATATGGCGATTGGTTATTGCTGCAAGCTTTCTTACACAAGTTGCTTGCTCTTGGTTCTTCTCATATATATTTTTTCCTTTCCATGGTTGTTGTTGTCACGCAACAGACCTTAGTGTCGTCGGCATTTTTTAAACGTTTTGAAGTGGTTTTCGTGTTAATTGCTACCAATTTCTCGGGTTGATTATCCTTCAGTTACTTATCCATTTTAATCGATCATTTATTCATCATTACTATCTCACACTCATGTCGCATGTTGATTATGAATTTTCGTTCTCGCTGTTTATCAAAGCGACCACGGATAAGGAAAGCGAAATGTGAACTCCATCAGTGCAAATTTTTGAAATGGGCTTCTAGGAAAAGCAGATTGCTTTCTGATAAAAAGCTTGCGTTGAAGTTTTTTTTTGGTTTTTTTTCTCTTTAATACTTCAGAAATTTTGGTCTCCACATGTGGTAGCTTGAACGCACGATCTATGGCACTGATGACTTGTTGCTTTGTTTCATCATTCTCAGCGCATAATCAACTGCAGTGGGGGGAAGAGGGCTTCCGCAGTACACAGGAACTAGTCCGTGTGGGTAACGTGCCCCAGTATTGCTTCAGATTGCCGGTATACTTCGCTATTAGAAGCTTGCAATAATACAGAGCCTGTCATCACTCCTGCATGTGAGCTGATCCATAGAATTTCCTCCAGTAACCGTAGCGATGCCTGTTTTGCTACAGTTGCCGATTGAGTGAATGATCGCGATGACTAAAATTTTTCCAAAGTCCACTTGTAGCGCACCATCTATACGAGAATGAATCTTGTTGAGGTGTAACGCCGCTGACCATCCCGATGTGTATAACATTTCAAAAAGCTGTTTTTTTTTCCACATATTGTCGCCGACCCAATCTTTTTGAATAAAAGATGAGGGATTTTCGCATCGAATCACCTAAGGAACTTTTGTTGGGCTCCGCATGCTTGAGAAATTGCTCGTGTGAGGTTGAGCGACGTTTTGCATGCTTCGGTATTTTCTAATCATCTTGGCGAGTCGGTCGCTCCACCTCTTCCGAGAGGCACACAGCAAAATGGTGCGCCATAGAAAGTCGCACGAAAAAGGAGGGTGTTCTGAAGTATCGAAATTCAAATCCGATGAAGGATTTCAAGTTTTGTCTTGAAATTCGAAATCCATAGCTGGCAATACCGTGCGATTAGGCACTAAGAGGTGTTGTTTTAGAGAAATATTACCGAAGTGATTTGACTATATTGGAAGGAATATCGCTTTGCTTTTTCAGTGCAATAATGTGCATTACCTCATTCTACATATAACAGTGTTACGCAGTGTTGTTGTTCGGTTTAAAAGCTGAGTGATTTTTCTTCATGTCACTGCGTGAGGTAACACTGCGGCAATGTGGAAAGGCAGTTTGCAAATCTCTAAAAGCGTTAGAGATCGTTGACGGAATGATTAAGGCCAAGGGATATGTGCACTGCAGAATTTTCTTTGAAATGTCGTCATTCTCATCTGATCTGTTAGTTTCTTATGAGTGGTATCAGCAGAACACGTTTATGATTGTAGGTAGCGTACACGAGTGTTCGGGTGGAGGATTTCCCGAGAATGCGATAAGAGTTTGAGGGCATTGTAGGAATAGCAAAAAGCAGCGGAGAGAGAGCTACGAAACGGCTATTAAATTGCCGGAGGACGCTAGCTTATTCTGTACTCGCATCAGTGAGGAAACTTTCGGGAATTGTTGTGGTCATGTGGAGAAAACGTTGTGCTGGTTGTGACCGGACAGGAATTTGTTGCGTGGAATGTGATGTTCAAAGTTCACCGCAGTCTCCAATGATTGAGCTTTTCCTAACTTGGGAAAGGGGTCTCTCGCATAGACGTGATTTATAAATTTTGGACCACTGAGTCCAGGACGTCCAAAAAGTCTGCCACTTAGTGGGGGCTCCAGGAAGCGAGCTGCGCTTCCTGTGGGTTCCTCAATCAGTTTCGCTCATGTCTATGAGGGGTAGTAAGAAAGCCACCCTCTTGTTGGGAAGCAGTAGAAGATTCTCTGTACAGAAGCAGGAGCACGAGGGAACTCTTAGGTGCTATGTTCGAACAATATGTGCTGGAGGTTTCCTGAACACGTAGGTGTTGAAGGTGGCGGAGTGTGATGCGTAGGTGTCAGTTGGGAAAGACAATTTATTGCAAAAAGAGCAACCGGACGATGTGGATTTAATCATAAGACAACGGGAAACGCAACAGGCTGGAGCAAGGCGGTTCAGCGTCGATGTTTTCATAAAGACATTCACATGTATGGAGTCAGACAAAGTGTCCCGGCTTGGTAGAGATAGAAATAGGCGCTGAAGTTGAGAAGTCCGCTCGTAAAAGAAGTGGGCGGTCTGCTTGACTGAATCATTTCAGCAGGAGAGCATTCTGATAATTGAGAACCTACACGTGCAAGGGGCGTGTGAAAAGACAACTTTGTCCTGAAAAGTGCCTCAAGTTGAGGCATATCCTTGCGTGTCGAAATTCTTCATCTTTATCTTTGCGTGGAATATTATTGCATCGGAACCGGAAAAGCCAAGTTTTTAGCACCTTCTCCGCCAAAATCGGACTCATTTAATCGAAATCATGGGAGAAATGAACCTCGCGAGGTGAAACTTGATGTCACGAAAACCTGCGACGCTGATGTAGGAAAGCATGGAGTGAAAGCGTATAAGCCACACTCTGACATGAGGAAAAGTTGTCGTTCACTATTAAGGTGGCTTCCCACTTCAGTTAGGGCTTTCCACGTTTTCCTGCGGGAAAAAATGCAGTTGGCTGAGTGATTAGTCGTGAACTTAGGTGGTGTGCAGGTCATTTTCAATTCCAAAAGTTGGAGAGAACAGGGGGAGCGTTTTTGTTACCGCTATTATGGGAACAACAATCAACAGAAACTTCATTTCGTTTCCTTAATATGGCATGTCCCGTCTTTCCACTTCGAAGAATTACTGTGAGCTTCCTTCTCATTCAAAGCCATAACATATATATAAATTTGCGACATATTATGTGGAGCTTTCACGACCAAGAGCTCTTCATCTCAAATGCAGCTTCGGATTCGTTGTCGCTTTCAGTTTTTATCATTTCTTTAGTAGGAAAATGAGCTTCACGAGTGCTCCGCACCTTCGCAATTCCGCTACTCATTATTGCAGCATACCTATTCGGAAGTTGTGCAACTTCGTTGTAGTCACTTCTTGTAGCATCGCTGAAGGGACCCGTAGTTTTTAAAGAATCTTCTAGCGTTACACTAAGCCATGCACACCAACATATCTCGGCGCACCTTTTGGATTTCAGATTCTATATCAAACAGATTGCGGATAACACGCCGGGTTTCCTACTTTTTGGAATTTGCTGCTGTTGCAGCTTTGCCTAGGAACTGTGCAGCAAAGTAGCATGAACTATGTGAAAGTGATTTTGAAAAAAAGCCAAGCGTTTTCCAATTGTAAGGTCCTTGAGATCGTTCCCCTTCTTGCAGTCTCTTTTCTTTTTGGAATTTTCTAGCCGTGCAATTTTTTCAGAACGCGGGATCGCTTCCTTAAGGGCTCCACAGGTTCGTCATATCACATTGAAGATGCTCTCGTGCAGTGGTGCATCCTTCCGCTAGCAATTAAAAGTGGAGCACAAATTGCTTTAAATTGCAGTAAATTCTACCGTTATGATGACAGGAATTGGAAACGCTTAATTAAATTAGCGAAGAATGTAGGCTGAAAATGTGGACCTTTTCTTCGCCACCACTATTCAGTCAAATACTGGCAGATATTTGGTTCAGCGGTCATTTTCCTTTATTTTCCATCCACAAATCAAAGAAATGTTTCCGCCTTACGTTTGTTATAATTTTCTTCCTTTTTTCTCCCATAATTTGTGGCTTCTTTTTCAATCGTTAATTTTTTTGCAATGTCATTTTAGTTAATGTCATTCATCCTTCATTCATGTCACATCGAGGGGCACCTTTGTTTTCTTTTTTGTTTTCTATTCACTCAGCTTCAGCGCCCTTAAGTGGGAAAGTGTAAATATGTTTTGTTAATACCAACGAGCCGTTGAAGTATTTATTGCCGTGCGAGCGACTGTGCTATTTATGCACTTGCTTAAATGCATTTTAAAGTTTCCTAATTGTTGATTTTCCAGAAATGTTCTATCCACCAACGATAACTGATGAAACTCATGTCGACGAGGAATTCTCATCCGGTGATGAAGTAGACGAGGTGAAGCTTTCCATTTTCCCTTGTTTTTGATGCTTAAGTTCGACGAGGAATTCTCATCGTTTGATGAAGTAGACGAGGTGAAGCTTTCCATTTTCCCTTGTTTTTGATGCTTAAGTTCGACGAGGAATTCTCATCCGGTGATGAAGTAGACGAGATGAAGCTTTCCATTTTCCCTTGTTTTTAATTCTTAAGTTTGGATGTCTCTTTGTTGTGCATCTGAAAAATTACTCCCGTCTGATAACGGTAATCGAATGTGCAAACTTTTTGCTTTGCAGTGAACGTGTACTCTGATACTTTTTGCTCTTGAAGTGATCGTAATTTTAACGGTTTTCAACCAGTAAGTTGGATTTCTAGAAGGTAAAACAATTAGCAGAAAATGAAGAGCATTTTTATTGAGCCGAAATACTCGATCAAAGAAGCCGAAGTGAAATATTGCAGAACAAAGCGTCTAAAAAAGAGAAATCTATGAATGGGGGGAATATTTTCTCTAATTTTCTACTGCAAACATTGGGAATATTCTACAAAATCGATAAGTTTAGCAGGTTTCCTTTTTGGAATGAAGTTTAATGTTTGGCGCATTTGAATTATCTCAAACTTTCATTTTATGACTCAAGTTTTTGACAGCCTTAAGATAAAATTGATTGAGAGTTATTGGTGAATCGGTGAGTTATTAATGCACTTTTTGCGCTTACACTTTGGTTATTGTGTCGATCGAGTTTGAATGTAATAACATTTGCACCTTCTCCATGATGGCTTGAGTTGTGTTGATTAACATTGACAATTGAGGGAATTTTCCTGGAGTTATGTTATTAAGACATTCCTGGAAGAAGAAGCGTTAAGCAGAAAATTCGTAGGCATAATCGATGATATCATTGGATAAGGGGGAATAGTGGGGAAGGGCTGAGCTGGAGAGGATGGAAAACCGTTTGATTCATTAGGAGAGGTGATAACATTTAGTGCGTTAGTGTCATTGATCGGAAAAACGAAACAAGGACAATCGAAACGTTTGAATTGAGTGCAGTGAATGAGAAAAAGATGTTTTCTGCACATTTTATTGAATTTTAGAGCAACTTGTATAAAATGTTGCCGTTGATCGTTATAGCGATGAAGTGGATTTTACTCATCAATTTTTTCTATTCGTCTGATCATCTTTTCTCTTCGATTTCGTCCCCATTCATGCCATCTTCTTCCCTCATATTCTTAATGAAGCCTTTGCGCTCATAGTCTTTGTTTTATTTATTTTTTCTTCTCGTACGGTTCTTTCTGTATATTTTTCTACAACAAAGAATACTGCAAAGTCTCTGCTGGGGACAATGCATATCATTTTCATTAAATTAGCGAAAGATGAGTTGTTGAATCCTTTTTGGAATTTGCCACCAAAATTGTTGGAGCAGTTGTTTTGATTTCCGCTTTGGGTGTCTCATATGTGAGGGATATTAAAGTCCAAACAATCAGTGATGCATTTATGATACCCAGGTTTTCACGTATAGTTTTATTGTCAAGAAATTTCACTTGCACGTATACAAACTTCTTTTACCCATGCAGTAGTACGGGAAAGGTAAGAAGGTACACACCACCCAAGGAGAAGTGGAAAGGCAGATTAGAGCCTAATTTCATGATGGAGCCATGGCTGGCGTGAGAATGGAGAGAGAGATGCAAAGTTGGAAAAAAACTAACGGCGCAGTAATTCAGCAGAAAATTAGATCGTAAATGTTTTTAATTCGTAAGTTGTAATTAGGAAGCAATTTCCAAATGTCAGTCGGTCTTACAAACCGAGTTTAACACAGCTGATATGATCATTTCTTTATCTCCTGTCGTGTGCATCACGCATCACTCTATTCGAATATGTAGAAAAGACGGCATGGTAACATGCGCTAAGCATCGGAGGTATATTGGTAGTGAGGGAAGGTGTTGTTCAAGAGACTCTTTCTATGATGATTAGCGGAAACTTGTTTACTAGCCACGGAAACTCAGTGAGAAATCTTTCTTGGGAATGAATAACGATTCGATGATTTTTAGTGCGTTAGCGTGAGGAAGAAAACAAAAAAGAAGAGCGCCTTCTCGGACTTCTCCAGTGAATTCACGTTCGACGTTTCTCCTACTCGCAGAGGTGAGAGTGTTCTTTTCTGCATGTTTGTTCGTCCTTCACGTTATGCTTTGTTTGTTTCTTTGGTTGAGAAGTCACTTGAATTGAAAAGTTCCTCACTTTTCTTCCTTTTGCTTCTTCACACCCTTAAATTTCCCGCCCGCTCACACTGTGGGGACGATACCTTTGATGACATTTTTTGAATAATTTCATCGATATTGAGTTAACGATACTATGCTTCTCAATCAGAAGGAGGGAAACATGTCTCAGGTTCATTTTGATGTCTAAATTTTCTAGACGAATTCCCTGTTGCAGCTAAATTTGGACGTTTACAGATTCGTAATTTTTTCAAGAACGGTTTTACGTTGCAGGCGTATAAAAAGGGAGATGAATATTTTAGAAATCAGTTCTGCTGACGAAACGTGGCGAGCACTTCGTAGTCACGGTTTTGTTGCTCTTATTGAATATATTTCAGATGTTGACGAGTTACAGAGTGTGCGGCCTTACTTGAAAAAAGCAGTAGGAAGCAGTCTCCAAGAAAAGATCGATAAGGAGCGAACCGCACTATCACTCGATAATGAGACGCTCACTACTGGAGGAAGTATGGAAGTGGTACAAGAATTGGAACACGTTTCAGGTCCATACTACTATTTACCTTTACCTGAGTGGACTTCATTATCTAAGACTTTATTTTATTATTACTTTCTTTCATCCAGGAGTTTTGTTATCAAAATTTCAACGCGGAGACAATTTCGTGCAGTTTCTTGATTGCGGTTTGAAACAGTGCAAAAAAAAAATTCTTAGATCTTCAGCATGACGTGCAGCTCTTAAATTATTGTTTTTTTTCTCATGCTCACACAAAAATATCATTTCTGTTTAAAGTTGTGTTCAGTGAGTACGAATGAGAGTGACTGAGTGTTCATTAGGGAGTTAGTATGGTCCTAATGCGACTACTCTCCAGAAGTTAAAGAAGCGTTTTTGAAATCTTTTTAGATACTGTGCGAGAAGCGGACTGGTGAGAGAAGCATTACATTTCGAAGTATTAATGACGACGAGGGTCCTGGAATGTCTTGATGAACACTTTTGCAAATAGCAGATGACATGACGAAAGTGAAGAATCCAATATGCATTCATCTCTGACATTGATTTTTAGTTCGAAAATAGAAACACTACATGATGGTCACCTAAAAAGTTCTGGAGAAAAGAGGTACAGTGCTCGCGGAAATTTGAAGCTCATGAATTGGCATTCTAAAGAAGAGGAAAGTAGATAATCGCAGATAATGTTTGCGCAGAAGGCAAGTTAGGATAAGAAAACCGAATATGTATTTACCCATATTTCTGAAATTATATGAGCCCAGTTTTCGTAGATGGTTCGAGGCACAATCGTGCGTAAATTTCTAATTCGTCGTAGTAGTACTCAAAGTATTGTAAGGCACTGTATGCAGTCAGAATTGATGCGGAGTTTTCTTCGGAGACAAGCAGTAGTTGGACTTGTCAAACTATGAAATTCATCGAAGAAATCCACTTCGGTTATTTTTATTTGCAAATGCTTTCTCGAGATGCCACTTGACGGATTTTACCGCATGTTTCAGATAGCAGTCTTTTGTGGTTTTTATAGCGTTGATCACTTGTAGATAGCTTGCGAGATAAGAAAGCCAAGCGGCGACGTAAGCGAGTGGAAGCGGATGCATTCTTCGATGGGACCACAAGCGAGCTTGTACTTTCGTCCGAGCCGTCTGTTTCTTTTGAATACATGAGTCTCTCGCGACCAATGCTCAAGGTATCCTTTTCATTTCATTCGGGAATGTCAAAGGTAATTGGAAAGTTCTAAATGTTCAGCGAGGTGTAATAAATGCATGAGTTTTTAGCTGCAACAGCCTGAGCGGCGTTTTTTTTTGGGCAGATTTCTTCTGAGGGCTTCGAAAGTTAGTAGCCTTTTAATTTATGTGAAGTACCTTTAGTTGTTTAGGAATCATAGTTTTAAATATGAATTGTGGCGACAGGTGGAACACAATGATTTCAGGCGTCCATTGCTGCTCAACAAAAAATCCTATCATACATTTTGCGTTTCAAGTCCTACTTCTGTTTATAGTTGAAGTAATATACTCTTGCCATTATGTTATTTCTTTTTATTAAACTGTCTGGTCCAATTTCAGGCGGTGGGTGCGTGCGGATTCACGAAGCCAACTCCAATCCAAGCGGCGTGCATCCCGTTGGCACTAGCGGGGCGTGATTTGTGTGCTTGTGCCGCAACAGGAACGGGTAAAACGGCCGCATTCATGTTACCTATTCTTGAGCGTCTTCTGTTCAAGCCGAAACAGAAATCAGTGACACGCGTGCTTGTCCTTGTGCCTACAAGGGAACTCGCTATGCAGGTTAACATTGCAGTTCGCTTTAAGCTTTTATTTATTTATTTATTTTTTTCAACGAATTTTCTATTGGTTCACGGGAACAAGCTGTGTTCTGCAGTTACAAAAATAAATGTGCAGACTGCTTGGTGTAGAGGTTTGTTCTACTTGTTCGACCATGACTTTCTCGTTATAAGATTGATCATTAATTCCTTCGCTGATTTTGAAGAGCTTCTGCAAACCTCATAACTGTTTCTCATTCCCACTCCTATATTAACTTTTGCTGCGAAATGCAGGGCGTGTTGACAATGTACGTTTCCATGCCTTGCGTTCACGAAATTTTGGTGGCGTAATGTTCGCTTCAATGTTACGTAGTGTTGTGCATCGTTTTTGGCTGCTCTTCAGTTTCATTCCCAACGAGTATTGTTACTCTACGAATTTTCGGACCTTCTCAGTCCTAGGGTTCCTTTTTATGTTGAATACATTTTCAGTTGACCAGTTGACTGGTCTTTTTTGATTGATTTCTTTTCTTATAGGATATTTTGTCTTTCTTTGAGGATTATTGCGCTTGTGGCAATCGAGCTGCTTCAAATTTCTCATAAGCTTGAGTTTTATTTAGCTTAGCGATATTTTTGATTTCATCCTTCAAAGTGATATGAAGCGATAAGATAGCTTCCTTCCTTCATGGCATGATCTGAATGACTATCAGAAATTTCCGGGATTCTCTGCACACCTTTTGTCCATCTTCCTTGCTCTTGTACTATGCTTTTGTTTGTTTGCCTGAATTAAGTGCTTGTTTCCCGCGTTTGTCTCGATGCCGTTTGAGATTACTGAGAGGCGAATGTTTCAATCGTATATAGATCCCTCTGCTCGTCTTGCCCCTTTGAAAGTACTTAAAGAGGAATCTCAAAGCACTTTGTGTGTACCTTTCACCCATCCTGCAGCACTCTGGACATACCGAAGTTTTTATCGCTATTATTCTTTTTCATTACTACTTAATTAAACGGCTTCTTTTCACCGTTTAGCTTTGTGCGTAGTCTCTGTTCCCTGTGGTCTAATAATTTAATCGATTTCGTTGTTTTTTCTTATAGTTCGCATTTTTCAGTGGAATTAACAATATTTTATTGTAGGCAAATGGATGCAAATGCCGAAGGCAGAAAAGTAGAAACTAGAAACTTCAGAATGAGGGAAGAAATGGAAATTGAGGAAAAATGTGATGCATGGATAAGTGTGATATTTTAAAGGCGCTTAAACTATAAAAGACACACATTAAATTCAAGAATATAATCTGCTGGCAATGTGTGACCGAAGTTTCTCTTTCTCTTTGCAGCTGCTTACAACTGACGTTTAAAGTATAAAATAATCTGTTATGGGATTGGATTTTATGGGATGCATACACAAATCTGACTTAGAATAGGTTAGAAATGCGCGGATGTCGTCCCAATTCGTTGCTTTCTTCCGCTGAACGCTTTGAAATTATAAGTTTAACAAGTGTTAACATGTTAACACTTGTTAACAAACGATTGTTATTGTAACAAAAAGTTAACATACGATGAGGTTTGTTAAAATGATTTCCTCTATTGCGTGGGTCTTTGTTAATGGCTTTGTTTATTAGGATACGAGAGGTCATAATTTAGTTCTAGGTCTTTCCTGTAGAGCTCGTTTACAGGTATTGGTGTATTCAAATGGGGTTGAAACCTGTAAACTTTCAATTTTTAAATAACTTCGTTACACTTCCTGTTAAAATCTTTTTTGACAACAGAAGTGCCTTATATATTTGTGGATTTCAGATATAACTGCGTTTTTGTAAATAAACGCAGAAACGTTACTATTCGAGAATTCAAGAACGTAAATATGTTGAAATTGAACTGCACTTCCTATATGACTTGCATCATATATGAGAGTTTCCTGGCCATTATTAATGATGTGTCGACTTCCACGTAAAATTAGCTCATTGCATCTTTTATGTGTATAGTATCAGTGGTGATCTGCTTTCATAGATTTTCTTAGCTGCCCTGTAGAAATGATAACGATTTAAGGCGATTATTCACATCCACTTTAACAAGGAAGTTTGGAGATTTGTTTCTAATGGCGTTTTCTATTCTTATATTTTGTCTAGAAATTGCTGGGGTGGCGTTTTCTTTCAGTGGGGAAGTGTTGTGGAGATCGCTGTGTTAATTTAGGTGTCAAACCACACACGACGTTACGTTTGAATGTAACATTGGCCCATTGAATTCGCTAAAACGTGAAAAGGTTTTTCTGAAACTGAACGATCCCATAGAATGCTGTTTTCCTTAAATTGCCGATTTGGATTTATCACTTTTCAGATGGGATTCTTAAGGAAGGCTGAAGTTTTGAGTTTATTAGCAGTAATGATGCGAACAGTTTTAGGTTTTTCATGTGACGCGTTTGCTATCTCAGTTCAGTCAAATCGAAATCTGTCTGTGCGCCGGTGAGTTGCTTCTCGTTCACCTTCTTAAATCCGAAGATGTGCTGTTATTGTCACTTGCTGTTGTTGTTCATGTGGAATTCTTCTTGAAGAAAGTTCATTATAGAATGCTCTATTTAATTTTTATTTGTTGTGCTCGCCACTGCATTGGGTACACAGATTTTGATTTTTTTGCGAGGGCAGAATATTCCGAACTTGCATATAAAAGGACATTGGCTGGTCGTTCGTCGAGACGGTTACGAAACTTAACATAAAATAACGAAAAGATTGAGACATGGACAACAAGACAAGATTCAAGTTTCTTGAGCAATCAGGCCGAAATGTTTGATTCAAAGTGCAGTCGGATAGGAACGATGTTTGTTTATGAGATGCCAATAGAGGGTAAAAGAGTGGCAACGCGTGCGTTGGAATGCTTAGCGAAAAGCGAAACGAAGAGTAGCGTGAGCGCCGACAGAAATGCGCTCGTATAGAAGGCGTACGTATAGTGCCACGATTGCACGAGGTGCGACGTGTAGATGGGCACAATGAAGTGTGCGATCCATTGTGCGGTCGACGCAAGTCCGGTCGCTTTTCCCAAATCGGCGACATCCACCGCACTGAAAAGTATTGCACTCAACGAACAACTACGACGTAGCAGGCGAACCTCGTTTTCACTTTGCAGCCAACCTTGAGCCATGCAGCCGTTTTAACTACCGCAGGTGTCTGATTAACTGAAGTGAATTAGGAAGTAGCACACTCTTCATTCTCTCCCTCACATAGACATTTCTGCTGTATCCGAAAGGAACCTTTCATTTAAGCGTCTTCATTCATGTAGCAGCGACTGCTGTTGTAAAAAGATGCTTGTGGCATTCGGAGTTCACTCGGAGTCTTATTCCAGCCATTGCTGCATGCGTCCATCTAATGGGTTCCGATAGCCGCAGGTCAAAAAGAGCTGGACCTCAAACCCAGCCATACTAAGCTGGAACAGAATGAGAGATGTACTTGAGCCTTAGGTCCTGTCGCACTTATTCCGTGAGTCTTGTCAGGCACAGCCGCTTCCACTGTTTAGTGGAACAGTGTCCAGAAAAATCCCGCTATCCTACGAGGGTTAAGTTTTCACCAAGAAACTGCTCGGTGTCCACACTTCCGAATATGCCGATCAGTCGCGTTATTAAAGAAGCGTCACGGAGGTCTAAGTGTTTTGAACGGCACCTTACCTTGTGATCTGCGTGCAACTCTCCGCATAGGCAACAGCATATGAGGCAGTTTGTACGGCGATTATGACGAGAAGTTGCTCGAGATTTTTTGTGAAGTTGACGGCAAAATATGAGCCGATTAGGGCGGTAAGTGCAAGCTGTAGCACCGTCTTGGGGTAGTATCGTCTCTGGAGATATGGTAATACAATAAACTGGACGACGAGCAACGAAGCGCCCATAACGATCAATACTTTGGCGGAGTCATTCGGTCCCTAAAACGCGTAACGATCATTACAAGTTGCCGTGTCAAATTATGCTTGTCAAGCCACAACCTTTTACTTTGAGGATTTTATGTGAGCTCTAGCAGTGAGGAACGCATTTCGAATCAGCGGACTGAAATCATTTAGAGGAAGTTCGTCGAAATTTCCTTTAATAAACGCGAAGTCTTTAAATGTTCACTGTCTCGGAAGGCACGCCGAATCAAATCAAAACTCAAAAAAAAGAAATTTGGACGCATTCGGTTGCACCAAACAGCCCAACAACAGAATAAGGTTATTGGAGTCACTCATACTGGATCATAACTTACACTGTCGCATTATCTCCAAATCGCATATTAGACATGGTGGCTGTCTATTAGACATGGTGGCTTTCGTCACTTGGCTGTCTATTCACTCGCCTTCCAATTTTTCATGCTCCTTGTTCTATGCTGGATAATCTCTTCTGTGGTGGAGAGGGCTAAGAGGACGGCATTCGATTTTTAAAGGGCAGGCAGTTACGGCTGGCCTTTTTTATCGATCTGCTTATAAATTGATGTTCAGTGGAAGAGGAGTGGCAATTTACCTGCATGTAGGAACGAAGCAAGAAGTTCCTTGAGATGAGCTCGTAGCACACGTAGGCTGCAATGAGAAACCCGCGAAGCAGCAGTCCTTCTCGCAAGGCAGCGTTTCTTGCCACCATCGGAAGGTAATCCTGTAGGAATTCCAGTTTGGGAAAACCTTCAGTCAATGCATTCGTTTTTCACAAAGCGACTGACTACTACTCAAGTAAAAGATTCATCTCACTTTATTCGCTTGGGTGAAGCTGGTTTTATCTTCTTCTAGTTGAAGCTAAAATTTCGTTTTGGAAGTTATGAAATTTTAGAAAGTAATGGTGTACCTGTGGACGGAGTCTTGCTGTAGCTAGTTTCGGAATCGAATGAGTCTGAGGTAGTGCGAAATAAATCGTCGGCGTAAGTACCATCAGCATGGCTATGCCGCACGTCACTTGTGACGTTCGAAGTGTTGTCGCAACCGCGAGTTGTGAAGCAACCATGGGACCAAAAAACATCGCTATTGCCTGTTTATGAGACACTTCTTGAGAATGCTAGTAAATTAAAAACAAATAAATTATCCTCAGATATCTTTCACATGCTATAAAAATGCACAGGTCAATAGAGGTTGCTAATTTATCCTCGAAATAAACCACCGTATACTGAAAAATACAGGAGGACTGACATTTAGTGGTTGTGCTCATAGACCATACCTGGGGAACCGTAAGACGCATTAATGCTGCTGTTCTTTCTCTTTCGGTTGTTACAGTGGCCAAATACATCTCTGCAGTTGCATCGAGCTGATACCCAATTCGTAGTATCTGAATTCATAATATGAGCATCATTTTTCGTCACACTCACGTGAGTAAGGTTCAGAGATCTAATCATTCTGTTTTCAAATGCTGTTTACGACTTTCTTCGTGATATGTTGCCGTTAATTTCATTTAACGTGGTCTTAATTTTTCGTTCTGTAGTAGTATTAGTATAGTAAGTATAGCAGTATTTATACCCTCTCGTTAATTTTTCGTCAAACTCCTAACGAATTATGGCGATAGTCGAGTGAAAAGTTAGCTTATTTTCATTTATGCCGATGGTCATCCATCTGCTCTTGAGGCTTGCAAACGTTGATTTTTTCTTCCTCGAATGAGGACTGTTGTTTTGAAGTGTTGTGAAAGTAAGTAAATGCATAGAACGAATCATCGAAAGTCGAAAAATCGCGAACTGTGTGAAGGGAATCGTCGAAAAAGTTTAGGGGAGGGTTTTTTATATACTTGCAATCACTTGAAAAATTACCTGTAGGAAGAAGAATGAATACCAGCATCTAGCAAAGCCAAGTAAAGAGTAATAAATAGAAACAATAACTGAAGAGAAGAGGAACGTTGTTTTCGGCCCCATCGTGTCGGCAAGCTGGAAAAAGAACTGGGAGAAATACGAAGCCAAAGAAGCGTGACATGCTTTTACTGTGTAAGCTTTCGCTTTCGTGTGTTTGAATCTGCATCCCAAGCAACAAAAATGTTGCTTAGTATCACATAAAATTTTCCTTCATTCTTATTTGTCGTTTTGGAATTCTATAGCAAATTTTTTGGTGCTTGAGATATTTAAAGTCACAGTTAGCAATAAATATCGTCGATACCTGTCCAACTGCAAGTGCGCCGATTGCATTACAAAAGCTGCCGAACGACTGTATGTATCCAATGTCGACGATAGTCATCACCTGGAAGAATTTCAGCGATGAAATGTGCATTCATTTGTTGGAATGTTAAATGAGAGTAGCGGAAAAGGACGACAGTAAAGTAGTTGCTGCTTCATTTGCTTGTTTTGAGAAAACAATAATTAACGGCTGTTTGTAATACTGCTGCCAGAAAAGTGCATTTTACTGGATAGGGAATAGCCGAGTAACACGAAATAGCACTTCGCAATGCAACATTTTTGAGGAATTCTGCAAAGAAGAAACTAAAAGTTTACGTGGATTGTATCCCATTGTAGAAAGGAAAGTAGAGTTGTGGTCCACTGCGTTCCCATGTTCCATATTCCGAAAATAACGCACAGAATGAGGAGCACACGCTGTTTCTTCTCCATACTGAATGCAAAGAAATGAAAGGCTGGCACGGTTGGCGATTGCAACACAACGCTCCCACTGTCACTCCTCTGTCTGTGACGATGGGGTTCTCAGCGAGTAAAGTGGGGCTCCGGGTCGCACCTTTTGCCCTGTGAGACGCCTCTTTTGAGCGACCTAAATTTCACTCTCATTTCACTCTTCTTCTCTTATGCGCTATTTTGTCGCCACTCCAGCCTCTTCGACAATTCTCGTTTTTCCGTCTATTGTGGATGCAAGATGTGAAAATTTCAGTCTCTCTTTCTACACGATTTCTGTTGGTTTATTCTTTTTCAGCTGAGAAACAACGGGAAACAAATATCTACAAACTTTTAATGTGAATTTCCGGGGGTTTTTCATGTCGTTCCCATCCGTTGTGTTCCGTCGCTGTTCTTCGTTGAATTCAGAAAATGCATCTTATGAATACCAACGTCAAATCATCATGGTACATCTTTCAGATGGTCACCTTTATTTCCAGCTCATGTAATGCCCCGCGCTTAGTGTCGTTAATTTATAGGCATTGATTGATCAGTGATTATTTACACAATTCGTCATTTTCCGCTCATTTTTTTGCGGAATTACGACGAAACGACTTATCTCTTTCAACGGTCGCATTGAAGCACTCAACGCTTAGCAACTTCTTGAGATACGCGCTTCGCAAAGCTTTTCATTCCCTAATGATTGCCATCATTATATTGCCAGTGAGACTTTTGTAATGAGGGAGGAGCAATGTTCATAACTGGTTATAATGAATTGTGGATCGATTCTTGTTACGATTAATTATGCATGCTGTACACTTCTGTGATTGCTAATGAGTAACCAGCTTTTGTAGTCGGTAGTTGGGCAGCTGATGAACGATAAGTTTAGTTACGTCACATGAATTTCGTTTTTCCAGAGGTTCACTTTCTGTACTGTTGAAAAGGTTGGTAGTATGGGCAAGTGATGGGAGATTCTAAATGAATCTGCCCAGCCTGTGGGTTATAGATTGCACCTTAAATTTTATTCTACAATTTTTCCTAGGCACTCAAAAGTGCGTTCCTCGAGAATTTTTCAAATCTTTAGAGCACATATCGGCGCCTACCTCACCTGTTTTGTTCCGAAGGCCGATGATGTGCTATTGCTTGTATCCAAGCTATGTTGTCAATTTAATATAACATCGTGGGAAGTATCCTCTCATAAGTTTAGCTCCACATACAATACCTTCGGCTTGAACTAGAAAGCACTTAACAATGAAAGTATCTGTGCTTGTTATGTTTGTTGCTGATGTAGAGTGGGATTCCACTTTTTTTATTTGAATCTTTGGTTTGCCTTCTTCATTCAGTGAAATCGTTAAGTTTGTCGCTGTTAATGAAGGGAATTTGCTTGGTTTTTCATTTCGTTATGGCTCAATGCACCACCGTTTTCTCTCTTTCGTTCTTAAGTAAACTTTGTCTCTTGGTCTTACAAGCGGAATTTACTGCAGCAGCTACTTTATGCGACGCCAAATCTTGTCAGAAAGAGTATTGCTTATACTACTGAGTTCGTGGAAACTGGTAAATAGACGTTGTTGAGGAAAGGAAACATGCTAAAGATTTTCACAGTCAGTGATTTGTTTGCTTAAGAACGATTGGGATTGATCTTAAGTGTCTCTCGTTTTCCGTGAACAAATATTTTCGCTTTCCACTGAGCCGAACAGTGTAATGCTTTCTGTTCTTTAAATATATCATTCAGTGTCGTATTAGTGATAATTTTAGTGGACAGAAAATTTCTATCCATTCATAAATTGGACTTCATTTGGCGACGATTATTATAGAATTTGCCTACTTAGTTAACTTTTCCCTTAGAATTTTAGAGTAATGTGAAAAGCTTCCGACAAACTATGAGATTTCGAATTTTTTGAATCCAGGTTTCATAATCACTTCCATATTTTTCCGCAGTAATATAGTTCAATTAATAAAATCCAGGAAATTTGGAGGACAAACTGATTGAGTCGTGAAGAACCAAAATTAAACAGTTATTAAAAAAAGAAAAGATTAGGGAGATAGGCATACGCGTTCAGAATAGAATTGCAACATTTTATTCATGTGACTAAAATAAGATAACCGATGAGTTTTTTCATCCTTATCCAGCAGGTTCTGGATGGAATGCAGTGATTTACCCAACACGATGTGCTGTAATGTTCATTCTTTTGCTCTTAGGTGGATTTTTCCGGCATATTTCTGAGCCTTTAAATAATAATTCGAAATCACGTTTAATTCTGCAGCAAACTTCATTAGATAAAGTGATGGAAAGAACGGAAGAAATGAGACGAGCTCCATCATTTGCGTGTTTGTTGAATGAGCGAAATAAATGGCTGAAATTCAGACATTTCGTGGAATAAGATAACGAAACGGGAAGGTCCATACGCTATAATTGTTTTTTTTTTTTTGGCATCCACTTCCATCGGATTTTATGTGTATTGCATTCACATAGCAGTGGGGGGATTTTGTGGCATATTATGCTAAGCGTAGCTTATGTGTTAATAAGAATAAGCAGTATTGGTGCACCTTGTGAGAGGAGGATGAGCATTTTTGATTATTCTTAAGCCAAAGGAACTCAGTCATTGAATTATCAGTTAAATCTTTTTCAATGTATACTCTTCTTTCCCCTTCAGAGTTTGTTCTGTTTTTGATAACGCAAATGTGCCTATACTTCTATTTCAAATCTATTTTATTTCTTCACATTTAGTCTCGAGCAGATATCATTTCGCATATGCTCTCAGCTCTCATCACGCTCTCCCTTCCCTCTGGTTAACCAGTCGTTGTGATTCTTTTATGTTCACTTCTTCACAATAAGGTCGTTTACATGCGTTCTTTTCGTCGACAGCACCGACGTTTCGCGCTGTCATCAGAATGCTAATTTATTTGTCACCATTAATGATTGACTAACTTATGAGCGAGTTTTGAGAGTTAGATGTGCTCACTGATTGAGAACTCGAAGCTGCCGTTGTTCATTACGTTTTGTACTTCATGAGGCACCAGTACAGTGAGATATCGCATATCATTTATCATGTTATGATGCACATAACGGAAGAAATTAGAGGGAAGGTTCCAAAGTAGAACTTGGTTGGCGTTGACTATGGATGAGTGCAAATGCAACAGCGAACTGTCGAAAGAGGGGGAGGAAAAAATATGACTCTGAGTTGTGAACAAAATTACATATAAGTAACCAAACTTTTGGCCTGGTTAGATTCGGAGTTGGATTTGAGTCTTTTGTTTAATGGAGTTAAATTGCCAGTGCGAAGTCGGTGCTTTGAATTCTAGCCTGGTTGCTTTGAAATGTGATCAGTAATTTTAGCAACGAAGCAGATAGTTGCCGTAGCTATTGCTTACCCCATCAAAATTTCCGCACGTTGTTTTGGGGACGGCGTGCTGAACACGTCCGCTTTCGCTAAAATTCCACTCATTCCTTTAATGAACTGTAACGTTATTAACTTGTATATTGAACTGTAACATCTTAACCTGCAGTGTTATGGCGTATTGAATCTTCCTTACAGTAGCAGAAACTCATCGGAATGGAGAATATCTTTTTTGGAATCGAGTTTGACCGCTGTTATTTTTCATTGTAGAACCTTTATATTGCTAAAAATGTGTGTTCGTCGTCTTGCTTAAGAAAGATAAACGTGGCCACGCTTAAATTGTTAGGTATGAATTCCAAATGATTTCAAGGATGAAATCTTTCCTGGCCTCTGTCCTGTCTTTTCCGTCCTGCAGTTGTGCTTTATGTTCGAAGCAGTTGTTTTTTTCCTACAAAACTTCCTTCAGAAATGAATGAATCCGGCAGAGCATAGTTCTGTATAATTGATCTGAGTGATATTAATCGAGTAACAATCGACCAGCTTTTATGTTTGATTGAGATTTATCGGGAATGCAATTACGTTTCATGGTTGCGATCTCTTTCGAATTTTCAAATTTATTGCCCACTATAAGTTGACTCTTTCTTTTCTTTCCATTCAGTGATATTATCTGAAACAGCGTAATCGTTGACGTGCGCCATTTTCTATCGTACAATTAGGGAATAAATCAAATCGTACTCGCTATATACATAACTCGTTCGATCGCCATAATTAAGGTGCTTCTTCCCATGTATTGTTCCCTTTGGAAGCATAAATTCCATTGTGCAAAAAGGCAACTTGCAGGAAAACTTCACTTTTTAGAATTGAATATCTCGTGATTTCAGACTGAGGTATCTCCTCTTATTTGCGTATGTAATATCTCCTTTAATTCAGTGATTACAACATTTCTGAAACAGTTTAGGAAAGAACCTGAAATTCCCACTCACTGTCATCACTGAAGGAAGTGAACTTGTTAGAAAAACTTTATCCACCAGTTGTCATCATTGATGAGGAATCCTTCCGATTTCCTGTCCTCACCTCTCATTTACCCCTGACCGCATAAGTGTTGACTAAAACGTGCAAATGTTCGGCGGGTTCTACCAGTAGAAATGGAAGTGGAATTGGAACAAAGTGAGGGTCCGTGCTGACCATTTATCAGGTTCTCATGAGTCAGATCGCACCCACTGATGTCATCGCTACCGTCCTCTTACTTAATTTCGAGAGAAAATTTCGGTGATGAGGTCATTCATAAGTTGCAATTTGAGCGATAAGAACGATGTCGGGTGCGAGAGTGCAGCGACTTAATTTCGTTTCCTTTCTCTTCCCCTCCCTTTTCGTCGCCTGCATTGTTTATAAAGCCATAAAAACTAACCTGCGTGGGAGTGCATTTTGCAAATACTTTGGTTGTAAAAGGGAACAGTGAATAATCAAATATACAGAAAGTTCTTTCATCACCTCTGGAATTCAAGTTACGAGAAGGAACTTAGAGCTCCTCACTTCGGTGCAGAGATGTATGAGTGGACAGCCTTCTCATCTACCTATCACTTCGTTTTGTTTCATGTCTTCGCTTCTATTCTCTCATTATAGAAATCGTTTTCGAGGATTTCGCTTTTTAAAATAGGAATTTCCTTCTGATGTGACGTTTTGTGCATTACTGTCACTGCATATGAGTCCAGTTCTTCGCATGTGTGTCGGTACATAAAACAAAGCATTTACTCTTCATCAGAACTAACAACCGATGGTTCATTTTTTGAAATACCAAGATGTTGATCACTCGTCGTCGTAAAGCTTTTTCGTGGGATGTTGGCAGGTGTCAACCACTGCGCTAGTCGTCATGAGTACGAATCGGTAAATTGTGGAAATGAGTGCGCATAAAATTCGCGTATTTGTGCACCATCACGATGCCAATTAAGCTCAAAAGCGCACTCACATAGCATAACGTGCTCGCTTCATCCGCATCAACGTAGTAACCGGTAATAAGTGGCGCCATCGCACTGGCTGCCAACTGTGCACCCCGATTCAACGCGGCTGCTTTACCGAGATTCGCACGACCCACGTTGCCCATTATCTGCGCCGATAGTTGACCGAGAGCTACACAGATTCCCAAAATCTAGAATGAAGCACTCACTCTTCGACTGGTAGTGGCTTCAATAAAATTCTGGAAAAAAGTGCCATGAAACGAACGTCCGACGCAGTATTAAATTTCCCGCAACAAATTCAAAGGAGCTCGCTTGTCCATATTTATCCGTCGTTTTTTTCCTTGAAGTTTGTATTCTATGTTCGCGCAAATTTAGGTGACTTAAATTTTTAATGAATGAAAGCACTAAAAGTATGCTGAAGGGATGACAGGGCATAAGGATCGTGTTTTGGCTAACCGACTAAATAGAAAAGTTGGAGTAGGACTATTCCAGTAAGAAATTAGACGTGGTACGGTCATTTCAAATCATTTGACTGCGTCTCAATATCGCTTTCTAAAGTTTCTCCGATGACTTCGTTGAAGCCAGAAATACGGTGTAAAGCGAAACAAACTTACTTGTAGAGGCATTCCAATGAGCAGGTATACGTACTCTCTTACTTGGCTGAGGTAGAGATAGGAAATAGCAAGAACACCCATCGAAAGTTGTAGCAGTGCTTGCGGTCCCATTCGCCTTTGCAATGCGGGTAGCATAAATATATTCCCAATCAGTGCCGTTATACCAAGCAAGAATGCCTCAAAGACACCATTTTAAGGGGTGCCTGTTGCTTCATTTGGTGATATCTGATTGCAAACCTCATTACTGGTAAAAGCAAATCTCAGTAGTACTCGCAGTTTAAGAATATGAATGGATTCAACCTATTATATAACCTTCTCCCTCGCCGCTCTTGCAGTTCGTCTCCGATGTTGTTGATGTCAACACATTAGAAAACGAGCTGAAAGTTGGTTTTTTGGGGCTCATTGTGGTTACCGTGTGGAAGTTACAAGACAGCAGCAACAAACCAATTTAGCCATATCGGTAGGAGAGAAGAGCACGTGAGATGAAAGGCTCATTCGCATGACCTGGTCGTAAGCTGAATATGGTGCGGCCACTATCTGAAAATCATTCATCAGTCGTCACTGAAAAAGCTGGTTAAGTTACTTTCAGTTCGGAGGCATCCAAACAATCGGACAAGAAAAAATGACTTCTCTGAAGTGATTTGATCCAGTGTAAAGCAGCTATTATTGCAACTACTTGAGCTTTACGTTAATCGCTGTTGACTGTTTATATCTTAAAGTAGTTATCACTGTAATCACGTAGTAGCGTTCTCCATATTTTTGATAATCAGAAGTACGAATCGATAGGAAGAGGTGGCATATTTGCATATTATTTAGAGCCTTCTTACAGCTAATGAGGATTTAAGCATTGGGAGGACTCACCATCAAAAAAAAGAGTGACCAGCGCAATTTTGATTCATACAACATTTCTTTGTAAGCTTCCATTGAAGGTAGATAAGAACTGCTACCACCTGAAAGAATTTCAGCAGGCTTATCGAAACATCGTGCTTGCTTCGAATTTCTTCCCAACTTTCCAAAATCGAATTTTTGTCGATTGTTTTTGTAATGCTTTAACGTGAAATAGACAGTGAATCATTTATCAAATCCACGCGATCGACATTTACGACGTTTCTTTAAGCAAATATGTAGGATATCAGATTTCATTTCAAAAGTTCATATTTTTATAAGTTCTCACTGTTTCTCAGTCAAACACTGTCAGGCATATTAACTTTTAGTCGCTTTTTGCAAATTTGCTTAATGCGTTTAGTAATCAGGGTTCATATAACTTTTCTCTCACCTTTGTTATTAACGGATCATGATTAGATACATACCATGTTCCTTGTTGGGAATCATCCAACAGATTAAAGGAATAGCGATGAGCAGATGAAGACATCCGCAGATAGTTTGCGATAGTTCCAGACTTGGGCTGATTATAAACACCACCTGTTCAAAGACACTCAAAATTACGCGAGAAGCAAAGGAGTATTTCTGTGCTTGTGGTGTGATCAGTAAGATGCATACCATTAAGGCGCACAGTGAATTTGCATAAAAGTTCGTGTTCAAATCAGAATCTGTTGCAGGGCAACGAAATGAGCACTCGATAGCTGAAGTCCTAGGACAATATGGAAATGGATAAAATAGCGCAATTATCATGTAGTTAATAGTATATTTTTATTGTCCTGTTAGTGAAAACATCAGAATTTGGGGTTTTTCTGCCTTCCTTTACTGAGAATGGGGAGAGGAAAACCGCTGCACGCCAAACATTTTAAACAGCCCACTTTTTCGCTCCTCACGCGTGGCAACAAAATGACTATACTTGTCATTCTACTATTGCTTTCTTTTTCTCTTCAATCGCTTCAGTGCACGACCGAAGACGTGAATAAATGACAGAACACTTTGACTGAGAAACTACTTTTTGAACATTTTTTCGATTGTTTTACTGACTAAAACTGTAAACAAGAAGTGCATCGGAAACTTAGTCGAATTCTGCTGCAAAAGCAGAGATATCATTTCAGCTGCACAGTGGGGATTGTGAGTGAGAGCTCTATGTTTGGAGAGGGATAAGGAGAATGGATACCTTTTATCGGCCATTCTGCAACTTTTCTTCCGTCACACTAACTTTATCCCATATTGCAAAAAACTTACGACGAACTGTGTAGTAAATTTTTCCAATTTGATGAGTACAATATGAAGATGAGGCTTTCACGTGGGCGCAGTATTCTCAGTGTGTTCATAACATGGTCCATTCCATCCGATTAAACTATTCGGAGAGGGGGAGGGAAAGTTTCGTGGAGGCTGTGAAGAATGCGATGCGGCAAAATAATGTGCGGAAAAACGGGCATTTGAACGTGGGCTCTGTGTATAAAAGCATTTGAATGCCATTCCCTATCTTGCGGACAGCTTGTTCTACCTCTAGTCTATTTTGAATGATTGCTTTTGGAAACTGGCACAGCCGCTGATCTGAAAACTGTATTCAGGCTAACGTCATGTGCCACAGTCACTTGTGGCCTTACTGAGACTAAAACGACGACCACTGTATGACAATAAGGAAACACTGCTCGAAGACGTGTTTGGATTATGCGTGTAACCGGAGTTTGATTTCTTTGAATCTGATGTTTTGTGACTTTCGATACTGGAATATTTCGAAATCCTAACTCTTTCGAAATAATTGTTCAAAATGCCTAAGGGTACTTATATTTTGCAGAACCAAGTAACATAATGTTGGGTAAGGGTAACTTGGTAGATCAGCCGATCCTTTTATTGTTAGGAGTTTGTGCTTTTTCTTGTGGCATCTGAAGTGAACAGTTACAGATGCTCGACCCAATTTATGGAACTGATTTCAATAAAAATATTGTATTAACCTGTATGGCAAGATAAGGTCCAACAGCGTAAGCAATGCTTTCGGGGATAGTAAGTCGCGCAATGAGAATAGCGCGTTCCTTATCATCACCGTCTTCGCCGATCAGTTGTGCGATCATGGCATCGACCACCATTGGAAGATGATTGCCGACTAAAAGTAGTTGTACCAATCCGAAGACGTAATAGTTGCTTACTCGCGATATCACCAACTGAAATTTGTCGAGCTGTTTTTTTTTTGCACAATGATGTTAAGCCTAAGTATGTGTTCATTAATAATATTACTTGTAAGTAAGCGCTGGATGCATCATGCATCCAATCACAGTGCAGTTTATCCTAGCGCTAACAGCTAACGTCATTCCTCTTTGTCTTCCGATGCACATTTTTTCTAACAAACGTGGATACGCAGTGCGTTCGTAGATTAATTCTACTGCGTGACAAAGTCACCGACCGTCTCTACGACGCCATTTTTCAAGCAGAAAAAGAATCTAAATAAGTGAGCAAGAGAACATCTTCACTTAGTCTTACCTGGTAAGCAGCAGTAATAACAGTCACAACAATAGCTGCTGTACGACATCCGCTCGAATCAATCTGCAAACGCGAAAAAATTAGCGAAAAGAACATTCAATTCCCAGCCAATTACCAAGGGGGAAGTGACTAAAGGTCGATACTAATTTTATCGTCTTATCTAGCTCGTTTGAAAGGGAAGTGGAACTTAATTCTAATCTCAAAGGATGTTTTGTTATGTCTGACAGATCAGCAGTCTTCGAAAGGTAGTGTGTAAATTGTAAAGTGTGTAAAGTTGTTAACCATTAGTCGGTGCAAGGAGAGGGAATATGGGAAAGCGTAAAAAGAAGGGAAATTTTTACCAGTTGGGCGATGAAGAAGCTGCCGATGAGGATGGCACAATTACCGATAGCGTTGAGTAAAAGCAGATCAAAGAGGTTGGGCCTAGGCTGCAGTTGCCACTGCACGAATGGCACCAGCACACGTGTCCACTGATCGAATGTACTGAAGAGCCCATAGAGAAGTAGAATGATCCAACTTAAGCGTTCCTTTTCTTTGCGACTCACCATTCGTTACCAAACAGGGAATACCGTCAAAGCACAACAGTCCCGCTTCGCCACGTCCTCTTGTTGAACAATGCACACAGTTGTCTGTCTGCTGACCCATATTCATGCTTCTCTCGCTCTCTGATGGTCTCTTGCATGCTGCCCGTATTCCATGTGGGTAGACACGTTCTACTGCTCACAGTTACGTTCGATTGCTAAGCGCTAATTGTTATTTGGTTGCAAGTTAGCTTCATGTTGGACGATTGAATGCGGTTGTAGACACATTGAGGGATGCTTGAAGCGAAGGGGTGGTTGCGGAAAGGAGATGAAGTTCGTAAATTCAGTGGGATGGTCGGGAGATGGGAAGAAAGAGAGAAATAATGGATTTGGTTATGTAAGCATCGGTTTGCGTCAAACCAAACAAAAGCCTTTCATTTTTAACATCATTTTCAAAGGCTTTTTCCGTTTTTCTCTCTAGAAATTTGCATAGTAAAATAACTGCAACATTTTACACTTTAATCTAAAATTTCCATATAATCTCATCTCGTTGGCGAATCTAGAGTCGTAGTTGCCGTACTGACCTGAAATTCTCTTTGTGGATTGCTCGAAAAGGTGATGAAAAGCTGTTGAGTCTAAGTCGTGCGAGTTGGCTATGCGCCCTCTCTGTGATGTAGCTGTCTTTCATTGGTGTGCAAACCATAAACACAGTGAGCAATGCTATAAGCAGCTTACTGCGCTTTATTTTTCACGCTGATATTGACCTGATAATGGTTTCACCTGATCGGACAAGAGGAGCTTGCTGCTGAAGCTTGTTGATACCGTGGTAGGTTGGACTGTACAAGCAGTCACGTTAAGTATAAGGAACTCGGTTGATTTCGAGGTAGCTCTAGAATTCACTTTCGGAAGGAATCATTGTGGACTGATTGAACGATGGCTGTAAGTAGAGCAGTATTTGAGTCACCAACAGGTTGCTGTGATGTCTCTTGATGGAATCGAAAAGAAATTCGGTTAGAAGTAGTATGAACATGAAAAATCAGACAAAAACCATGAACTCTGAACTGATGCATAAAGAATATTTTTATTGTACTTTGCAGAAGTGTAAAGTTATATTTCGGCGTCTAGTGGCCGTCATAAACATGCTTAGTGGATCGTTGCAGTGGTAGTCATTTCATTTCCAGTTCTGAGTGTTACTGGATGCAAAAGAAGACGAATCAAATGAAGAAGCGATAAAATAATAAATACATGACCTGGAGCGGAGTGATCGTAAGTTATCATCCAACAAAAATGTGGTGGAGGTCGCTGATGTTTCTTTTCGAATGAATTGCGCATAAATTTTCTCGTCACTTTCGAACGCCCCAACTGATGACAAAGTTATGCGTTAAGGTGATTCTAGGTTTCTCTAAAGTTCGACGTACTTAAGTCCTTCAAGCTAAATGGTGTGCTACAATAATTGATGTTCGATCTTCGGTATGTTGAAGCAGATTGAGTTTTTTACATGTTTAGCGTCAAGGGAGTTGACGGTGTGATAGCTTTTTATGCAGAGATGCCGCGTTTCGGTTCATTGAAATTTTCATCAAATGCCTCCTACCCCGAAATGTAATGAAATTATTGTTGGATTTTTGTTGGAAGTGGAAAGGTTCTTGAGCTATAACGATTATTGCAAGACAACTAACTGCTCTCTTCGTCAGCAGATTTTCCTTTTCAAGAATTGTCCTTAGCCAGCAGTAGCAAATTCGTTGTGATGTTTCTTTAACCACCAAAGTTGCTTTGTTTATATTTGAGACATTGCGTATAAAGAGTTCCTTTTTGTTGTGAATTCTAGCTCACATCATAGTTTTCTCTACGTTGTTGTCAGTTTGATCCAAACTATGATATGTTGGATCCCCATCCCTTTCGTGAGAGTTCCGCGCAGGCCACGCTAATGCTGACCTACTCAGGATCCTCGCAAATGATGTTTGCTGTTCGCATGGTTCCAGTGGTTGTATTGTTTAAATTTTTTTTAAAGGTTCAAGCTGATAACGTTTGAAAATGATAGCGATGCGCCACCGCCATCATTTTCATCCACTAAATGCATTTTGTTCCCTCCGATGGATTTCACAGTTTACCTCTACCACCCCTTTCGTTTGCTGGCAACTGACCGTATATTTATGGATGTGATGGCTGAATGGGTCATAGTTTCTGCAGCTCATTCACATCTCTTTAGCAGATCAGAATGCAAAATGATAAATCCAAGAGCCTATGCTTTTTAGTTTCTCATCACCTATTCTCAACTGTCATGAATTCGGACGTTTTAAAGAAGTGGGGAAGTAGAAAATCCAAGTTTGTGCTTTCTGAAAAAAATAACTGTATCGCTTCATTTACAAAACATTCCTTGTATGGCATATGATGATACCTTTTTTGGCAACACGTTCACGTTTCATGGCTCCCATGAAACGTCAAATATAGCTGCATTAGAAAGTCGAGAGCTTGTTTAGCGTCTTTCGCATCTTCAATAGAGTTTTCCCACTTTTCTGTTCTCCCTTTATTCTCTTTTCTCCTTTATGAGTCCTTCGAAAGCGCCATCTTTCACGAGAATCTTGCAAATGATCTTTTCAGACTCCACTGCCGAGCATACAAACTTCCGCTTTTAACATTGCCCAGGCTTGCGATCTTATTATGTGGAAATCAGTGTGAAATATCTTTTTTTCATCCTCCAATTTCCAAGTTTAAATAAGGAAACATTTAAAAACTAGCCTGGAAGAATCACAGAAATCCATGCTTGCAAACCATACATCTATTGCGGACACCGCAATTTAAAATTCAAACATCCGATAGGGCTGAAGAAAACCATCAGTGAAGAACGTGAAGAAATATTAAGAGTCTTCGACTGAAATAGATAAGATGTGACATGAGTTGCCCGGTTCTCCCATTTTCATGAACCTCTGCGGTACTTAGTAAACGTTATTTGCGATTTGCATTGATTGCTTCAATCTGGGCGGACTTCCTGCCGTCCGTTTTCGCATAGCGTCTTCCTTCGCTCGCAGAGTCTCATACCTAATCGTCTCGTGATAATATGCGGCCCTTCATCTGCGTGGCCTCCATTGCAGGGCGAATAACTGTGCTTACGACCTTCTGGCTCAACATTTCAAATGGGCTTGTGGATTTCAGCTGTGTAAGAGAACGACTTTATTGCATTCCGATGTGAAATATAATTTTTCGCCTACTTTTATCCATCTTAATCAGTATTTTAGCGCTCACTACTTATGTCTTTTCGTTATACTGAAGAGATGACGAGTATTTATGCTTTGCTCAGGCCACTTTATTTTCCTTGAAGGTCTACTATCGTGCTTCCATAAATGCTATGGTTGCGACCACCGCTACAGCAGAGGCTCAGCTTAGTCTTATATCAGTTTCACAAGGCAAATCTTGGGAAGTTTTTGACAAATTTCTGCGTAAAGTGCAGAAGAAGCGTACAGGAAGTTTTATGTTTATCACTGAAATTTCATAGGGGCTTGCCAGAGTGAGTGGGTAACCTCGTCTCAGTGGTTCCTAATTGCGCACAGATAGGAATCATTTCGTTCACTGAATTTTTCTTATGAGAAAGCGCCATATGTTGGCGCAGCTGGTTGCCCGACAGCAACAGTTTCCTCTTCCGTGCAATCTGCACATTATATTCGTTGAGGACATAAATTTGAACCACCCAATAACTTTGCGATTTAAGCAGTGTCGTAAGAATTCTAGATTCTGAGAAAGAACTTGGAAGTCGGTTTAATGTCGATGTTTCTCCCTATTAAGACAAGGCGGAGTCGCAGCGCCCAGCAACGGCGTGGATGAATTTCCACGAACACACCGCCAAAAGCAGGACTTCAGTGCTACAGCAAACGCCACTCACCACGCTGGTTTCGTGCTAGTGCCACCTGTTTTAGCCGTTATCAACGCAGTGCACGCAATGGCCAGCTTGGAAGAGTCGATGCGGAGGAAGGAGGGGAATTCATAGATGCTTGTGTTGCCGCCCACTGTTACCACAGAATGAATTAGTGCTGATGCGTGCTGCAAGCCTAGTCCAGAAACTCGTAGTCTCACAGTTTTTCATCACTACGAGTGTTCTTCAGCTAGCGAGTGGCCAATTAGTTCATGACTACAGCCACAAGGTGTCGTTCATTGTTGTTCCTAACCAGATGAATTCACCTATCTTTTTATTCGCAGTTTAAAACTTCCCTTGAAGAAATCTCTGAGCATTTTCATAACTGCCTTATTTTTATGCTTCGTTCAAGATTCTCGGGAAGTTGTAGGAAACAATCTATTTTTGAACCGCTGACTTACTCACTGGTCTGTTTGTTGTCTAATTCACTGCTTGTGACTAAGCCCGAACGCAACTCATCCTTCGCCGATTACTTCTCTATAACGGCGTTTGCTGAATGAAACAGAAAGCTTTCTAAGGTAACAGCCATTTTTTGTCCTTTCACCATTAGAAATCACGCCTGTCATTGCAGCTAGTGAACTTTGAGAACGTTACAGCTTGGCGAAATAGGCCTGTGATGGTTTTTCTGCCTTACTCATTCTTCTCCGGCCTCTCCCCGCTCCCTATTCCTCTGCACACACACCACTAACTGCGGCTTTCCATTTCTGATGGTATAACGCAGGCGTAGGGCTTGTTGGTATGACGCATCATCTGATGATAATTACTGTGCTACACTGGTTCACTTCCGCAGGTCGTTGCTGATGATACCAGCGTTATTGACGTGCAATAATCATGTATTGGTCAGCTTCGTTTTCAAGGTTTCAGTAGCAGAGTGCAACGAGGATGGCTTCGCCTCCTACGTGCCTACCCTGTTTCTCGTTCTCTCCCCATGGGCAAGAACGAGACGTGATTCTATGATTCACCCTTCTCTTCCGGTGGAGAGGATATGTTAGAGACTCGTCATATTCCGACCTGAAATATTAATGTGCTGCTCTAAATGTTTCATATTGACGATACGACATGGTTTTTTCTGTTTAATTATGCCGATATTTTTCTATAAATGGTTTTAATGAAGGTTCTTGTGCAGAGTTTTCCGCAGTAATTTTTTGAAAATATCGTTGTGGATGCGTTTGATCAAAAATGTTGTATTTCTAAGAATTTTTATTTCGTTAGTGGCATTTGTTCACCTTTCTCGCCTTTCGATTTGCGGTCGGGGAGGATTGTCCAGTAAGACAAGAGCTGTGAATGATCGGTATTCGATTGTGAGGTGGAGGTGGTCTTAGTTACCATGCAGGTTGCTTTGCTTCTTTCAGTAAGTTGTTTATGAATGATGGAGTTGCGTTACGTTGAGTTGTTTATCAGCGCTTACCCTATCGCAGTGCTTAGTTTGCAGGAGGTCTCGACATAAAGGCGCAAGAAGCGGCACTTCGTTTAGGCCCTGATATCGTTATCGCAACTCCTGGTCGCCTCATCGATCATCTCCATAATGCTCCGAACTTCTCATTACACGATATTGAAGTGAGTCCATTCCACGATTTTTGCACTTGCCGCTTATCGACCACTACCAACTAAGAAATGAATAATTACATTGCTGAGTACAAAAACAAAGTCATGGGCTGACAGATGCAGATGATTCCTCCCACTAGTGTACTGATAGCACGGTACTTAAAGCGGAAAGTGAATGCTGAGAAGTTAGTATGTGCTTGATTTAAAAAATCCAGTTGACTTCTAGCACGCTGTGATTAGGAAACCACTTTTAGCATTCACTAGTTGCTACTTCGAAGCAGGTTGCTTCGCCGACAACATTTTTTATCGATGGTTGCTGGCCAGGTCGCCAGGGCGTTGCTTCATTAAACAGCTACGAGTGATTTTGCCACATTGTGTCCATTGAAAACTGTTCTGTGATGATGGTAACCTAATGTTAGTTCATTTGATTGGCATGTATAAATTATTTGCCGCATTTTTCTATTCTCATTTTTTACATATTTTAAAGATGAACTTCATTTTTACTGTTTATTATTCCGTCGGTTTCTGTGCAAAGTGCATTTCTTGAAAGAAAATGTTTATTGGACATTACTGAAAGTACACAAAGTTTTAACAATAGTATATTCGAAATTGATATTTTATTAGTTCTTGACTGTCTTTTGTTGGTACCTTAACATCTTGGAGGTATTCCATCGTTTTCTGTTTGTTTAGATTTTATTCGTCGCATGGAGCGATGAATTTGCTTGCGCAGCTGTGTTGGTTGTGTGTTGACTGAGCGTATCCTCTAGGCTGCTATTCTCTGTTAAGCTGTGCTGGAAGAGGATATTTGCTCGGACAATATTGAAGTGAAGTTTATTGTATGAAATACGTCACACTCGTTTAAAATGTTTAGAATTGCATTTTTGAAGTGATCGATGAGGTTTGAGTTCTGCTCATCACGATTGGGATCAGAACCAAAATGAGTCGTACTCACTTTAATGAACAGGTTGTTGAATATGTTAAGAGAGTTGTACATATTTTGGGTATTCAACAGCCTTAAAGGTTTCAAAGGAAGCAAAAAAAAAGCGTTTGCGTACGCTTTTATATTCCCACTTATCAGCAAAAAATAAAACGTGCAGTATTGTATCTTTGTCGTAATCAATCTGGTGGCTTGCACAAGTCCTCCACAAAGATGTTTTATTTCGGCCAGCCTGCTAAATGCTACCTGATGAGCCATAAAATGCAATATGATCGCTTGTAGGATGTATAAATTTTATGTACGCTGATGTCTATCCTTGAAGTTGTAAAATTAATTCGAAGCTTACTACAGAGAATGTCTTTATAATTATGTCATGTAGAATATTCTATTCATCTCTTTATGGTATTGATTATAACTCACTGAACAGCTTCAGGATTCGCAGGTTAGAGTGCGTCTATCACAGATAGACAGAAGCTAAAGGTAGGAAATGTCCTGCACCATGCGGATGTAATAGTTCTGATAAATTTTCATTGGTTTTGGTTGCATGATTGCAGTTTTGGACAGGTGTACTACAGTGTGCAAGTAATTCGAATTTAGAATTCGCTTTCAGCTTAATAGTTGCGTATTTGATACTTATTGGGGCGATGCGTATAACTGCAGGTATTGGTGCTTGATGAGGCGGATCGTATGCTGGATGAGGCATTCGCCGATCAAATGAAAGAACTGATTAGACTATGTTCGGCAAATCGTCAGACTCTCCTCTTTTCCGCCACAATGACCGACCAGGTAACTTGTCTTTTTTTTGCTCAGGTCTCTTTCAGTTCAGATGAATTTATGATCTATTATACTTTTCACTTTTCCTGCATTTTAACTCGCCTCGGAAGTGACATTGGATTCTCAACAGCTGAAGTCTAATGGTCACCAGTTCAGAGTTTTCTGTCATTGAGGGCATTTCTTAATCTGGAGATGTACCCAGCTTAGTTGTCTTTTACTTGGTAAGCTCTGTTTAGCTACTCTCGAATTTTTCTGCATTAGAATGAAGTTTTCTCTGTTTTGTCCTTCTACCGTCTCTCCTCCACTTTTTGTGCACTCATTTGCGTATATGAAAGGGAGAGGGGATACTTTCGCAGGCAGCTGCACTCAGAATAAGCCTTCTTTTACTTATTCACTTTCAAAGGACGGATGTTTTTTTCAGTTTTTGTTAATTTTTTCACGTTGTTTTCGAGCTCCTTTATTCATAATATTCCCGACTGTGTTTGTTGATGGAAAGTGATTCTTGGCCATTGCAGTTACATGAGTTTTGTTATCGGCAGACAAAGTTGCATTTTTATTGGGTCGTTTTTGCAATGATCAAATGTCTTGAAATAAATTATGAACATTTGTAGATTGAACAACTGGCCGCTGTATCTCTGAAGAATCCAGTGAAAATATTCATAAATGAGAACACGGAAACGGCGCTAAATCTGAGGCAAGAGTTCATTCGCATCCGCGAAAATCGCGAACATGAACGTGAGAGTATAGTCGTTGGTAATTACTTTTCTCCCTTTTGCCTTAAACAGTTTGTTCATTTTATAACTTCTCGATGTTTTAATCACTTTCCCTCTTTTGTCATCATTTCGTGCTTTTGATGTATAATGTTGATGATGTCGGCACATGTATAATGTAGGAAGCGTAAGCGCGACTTCGGCTGTTCAGCGAATTTCTGCGGTATGAGACAGACAGATTCCAGGTTGTTGTCTTGCACCTGTAATTTACATGTTCTTCTGTCCTTTGTAACAGCAGGTGGTTACTGAAGGAGTGCTAATTTTTGCAGTTGCACTGATTGCCTACTGAGTACACCAGTAATGCTAGGTGAGTTTCAGTTAAATGTTCATTGTTTTTGTCGTTTTGCGCTGTTTTGCTTTTATCGTAGTATGCAGCGGCATTATTTAATGAGCGCCAGTTGCAGCACTGGTTACACGTATATTCCTCGATCATACGATGCTCTTCGTACAAACAAAAAAAGCTTGTCAGAGGTTGCACATTATCCTTGGATTATTTGGAATTAAGGTTTGTCCGAATCTTCTTGTGCCCCACGTTGTTTACTGATACTGATACTGTGTCAAGCTCGGTTCACTGTACGGTAGATATCGTTAAGAAAGTGAGAGGAAGAGTACCGAGATGTTATTTTTGAAAGGGAGTGGTGCAGTTGGTCATTTTATCTGGTCGCACTTTCATCCAAAATAAACTTCTAAAAAGTCAGACAATCTTTAGTGAAAACGTTACAGTTAAGTGACCCATATCGTTAACCATTGCAATACAGCCTCATTTTTATGTTGGCATTGCGAGTTTTTACTGCCTCATTTGAACAGAAGCAATTTTTGAATTCTTTTTTACAGCGTTTGCGTCACAAAAATGTCCTGATTAGAGTGGATTTATGCCTGCTTTGTTGATCTACTTGGCAAATTTTGATACATTTGAACTCTGGCGCTAAATAAAGCAAGTTTTACTTCATTTCCAAGCACGTTTTTTTAGGGTTTTAGGTTCATCTCTTCATGAGATGCAGGAATTCTTGAGGGAATAGAGGAAGAATTAGTCACTGGATGTCTGTCGGTAGTGGTTATGAAAGTGGAATATGTACTTTATTTAGAGTTTGAGATAAAAAACTACGCATTACTTGAAAGGAGCAAGCTAAAATGGTGATACTGCTACCGATCGTAGGTGGTTGTATTTAAGGTTGGTCAACTGCACAGTGGTCTTTCACAAACGCAGCGTGTTGAAACACTCTCACGTTTCAAGAACGCCGAGCTAGATTTGCTTATTTCGACGGATCTCGCGGCTCGTGGCCTCGATATTGAAGGCGTCCTTACGGTGACTAATTCTGAAATCTCCTTGAACTTATCCACGCAGTGTTTTTTTTTTTGGTCGGTTATTGGTTTCTGAGTGAAAGAGTTTTTTAAATGTTCGATTACTCAAGTTTGAGGTTCTTGTTGTGATTATGTCTCAAAGAGGCGAAGCGTAAGCACAAATATCACTGTCCCATTCGCCGCATCCTTAAGTTTATAAATCCAGCAATCGTTGCACTACATATTGTATTGGCCCGAGAAACGACTCTGTCGTTACTGGCAAGTTTGACATCCAGATTGTAAAAACAGTAAAAGGTATGGAAGCAACCCATCAGGAAGCAGCGTCAATGGTGGTGAGGTGCAGTGGAATCTATACATAAGCTTGTGGGGAGCAGGACCATTTTCTACTAAAAGGTGTTTCCTGCCACGATGAAAATCTAATGCAACACGCTGCTGAGAATATTGAAGCGGGAAATGCTGATCCTAAATGAGTAAATCCTTCCAAATGAACACTTTAAGCACGATACAATGCACTGCGGTATTATGTCGTTATTACTGCGGTCTTGCACAGTAATGCCATTCTTTTCATATTACTGAGGGTGTTCCGCTTGACGACTGAACTAGGGAGTCATCGAAGGCTTTTCGGCAGTGAAGGGGCAGCTAATTCAAATGCTTGGCATGCGTTTCTTCCCCCCTCCCCCAACACATATTTCGTCAGTGTTGAGCAAGTAAAGCATCAGAAAGGGGGAAGGTGTGCAAAACTTTTAAAGCCTGATCTAAGTTAAGTGCTGACTGGGCTGCACATATATGAGCTCCCGTTTATGTTCCAACTTTGACGGTTGTAGCCGTTATCTCCCATAATTGAAACGAATTGAGTGTGTTTGTGTGAAGAGCGGCCTTAAAGTCGTGGACAGAAAGCGTGAATTTAAAAAAAACCCTTTTAAAAGGAGCCAGTGACGTCACGAGTTTCGCGAAACATTGAGAACAAACAGTTTCGAGGATCTCCTTTTCATGTCCTTCCGGTCAAAATTCATATAGGATCTTCCAGCTGGATATGAATTGAACATTTCGGAATTTTTACATACAAAAACCCTAGCGTTGTTACCAACTAGGTGGTACCACTCTGCAGGAGTTGGAAGTATCCTCTATAAGTAGGTTTGTTATCGACAGTGAGAAATCATCAGTTATTAAAGGATTGCTACTATCGACCACTAGTAAAATTACTTGTTTGATTATTAGTGTAGTAGTTATCTCGCTGTTGGCCTGCAAGTAACAGCAGTAGTTTGCGTCACTGTTGCACGTATTGATAAGTATTAGTGATGGCGCTAACAGTACTTTAATAAAACCTTTGATGTTAATTAATACTGGTACTGCCATAGCTGTCGTTTGCATACTCAGATGGTCAATATATTCGATTCAGGATTAGGCTAGGAAATCATCGAGAAATCTCTGCAGTTTCAGGATCCTCGGCTGGGTAATTAAGGTAAAAGGCCGTCGAACATGTACCAATCGAGAGCTGCTTTAAAAAATGAAGGCGTAATTCTTGCTTCAGCTGCTGATGTTGGTACTGGGAAAGTAGAAAATTCATAACTCTGACTCATACAGCAAGCACGTGGTTCCCAGTTTCAGCCCCATAGTCAGCCAAAGGGCCGACTGCTCGGAGCCAAACTCCAGAACAATAAATGGGATTGGTTGCAACAGATAAACTCGGCTGTAGTCGGATATGAAACCAGAAATGTAGAATCCTCAAAAAGTTCGCCGATTTTTATTTTTCAGAGTCTGCATTTTTGTTTCAGTGGTCTGCTTCAAATATGATTACGCCTACTGTCCATTACGTTTTGCCGAGCCAATCCAGTTTCAGTTAAAATATTTCTGCAATGGACCTTATATATAGTCCCGGACCTTGTTTGCACATTATTATCTATTCAATTCTGTTCACTCTAATGCTGCAATGCAGATTCGCTTGCATTTGCGACTGCTTACGCCACTCACCGCTTATGGAAATAGTTTCGAACGATGGCCAGATGAAATCCCTCCTTCCTCACAGCGATGGAAGCTCTTTGAGATGCTGGAGATATGTTCTGATGGGGCCTCAATTTTTAGTCGTTCTTGCTCTCGGATTATGATCTCGTGTAGTTGTATTTCCCACCTGCAGCCTTCGTCAAGTCATTTTTGGAACAAGCAGCGAATGGAGTTCAAGAATATTTTTAAAGCGCAGATTTCCATTTAACCTTCAGCGTTGTTTCTCTTTTACCTGCAAAATGACAGGGATGAGTCAATTGGTCATAATTTTCTCCGCACAATGTGCTACAGGTTGATTCGAATATTTCAATTTTATATAGCGGGCCACTGCATGTGCATTAATAGTTGCTATGGACATTAACAGGTAATCAACATGCAAATGCCCGCCTCATTGAAGCAGTACATACATCGAGTGGGTCGAACTGCTCGTGCGGGTCGTGTTGGAAGATCAGTTTCTTTGTTCGGCACTGGAGACAGAAAATTGCTGAAAGAGATAGTCGCCTCACATAAAGGTGCTCCATTAAAGCAGCGGCGTATTGATGCCGGTAAGGCTTTTCTTCGTTACTTTGGGAAGAGTGATTTTGTTCAATGTTTGGATCATTCAGCTATATGTGAACTTGCTTACACTGCTGGTACAGGCTATAGAATTTTTATATACCTTTCTTTTCCTGCAATATGTAATTGTATCATCTGTCAGTGAAAACAGCCTCTTCCAGTATTTCGAATGCTGCAGTCTGAAACCATACTTAATTTGTTTTGTGATAATGGGGACAAAGTTTAAGGACAAACTTGTAATACTAGTCTAGCAAATGTGCGTTGGAGACTATTATAACGTTGTGACAGTGAACATGTTGAATGACGAATCAAATAAATTGCCTCTTTTCATAAAAGATATTTTCAAATTTGCGAGCTTAATATGAGACAATTTTTGGTCATTGAATGCCTGATGGAAGATCACCAACAGGGCACTCTTCGCAATGATTTCAATGCTCGACCGTATGCTCACCTAATCCGTTAGCCGTTGAGAATCGCGCTCGGCCGTGATTTGAGCATATAGGGAGATGCATTTTTAACGCACATGAAAGTGTGCCGTCTTATGTTCTTCGAATAGGAGAGGATTATTACGTAACCTTACTAGTTACTTCACATTTTCTTGCTTCATAAGTTGTATCTCATTTGGATGGCTTCAGGAGTAATTGAGGCATATTCGAAGCGTATTGCGGCTCTCGAAGAAAGCATTCAAAGAGTGGAAGAGGAGTTTAAAGCGGAAAGGGCGCTTCGATTAGCTGAAGAAGAGGTGCAAAGGGGAGAAGATAAGCTGCAAGGCAATACAAAGAAACGGCAGTGGATGCAGCCTAATGGCGACAAAAAGAACAAAAAAGGTTCCTTAGGGATTATTTTGTTGGTTCGTGGAAGAAAGATTTCCTGAAAAGGTTTCATCGAGGGGCAAGATCGTTTGTTGTTTATTTTCATTCATTTTGTTGAAGTGATTTAACAATCGACAGAGTTTTTATTGTTTTGCATTCTTCAATAGAAGCAACTTTTATATGCATATTAGCTTCTGTGAGCTTATTTTTTTCTCCTTTTTTGCTTATACTCGTTAAGCTTTAATTTTTCAGCATCGAGAAAGCTGAAGAAGAAAAGTCAGCAGCCGGAAACGAAGTCTGTAAGTTTTCAAGCGTTTTCAATTCAAATATTAGATAACGTCTTATATCCTGCGCTCTTAATTTGCCGATTACATATTTACGTCACCGTCCTGCGAAAAAAAAGTTCTTCGTATATGCTAATCGGTGTTTCGGAAGAATGAGCAGGCACACCTTTCTACGTGCATTACGTAACACCAATGGTGGTCCCAGTGGCATAAGGAGACATGAACTCAACGTTGCGAATGAGTTCTATTTGGCTTGCGTAGTTTCCGTTGTTGATTTGCTGCTTTGAAGGCAGATGAAATTCGACGGCAACGTGCTGACAGTTACGAAGTTCGCAATGCAAAGAGAGATCGCAAACAACGCAGAATGCGTGCCGTTATTGAGGACGATCATCGATCAGTAAAAAAGCGCAAATCAGTTATATCGATGACGAGTGGCCTGACTTCAATCACACCCAAAAGTGTGAAGCGTTTCAGATATGGGTTAGTACTTCGATGCTTTAATGCAGTTCGTTGTTGCCCCATAGCATTCAGTGCATAGGAAGTCTTCCTACTCTGATGAAGAAAGAAAAACACCTGTAAATCTTTTCGTTGGTAACTTTGCTTTGTCCCTCATTCATTCATTCACCCACTCTCTCTTTTTTCCCTTATTATATACACACATATATTATCTGAAGTTGTATGGGGAAGAAAATGAGCAGATGATTCCCCATATCTCTCCTTGAAATATTCCCGCTCATACCCCTCTTAAGAATATTGTTTTCTCGTGTATGTGGCATGGAAACTTTTGCAGATGACTGCTATGCCTAATTTGCTTTCAATGATTAATTACAGGCCTACAGATGCGGAGTTTAAAGCGGCTAAACTAAAGAAAATGAGCTCTCGAAGGAAGAAAAAGCACTGACCACGAGTACTTGAATGTCGTTGTGCTGTTGGTTGTTCACAAGTAAAGATTACCTTGTTTTAATTGTGTAACAGCAAAGCTCATTTGAGATGTTCGATTTGTGGCACAGAGACGAAAGTTGGGTATTTCCTGCGATGGTGCTGTGAGGTGTTTTTCTTAATACAGCACTCCACAGTAGAGGGAGAGAGGGGAGAAGTTGTGAACCTAACAAGCTGACTGCATAGCGTAAAGGTTGTGGAGCACTACCACATTATGAGAACATTATTTATGTAACCGAAACTCCGTTGTTGCCAGCGCGTCATTTTTTCTACATTTATTTATAAGCGATTCGTGGTGATCTCTGAAAGGGACACCGACGTAAATGGAGTAGATTTTTTGTATTGGCGAATTTGTTGTTCGTGTCGACTCAGATTTGCTGTAGCTTTTGATTGTGGTCAAAACTGAATAAACACTAGGTCAGAATCGATGATGGCTGAGCAATCGAAAGTAGTGATTTTTTCAGATCAGTCAACACCAAACGCCCTCAAGCTTAACGCTGTTTAAACTCAATGTAAACCAGTTAGTGATCGGCGCTCGTGCCAGCGATCTGCGGACATTTATTACAACAGCAGTTTGTTCTCAAAGCATGAAGTTTGTGCGCAACGTATGGAACATACATGCATGATACGTGCAACGTATGCATATATGCTTAGTAAATATACTAGTACATTTCATTACTGAAACTTCATCGTCGCAGATTCCGTAATGGACTTGCAAGTGGCTTCGATATCTCTTCAGGAACAGAAGGCTGAAGGTTGGGCTTAATGATTCATTACCCAGTCGCTGGTAGTGTAGTTTTAACAGTGACACCTATCATTGTGCGCAGCGGCTGAGTTCTTCTTTCACAAACAAGTTTTTTGCATAAAAGCATTCAATATCGGACATTGCATTGGTTATATATGGTGAGGATGTTGGTGAAGATGCCACATTTTGGATCTAGCATTTAGACAGGCGTTGCACAATTTCGCGCAGGTAATTGGATAAGTCAGCAGAAAAACTAAACCTAACGTTTGCACCACGGATGTCAGCATTACGAGCGTCGATTTCTTTCACGCTTTTTTCAGGGAAACACCTATACTGACAAACAAATGTATGTTTGCAAGTAAGACTCCTGCTTCAAATCATAATCGGAAAGTAGGTACATCGCATCCTTCGAAAGCAAGAAAAGTGGCATCCCTTTACACAGCAGAACGTCGCGACTTTGTAAATCGCTTGTCTGAAGTCACCATGAATTTAGCATGTGTGCACAGACTTTTCGATACACAAGAAGCAGAAATCAAAGGCATCTTATGAGGGAATCAACATCATTTCGGCGTCGCTCATACCGTTAAAGTGATTTGTTTCATCATAGGGCAGTGGGTGTTACTTGGTCTCCCAGCTTTTATAGTCGAGTTCATCATTTACATCTTCTATGGAGGTAAAGGAAATGACCTGAGCTGAAGCAATAAAAATGTAGCTGCAGCGTGATTAACCATCTGAAATAAAGCGGCGCGCTTAGAAGCTGTAGCTTTGGAAGGCGTAGAAGTGCTGAAATGAAAGTGCTCGTTTCAAGGGTCGAGTGCTTTCACGTCACCAGGACTTGCAGCAATTAAAAGTAGGATGATTTTGGTAACTGAAGAAGCCAGGCTGTTGTTTATTGTGTAATAACGCTAACAGCGATAATCTCGGTGTTCAGCTGCAAGTGGCGCTGCAGGTACTCGGACGCAAGAGCCACGGCGGGGAAATCTGCAGTCTACAGAGGGGATGGTTTTGCAGTGGCTAATCAGTGCTTCGATGAAACGTTCGCGCAACACCGCCTTTCAAACAGTACCACATATAGAGCATTCAAAAACCATTAATAAGAACTCGTCATGTCCCTTTATAGACAGCTATCCTTCTTCATTAAACAGCTATGCTGATTCCAACAAATACCGCGATTCTGTTCAATTACTTTTGGATCCAGTCAACAATTCTGTTAATAGAATTGAATTTTTTATGTTCCATGCTGACACCTCTCCCAAATGTCATATATATCCAACCGAAGGGTATTAATCAGCTTCTGGAAAACTGCTCAGGTATGCTCGCGTTCAAATGTCGTCTGGTTTTAAGGGCAACGCTCTAGCTTAAATTCGAAATTTCGATATGAGAGACAGCTATGCTCTTGGCCACTTATCACTTACATGCATGCTGTACTAATGGTGATTTCAGCCAGCTATATGAAGGATACATACTAGTTCTCGTCAGAAATGAGGTAGAGGCTAACAAACTATTTTAGGTACTAACGGCGTTGCAGGTAACATCCATCTCGTAGTGAAGTCCCCTCGCATGGAAGCGCCGCTAATGTTTACAAACATTCAGCTTCCGTTCAACCAAAAGTCACTAGAAATGAATTTATGTATGGAGTCAATGAAAAAAAAAAAGATCTGATTATCGGCGGCTATTCGGAGCAGCTTAGCGTAATGACAATATGTCAAGTAGTTAAAATACTTCGAAATCACTTGGAACTTTTTCTGTTTGTGATCACATATAACCATCTACCACTGAAGCTGCATGAGTGATTAAGACTATAACTACGATCCCTGAATACAGAAGCTACGTTCATTATCGAAGATATATGTGTGGTCGATTTCCCTTCAAAACTGGCGCATATTCATGTAGAGTTGAAAAGATTCTTTCAAAGCCCAGAGCAGACCTCAAAGTGGTCGTAAATTCCTCCCCCCGATTTCAGAAATTATTAATAAAATCTCGGTCAAACTATAACTTCTGCTGCAGAAGGGCATTCAGCAGGCTAATTTGGTGCCTGCTTAAGGTTGTCGCTTATCGCATAACAACTGGACTCAGTTCTCGGCTGCAAAACGAACCGGTCATCCAAACGGAGTCGGAAACAACACTTTCTGGACAAACGGCACAGCGCTACCACAACCACTCAGTGGGCTTTTCGCATACCAAGAAAGCAGGACGGACGAACAGCTGATATTGAGGCCGATGTGCCCGTAGTGATGAGGAACTTGTTGAGGTACAAGGTCAGGGAAGTTTCTCTCAGCAAGAAACTGCCCCCACCGACCGATTTCAAGTCAGAACCGAGGAGGAATCTACGACTAAAAAAATTTAACTGTGAAGTTAGGTTCTCATGGTAATTTTTAATAGTATAGTTTCCAGTGTAAGACAAAGAATTGTGTAAGACAAAGTGATTTGATTTAATTTATTTTGTTTTTCTTCCCTTTCATCCAAAAATCGTACTGTTTCAAGAGTTGAGAAGTACAACCGGCCAATTGATGCTCGGGAGGTCGTAATCTGCATTCGGGTGTTGACGATCATCTAGGAAAATAGATCATGTGCTGCGCAACTACGGCAACAACGACTGCTGCAAAGTGGATCATTGGAGGGCCTTTGCACGTTATTAACGTAATGATACCTGAGGCGATACTACAATAAGTGTATGTCTGCTTTCGGAGCATACGGTACCATGTACGATACCGTATACCATACCACATACCACACCATATACCGTACCAAATACCATACCATATATAATACCATATACGATACCATGTGCGATACCGTATACCATACCACATGCCACACCATATACTATACCATATACCGTACCATATACGATACCATATACCATGACATATACCACACCATATAGAATACCATATACCACACATATATTATACCATATACCATACCATATACCATACATTATACCATAGCATAAACCGTACCGTTTACCATACCATATACCACACCATATACCATACCATATGCCATACTATATACCATAATATATAAGTGATAGGGTCCCCTATACAGGGACCCTATCACTTACGATCGCCACATCGTCGACATTTATTGGTGGCTGCGTGGTCGTTTCACAGTTGACTTTGTTCCCTCGTGCTCGTGAAGTTGTGTTGTTATCCCCTCCTCTCCTCTTCGGCCATATTTGTTCTGCTCGCGTCTCTCCTCCACTTCTTTCCTTATTGAAACCCTCCACCAGTATCTTTCTAGCTTGTGGTCTCCGCTCCTCCCCCCTCTCACACAAAACATCGCGCCTCCTTGTAAATTCATTACAAGTCGCCTATTATATGGTTTCAATAGCGAAACGATTCAGTGTGTTTGTTATGTGCTGTTTCAAACGTCCACTCTGAGCAGTCGCTAGAAAAAAGAAAATGTTGGCTGCCACTCTCTCGAACCTAAAAATTTCATGTTATATTTTCTGTAATTAAAGATATTATAGTAAGCTTGTGGCATAGCGGTTAGGGAGATGCGGGATGGTGAATTTGGAGCTGTGCACGTTTTAGGAATTTCTCCCCGATTAGTGAACAGTGCCATTCGCCTTCGAGAGTGCCTCCAGGTTATCATGATTTATGACTGATCACTCAGGAGTGTAGAGTGTTCTAATGCAGCCGGTGAGCTCATGAGTATGTGTCAGAATTTTTGCTCAGAAATTCTCCCTCTCATAAGTGTGCAACTTCGGAAAGGTGTTTGTTTTTCGAATTTACATTTAAAATAACCTTAAAGATGCGTTGAAACGACTCGTTGAATGAATTCGTTTTACACACATTCGATTGCAGCAGTTTCTTTACTGCGTAGAAACACTGTTCCTCATTGAAGAGTTGCAGGGATTTCTTGCTGAAACGTTTCATTAGTGCGTTGAGTTTTATGGGCATTCAAGAATCTTTGAATAAGGTCGCATTTTAACGTTCGTTTCAAACATTTTATGGAAATGAAAACTAAATAAGATTTCCGAATCAGCGATATCGCCTACTGGCGGAGAACAGCTGTAAATATTTGTATCGACTCGTTTCGAACACAATGGCAATGACACTCTTCTTGCAGAAACTTAAGGAATGGTATGAAGAAAATTAAGGAACATTGAGGAAATTAACATAAGTGTAATACAGACACTCATATATCTCTCTACATTTGTATCTACTTCGTTTGCCCAGATTCTTCCTCAAGAGTTTAATGAGTTAGTTGAGCATATTGGTAAATTCGTGTGCAGTTCACGCTGACATACTTCATATTAGGATTTATTATCACTTGCAATAATTAGTTCACTTAGATAGTGCAGCATGTTCTATCCGGTTTACATAAAGGAAATCGCCGATAAGGAGACGTTTAAGCAATTTTTGTCTTTTAATTGTGGATAAATATTTCTCCGTATTTGTGGAAACTCGTTGCTTTTCCTTTAAAGTGAATGAAGGTTTTCTGCTGAACACGTAATGTGATGCTGTAGTGCCGCACTCGAGTCGTCGTTCTTCGGCATTCTGTCTTAGCTTCCACGTAGAGTCGACTTCACCATCAGGTTTTCTCATATTTGTCGAGTGTCACCAAATAAACTCATAAATCAGTATAAGCAGATGCTTGTAAAAGCTCCCACTTGTGCTTACAACCTTAGATTCATTTATTGAGGGTAGAATGAACTAATCTCGCCCGAATGACGTACGGCCTCGAAATTATTCTCCAGCCTAAGATAGTCGGTTATAGATAGCGCAGACATATGGATTATAGCTGTCGCAGCATGCTCTTGAGGGTTATTGGAACTAAGCATCACAACGTCCTGGAACAGGTTGCGTTCCTGTTGTTGTGCCAGTGTATTGCTGTCAGTTAACTTTAGCGATTCGATATTGATATTTTGCGTTCATTGTGCGTACTTCATAAGGGCCTCTCAGATTCCATTTTTTGCCACCACTACCTTTCACTGCAAAGGATGGAAACTCTGCCAAGACATTAAAAAAATGCCGTTTTTGCATAAAATATTCTCATTGCGAATTTGTGTTATCGGAGTGTTATGTTTTTAAAAAAATCGTGTTCATATTTATTTCTTCTTATACGATATGCAAGTATTGCATTATTACTTCACGAGAACTCCAAAATCGTGATTTCAAATATCCGTCGGAAAATTTTCGGGCGGGGGGTCACAAATCGGTAATCTTCGAATTGCATTCCGCCGCAAATTGAAGGCCTTATGAACATTAACAAAGGCTATAGTTTGCAGCTCGCCCAATGCCAGCAGTACTTGCAAGGTCGCCATTCAGAACATGAGCCGTTTAGATGTGCAATGTTTATTCAACTTTCTTATTCAACTATTCAACTTCTTAGCACATTAGTAAAAGGTCCTGAGCTTATTGAAGAAACGAATGGGCTCAATGTAAAACTGGCATGACGTTGTGCCACATTAAGGTTTGTTACTGCTTCAGTTGGAAAGTAAACGTCTTTTAAACTAATGCTTTTGTTTCTCACTCTTCGTCTTGCATATTAGACTCATTCACCTATAAATTATTCGTACCTCTACTTGCATTCTATTTACCTTCCTTTGTTTTTCGAAAAACGCGAGCGTTAGGAATAAACAAGGTGTTATTTCATTTTCACTCTGCACCAGTGAAAATCACTACCTACGCAGTGTAATTCGCTTCTCACTTGTTAAAGCTCACTCTACATTACCTGCAAATACAGTCCATATTAATATGAATAAGTGCTTTCCCACAGGTTTCACATGGCCAGGAAATGGAAAAAAAAAGAGTCGGAAGTCATATAGAACGGAAAATGGCTAATAGACCATTGTTTATCCGTGCACTACAGCAGGCAAATATATTCGTTGGAGTCTTCTCTTCAGTCTCAGTTTGCGTGACACAAACAACGAAATCTTTTCTACCCGTCAATAACGTTGGTTCACTGAGTGATTCTGATGAGCGCCTTTACAAGTAACATGTTGTGTTTACTTTACTTACATTTTAAAAAGCTGACAAATTTTTGCTGTTTAGTTTGATTGTGGCATTAGTCAATAGACGGCGTTGATAGTACGAATTATAAACATTGTGCTAAACGTTGAGAGGAAAATTTCCTGTTGGGTTGAAATAATAGTTAATAGAAATGTCTAAAAGATAAGTGAGAAACAAAGCAAAATGTTTCTTTAGTGAGAATATAAAGGCGACGGATGGAGAAGTGATACCCCTGGGGCATAAATATGTTCATCTGAAGAGAGGTACATGTTGTAAAGGTCAGCGTGATAGCGGCGTCACTTCTCGAAAACACCAGCAAAGCAACGACGCTAAATTTAACAATAGATACGCCATGTGCTTATTTGTCTATTTATGGGTCGGAACTCGTTGACGTTCATTTTCGCTCTCGTTCCCCATTCCTCCACATCCCACTTTCCTGTCTTCGTCACTAAACAATTCGCACACATCAAAAATGGCTGTCTCGATAGGCGGCCAGTCAGAAAACTTTCGCTGAAACGATCAGAATTTGCTCATGAACGCTTTCACATTTTCTGCTTATGTTAGTTTGAACTGATTTTCTTTCAGATGAACAGTGATGCGGTGCCTACCAAAGGTACGAATTAGCTGAAATTTCTCCAAACATTCGACGAAACAGTCGCATTATTTTACCTTGTTAGCATTTATCTCATAGTTTTTCTGTGTTTTTAAGTGTGTTGAAAACTACCAAAGTCACGAATTAATTGAGTCGTAACATTTGCAAATTTTAGGGAAAAACTTTTATTGGATTGCAGCGAAACTAAAATTTATCCCATGAAACTGAGAAAATAAGTCCGATGTAAAATAAAAACAAAGTTTTGGTGAGGTCTACTGAGAGAGAGACAACCATGAAGCAAGCAGATGCAATTATGGGGAGTGGCAAACGAAGGGCTGCTGCTTGGTGCGGCCCCAACGTTCATCTGTTCTCAGCTCACAGACGAGGGGTGGATGTTGTCGGATCCTTTATCCTTCAGCAATTTCACTCCGCGTAGTTGTTTAGTGCTGTTGTGGCTCGCTGTGTTATCCCAAATTGCCGCAATAGTATTCGGTTGCGTTTTCGATTCTTTTATTATTCTTTGCTGTTCCGCCTCGGGAATATTTTTTTGCCATCTTCAGCCATGGAAATATTTCCCATAGTCAATTTCTGGCCAAAACTCAATCGTAATTTTTAATCTGCATGGGAGTCCCACATCTTTCGGTCTAGTTCGAGGCGGGACTAATTATCCTCCCTCTAAACATCAGTCCTTTTTTAATTTCTTATTTTTCAGAAAGGGCGAACTACAGTCGGAAGAATCGTTTTGTTTCATGGAAACCTTCACTAGCTACTAGCGCTTTTATCTTGAATGGTACTGCTCACTTAGAGAGCCCTCCAAAGGCACAGACCTCTGACTTCGCATTGCTCAGATCAGTTAGAAGTGTCTAGTTTAAGAACCTGCGCTCAGTGCTGAATGATAGGGTTTCTGCGCCGCCGCTGCAACCCTCCTCTGAACAACATTTTTTAACGCAAAGCCCAGCTTCCGAATCAACGTCCCTCTCTTCTCTCTGATGCACGGAAGTCCTGCGATTATGTTCTTTCGAACTGTTCAGTATCAAGTTATCACTAGAACAGAAGACTGTTTTTGGGAGTCTCATTCCGCCGAGTGTTTCTTTTAGAATGCGTCGGTCCATACAGTGCAATCCGCACGATATTGCTGAGCGCGCACCGATATATGCCCATTCATTGCCCCAGAGACAATTTCCGAGCTAAATCTTTTGAACACTTCTTTACGATCGATCACTGCTTCTGTTTGTTTTCAAGCGTATGCTTAGTATTAATGGACTAAACTGGATACCATCCGTAAATCAGGCTAGTTGGATGTAGTCAGAGCATTGCGTAGAGTATGCTAACCATGCGGAGTGTGCTAGTTTCAAATTCGTGGTTTGTTTGATCTTCCGATTTTGATATGACCTACATGCCTTAGGTCCTGCTCACATACCCAGTAGATCATTCCATATAATCCATGGGTGATCTTTAATTAAAAGCGTGGAAGAATTGACTGCAATTAACCTGTTCAGAGAGAGGTGTGTGATGACCTATAGTGAAACGATGAGTTAAACTTGGAGTACTACAGTTTCATAACAAAATAAGCATTATGTGCTTATGGCTAACAAAGGGATCATCTCCTAGCGATCAGTTCCCGTGGCAGTTATAATGGCGATAATGTCGCCGGGTTTCTTTGTCATATCGAAATGAATTGATTGAAGGAATAGATGGAAGTGAAACGTTCACATCATCGCTTAAAATTTGCGTGCAGATTCTCAGAGCCGCTTATTTAGCATTCATTTATTGAAAGCTGTTCAAATTCGAAATGTGCAGCATTACTGCTTTATTGATATTATTTATCCTCACTGCGATGGTCACATAGCCACTTCGCTGATCATTCCTCCATTTCTTTCATATGAAAGAGTGAGAAGTACAACATAGAGAGATATGTGTCGGTTATCATTTTACTCAGACGGCTGCTCATTTCCTCTCCTTTTTCTCGATGAGGACATGTTTTGCTTGCGAATGGGCGCATCATATCGTTTGGCGCCCCTGTGATCTCTCTTTTAAAACGTCATATCTCGCATCAGTTTACGAGTGCGAGTGCCGATGTTCAGTTGCGTGTGAGTTAAGTTGCATGCAAGTGAAGATTTTGGACTGATTTCCCTCCTACTGGTTGATTAGTAATATTTGGAGCAATTTAACTTGAAAGTGTGAGCATGAAAGGAAATTTTTCTCTGGGAAAGTATCCAGGAAAAAACTTCCAGAAAAACATATCGTCTAGCAAGAGCAAAAAGAGTTTCAAGCGGCTTATCAGTGGATGCTCATCCCCTAGTCTGCACTTAACATTCATAGGTTCATTATTTCGGGCAAATGAATTCCAGTGCATTTTGCAAAAGCACTCTCACTGTGAATCGCCGCCGTTTGGAGATTCACTTTTCGGACGAGGCTTCTCGCTGCCTCAGAGTTGTGCAAACATGTCTAGTCATGTGATATTGCGGTCTTTTTTTAAAGAAATGCAATGTTGAAAAGATTGGAAATTTTTTGCTTTGTCTGCAGACAGTTTCCTTCGACTTCTGCATGAGACCAGTTTAGACTTGAAAATTTACTTAGAATAGTATTGGTAGTCCTGGCGCATTTAACTGCCACCATTTTCCCTCTCACTTTGTATGCTGCTAGTGAAGAATACTCCAAAAACGAGGCTGTTGTGTTGGATGGCAAACAGGAGGATTTACTGGCCGGCAGTTGCATACTTCGCATCACTTCACCTTTGCATTTTTTGTTTTATTCGCGCATACTTGCCCTCGCATGGGGCAGTGGTTGCCCATGAGGGTACGAGATGTCCTATTGCAGTATTCCATTTCATAGGCTTTTCAAACTTTTCTTTTTGTTTATCCGTTTGCTTTTTTAAAAGTCACACGTCGTAACTCTACAGCACCTTCGGCTACTTTGCAGTAAGAATCCAATGTAAAATTGATTGCGTACTGAATTCAAGAAGTTCCTTCTCAAAAAATTACACTCAGACTGGCATGAGAGCGGTTTACATCTGAATCCTCGTGACAGAAGGAACCTGAATGGTTAAATAGCCAGGTGGTGAAGATGGGCTGAGGAACCCAAGTTTATTTCGGTTATCCAGGGAAGGATTGCCACTTCGCTCTAAACAAACACCCCATTCACTGGTGAGATTAAGCGCAACTTCGAAGGAGCAATGTACAAACTACGAACGCGATGAGATTGAAGCGTTTGCGCGCGCCCTGCTTCAATCAGCTGGTTGTGTTGTCGGGATCATGTGGGCAACAACAAGAGCGCGCGCGTTCTCCTTGCGATGCCTGCGTGTGCGCTACTGGAGCGTTCCGAGTTTCGCGACCGCGAGAAACTGGTCCTAGCGAAAATGCGGACTTGTTGGGCGGTAATGACGCGCACCTATTTCTCCCCCCCCCCCCCCCCAGCCCCTCCTCCTCCACCTGAAAAGGTCCATTTTCTTTCTGCAGTCGAGGGTTTTCTTTCGCCTTTCTAAAGAATCGAGGGGAGGAGGGAATTTGCTCTCTCTGCTCACCAGTTATTCCCTCTGCGTCGAAAACTTTGCGCATTTATTTTTGAAGTGATTGAGTGTAACTGCTTATGGCCATTCAGTTCATTTGTGCGATACTTCAGCTGAGGTACGCTTCCTCGATGGAGACGAGTCGTTAATCGTTGCTGGTGGAAGCATTTTCTCTCCTAGTGAGAATTAGTGCAAGAATAATGGATTATGCGTGTGTGGCTATTATGTTAGTTCAACAGAATTTTGTACATCTAAGAAGTGCCTTAGAAAACAATTTATGTATATTTGTTCATTTATTTAGTAATTAGCTTATCTCAAAGGTCAGTCATTTTCGGTTGCCTTGCCGCTCTTTTCCAAACTTGGACGTACTGTGGTGCTCGGAAGTAAGCCCTGGATTTACGGCATTTCCACGCTTTATAAACGAATATTGAAGAATACACGTTTGACCCCGCGGAAGACGCAACATTGAAGAAAGTGCGTCTGAAATTCGAAAAGAGACCTTCCTCTATTTTTTTCATGATTGAGTTCCTTGAAATGTGGGTTGTGAGGAGTGCAGCTTGTCGAATTGGTAGTTTTTTGAAATGAACGTAGTGTATATTTCGAAGTGATCTCTCTTAGATCTTGAGTTATTGGATGATTGATATTTGCTTTTGAATTCGGCTGATGTTTGGAACAAATGAATTGGGTCTATGTTTATGTGTGTGGAAAATACTAGTGGAATGGATGGGTATCAGAGAACGCGCAAGCAAATAGATGTGCCAAAATAGAGACCCAACGCATACTGTGCTTTGAGGGGGAAAATTCGCCGAAAAAAGCTCACTGAAGGCTTTATTCTGACGGCAAACACTGTAGAAGTAGTGGAAGAAAATCCTGGCTTAGGTATGCTGTAACCTTACTTTTTCACATTATTTTGAAGACAGAATTTGAGGACCTCAACTTTTTTATTTATTTTCACCTTAAATAGTCCTGCTCCAGGAATTTATTTGTTTACTTCACTTTACTCGACGCAGCATTCATTAAGAACATATCGCTTCCACCTGCCTTTATCCAGTGTCTCTGTGTTCCATTTAGCCTGTGTGGTGTTTAGGTCGTCCGCTCTTGCAAGTTGGTCGTGTGAAGGGTAGGGCTTAGGCTCGTTTCGTGCTCACCGGGTGCTGTCGAGCCGAACCATCGTTGTTCCTCTTATGGCTGTCGGGACTTATTGCTCCATTCTCTAGGAGTATATCTGTTAAAGCAGCAAGTGTATTCTCTTTATATGATGTTGACCCACTGATTTCCTCATTCCTGGTCATCTTTAGCTCGTAACTTTTTTTGCTAATGCACATCTGTGTTCAGAAGCATCCAAAGAAGTTTTTCGGTATTGAAAGAGCTTTGCTAGACGTCGAGGGGTGGGTATTACATGTTTCCATTATATCACTCCATTCGGTCATTGATATTTGCATCCTTCCATTTAACTGTCAACCTGTTGATCGTTATGGTCTTTGAAATATGTGTTAATAAATTCGCATGAGGTGCTTGTGTCGTATTCGCAGGATGAGATAACTTCAATAGAGAAGGGGGATGCTGCCCTGCGCCCAGTGTCATCGCCGTATTTCTGCTGGTAGAGGAAATCCTCACAGTGATTGCCATTGCGGCAGTAAGTACCGAATAAGTGTTCGCCGCATTTGTGATGTCAGTTTTTTGCGCTTTTTTCACCTCGTCAGTTGTTTTCGAAACTTTTATTTCCATTCGATTATCGACCGCCAAAGATATTTTTGTGAATACAGCAAAGAGCGGTAAATAACCGCTGATCTTTATCAGATCGAGATGTATTGGCTGCTGAATTTGAACGCTGTGGATTCGGTTTCAAGTGTAGCAGTTTTTTAAATGCATATGCATTAATAGGGAAATGTATCGTGGTTATATCCGTGCCAGTATCCGCTCTTCGAAAACCGAGGCTTTCGTTTGACAACACACTTTGTCGCTGTGGAATGGACCTCACGTTGAAATTGGCAGGGTATCACGTTTTACCGTTATACCTTTTCCAAATTTTGCAACAGCATATCAGAGGAAATAGTGTCTACGCGGACGCAATGCACAAATACACTCCTGTTTTACGTTCAACTCATCACTCAGAAAAAGCCGACGATGGTAAAAGTTTAAGGGATCCGCACCGTGAGAAAATTTTGAGGCGCCAGTTAAGCCAAGCATAAGAGGTATAAGAATTATATTTGAGTATTTGTATGTTTGGCCAAGCACGTTGGAAAACTCATTGGTAAACATCGCTTCAGTGTTTACTGAAAATGCACACAGTTGATTTATGAGCTGAATTATGAAGGTGTATGCAGGTGGTTCGCAGGCTGAATTAAAAAAGCCCACATCGTGCCATTTAGTTGTACGCTATTTTCACCCGATGAGGTTTTATGAAGTCGACGCAAATGACAACTAAGCCGGAAGTTTAAATTCGACGCAATTCCGTTTATTCGAAGGCGGTCGTTGATTAGATTGTATGGATGTATGCATCATGTATTTATAGTCGATTGCTTGTACTCAGCAGTAAAATATCTTGACGGATGTGGCTTACTGTGTGGCGTTCTTTTCCATTTGTCGTGTCCGTCGAAAAAGAATGCATCTGAAATCGTATCCTTCTGCACATACAAGTGAAACTAAACGGGTTAGATTTTGCAAGGCTAGTTTATTTTCACAGAATTTTTTGGTTTATAAGGCGCTCATGTTTTGCAGTGGAAGCATCTGTTACCTGAGTTGTTTGGCTTCGAGCAGTAATAGTTTTGCACCATCGATTATTGCTGGAGTTATCAGCTTATGTAAACTTATAGGTCATTTTGTACTGCATACGCGCCTTCGAATATGTAAAAGAAGTCGTTTTTCATACAGTCAAGTATTCCTCTCCAGCAGAATAGTTAGATCTTTTACTTCCTTTGCGTCAGTGCTCTGTTGACCGTTGTTGAAGCATGTTGAATTCATTTCCAGCTGATGCTGTTAAACCAGGGTTAATTTCTATGTGGTGCTTCATAACTTTATGTATGCAAGATTAAAGGATAATTTTACATGCCGCAAGCTTTGAATACCCTTCATGAGATATTCTAATCCTTGAAGGGCTGCAATAGAAATTGCTTGCTTCATGTATCTAGCGTTAACTAGCGTTTTCATGCTTGAAACATTATTTTGCATCCATCCTGAAATATGCACACCAGTTTTCTGCTCGCTCCTCTCTCTTATGCGTACCCCTTAAATTTATTTACCTTTTTGATTAATTATTTCTTATTTGATTGTGTTGATTGTAGAATCATTTATTTATTGTTGGCCTGTCATTCCCATAATTTTTATGAGTGTGCATATGGCTGTGTAAGTTGATTCGAGTGATCTGGATGTTTTTTCTGAACGCCAATTGCCCCTCGAGCGTTTTCCACCTTCAGAAAAAAATAAGCATTTTCGACGTGGCCTCACATAAAGCGCGAGTCATTTATAAAACGTTGCACAATTCGCGACATCGATGCGGATAGGGGCGACTAATCTCGATGCTCTTGACACGACGGGTGCTATCTGTTTTTGCACATTCAGCGTCAATTTCGGCGATCGCTTTGCTTATTATTCCTGCGCAGGCTACTTTCGTTTTTTATTTACCCGTATATCTGCTCGGAAGTTTCAGAATGGATGGACGCCTGAGTCGTTCGCACTCTCAATCGAGCTCGAGCTCGTCAAGGTCATGGAGTTTGATTGACAATCTAGAACGAGAGGTTATATTTTATAGATCTTGACAAAGGCTGGTTTTTAGGTTGTTATTATAAAACTGTGTCGTTTTCTTATACTTTTATTTGTAAAAGTAACACTTCAGGTTAGTTGTCGCTGTGTTGTAAATATACGGTAATGGACTTTGAGTGGTTTTCTCTTGGTTTTCACGAGAAAATTGCACATATTCGTTTATCAGCCCTTTGCTTGTATCGTCAGTACATCAGCTATATGTAGAACGTCAGCACAGTGATGCAAATGGTTCAACAAAATTTGCTATTTTAAGGGGAAAATGTGAACAGTAAAAGAGAGATGGTAAAGTAATTTGAATAGAGTGTGCTTCTCAGAGATGGAGAAAGGGTAAAATAGTTGAAATGGACAGTGTGCTAAAGGAAAGCAAGTAAGTGGAGCATGTGAAATTGAGGAAAAATATTTTAATGTTGTTTTGCAACATGTATAGGTAGGCAGGCTTGAGCAAATGTATGTGTAGTCCGTATTGGTTCAGGTTCGAGATGCACATGAATTGTCGGAGTTGGTGTCGAGCTGCAGTGTAACTGATTGTGAATATGAGGGGTCTGAAATGGAGAAGCGGCATGGAATCGAATTAGCCACAGACGACTGCAATTCAGAGCCGAAAGTATGTTCTTTGGGTTATACTTTTGTGCGTTTTTGCACACACATTCCATACGTCGGACAGATTGGGAGGAGCGGGGCAAGAACAGCTGCATGATGATTGTTCGAAATAGTGCGTGAGAAATTTTTATGCAGGTTTCAGTGATGTCCTCTTTTAGTTGTAGTTAATTTTTTGGATTTCTAGAATAGTTTTTCTACTTTCATTTACAGAAGCATATTTTAACAGACGTCGTTTGCGTGTCCGTTCGGTGTTTTCAAATCGGGAGAGATTACAGTTAGGTTATGAAAGTGTTAAGCAATAATTGATCATTTTAGGTTGATCAATGACCTGTTTTAATCTCCAGTATTGTATTTTACGCTGATCCGTAAGACTCACTGTGATGAAACCTTAAAAAAATTCTGAATTACCAAAAATGCATGTCTGTTTTTCGTTCCTCGTCGTTTTGGTAATAAAAAGTATTCTTTGCGAAGGTTTTTGCTGCGATTGGACCGACTACGTGATAAACTTCTATTTTTATTTGCTCATTTCGAGATTGGTTGAGCGAGTAAAAAGCAAAAGTGCATACGTTACGAGCTGTTCTGGCAAGTTCTATATTCCTTTCCCGGCCTATTTTTATTTCAAACCATTCTCTGATGAAGAATTTTCAAACGGCTCAAAGTAGGCAATTTTCCATTCTTTCCATTACGTGAACCTGCTATCAAAATCTGTAGATTGGGGTGGATCAGTAGAAAATTCTCAGCCGTTTTTCTCATGTCAAATTCTAAGGTAGAATTGAAATCTATTGAAATCGTCGTGTAATTGCTGAAATCTGGCTCCTTGCGATTGGACCGACAAATAAAGGAACGTATCAGGGAGGGTGGTATAATATAGGCGCTGCATCTGACCAGTTTACCAGCCGGCTTCATATTTTAACAGCAAATAATGAACTTCACTCACCAGCTAACACGGCAGGTTACGCAAACTTTTTGCAGACCTTTTCAAAATTATTTTCAGTGTTATAGTATTGCAGGGAGGTTTCATCATGCAGCCATGATGCAAATATCCCCCACTAAACCTTGTAGCTCTATTTTTAGTGGTTGGAATTTCAGTTTAGTTGTCGGATGTGCAGACATGGCCGCAGGAAAATGTCGCAGTCATGATATAATTTATGGTATTTGCCCTGCTGTTTGAATGATTTGTGTAAAAAACTCGTCCAAAAGAATTTCTGGTCGCAGCATCTGCGAATGCCTTTTTATAGTGTTTAGTCTATTGTCATTAAAATTTCAAATGATTAGGTAGCTGAAAGTTTTGAAAGCATCACGAAGATGAGTTGCTGCTGTGTAAGCTTATTTTCCACTTGTTTTTTCGTTTATTTGAAGGACAATATAGCAAGTCAATAACGTGAACATTGCAAACAAGGCTGCGATTCGTTTAATTCATTTATAGAATCGGATTTATGCGTTTACAGAGTGATGTGTCGGCGCTGGACGAAAGTGTGGAAATATTAAGCGGATCAATAAAGGAAAAAAATGTGGATCTGCGCAAAGTGTGTTATCAGCTCGATATTCTTTGTACGTGGATTTTTAAAATTTTCCAGCTCTAAAATGCAGTTAATTGGATGGGTTGGTAAATTCCATATTACCGGTTGAAAAGAATCTGCTTTAGAATCTATTTCTCGAGCGGTTTAAAGAGATGTTTGGAGATAACCGATAAAAATCGGCTTTTTCAAACTTCTCACAAAATCTCGGAAGTCTCATTGTAGTTAAAATTTCTCCCTCAATCCAATTGATTCAAATTTTGCCAGGAGCTGAGTTCCAGCCACAATGCATTTTGTAAAAGATATTCTGCAAGTTTTTTCAGAAAACGTCGGAATTGTTCGATAGTGTTCAGTTACATTTGTTCATCGATAAGTCTCGGACATTGTTACGAAATTTTGAGATTGAAACATCCCCTTTATTATGACCGCTAGTGAGAAAGCGCAAAAACTTAAGTTCATATGCGATTAATTGCAATTTCTGATTGTTTTCTGATATTCTTAGTTTTTGAATGTCATTTTAACGGAGCGCTCGTCTCGTCGGTAGACGTGCTTGTTGCGTAGTTTTTGTAAAGAAGTAGGTACTTGCATATTTCTTTAGATTCGTTCGTTTTTATGCTAATTATGCCTTTTGTGTAATATACTCTACTGAAAATCGAACTTGCATTGCTGCCTAGTTTTCTCGGAACTCATTAATTTAGCGTTGTAGGAAGCTTTAAAAATGTTTGAATAAAGATATAATTATTTTCTTTCTTTCAGCAAAGTGCTATGAACCTCCTGCGGAGCGCTTGTTGAACTCGTTCTTGGAATCGGATTCGCGTGTTAAAATTCTTACACTTCTGGCTGTTGCTACGTTGCCGCTCACAGTGGCTACATTTCTGAAACTTGCAGGTGAATGCTTTTGCGGTTGTGTGAGAGAACATTCATTTTGAACTTGAATCGCTGTGTTGTATTACAGCTATGATATTTCTTGTTTTCAGTTTGACGCAACACTCGATTATGAATCGTGTGACATGTTAAATATGTTTATTTTTAACAACATTTAACCAGGGAATGCTTTCATTTTTGTGATTTTTTAGTCAGTTCTTCGTAGAAGTCTGTGAATAGAGGGAAGCTTTGCGCCGAGATTTTGTTGTTGTGCTCACATTCTTTCTTAAGTTGGTGACAGCTTTATTGTCTTCTTCAGTTGTTGGTAACTTAACTTTAAATTGTTGCTTTTTATCATTTTTAAGCTGATATAAGTTGATAACGTATTTTAACAGGTCATACAATCTGAAGAGAAAGTTCCATTTCGAGCTCAAAGCACATTTAAAAGCGGTTATTGCAGTCAGTCATACCTCTCTAAATTTTTCTGTAAGTTAATGGCAAATATTTGTTTTCACTTGAAGAGATTAGGTGGTGTGCAAAATGGCGAGTAATCTATCAAGATTTTTCTCTTGCAGATTTTCAGTGTTTTAAAAAATTCCGCTTAGATTATTCGCATTTATCGATCACGTCGAAGCAGCTATTTGCGCGATAATTTGCTATCAACTGAAAAACTTCATTTCATGGTGATATCCTTTCAGGTGGCGGTTGGAAATACGCGTCTCATTTGGATGTTCACGATTCAGTTTGTATCCTCAACGAGGTTTTTTGTGATTGACAGCCTTTCTTTGTTTTATTTCTTCCTTGAAACAAACGAATTTCCGCTTTGTTCCAGTGTTGGTTAACGTTAACAGAATATTGTGAATGAGTAAATGGACTCTGCTCATTGCTTTCTGAAGTTTATGTTTTCGTCTTTCTTTTTCCGCTTTTACAAAGTTCTTTAGGCGGCGCCAACTTTACATCAGTGTTTATAGAATGTATGTGCATGTTAGTTAAGGACTTCGTCAAAGTTTCGATTTCGAAATCGTCGAAGCTAGAATGACACATTTTGGTGATTATATTCTTTACTTTGAGATTACCCTAACATCAACTTTCAATTTCAGTTTGATTCCACTAGTTTTGAACAAGATTATGAGCACTTTGAAGTGTTCGAGAACTTGAATATTTATAGGACATTTCGCAGATTGCGTTTTGCAACCCGTTGGATCGGAGAAACAAATCTTTTGTAGGTTTTGTTGCACAGGTGATTTGTTCGGTTACAGTATTAATTTTGTTATCGTGTGTTTTGTTGTTTTTTGGCGATCCATGGAAATGTTCGCTGGTATATGGAAGTCAGCCCACTTATCGCGCCTATTCGTCTGTCCCACGACGGTACTAGCGGCACATGTACAGCTTGGTTTTTCAATTTAAAGAGGAAAAGGTGTACATAGTTTTGGAAGAAGCATTTTTAAGTTGATGTTGAATTTTGAAATGGACTGCTCGGTAATGTGGAAATTTGATTGATTGTTACTACCACTGTTTAAAATGATTGCCTATATGTCCATTGATGAAAAGAGTGAAACTTAGGTCTAAAAAGCTATAGGTTATCGTTGATTTCAGGATCACCTTTTTAACCAGCATGTCTCTCATCTAATTCGGCCATCTATGGAGGCACCGTTACGGCCGATATTCTCATGGACCATACGACCTTCCATGACACCATCAGATCCTTCACTCATCTCGCAGCCAGACCATGCAAGAACTGAACGTGAAAACGTCGAACATGGGGAAGGATCTGCAAATCAGTGTTCCGAAAAACAAAATGAGGTTATTTTGCTTTGTGTAGTGACGCCGTTGACATACTAACAGTTGAGGTCGCTCGTAGGAGCTAGTTTTTGAAATTTTGTGTGCGTGGAAATTTCTCAACTCCATATTACAGAGGCCGTTTTTGATGAAACAAATCTTATAGTGGAAATTTCAGCTACAAACGATTTCGAACTCTAAATACATAAATTAGCAGTTCTTTTTTCCCTCGTAGACCTTTTTTACACCTATCCATTTTCCTGTAACTCGAGAAATAAAAAGGACAAATCGCTGTTGTTAACGAAAAACTTCGCTTAATTCACTTATGCAGAAATGATTTCACTGTAGTGAAGGTTTCCGCCGATTCTTATCAAATGTTATTTGACAGCTACATATTTGCGAAACTGAAGCTGTGATATTTAAGCGCACGTTTTCGGCGATGAGGGATGCTGTTCGAAGATATGTGGCACATACAAAGTCACGCAGAACAAACCCATCAAAAACTCATCACGCCAAAGTGGTAGCGGCAAAAGCGTCCTCAAATGCTGTTGCGCCTCCATTAGGCGTTAGTCGGCCGCAGAGTGACGTGCGTCTTTATTCATTTCCCTTTTTTCTTGCTTCAAATGAGAACTACTATTTTATGTAACACATCAATGAAGAAAACAACATTGTGATTGTCATCAGTGGCCGCCAGGTTTTTAGATGGATTTGCTTTTTCCGCAATCGAAAAATATCCCATATTGTGACTGAACCAACTTTTCCATTTCAGTTATCCTATTATATATTATTTTCATTAAACTTCTTGCAGTGGGAATATTTAATGTTGGTAGCATCGTAACGCATATTTAATAGTTGAGGAGGGTAATAATTTAATATTTTGAATGTGTAATCAGTGTCACATCTGCTTGTTTAAATTATTTGTAATGGGAAACGTAATGAGGAAGATTTTTCATTTCTAAATCAGTAAGCAGAGTTTAAAATTATAACTGCAGAAGTAATCTAATAGTAGATAGAAAATCGCAAAGAAAAAAATTTCAGTGGTGTCCTCGATGGTCGATACTTTCGTTAAATTTGACGTTAAAGAAATCGGAAAGTGTTTTCGAGGCGATCGTTACAAAAGATATTTGGAAAAATGTCACCACTTCGTTGTTGCGAATTCCAAACGTCGCAAAGAAACTGTTCGCGGGGAGCGCGATGGTTAAGATTGTTGCCGAGAGTAAACTTGCAGCGAAATTTCACAACGTTCGTCTTTACACATTATTATATCAGTTTTTTGCTTGTCAGCTTATTTGCGTATTTGTTTAGACATCCGCATTTCCGGTGATTCACCTTTTCTCTGGATTCATAAATAAAATGCACATATTTTCACTAGTTGAAACCTGCGTATATGTTGAATAATTGGTGAATTTTGTGTGAAGTGGTTGAGAAAATTTCTAGAAGGGTATTTTCCTTCGACATCGATTACTGGTATAACGTTATGAAATTATACAGCATATATCTTTGAATTGTCATTATGGTAAGTGTATTTTCTTTATTCAGGCTGTTATCAAATATGTTGTCCTGCATAGCCGAAATCATTACAGGCACTGTATTTCATTCTTTTAGGCATTCTCATCGGTGAAAAAATCCATAAATTGGAGCATTGCGAAAGTGCGGATGCAGCGCGATCGAACCATTCGAGGAATCGTTTCTTCGATGGCTAAAATTGCTTCGCTCTCTCCACCTAAGCTGGTTCTAATTTTTCGGCTTTCGTTTCACATCCTCCGACGAATTTTTAATCGTTGTTGTCAGTGATTCCGTCGTAGTTATTCGGTAATAGGCATCCACCTTTTTCTTCTGCCGTTTATTTTCTTCTATTGCAAGGAGTACCCAGCCGAGTAAACAAATAATAGATTTATGCAATGTTTCACAATTGAAAAAGAGCTACCTTATGCAATGCGAGTACCTGGAAACACCGTTGGCCAGCCAAAGCTGTCTAACAAGTGAAGCTATACGTCTGCATATAATATGGAATTCACATTCCGTTGGAACTGTCAATTCTTGGCTTCATAAAACTTATTTCATATAGAAGTCGATCTTTAGGAAGTTTCTTTAAAAAATTTTTTTTATACCGGTAACTTAGAATTTCCCTAACTTCTTGAAAGCTCCCTTGAAAAAAATTTCTGACAAAAGTGGATCGTTTAGAATCTTTTAATTCGATTTTTGTCAGGATACGTTCAGATGTTATTCCCTTCAGAAACCAAGTGAATGTGTGAGAACTGCTTTATTTAAAATGAAAATGTTTCAGAACCCGTATATCCCGCAGATTGGTTCCTGTTTGTGAGCATTTTTTCTTAACGGAGAAATGAGAATCGTTTTCGGGGCATTTTTAGCAAAGTAAATCAATTTAAGTGGGAACAATAGTACTTTCGGCAAAACCTTACCGTTCTGCCTCAAAAAACTCCCTGAAGCGACATATAAACGTTCTAAGCCAGGCCATTAAAACTTCTTATTTGAGTGGTTGAAGGCGTCGCAATGTTCATCGATAAGTTCACCCCCAAAGGAAAATTGCATTCGAAACAGCACGTGTCACTTGTTGGCAGCTCTTGGTCACACTCTCCGCTCCACGCATTATTTTTCTTCTCTTGTTGGGAGGAGCAACGCAAAGGCGGTAAGTTGAGTTCTCTTCCCTGCTGCTTGTGACTAGCTGATTTGGTCAGTCTCACCTTTTTCCTTCAGTAGTGCTTTTTGACTGATCGGTTTCTTTTTTTTTCTCCTGGGTGAGTAGGGCGAGGTTCATTTTGTTAGCAGTGATCTATAGCTTCACTATCCGCCGTGTTATGTTTGCCTATTCTCTTGTTCACATTCTTACTTTTCAGTTACCTACCTTTTCGGTCACATGTGTTCACTTCAGTTTACGGGACAACTTTATTTTGCAGAATGTTTTTTTTCTCCACCGTCTAGTTCACGTTGCTTTTATTCATTAATGTAGTGTAGGAAATATTTTCAGATTTGAAAATTGTTCATTATTTCACTTACGTTGTCCGCTTAATGCTTATCAGGATGAGGTTTTGACTGGAAATTATGTTTGTCGCAAACGTTTTTGAAAGTCGGCAGTTTCGCGTTCATCTCTGTGGAGAATCCGCCAGATAATTTTTCTGTGTTTAGTACGTTGAATCACTGCGTGATGGATCGGCATGCAATGCACCTCGGATTGCTTGCGAAAAATGTTGGTGGACAGGTGTATGTTCCACGGTGAGTTCAGTTTTATCTTAGACGTTGCAATTAACTACCAATGTTGCGTTCAGTAAAGCAGATTTCTTTAATATATGCGGTGTTTGCTTCACAACATTCGCCATGTGTGCTCACTGCTGACAAGTTACGCGGAACTGGAGAAAGAAAGTATACTGCCGTTATTCAGGCATATTTGATGCAAGGATGTCGGTATGTTATGGTATGGGGAGAACGTACAGAAATCACTTTCGACGAGATTGAAAGATAATCCCACAGCGACATCAGATTAGTAGGCTCCTCTTTTCACGCCTCCTCGTAGTGCTTGAGACTGTAAAAAAAGTTGATAGAACGGCCGTCTTCCATCATTTTGTGTCTTGATTTGGGATTCGAAATAGCAGCTGCGTTCTGCGCACTGATCTGCTACGGTGTGCAAAATTTTGTCACTGTTGTTCCCAAGGCTGTTAACGAATATCTGCTCTTTCCCCCCTCCTATCCTTCTGCTCACTGCAAGACCCGAGAAGATGCCAGTATTTTGTCGACCTGTGCTCACTGCTCAGTTATTGTGTGTGTTTACGACTAGTAAGTCGTGAGTACTAGTTTGTCCAGTGAACCTTACCTCTGTCCATTAAAAAGCTGGAGGATTTCCAAAAGTTGAGAGCTATTTGCAGGAAGGATGTAAATTTCTGCCGTGGCAGAAGTCATTCGATACGCTTCGTTTCATTGCATCCGAACCAGATATGATGCTGAAGTCGTTGGCAACACTAGGATGGCCAGTTCGCGACACCTCGGGCCGTCGTGAGTACTAGTTATCTTGCCAACGTTTCGAAGAAAAAATATGTGAAGTAAGCTAGACAACAAGAAATGGATTCGGGGAGATGAGGAGGTAGCCGGCTTATTTTAATTACGACTCTTCGCGCTAGACAATTTATTCATCCTTACGAGTTGATTTACCTGGCCGGAGCTTTTCAAGTTGCAGTAGCATCGAAAATAATTTCCGGTAAACCATGTTCATGCATTGAAAATAATTTCCGGTAAACCATGTTAATAAGCATCAAGAAAGGCGAAATAAAAACGACAGGTCGTTTGTGAGGTGAACTGTTTGTAGTGACTGCTCCCGAATTTTACAGTTCTTGGGAGAAAGATCGAATTTACAGTACCGAAGCGATTGGTTTCATAAAATAATCGAAAATGCGCATAAGTTTGCTAACAGCTGGATGCAGTGGATGAAAGATGTGTCGTATTTCCTCGGGATGAGAGCATCAAGTAGGCAATCTCAGGCGTACGCATATTTTTATGTTGCACTGTTAGCGCCTCATCGTTTTTATGTCGATGGTGATGTTCTTGAAGGTCAGAAGGATATCCTCATGCAACCGATGCTGCAAAGAACCACTATCGCACGACAATCGGAAACAAAAGATGAAATGGTGAGAGGACTTGTTGCTCGTTCAGCAAGTTTTTTGGATTTCTTCGCACTATTCCGACCCGCACCAGTTATGCTTGGAGATGGTAATTTACCTCAGAATCAAGAGATAACGTGCACATATTGCATTAAAATTTGGTGCCTGTGAAGAAGTTGGCTGTTCAAGAGGGACATTTCCGGAGAGATTGGTAACGAGTCGAATTGGGTTTTAAGGCTTGTGATGAAAACTGTACAGAATGATTGCAGTGAGTTATTTGCTGCTGCACTTGCGTCTCATAAATCTGCATTTGCGGGACGCATTCTTGTTGCAGCCCACTTCGTTTCTGATTTAACTGAGGTAGATTAGTAACTTCACTTATGTTTTGAGGTTTTATGAAGGAGAACAAACGTAGACTTTTTACTCTTAGGATTAATTCTTATACCGTCCGTTTGGGTGCTCAGATAGGATGGAAACTCTATGCTCGTCCTTCCCACAGATATATTATTGCGCTGTCATCTGTATATTTTTCCCCAAGAATGAATCGATGGAGGCCAACTCGTACTTCAGATATGCTACTTGTGTTGAGGAAAAAGTCCTGCAATTCGAATCCGAGCGACTACGCGCAGCATAATTCTCGACAAATAAGGTGTTGGTTGCCACTCCCAGTTTTCAGGAACGTGGAACGAGCGACTGGATGTTCGAGCGAACTCAACGACGTACAGTGCACAGGATGGCTGGCGCCCGCTAAGATGCATACGACATCATACTCAGGCTGAACGTTTCCGATTATGCTGATTCGCTTTGAGGCGAGGAATCCATTAGAGATTCATTTCATTCGAATTGACGTTTTCATTTCGTTTCACTTGTGTAGTCGAGGAGCTGCGTTTCAACAGAATCACTTGCAAGAATGTAGATAATGTGTATATAAGTTGTGTACAAGAAATACTTAAAAACGTGTGAACGGTTTATGGCATTTGTAAGGAGCACTCATTCAAAGTCGAATTCAAGCACATTATTCGAATTGAGCAACTCCAAAAACATGTTGAGCACTCGTTATCGTGAAGGCAAACGAAACACTCGTCAACAAACGAACGAGCGCTCTTCCAACAACAAACTACGAAATAAAATGCTGAAAAGGAGACCATTCTGGACAATTTCCTTGTTTCCGACATATCTGCGAAGGTCTTTGCCTTACTACAAGGTCACCGCTTACGTGTAGAAGCTTCCCTAGGATTTAGTATAGGCAACACTAAGGTTCTGCACTGCTTTCGTACCCCACGCCTTATGACACAGAAAGTCCTCAAGAAAAAGGACGTTCGCCACGAAGGTTGTTCTGCGAACTAGTGCAATAAGCAGAAGCCGCTCTGATGGACGTAAAAGTTAGGTGTGTGAATTGTGTCCAAGAAAAATCAGCAGACCTAAAACCAGACTGGGAGTTAGAAACATAGAGAGGGACCTGCGATGGACAAGTTTTGAGGTCCATCCATAATGTGATAGCGGTGAGGGGCGAGGTTACGACTATATTTTTTGGTGGTAAGTGGAGACCGAACGTGATAAGGCGCCACGCCTTGGTTGAATGAGCTGTTCGAGAGGGGGTGATTATCCAAAGAAAACAGCGAAGAGGGCTTCCAGAAAACAGCGAGGATTTCTTGCGAGAGTTGACGTATAGCTAGACGGACTTAAATTTATGAAGAAAGAAATACGCTTTTCTTATGTTTTGAAATAAGCTTCTGCGGTATTTATGGCAATGCGTCTTTCAGGTGCTTTTTTTTTTCAAATGCAGTGGAAGTGCCATCGGTTGACATGTTCAGAAAGGAGTTGAGAGCTCTTGAACAAAAGAAAGCCTTTCGCGGAGAAACTGAATGAAAGAGGAAGAGTACTATTTTTGAAAATCCCTCAGAAATTGGGAGCTGTATGGACGAATAGAAAAAGTTCGTTTCAAGGGGCCAATCTCGCAATTAGAAGCTACGTAACGTGCTCTAATGCTCAACACAAGGCAGGCAAAGCGGACAAGGATACACAGCATTTTTGCACAGTTTTGTGAGAAACGGTCGCAATGTAGGAAAGAATACCAAAAAAACGAGGCATTTAAGGATTTGGCCACTAGTAGACGACATCTCATCCTCTGCTTTGTCATTGTGTCGACAACTCGTCATCGTCATCTTGATCACCCTCACCGTCGTTCACTACAGACGCAACCAATGAGTGCATTGCGCGTCCCAGCTGATCAACAGATGCGATCAGAGAATGCATTCGATTGGAACGCGCCTCATAGCCAAGCATATCTTCATCCTCACCCGAGGCCGTACTCAATTCATGATCTTCGCGCCCACCTTCCTTCTCCTCGCTTCCAGTGTTCTGCTGCTATAAATAGCGGGACTTTCAAAAAATCAAGCTTAACGAGCGTCATCCTCAACATAAGTCGTTTCTAATAATTTGTTCCTACAATTGAATGGAGATGAAAAATGTTCTGGAAATGATAATGTTATCCGGACTAAGACTGGCAAGATGTATTCTGAAAAAAAGTGACAAGAGCTGTCAGTTGAGTTGTTCCACCGTTCCATGCTATTTTTTCTCCTTATTACAACCGTATAGAGCGGAAGACCATACCTACATCGGGGGTTGAGGAATTACGAAGGACGAAAATTTACAAAATCGGACAGCAAAAATACCTGTGCAATAACAGTACGTAGACGAGCGAGCTGCACCTCAAGTTGTCGGTTTTGCTCCTCAAGTATGCGGCTACGCTGCTCGAGACGTTCCTTATGTTGTCGCAGTAACTGTGCCTGAAGTACCAGGATCAGCCGAGTGGGTATATTGGTGATCTCTATGCTGCGATTCAGCTAAACGGCCTATAGGCGTTTTTAAAGCAGCCGTAGGTAAATACAGTGGTCTTGTCATAAATTTTACCACCGAACTGGCACATACCACAAAGAGGTGACAAATTTCTGCACTCACAAGTTTTTAGTTTAATCCTCACAACCCTTCAAGGAAAACAGCATAATGCCGCGAGATCCTTCTGAATGAGATCCCATAAACACTGCATTTTCCTAAGGGCTTCCTAAAAGATGTCGCGGGGGAATACATTAGCTAATCCCTCCTTCCCCCAAATGGATGTTATAGAATGAGATCTCCATTACGTTTTGATTTAAACAGAAGTGATTTTCCTGTGACGAAATGGGTGTTTCTCGCACCCACCTCCAATCTGGACTCGCAACAGATTCCCTGATTCCTTCAAATTGATGTCACATTGGAAGTTTTACTCAATAAACTACTTAATACATAACGCTCACCTTACTATTACTCAAACATCGAAAATTATGCACCTCACGTAATAGCTGTTCATCAGTCGAATTAGGCAACGAGGGCACCGAGCGACCACTTGCCATGCTTCCATTAGCGTTATGGAGAAGGCCATGAGTAAGGTTTGGCGTCGAACCAATGCCCTCAAAATTTTTTCTCCGCTCGATTTCTTTTTTCAGCTCTCTGAAATGAGCCTTGACAGCTTCTGAAACCTGCAGCAATAGTTTGACGTCTTCAGTGTCCCATCCCATATGCTGTGATATCTCGCATTAGAACTCCATCGGCCGTTACAGCTTGCGACTACTTCATCATATCATGCCAGCAAGCTTTTATGCGCTCAATAAATATGGCCTGAATTTTAGGCGGTTTCTCGATAAAAGAACTTCAAAAATACTCTAAAACATCAAAATAACATGGGTATGACAGGTCCCATATGAAACTTCAGCATACGGGGGACTTAATGTGATTAAAAATGAAAAAGGTGAGCTATCGTCCCAACGAGGGGGGACCAACTCGCAAAGGAGAGAAGGAGATTTTGCATTTCCATATTCCGTTGGGGGTTTCTCCCCTGCATACCAAACATGAGTGGCCGTTCTCAAATACGTAGATGCAATTTTGCACATAAAAGCCTCCTATCAATGTCACGGACAAGTGGTATTTTATATTTCCATATTTGGCAATAGTCACATCCAGTAGGATTTTCAAAGACGTGGTAAGTTTGCTGAATGTGACCAACTCCAAACGCTGACATGTGTAATTAAACTATCAAGATATAACGTAGCTACCAAAGAAAACGTTCAATAATATTCGAAGGTAAAGGCAACTGAAAGCCTCAAACGAGCGAGAACCAGGGAAGAAAAAAGACAAGACTTTATTTCACTTTGTTCAAAATATAAAGAACTGCTTTAAAGACCGACCTGTTCTCATGTTGTAGCTTGTGCAGCACTTGATCGAGCTCCTCCTTGTGCATTTGCTCCACTTGAGAAAGTAACTGTAACGGGGATTTAAGTTCCACAGTACTTGTATCCTCGACGGGGTCCACTAACGGCGGCGGAGGTTCATCATCACCACGTGCTCGAAATAATCTGTACATTAAAAAAACATTTTTTTCAACTGCATCATAGATTCAGATATCGCCGCTCCCCTCCCATTGATTATGAAAGCGGCGAAATAGATGCAAATTTTGAGGCTTTCGTGAGCAACTTGCAACTAGACAATAAAAAGGCATGAGACAGAAATGAAAGATCTACCACAAAGCTCTGGGAAACAATGATTTCTAAAGATTTGGAACAAGTCCCTCGGAAACGCGCTAAACTTCATCGTATATGCGGCACAGAAATTCGACTACTAATAGCAACTGTTTAACGCTTAAATGCAACCGCGGTAAGTTGCCGACCAGAAACTTTGGCCAAAAGAACACCAGAAATTTGATGCAAGACTCTACAGTTGCCCCTCCAGTGTGATTTACAGTCACTTCAATAGCGCTATAATATTTCACATCTCTTCTTCAATAAGTCCTCGTCCTTCCAGCTCTAAATCTGTTTCGACTTCTTCGCAAAAAGAAATGAACACTTTTCAAAGAAAACTCTCTCAAACTGCAACCTGGCTGGATAAAACGCCCATCATTTATTATTGATATATGGCGCAGTAGTCTAGGATTACTAAGAATATTTAGGTGGCATACTCATATCTAAGGGGCAACTGGTAGGTAACTGCAAGTATTTAAATGGTGCACCTTTGTGCACAAAGATGCATCCGATTATGCAAAGGTTCCGTAAGTGGATTGATGGGCGTGACACAAGTTGTTTCGATGGGAATGCCCTCATCGACTGTTTGCACAGGCAAATAGCCCATTCTGGTTCTGCTCGAAGAGCGCAACTTGTTCTTGACGATAAGTCCGAAGTCGCGAACGTCTTCACCCGACGTTGTCTGAAAGTTTAGTCTTAAATGAATAATCGTTTATAAACTCAACTCAATTTTTCGTCACAGCAATCTTATCGATATCTAAACAATTCTGACTGTACTAATTCCTAACAGTCGGTTTCGTGAAGAGAAACGACGCAGCGCTTAGCGAGAAATGTCTGCTTCATCGATTACCATATTCGACGAAACGATATCCCGCCCTCTATTTCTGCCAGTACTTTACATTACATCTGAGTGTATTATGATTCAAAAATTTCATTGAAATTAAAAACTCCTACTGAACACTTCAATTATGCGATAATCTCGATTCCAGTGACTGGAGCAGTGGTGAAGGTTATCCTGCAGAATAATAATCAGGAATCCCGGATTCCTATTAACAAACACTCTGCGCTATTAAGTTCGCAGTTTATCGCACTGATCAACCAATAACAATATAAGAAAAAGCAGCAAAAAAGGATTACCGGTAAGCAGTATTCTTGCATCGGATGGGAAAGTTTGTGGTTTTTAGCAAGACGCTGACTGAAGAAACAATTCTGGCAGACATCCACGTTAAAACATTGCAGACATCGATAACGCAGTCCGATTATAGGGAACATCTTGCAAATGTTGCATTTCGCCTGAAAATATCATCCTCCATCCATCTCGGATTGCACACATAAAATTACTATAAAGAGAAGCGCGTTAAGTGGTTCCGCATGATATGCGCTTTTCGATCCCATCCATGTCGCGAAACCCGAGATGCGTCATCGCGCCTCATTGCATCCAGCGTGTAGCAAAAAAGGGCTAACCGCCTCAGCGGCGCCTATGATGACCAGAAACGATGAAACACATAGTGCAAACGAGGATACACCCAGCGGAAACTGGGCGATAAAAACTAAACGTTTCAATGGGAAAAAGGGCATGTTGCATACATCACCGAAAATGGTCAATGGAAAAAAGGGTATGTTGCATGCATCATCAGAAATGGAAGGTGGAGCTAGGCAGATGAGCGAAATCTGCCCTAGCAAAGGCTCGCCAGTCGGACAGTGGTAACAACCAGGGACAGGCCCCTGGTGTGGAGCTCAGGAGAGCTCCGTATCAAGCGTCACCCTTCAAGTGGTCCTCCCCTACGTATAATCATCTGTTATTCGTAATATTGAATTCCTGTCAACGTTTGTATTCTCTCTGATCAACACTAGTCTACTGCAAACTGGGCCGCATCGGCACATCAAATTAATGAACGTAAGTAAACTTCGTTTAAACATAGTTTCATTTTTCTTCGTACAGTACAATCCAACTTAACAATCAACTCCGAATAATCCCATCAGTATAAACTGTCTAAAAGCTTTCCAATACGTCCAGCATTACACTCCTGGAATTCTGTGGTTCCTTTAGTGGTAACGAGTTGAAACTATGGAGAGGGCGATTGAAGCATGAATAAGATGTTGTTACTCCTTTTGCACATATTTTATCAAATCCAAAGTCCAAAACGCAAAGCTCATAAAAATTGAAAACTTGTCACAAAAAATCCTCTAAAAGGTTCGTCGGGCCAAAACCTATCAAACCTCAACGCTTTTGCAAAATTTTTGCAGTGGCGAAATTGAAAATGAATTTGTCATTAGCGGCAAATTCAACAGAACTGAAATCCGGAAAATTCTGGAATGTAAACTTTGCAACATAAAAAAGTCCACGAAAATAAAATCGCCACAGTACTGTAATGCCAAAGCACTGGGAACGTAGACATAGTTATGCTCTTATCCACTAATGCTGTTCGATCAATTTCTTACTATTTCCTTCAACTAACTCGATATTTCAGCATACTTCAATAAAATACATGAAACATCCATGCCTGATGCTTAGCGAATTCAGCACTGGCCAGACGATGCATGACCGGTAACCAAACGACACTTTGTGGCTCCTTCTTCAACCACGCCAGAAAATCGTCGACAGATATAGTGCGACTGAATTTCACCGTTTCAAAACATGTGAGGTGAACTGCTTGTAGTGACTGCCCCCGAATTCTACAGTTCTTGGGAGAAAGATCGAATTTACAGTACCGAAGCGATTGGTTTCATAAAATAATCGAAAATGCGCATAAGTTTGCTAACAGCTGGATGCAGTGGATGAAAGATGTGTCGTATTTCCTCGGGATGAGAGCATCAAGTAGGCAATCTCAGGCGTACGCATATTTTTATGTTGCACTGTTAGCGCCTCATCGTTTTTATGTCGATGGTGATGTTCTTGAAGGTCAGAAGGATATCCTCATGCAACCGATGCTGCAAAGAACCACTATCGCACGACAATCGGAAACAAAAGATGAAATGGTGAGAGGACTTGTTGCTCGTTCAGCAAGTTTTTTGGATTTCTTCGCACTATTCCGACCCGCACCAGTTATGCTTGGAGATGGTAATTTACCTCAGAATCAAGAGATAACGTGCACATATTGCATTAAAATTTGGTGCCTGTGAAGAAGTTGGCTGTTCAAGAGGGACATTTCCGGAGAGATTGGTAACGAGTCGAATTGGGTTTTAAGGCTTGTGATGAAAACTGTACAGAATGATTGCAGTGAGTTATTTGCTGCTGCACTTGCGTCTCATAAATCTGCATTTGCGGGACGCATTCTTGTTGCAGCCCACTTCGTTTCTGATTTAACTGAGGTAGATTAGTAACTTCACTTATGTTTTGAGGTTTTATGAAGGAGAACAAACGTAGACTTTTTACTCTTAGGATTAATTCTTATACCGTCCGTTTGGGTGCTCAGATAGGATGGAAACTCTATGCTCGTCCTTCCCACAGATATATTATTGCGCTGTCATCTGTATATTTTTCCCCAAGAATGAATCGATGGAGGCCAACTCGTACTTCAGATATGCTACTTGTGTTGAGGAAAAAGTCCTGCAATTCGAATCCGAGCGACTACGCGCAGCATAATTCTCGACAAATAAGGTGTTGGTTGCCACTCCCAGTTTTCAGGAACGTGGAACGAGCGACTGGATGTTCGAGCGAACTCAACGACGTACAGTGCACAGGATGGCTGGCGCCCGCTAAGATGCATACGACATCATACTCAGGCTGAACGTTTCCGATTATGCTGATTCGCTTTGAGGCGAGGAATCCATTAGAGATTCATTTCATTCGAATTGACGTTTTCATTTCGTTTCACTTGTGTAGTCGAGGAGCTGCGTTTCAACAGAATCACTTGCAAGAATATAGATAATGTGTATATAAGTTGTGTACAAGAAATACTTAAAAACGTGTGAACGGTTTATGGCATTTGTAAGGAGCACTCATTCAAAGTCGAATTCAAGCACATTATTCGAATTGAGCAACTCCAAAAACATGTTGAGCACTCGTTATCGTGAAGGCAAACGAAACACTCGTCAACAAACGAACGAGCGCTCTTCCAACAACAAACTACGAAATAAAATGCTGAAAAGGAGACCATTCTGGACAATTTCCTTGTTTCCGACATATCTGCGAAGGTCTTTGCCTTACTACAAGGTTACCGCTTACGTGTAGAAGCTTCCCTAGGATTTAGTATAGGCAACACTAAGGTTCTGCACTGCTTTCGTACCCCACGCCTTATGACACAGAAAGTCCTCAAGAAAAAGGACGTTCGCCACGAAGGTTGTTCTGCGAACTAGTGCAATAAGCAGAAGCCGCTCTGATGGACGTAAAAGTTAGGTGTGTGAATTGTGTCCAAGAAAAATCAGCAGACCTAAAACCAGACTGGGAGTTAGAAACATAGAGAGGGACCTGCGATGGACAAGTTTTGAGGTCCATCCATAATGTGATAGCGGTGAGGGGCGAGGTTACGACTATATTTTTTGGTGGTAAGTGGAGACCGAACGTGATAAGGCGCCACGCCTTGGTTGAATGAGCTGTTCGAGAGGGGGTGATTATCCAAAGAAAACAGCGAAGAGGGCTTCCAGAAAACAGCGAGGATTTCTTGCGAGAGTTGACGTATAGCTAGACGGACTTAAATTTATGAAGAAAGAAATACGCTTTTCTTATGTTTTGAAATAAGCTTCTGCGGTATTTATGGCAATGTGTCTTTCAGGTGCTTTTTTTTTCAAATGCAGTGGAAGTGCCATCGGTTGACATGTTCAGAAAGGAGTTGAGAGCTCTTGAACAAAAGAAAGCCTTTCGCGGAGAAACTGAATGAAAGAGGAAGAGTACTATTTTTGAAAATCCCTCAGAAATTGGGAGCTGTATGGACGAATAGAAAAAGTTCGTTTCAAGGGGCCAATCTCGCAATTAGAAGCTACGTAACGTGCTCTAATGCTCAACACAAGGCAGGCAAAGCGGACAAGGATACACAGCATTTTTGCACAGTTTTGTGAGAAACGGTCGCAATGTAGGAAAGAATACCAAAAAAACGAGGCATTTAAGGATTTGGCCACTAGTAGACGACATCTCATCCTCTGCTTTGTCATTGTGTCGACAACTCGTCATCGTCATCTTGATCACCCTCACCGTCGTTCACTACAGACGCAACCAATGAGTGCATTGCGCGTCCCAGTTGATCAACAGATGCGATCAGAGAATGCATTCGATTGGAACGCGCCTCATAGCCAAGCATATCTTCATCCTCACCCGAGGCCGTACTCAATTCATGATCTTCGCGCCCACCTTCCTTCTCCTCGCTTCCAGTGTTCTGCTGCTATAAATAGCGGGACTTTCAAAAAATCAAGCTTAACGAGCGTCATCCTCAACATAAGTCGTTTCTAATAATTTGTTCCTACAATTGAATGGAGATGAAAAATGTTCTGGAAATGATAATGTTATCCGGACTAAGACTGGCAAGATGTATTCTGAAAAAAAGTGACAAGAGCTGTCAGTTGAGTTGTTCCACCGTTCCATGCTATTTTTTCTCCTTATTACAACCGTATAGAGCGGAAGACCATACCTACATCGGGGGTTGAGGAATTACGAAGGACGAAAATTTACAAAATCGGACAGCAAAAATACCTGTGCAATAACAGTACGTAGACGAGCGAGCTGCACCTCAAGTTGTCGGTTTTGCTCCTCAAGTATGCGGCTACGCTGCTCGAGACGTTCCTTATGTTGTCGCAGTAACTGTGCCTGAAGTACCAGGATCAGCCGAGTGGGTATATTGGTGATCTCTATGCTGCGATTCAGCTAAACGGCCTATAGGCGTTTTTAAAGCAGCCGTAGGTAAATACAGTGGTCTTGTCATAAATTTTACCACCGAACTGGCACATACCACAAAGAGGTGACAAATTTCTGCACTCACAAGTTTTTAGTTTAATCCTCACAACCCTTCAAGGAAAACAGCATAATGCCGCGAGATCCTTCTGAATGAGATCCCATAAACACTGCATTTTCCTAAGGGCTTCCTAAAAGATGTCGCGGGGGAATACATTAGCTAATCCCTCCTTCCCCCAAATGGATGTTATAGAATGAGATCTCCATTACGTTTTGATTTAAACAGAAGTGATTTTCCTGTGACGAATGGGTGTTTCTCGCACCCACCTCCAATCTGGACTCGCAACAGATTCCCTGATTCCTTCAAATTGATGTCACATTGGAAGTTTTACTCAATAAACTACTTAATACATAACGCTCACCTTACTATTACTCAAACATCGAAAATTATGCACCTCACGTAATAGCTGTTCATCAGTCGAATTAGGCAACGAGGGCACCGAGCGACCACTTGCCATGCTTCCATTAGCGTTATGGAGAAGGCCATGAGTAAGGTTTGGCGTCGAACCAATGCCCTCAAAATTTTTTCTCCGCTCGATTTCTTTTTTCAGCTCTCTGAAATGAGCCTTGACAGCTTCTGAAACCTGCAGCAATAGTTTGACGTCTTCAGTGTCCCATCCCATATGCTGTGATATCTCGCATTAGAACTCCATCGGCCGTTACAGCTTGCGACTACTTCATCATATCATGCCAGCAAGCTTTTATGCGCTCAATAAATATGGCCTGAATTTTAGGCGGTTTCTCGATAAAAGAACTTCAAAAATACTCTAAAACATCAAAATAACATGGGTATGACAGGTCCCATATGAAACTTCAGCATACGGGGGACTTAATGTGATTAAAAATGAAAAAGGTGAGCTATCGTCCCAACGAGGGGGGACCAACTCGCAAAGGAGAGAAGGAGATTTTGCATTTCCATATTCCGTTGGGGGTTTCTCCCCTGCATACCAAACATGAGTGGCCGTTCTCAAATACGTAGATGCAATTTTGCACATAAAAGCCTCCTATCAATGTCACGGACAAGTGGTATTTTATATTTCCATATTTGGCAATAGTCACATCCAGTAGGATTTTCAAAGACGTGGTAAGTTTGCTGAATGTGACCAACTCCAAACGCTGACATGTGTAATTAAACTATCAAGATATAACGTAGCTACCAAAGAAAACGTTCAATAATATTCGAAGGTAAAGGCAACTGAAAGCCTCAAACGAGCGAGAACCAGGGAAGAAAAAAGACAAGACTTTATTTCACTTTGTTCAAAATATAAAGAACTGCTTTAAAGACCGACCTGTTCTCATGTTGTAGCTTGTGCAGCACTTGATCGAGCTCCTCCTTGTGCATTTGCTCCACTTGAGAAAGTAACTGTAACGGGGATTTAAGTTCCACAGTACTTGTATCCTCGACGGGGTCCACTAACGGCGGCGGAGGTTCATCATCACCACGTGCTCGAAATAATCTGTACATTAAAAAAACATTTTTTTCAACTGCATCATAGATTCAGATATCGCCGCTCCCCTCCCATTGATTATGAAAGCGGCGAAATAGATGCAAATTTTGAGGCTTTCGTGAGCAACTTGCAACTAGACAATAAAAAGGCATGAGACAGAAATGAAAGATCTACCACAAAGCTCTGGGAAACAATGATTTCTAAAGATTTGGAACAAGTCCCTCGGAAACGCGCTAAACTTCATCGTATATGCGGCACAGAAATTCGACTACTAATAGCAACTGTTTAACGCTTAAATGCAACCGCGGTAAGTTGCCGACCAGAAACTTTGGCCAAAAGAACACCAGAAATTTGATGCAAGACTCTACAGTTGCCCCTCCAGTGTGATTTACAGTCACTTCAATAGCGCTATAATATTTCACATCTCTTCTTCAATAAGTCCTCGTCCTTCCAGCTCTAAATCTGTTTCGACTTCTTCGCAAAAAGAAATGAACACTTTTCAAAGAAAACTCTCTCAAACTGCAACCTGGCTGGATAAAACGCCCATCATTTATTATTGATATATGGCGCAGTAGTCTAGGATTACTAAGAATATTTAGGTGGCATACTCATATCTAAGGGGCAACTGGTAGGTAACTGCAAGTATTTAAATGGTGCACCTTTGTGCACAAAGATGCATCCGATTATGCAAAGGTTCCGTAAGTGGATTGATGGGCGTGACACAAGTTGTTTCGATGGGAATGCCCTCATCGACTGTTTGCACAGGCAAATAGCCCATTCTGGTTCTGCTCGAAGAGCGCAACTTGTTCTTGACGATAAGTCCGAAGTCGCGAACGTCTTCACCCGACGTTGTCTGAAAGTTTAGTCTTAAATGAATAATCGTTTATAAACTCAACTCAATTTTTCGTCACAGCAATCTTATCGATATCTAAACAATTCTGACTGTACTAATTCCTAACAGTCGGTTTCGTGAAGAGAAACGACGCAGCGCTTAGCGAGAAATGTCTGCTTCATCGATTACCATATTCGACGAAACGATATCCCGCCCTCTATTTCTGCCAGTACTTTACATTACATCTGAGTGTATTATGATTCAAAAATTTCATTGAAATTAAAAACTCCTACTGAACACTTCAATTATGCGATAATCTCGATTCCAGTGACTGGAGCAGTGGTGAAGGTTATCCTGCAGAATAATAATCAGGAATCCCGGATTCCTATTAACAAACACTCTGCGCTATTAAGTTCGCAGTTTATCGCACTGATCAACCAATAACAATATAAGAAAAAGCAGCAAAAAAGGATTACCGGTAAGCAGTATTCTTGCATCGGATGGGAAAGTTTGTGGTTTTTAGCAAGACGCTGACTGAAGAAACAATTCTGGCAGACATCCACGTTAAAACATTGCAGACATCGATAACGCAGTCCGATTATAGGGAACATCTTGCAAATGTTGCATTTCGCCTGAAAATATCATCCTCCATCCATCTCGGATTGCACACATAAAATTACTATAAAGAGAAGCGCGTTAAGTGGTTCCGCATGATATGCGCTTTTCGATCCCATCCATGTCGCGAAACCCGAGATGCGTCATCGCGCCTCATTGCATCCAGCGTGTAGCAAAAAAGGGCTAACCGCCTCAGCGGCGCCTATGATGACCAGAAACGATGAAACACATAGTGCAAACGAGGATACACCCAGCGGAAACTGGGCGATAAAAACTAAACGTTTCAATGGGAAAAAGGGCATGTTGCATACATCACCGAAAATGGTCAATGGAAAAAAGGGTATGTTGCATGCATCATCAGAAATGGAAGGTGGAGCTAGGCAGATGAGCGAAATCTGCCCTAGCAAAGGCTCGCCAGTCGGACAGTGGTAACAACCAGGGACAGGCCCCTGGTGTGGAGCTCAGGAGAGCTCCGTATCAAGCGTCACCCTTCAAGTGGTCCTCCCCTACGTATAATCATCTGTTATTCGTAATATTGAATTCCTGTCAACGTTTGTATTCTCTCTGATCAACACTAGTCTACTGCAAACTGGGCCGCATCGGCACATCAAATTAATGAACGTAAGTAAACTTCGTTTAAACATAGTTTCATTTTTCTTCGTACAGTACAATCCAACTTAACAATCAACTCCGAATAATCCCATCAGTATAAACTGTCTAAAAGCTTTCCAATACGTCCAGCATTACACTCCTGGAATTCTGTGGTTCCTTTAGTGGTAACGAGTTGAAACTATGGAGAGGGCGATTGAAGCATGAATAAGATGTTGTTACTCCTTTTGCACATATTTTATCAAATCCAAAGTCCAAAACGCAAAGCTCATAAAAATTGAAAACTTGTCACAAAAAATCCTCTAAAAGGTTCGTCGGGCCAAAACCTATCAAACCTCAACGCTTTTGCAAAATTTTTGCAGTGGCGAAATTGAAAATGAATTTGTCATTAGCGGCAAATTCAACAGAACTGAAATCCGGAAAATTCTGGAATGTAAACTTTGCAACATAAAAAAGTCCACGAAAATAAAATCGCCACAGTACTGTAATGCCAAAGCACTGGGAACGTAGACATAGTTATGCTCTTATCCACTAATGCTGTTCGATCAATTTCTTACTATTTCCTTCAACTAACTCGATATTTCAGCATACTTCAATAAAATACATGAAACATCCATGCCTGATGCTTAGCGAATTCAGCACTGGCCAGACGATGCATGACCGGTAACCAAACGACACTTTGTGGCTCCTTCTTCAACCACGCCAGAAAATCGTCGACAGATATAGTGCGACTGAATTTCACCGTTTCAAAACATGAACGTACCGACGGCTCAACATTTGATCCGCCAAATGCTGCGGATTCGCCGAGGAATTTAGGAATCTGCAATCAAAAACATGAAGAAATTCCTTCACTTATGAAAACGGCAAAATGGAAAATGAGAACGGTTTAATCTTTTGTGAACATCATGGACAAGTCAAAAGAATGAATTATGTCCCGGAATACGGGTATTCTAGATTCGTGGTTATGTAAGCGAAATGGACGTAACAAAGGTATCTAATACCTAATGATGTCAAGAAAACATAATCATCAAACATTTCAGTAACCATGTCCGCCGACGGAATACCCACAACCGGAATGAGTGGTTAACAGAACTGTTGCGAAATCACTTACCGGGCATAATCATGGTAACAGCGAGCATCATATTTCTTTTTGGTTGACGCTCACCAAATAAAACGTTTCTTTCAGTTAGCGATGGCGACTGTATGTATTATGTATTCATTAGAAAATAAAATCACTGCGCAAAACACGAAACACAAGATTATAGGAGTTTAACTCCAACATGGGACGCTGCTAATGACTGCTGGATGATTCAAGCAGCGAAACCGACGAATGAGGATGCAGAGGAAAACACTGCAATTGCACTTTAACCTTCTCATCAATTTTGCCTCAACATTATCAGCGTCATAGCTTAACTGTTTCTGGAATACAGGTTTTTAAAAACCTCTAGAGAAATAGAAATATAATACGGGAAGCAAGAATATGCTTAAAGGACGGAATTCTAAAAGCAGTGTACAACTGGAAAAAGTATTCGGAAATACTAATCAAACGACGAAGACAGCGAATACCTCAGACTTATGACCGTAGACAAACAATCACGACGAACTGAAGTTGAAAAGAAGTAAAAAAGAAAGTAAGAGAACGGTAACTTACGTAAATAATATCGTAGAGAAGGAGTGCAAGACGCTTTTGATCAACACCTTCGTTCGTCGAAATTAATGCGTAGAGGTCTGTAAACCAGTATAGCACTTCAATTTTGTGTCTACTCGACCTCGAAATCAACAATCCGTTGCAGGTTACAGCTCATTCCCTTTTTACACTCAAAAAGGACACAACCTTACGATCAATCTCTAAACATTGAACAATCACACATATTAAGCATTAAAATGTCCCCTCAATGACATAGATTAAACCCGATATAACAACAAACTTCTCCGATCATTTTATTCAAAGCCATTTTGGTAAGTGAAAAAGAGAAGGTTATATATAGACGTGTATGGATCAAAATGGGCAAGGCAAAAAACTCCTTACATATCTGACATAGTGTGAAATACTAACTATGACTTAAACCTAAAGGAACTCTTACAATAGCAAAACAGATTTTATGATAACAGCAACAAAATTATCTAAAATGAACACGTTCCCTTCTTCATCCAGGTATTTCCTCAGGTCAATTTACTCACTTAATGAAATATATTTAGGATGATGAAAGGTGAAAATGAAACCATCAATAATTATAAGATAAATAAATGGCTGCCTTGAGGAAATATGATGAAAACAGAAAGAAGCAAGCACTAGTGAATCTCGAAAGCACTACCACCTTCGTACTGTTAATTTCCATGCTGACGTTCCCTCCCATAAATTCAACACGAAAATTCAACTTGAAAAACCAAGTGTTTCAAAAAAATTCGATTCACCACTAATGGCCAAACATGAGACTGAAGACGATTTTAAAAACAACGATGGTTCGAACAATACATATAAGTACGTTAAAATTGCGCAAACAGCCCGTGAATATTTGTGGCATTATACCTCTTCGATAACTAGCTTATATAAACTGGGCTCACATTTGTATTTATCCTCGAGGTTTGCGTTACACAAGACGACGAGTGCAACTTTGAACGAAAACATTCGGAGAGTGCCATCACGTGAGCTAAAAGCAACAGCACTAATAACTAACAAAAAAACGAGAGAAAATTTAGTACAAATCGATCGTTACAAATGAAGGTCGGTGAAAGTTCGAAAAGGACAATTTTCCAGAGAAGTCGGAATGAATATCAATTATGGATACCTGTGCACTCATCTGAAAAGAACATGAAAACTTAATACTACATCAGCAAAAATGATAAACCTTTCTTGTATTATTATCAAATTATACATGCGATTTTAAGAGCACGTACATTTATTTAAATGCTCTAGATGTCACCCTTTGTAAACAATCCGTTTGCCATCACTTAATATTTGCTCGAATCGATGACATGAAATGGTCGATTGGATTCATGGCTTATGCGGTTATCAAAAGTATTGTTACGAAAACTGCTCATTAGCAACTGAAACAAAACGAAACATACGGGTCGTAGATATTTAGAAGAAAATTGAGGAAAAGATCAACGGCGAGTGGTATTGAACGGATCAAGTGTGGAAATTTTTCATGCGCTGATTCGAAGAGTGGCACCAAACACATGACAGCATCTTTGATAGCGAGCCGCTGCTCACCCCATGTTGAGTTCAACGATTGCAACTTCGCATCCAGCTCTTGCAAGCTCAGCAAATCCACTGCAAACGTTATTGTCAGCGGCAATATTTCTCAACAAAAAACCACCTTTTCGTTGGTATGATTTAATCAGGCAGAAAGCTTCACACTGAAAAATGATGGAGAGAACAAAAAAGAAGAACGGAGAAAGTATGAAAGGTCCCAGTATCGTATTGGTTGACCCTGCTCTGTTACAAGTATCCCAAACAGGATGGTTAATGCCAGTAGTCACAAAGAACTATTTTAACAACTCTCTCTGGCGAATGAAGAGAATAAAGAATATCCATATCTGAACAGAGCCACCACTCCTGTCAATATCGATCTGTCTTTAAGATGAGATTTTATCTATGTGTGGGTATATCACAGTTCTTCCGATCAGCAAACTCACCAGATATCTAAATCGCATAAGAAACATGGATTGGCATCGCACGATTCATCATCGAACAACTCCTGTCAATATCGATCTGTCTTTAAGATGAGATTTTATCTATGTGTGGGTATATCACAGTTCTTCGATCAGCAAACTCACCAGATATCTAAATCGCATAAGAAACATGGATTGGCATCGCACGATTCATCATCGAACAACTTCTTGCCCAACTCTTTTAAGCTATCTTAAGTCGAACTAATACAAAAAACAAGACAGAAAGTGAAACAGCAAAGCGTCATCAACGCAAAAGCATTAACTTACAGCAGAGCCGTTTTTGTATTGCGCGCAACTTCATTGCTGTACGATACGCACTGAACTTAACTTGATTGAAATTGGCGAGCTTTTCCATTATTTCAACCATGACCGGATGATCCCACTGGGTCATCTCCGTTTCGTGACTGCAAATAGGAACCAACGAGATCAACTTCTTGTAAACAGTAGTTGACGAACAAATCCCGAACATTTCTATAACTCTCGTTTACATTAACTTCCCACTCACTATGAAGCACAAAAAGAATGTCGGGAAACCTAACCTATCGAGGGATTTAACATTCCTCCAACTACGGAAGCGAAAATTAAGAGAAGAAAGAAAAGAAACTCCGCTTACTGAGCTAATGTTGCACACATTTTGGATATCGCCAGTTGCGGAATGCTACCTCCTTACTTCAACAAACCCCTACGATTTCCTGAAGAACAAACGAAACTCCGTACAGCTTCTTCTTTTTCAACTGGATAGGAGTTACACAGAGCATCGAGGTATTATTCCTGTAAAACACTCAAGAGATCGAAAAATGTGCTGGTCAGACCACAGTTGTTATGGCCTAGGCAAGGACTAATCTCCCCACGGTTTTAAACCCTTAATGACAGACGAAACGTTGACCACAGCAATTAATGATATTCTCCCGAAAAACACCACCACCTGGAGCAACTGAAGGCTTACTTTATATAATAGGGAAGATGGTTGGTAGACGAAACAGCTCTCTGCCAGGGTGGCTGCACGCTGTTCATAAGAAAATGTTGACTTGACGGCCCAAAATCAGCGATTGCATGCTCCAAAGCCGCAACTCGGATTTTCACATCGACTTTCAACTTCGCGAATCTGAAAGCAGCTGTCTGTTTCGGAGCCAGTATTCGAATAAACATACATTCTAGATGAGAAGCATGTCATTTCAGTGGGAAAAGTTCGTACGCCTTTAGCCACTACTGTATAATTTAGGTCTGCAAGATATGCACAGCTCGCAAATGATGTCGATGCCAACGTGAGTCAGATTCCCTTCAATTAAATCTGGCAAATGTATATTGAACTTAAGCATGAGGCTAGTTTCTCATTAAAAGACACACAGGAAGAGGCGCATAATTTGTACGAACGGCTGCCTATGCGCAATAGCGCTCTGTGACATCTGTTCGACGAAACGATATAAAACTGGATGTGTGTCGTAATGATAAAACAAAAACGAACTGATGATTACTTGCTCTATTCCTTCTGTTAGAGAAAATAAGGAACTACAGCAATGGTAACCTTTCATTGATAGACTTGAGCTGAACGGTGAGTTCAGGTGCGAGATCGATATCGGAAGCCAACAACTGTCCACTACAATCATTCGCATCATCGACATGCATTCTTGTCCTTGCTAAACACTCCTTCAACCTATCGCTATCGTCAACGGCATCCGAAAGCTCTTCTAAACGCAACTGAAAGCTTGCACTTCATATCTCCATTTACATATCAATCTCAACTACCCCTACTATTTCACGAATAAAACACTCAAGCAAGCATCCTCAAGAAAAGCCATGTTTCATCTGTTTTCGATGCAACGAGAAAATCAACCACAATATATCAAAAAAAGCATTTTGGGACCAGCAAAACCGACGTTCTAAAATCAATCTCAATTTTCATCTCCCATGACAAAGGAGCCCAATATTCCTATTTGGCTGATATGGTGCAACATGATCCCAACAACCTCCACTAACAATGCAAGTGAATGCATGCAGAACAAATGGTTCTATGTGATTTCTGAGAAAAGGAGTTGCGCACATCTTCGACAGGCTGCATGCTTTCCATGCTGGCCTCCATTTTCGATAGCGAGAGCTGACACTCGGCAATCGCCGCTGCTAACTGCTCCATCTTCGCGTGTGCATCATCGATGATCCGTGACCATGCGTTCACCTGTTTTTTCAACTCGCTCCATTTCTTCGCCAACTTGTCGCTATCCGATTTGATCTGAATGCCAACACGACGCAGCTCTGCATTTGTGTCATCTATAATCGAATCGTTTTCCCATTCTCATATCCAACAATTTTTACTCTCATCACATAGTCCATCCTTCTCTAACTTTGTGATGGCGATATATTACAGTTAATCTATTGCTCCTAATTTCTTTCTGAGAGTCTGCCCTCTTAAAAAATTGCTTGAAACTGGACAACTAAAAACTCTTACAGTAGGTACTGTAGCAGTTCGATTCGCAAATCGCATGGCATATGGCCGAGAAGTGCTGGCAGCAAGTCGGAAATTTATAAGCACTAAGTGGTGGAAGTTAGTCTAAATATTGGAAACAGATAGCTATAACTGAATTATAAAATGTACCGACAAAATTACAAAAACCCTATCGAATCGCACTGATTTCAATATAGTCAGTATCAATGCAAGCAGAGAGATGTCAACGAAAAATCCACTCTACATCACAACTTTTGCGAAATTATGCACTGTCCCTTATTTATTAGTTACTATCTATTGTTTTGCGATAGGTTACATACTGTTTTCAGCATCACTTTGTAGTTTAAACAAAAAACTTCTGTCATACACCACTCTGTTGACCATACCGTCCAACAGTTTCCTGTCTTACGATAGCAAATTTTGCTACAGAACAGTCAGGGCATTAATTTGTGTTCATGAAGCAAGCCACCGTGTAACCTCAAATACCAGTAGTACGACAGACAATAACAAGTACGACGTGTCACAACAGATAGCCAAACCATGTTGCATCACAATTTACTTAGACACAGTCTATAATATTCTGCTACGTCTTTCTACTGCTACAGCTAGAGTGCATGACTTATGACCAAAATTAAACATCCTGCACTATATCAGGAAGTAATGCATCGTTCTGAGCTAAAAAGTAAAAAGATGGAGAGTAGTGATAGCTGGAGAACAAAGAGCGACAGGAAATGACATAAACTTACGCTACAAGTTATTACCACTTGTTGAAAAAAGACATAAGCACGACACTACTGCGAAGAATAACTTACCCTGTGGCTGTTCGGCAAGCGCACTTGGTGTATGCATGCGTGGACGCAGGTCATGCTGCATGAGGTAGCTGTGCGCCAATACTATGGACTCGTCCACGGCTCGCTGTTTACGGTCTATCTCGTGCTCTAGATTCTGAAATGGTCAACTTCTGACCAAATACCTTTACTAGCATCACAATTTCTGGGCCGGGGGGAATGAGGTTATTGAGGCTTCAAGGGCGAGTGGGGAAAGAATTACAGCAAAGAGCTTCATTTTAGAATTTCGGAAAGAGGAAACGGTTTCATAAATGAGGTAAAATTTCATAAGAACTGGAAATCTCTCACCATTCTTTCGCTGGAAAAGTGTATAAAAGGTCCGTCAACACCTCACAAACATTTTTTTGCAGCCAGATTGCACATCGTGGAAGAGAGAGGAAGAGAGAGGGAAACAGATGGATATCGTTAAACGAAAGTGGCATAAACTTACGGTTAAGTGGAACAAACCTCAGGGAGGATGAGGTGGAAAAGTGCCATGATTCACTCAGAACGTGGAATTTTAGCGGGCATTTCATTAAAACGTATCAGTGAGCATACATCTCGCTTCAAAATTTATATCCATAAACCGGCAGCCTTTGTTACAGCCTCAGGCTACAATTCACTGTAATTAACCTCATCTGTACCATATGTGGAAACAAAAACCAGCAAAAACAAGCTGAGCACACCAAAACAAACGACGAAATTGAAACACCTCATATACAGTGAAACGTTAAAAAAAATCGATAAGCAATGCAACTAACTCATAAGTCAACCATATACCTTAATAAATTCGTTTTGTTGTTGCACCCGAGCAAGGGAACCACCGACTGGTTGCTCATCGAGCAATGCATTGTTTTGCGAATCACACCAATAGATATACTCGGCGAGCTGCGAAACCAATCGTTCGCATTCCTCTTGAGCGCTCATCAACCGTGTCCTGTGCGTTTCATTTCATTTCCACAGAACAAGGAAAAGAAGGCAAAAATGTTAAGTTCTTTTTATCGTCGAACTGAAAGCGCGTAACGAAAAAACACTTTATTAACAACGACAGAAACAAATACTGCTCGTTAGTCTCTATACGCTTTAGCCATTTGATTATGTGCTGCCAATAGACTGCGCATTTTCACGAAAAAAAAAAAACTACAACAACAAAGAACAAAAAAGCAACAAAGTCACGAAATAGCCAATTAAATTGCGAAAAAAACTCATTTAAGAACGTCGAGAATTTAGATGACAGCTCAGAAATTACCTGAACAGAAGGTTCATCGTAATTCAGTGACATCCAATATAAAGGCTGCAACCATCCTTTGAAAACGACAGCATTGCACAAGTGCGTTACAGTTAGGATATAGAGAGAGGGCAGTAAATCCAGCTAGAATGTTGGCGTTTACCTGATATTGTTTGCAAGCGCGCTCATGCAACGCCAACGCTCACTGACGCTGTTGAGTCGATCGCCAAGACGTTCTCTTTCATTGAGGTCCTCGACACTTCGTACAAGTTTAACGCCCATCTGCTCTACCGAACGCACCACATCGTCATGGGCATCCATTTCAGCTCTTATACTCTGAATGTATCTCCAATCAACCAATCCCAGCAAAACAACTGCTACATGTAACAGAGAGACAATGAGCAATTAAACAAGCTTGAAGGACAATATCTAGGCACACCCAGCAAAACACTACACTTAAAAAGACGGAGAAATATGCAAAAATACCTTTTCGTTATCGATCCACTCTTTTCGTTTAACGGAATCTTTTAACGTTTGCTTGTTTAAAGTCGCTCCGTTAAGAGAACTCAGGCTCGATTCAACTCGATCCAACCACTGTTCTAACTGTGACAACGCTGAGTGGAAATCACTTCGAGCGCGTATTGCTGCTTCCAGAACCGCATGTCGAATTCGAATACTATAAAAAAAGATACTTGAGCAAAATCGTCATAGCTGTTCTGCGAACAGATCGAGGTCTAATTAAATGAAGCCTTTCACGATAAAGTCCGAATAATTTGAAAATACCTGACTGATGAAATTTATCAATGATAACGGAAGGAAGCAATTTCCTGAAATAAACCCTACTAAATAAAACAAACTAACTTATCGTTGAATTTACTCCACAAGGTGTTCATTTTTGAGATGGAGTGTGAGAGGTTGTGTCCCTCATCGGCACGAAATTCGTCAAGAAGTGCATTACTCCGAACGTTCAGCTCCGCCATCTTGTTCTTCATCTCCTCAATGCCGCCGCTGATCCCTTCAACTTCCTTTAGTTCGGCACGCAAGGCTTCCTCACTTAGTTCGCTAACTTTGCCACCCTCACTCAACCTGCAAAATAAACACTCACTTTCACACAGTCTCCTCATTACTCAACATGTGGTGTGTAGATAGCATTCTATTCACTAACGAAATATGAGCTATGCGATTCTTTTCGTCTATCAAAAAGAGTGGGATGCGCAGAATGAGACAGAGCACTGTAGAAGGTCAGAAACTTCTTTTAAATTACAAATTTAACTAAATGTGAAAAAAAGACCTAAAGAGACAAGAAACGCGGCAATTTCAAAGCACTGTAAAAGTTTGAACAGTCACATACTGAAATATGAATAAAAAGTGCTCGACTCCCAGAAGCACTGTTGTTTCCGTTATATCTGAGAGTAGCCTCAAATGTTAGTTGACTCTGAAAAAACTCAAAAGTGCTATTAAAATGCAAATACTCACATAGACGAATGCCTGCAACTCTCGAAATTAGCAACTCCCTGAGACATATGAAGATTAACAAAAGCGTTTCACAAGAAGACGGTGGTCTACTGACATCTGGCGTCAAGAATGCCGATAATTATCCTCAAGCAACTTTCTTTAACTTTTAAAACTTAGTCTATAACAAAATGAATGAGCTTACATAATGAAGGTGACAAATAGACAATAAGTGGGGAATAAAATGAGAAAAAGCAGAAAATGCAAGGACATTAATAAAAATAAAGACCCCTTTTTCCTACTAAGCAAACAGTGAACAGTGGAAAATAATAAACAAGAACATAAAAAAGGCGGGGCAAAATAAAGGAAAAAACAGAAGAAAATGCATCCAAATTACAGCCATCAAAAAAAGCATCACAGTGAACCTTTCAACTTAATTACGAACCGCTGTTGTGCATCGTTAAGCCACAATTGCACGCTACATCTCAGCTGTTCCCATGCACGACTTTCATCAGCCATCTTCTTCAGTTGAGACTTCCTCCGCTGACATTCACTAAGAACACGATTCCATTCACCTAACGTGAATTCCGTTTTTTCGCGAACGGTTCGTGTCTGACTTTCGTCCAAAATACGAATCAACTCAAGGTGCCGAATTTTCAGTTGATCGATAAACGCCTTTAAATAATAAACTGCGTAGTCCTTCAAACAAAAAAACACGATATGTGAAAAGATGAAAGTATAGCAAGTGCTGCGGAACGACCAAAATCTTTGGAAAATAATCAACTGCTGGAAAGTTCTGACATTCACCAACATTCTTTGGAACCTTCTTTAATAAAATCAAAAAAGTATAGGAGGAGCAACGAATGCTGACGTCCACAGGTTGAGAATAATTTCGCAATATATCAAGAAATGCAGAAACTGCTTAAATGAACAAGAAGGAACCGGTTTCCTACACATAATTCCACGATATGTTTGATGTCTGCGTAGAGCCCACTAATATCACATGCTCTCTCGCAATTACACAAAACCATGCTTTCAAAATGCAAGCATCTTAAAGCTCAATATTAGGCTAACCTGCATGTGGCTGACCGAATCTCTAACTGCTTGCACATCAATAATATCAATGGTCAGTCCAGCATCACGCTCCGTTTCCGCTAGCCAATGTCGCAGCTGCACAATACTGTTGAGAAGAGCGTGCTCGTTGTGCGAAAGATGAGGCAACGGTGGTTCGTCACTCATGGGCGCTTCACTCAGGGTACCATATTCACTCACCGACTGCTCCGCCTTTTCATCTGTCCCACTCGGTGTCAACGCCCTCTTTGTATCACTTGGAAATTCCTCTACAGCCACTGCCTCTGAAACATTAAAATTCAGCAAACAATAATCAAGGTGCCGGATACTGTAAATAGAACTGAAATTAGAAGCGAATGAGGAGATACTTCTAGCCGATCCACCACTTTCTTTGCCATAACTTGCAAAAATCCGACTGACGAAGTTCCCCAAATCACGTGTCGGAAGTGAAAAAGAGATAACATTCGACGACACCGAGCTCTGTGATCTTTTTTATGATCTTCCGAATGCACGATATATTATAGCGCTGAATCTACTCCAAAGCTACATCCGAGCATTTCTGCGTCGCAATCCTTTCTCAGACCCCTCCAACTCGACAGTCTCATCATCTTTCATATTCTGCGGAGGCCTGTTGCTGTCAGAACACAAAAATTCATAAAAAACGGGATTCTACTACTGTGGTACTTGCAAGACGTTCAACAAAACAGACAAGCGGACGTTCACTGTATTACAATCCAGCGTGTGGGTGAGCAACTCAAAACAAATAATCACTGTTTGCGTCGGCTTTAAGCTGCGCTATTCTTCGCTTATTAGGAATTTTCACCTAATGATCACAAATGCAACCATTATTCCTTAACTGAAGATGACATAAAGTAAGTAGCGCCCAATCGGTGCAAAACAAATAATAACTACTGCGGCGAATATGCAACAATTTAATGACAAAATGAATTTTTGGTAGAAAACGATAGGTTAGCAGACGGAAACAATAGAACCAGTAAAAGCGACCATCGAGAAGTACGAAAAATAAGGAAGCTGCGAAGTACAGGACCATAAGACTTTAGTAAACAAATGTCCATAGAGGTTTTAAAGTTGCAATTCGCGACATAATCCCATTTCATGGCAATTATGTTTCGATGGGGAGATCACGTTAAATGAGTACCAACTAGAACGACTTTCTGACAACTTTACTCTGTAATGAACAGAAACCTATTTTCCGAAGGCGCAGAGTACAGTGCCATTATTATAACATACTGCGGCAATGCAACTGAAACAAAGGAAAAAAGTGAGGAGCGAACCTGACAAAGAGGAATCTTGAGCGAGTGTTTGCACATCGGCTTTATCTGAGATTCTCTGCTTGGCCTTAGCCCACATTCGAAATACATCTTCTATAACCTGCAACCGTTGTAGCACCGTTAAATACTTACAGAACAAGTGCTGCCACAATCACCACTCATTAATTTAAGAAAACTATATGTCACCACACCTTTGCACACAACTCCTTCACTACCACTTTCGTCAGATCGTTGTGGAAAATCGGCGAATAGAAAATTAATGACGCCTCTAAAACTTCTCTAATTTTTATTACGTAACTGATTTGAAACATAAACGACGGCGCTATAACCGTTACATAAAATACATCAATGAATGCGAAGTGTTGCCTGCCATGTCAGAAAATGTAGGAAGAAAACTACGAGCAAAGTCTCGTGCGTTCTACATACGCTCGTGACGCTGAAATGTCCGTAAAGTGCGAGAGACCGTATGCGGGAAACAAGAAACAATAGTAGAAAATTTTCTGATTCAGATAAAACATGAAAATATTACGGCATCGAATATCTCGTTTTTAATTAATTGACTTAGAAGGCAATCGAAAACTCGTAAAAACCCACAATTTTTTGCCGATCATCTGGAGGTGGTTCTTCTAAACAGGCTTTTTTCCAACGTTCCTGAAGAGAGTTCGTCAAACTATCCATTTGATCTTGCCGGGATCGAACATAATCGAGATCCGTCCCAGAAGGCACAAAAATTTTCGCGTTCTCCACTCTAAAAAAGTTCGCTCATTGAAAATGTGAGCTTTTCAAAAGTAAATATTGGAAACACTGTCAAAAACCAATGGAAAACTCAACTAAACATCACTAATGAAGGAACAACTGCGACGGTTTTTGACTAATAACAAACAGGTTCTCAATCTCAGTAGAATAAAAAACCATAGAACTGAAACAACAGACAGCTTACTTCAATTTCTAAGCTTCAGATCACTGAAAAGTTAGTGTTGGGAAAAAGGAAAAGAGGAAGACTGTTGACCTTCTCACAAAGACTGATACAGTGCCGCACAAGAAAGCAGAGGTGATAATGCGGATCATGCTCATCAAGCGAAAACTTTTCGAAGATGGAACTGCCTACTCTGTGATAGTTCAAGAAATACGCGTAATGGAATGAACGCACAGTGATGTTTGGTGTTTGATCGCAAGTTTCTTTTAACAGATGAAACGATGAAGTAGTTTAGCAATACAAAAATTTAGATTTGAAAACTAGGCCCTCAATAGAACAAACAAGTTGTTTTACGCAATAGCAGAAATTTGTGAAGAGAATAAAACGTATAAGAAAAATGCTTTCATGAGCTAAATTCAATAGAATGGGGGTCAACAGAAGGCCTAATTAATGGCCAAAACTCACGTAAATTTCGAGTGTTGTTTAGGAGCACGACCAAACGTTCGATGGACACATACAATTAAGCACTCTCCGGCAGATTTTTTCCATGAACAGACAAAATACATTTTTTTTTTTGAATTGGGAACAGGCATCATTGAACGGTAAAGAAAGATTTCAAATAAAAATCCGAAAAAGTGGATATACATTTGTACTGCTTTTTCACATCTGTCGCAGAATTGCTGAAGCGTAGAAATATCCATTTGAAATTGCTTAGCAGAGTCGGCCGCCTCGTCCAGTTCAACCTTGCGTTCCGTCAGCACACTCCTAATCTGAATGGATCTTTTAACAGTGAAATTCTATGTTGGCTTTCTACACGACTAGTTTTAGGAGCTGAAAGCATCAAATTAAACAAAACGAATAAAAAAATACTTGAGTAAACCAACCACCTTAAGAATATCAGTACTCGATGGCGCAATTATACGCCACTTCGATAATCATAAATCTCGGAAGTTAGTAATGTGCTAATGTGCTAACTGCCATTTCAAAATAACGTTCTGCCTGAAAAAAACAAAGCATATCAACAGCGACTCTGCAATCCCACTATCGTCAACGAGTTCTTTTTCGGTGACTGCAGTAAAATTCAAACTTCTCAACAACAGCTGACAAATTTTGCATGCGTAGGACAGCCCCATGAATTTATTGAAAACACTTTTGATGCTTTCCAAACATCGCATTTTCATCAAGAAACCTTGCAGCAAAAGCTGATGTGAACAATAAAATCCGATAAGAAGACTGCTGAGATATTCATCACTCATCACACAGAACATATAATGTGCCATCCGCAATGCGATCAAAACGCGCTACGTTGCATTGATAAAAGATGCGAGAATGGGTCTACCTCAATCGATTACCAAAATAAAAGCTCCGACTTCTCAGCTCATTTCCAAATAAAGATCAGAATTGCAACGACGAAGCAACAAAAAGCCTCTTAAACTCTTCTTCCAAATATTTTCACCCGCTCATTTCAACGCTTTACTGTATGCACACTGTGCCGTTCGAGTTACACACTTGAATCTTGCGCTCACACATCAGCGAGGAAGGAAGTCAGTGCACTTGAAAACTCACACTGCTGACTCGTTTGCCGAGTTCCGAAACGATACGTCGAGTACGATGCTTAGTTGACGGATCGGCCAACTGTGCATTTACTAGACGGTCCTTCAAACGTTCTATGTTGTGCAAACTCTCCCGCTTCGACTCGAAATCCGAAAGTCGTTCCTGAGCAAAACAGGCTCTTGGTAAAAGACACATGAGTTTCGATCTCGCACAAATGCACCATGACAGAACTCTGATTATTGGACCGGTTCAAATCTGCTCACATTTTTGCCAACATTTTAATACGATGTCGGAAACAAGTGCCAATGAAGGGACTACGATGTCCGGGATCTCATACATCTAATGTCGACTTCAGCACCAATGCGACTGGAACCATAGAGGTCATCCAATGCTCAACAAACAGGCTAACAGAACACATTCAAAAATTTACGAAAAAACATGATTCGGATGCACATTCCGAACATTAACGAAGAATGGAGCACTGCCGTTTATACCAAATTTAGCGCATCAGCTGTTATCAACATACAAAAATAGTGATTTTGAGAATATATACGGATGTTGAATTTAATCACGTTACAGCTCAAACCTCGCGAATGGTGACTGACCGAAACATTCCTTTTCTGACCACTAAATGAATTAATAAAACACTGCAAAAACTAAACAATTGAAAAATCAACGGAGTATTGACCTGTTTTCACCACTTTCACTAACTAGCCAATAAAATATAACCAGATCGCAAAAACTAACATTAATTCGATCAGAAATCTCGGCAATTGCACCATCATTTAATGAGTTGATCGCCGTTGCGCATTCCGCTTCCGCCTCATCACACCTTCAAAACTTCACATCAGCAACACTCCGCTATCTATATTTAAGTCTTTTGGTTGCATTCAAGATGATATAAAAAACTATAATGACGTAAGGAGATGAACGAGAATATTTGCTAGAAACACTCGCCTTTTTAATACCTTAAATACCTACCTCATCTTCCGATCAGCGCTTCAAGTTGAAGGCATGTATAAGCAGTAACTCTACAACGCTGATTATACACAAAAAATTTCACAAATATGGCTTTTTGAGTTCTACAATGAAATATCTCCTTCGAAACGACCGCTATCTGTAAGTTCACATAAGTCTACACAATAGGACCTGTAAAAACACAGAAAAAGAAAACCACATCTACGGCCGCCTAATGACAGCGGTACATTTTTGCACGCACTCTTTTCTCCACCTTTTTCACTGAATCTTCTTCCACCATCGATGACGTTTGCTCCCGGATATTCATTTGTTGTACCAATAAACTAACTGAAGAAATCTCGTCAAACATAGACAACAAACATCAAAGAACCATAAAGACATGACAGCTCATAACGAGAGGCAATAAATGATAATAGCGCACAAAATGCGTACTCAAATATTATTTCCTTAACCTTATAAACAACAATGAAACATACCAAAACTCGAGTAATTCTATTTGATTTGTGAGTTCAGACTGATCAGCGAGTCGTTCGTCGAGTCGACGCCGTTTATCTCTAACAGCATCCTCACAACGTTTCCATCGCTCGCCTATATCGCGCAGTCGTTCGCGTAACACATCCGCATGCTCATCGTCCATTTGCGTGATTATCGGCTCCGCCTAAAGCGTCCAAATGGCAGTACCAAAAAACCGGACGATCGTTCACAGCGAGCTTTGAGGCATTCCATAAATGAAATTACCAGCTCAATTCTTCAAACAACCAGATAATGCTTCGAAGCAGCATGGGAACAATTCGTCATAGAGCAATGATAAAAAGCAACTTATGGCAACAACAGAACTCGTAGCTGGATAGCAATAACTGCAATAATAAAACACAGTGAAGCAATTTCTACTTTTTCATAAAAAGGGCAGATTCGCACACAAACATATGACAAACAGATTTCTCGCGTATGAAAGATAGTCGAGGAAATTCTCCTTTAAGAATGAGAAATATTCTCGTTCATGCGCGCACAACTAAACGACATCATTAAATGAGATGTAAACAATAACACATACTTTCAGCGACGTGTGCTGGATCTGTGCAAGAGCACGCTGTAGAGAATCTTCAAAAGAAAGTGACAGCGACTCTAATTCATCAATATCTGGAGACTTATTCCGTCCGTCAACATCACTCAACATGGTATCCAACGCCTTCACCAACTCATCGCTCGCATTCAGATTCGCCTCCAGACTGGCCCATGAACGAAGCATCTCATTTACCTCCCTAAAAAACACTTTGTTAGTTCCCAGTTGTTATGGATGATTCCAACCAATGCCCTAGGCTCCACCATTCTCAGCTTCAACTATACTACTAAAAACAATGAAAGTAAATGCAGAACGATGGGAATTTTGAGGGGAACTACACAGAAATGCCAATTTTTGTCTCAACATCTGCAACGCAAACTTTCAAGACATGTGATGTGCCACCCTCGCATCCATCCCACAACAGAGCAATGCACAACACGTCAAGAGAGAAAATCATGAGAGTCTCAATTCTTCAAATTTTTATGACAAAAAACATAGCTGTTCGCATTAGCTGGAACTTGGAGGTTGTTTTTCACCAGAAATTAGAAGCCTCAGTTACTCAATCCCGAATGAATTCAAAAGCTCTTAAACAGCACAGGTATTTTAACAAATAACGAAAGAACATCAGAAACCATGGAATTCCGAAACAATACCATAGCAGCTCATTTTTAAAAAGCTAGCCATGGAATTCGAATTTCCATACGACTACCTTCAGTGGACGAATTTGTCTCAAGAGTATTTCGAACTGAACTAAATTGGAACTTTTGCTTGAAATGTTCACTGACAGATTTGACCGGCTCCCTTGATCGATAAAGTAACCGCACAAACATGAACACGTTAAGCTCACCAGCACTGCAATCACTGAAATCCAAATGACATAGATGTACCTTAGTGACAAACAAATGAAACAAGTCGAAAAACTTGTTGGAGGCAACTCTGCTATTTGGCGATACTCGTAGAATCGGCGAAAAACTTTCTGTGAACGAAAAGTCTTTTAAGTACCTTAGCTGAAATGAGAATCGACAATTTGGAGGTGCTAACAACAGATAACTAACGAATAGGAGCAACTTCTCATTTTAGAAACACAGAATGAACAACATATGAAATTATTCATCGAAGAAAAGAAAATGGAATGAAATTGAAAATTAAGCTGAAACCGCGAAACTAACTTGGTACGTTGGCTGCTGGAGCCACGAAGTGCAGCCACTCGTTCCCGAGCTGCTTCACTCTCGATCAGATCCATCATCATTTGTGAATCGTCAATCGCTTGTTCGACCCGATCGAGCGATCTACTCATTGCCTAAAATCGTTCAATTCAGCATAACTTGATTATAATGTGTTGACGATAAAAAACCTTGTGATATTTGCAAATCCATCCATGATAATTCTAGGCTACCTTGAATGGATGGTGCAAAATTTCATCACCAAATAAATACGGGGGTAAGAATGAGGTGGGTGAGGGCGGAGGAGGGAGGGGATGAGGAGGGGATGAAAGTCGGATGTGGAGGAGAAAAGATGGAAATGAAACAATGGAAAATAAGCTAATAGATAACTAATACTTAAGCAACTCTTATTTCGGAATTTTTAAGAAAGCATCCAGGATTTGAAGTGCAGTGACGAATTTCTTTGCATCAAATTTAGTTGGCCTCTATCCATCCTGTGACGTTTAGTGCTAACGAATAATTTCGTGGTTTTAAAAGGAAACATTTTTCTTAAAGCGCCTATAGATTAGCATATTATAAGTGCACAGCGTTTTATAATACTAGCAATAAGAACTCGCTTAGTGATGGAATTTAACACTGTATGTCACTGCAATTATTCGTCTTATCTCATTTGAGATGAAAAGGCTGCTCAGTGGATGCCCGATCAGTTTTTGCTCTCAAGTAGACTCTTCTGTAAGCACTGAGAATACTTCTATACCCGAGATTACACAACAAGTATCGCAAACACTACAGAAAAAATTTCAGAAGTATACCGCTACGAACAAAAAGTGTATTGATACTCTTGCTAAGAGCCAAAGTCGAGATGCAATAAACATCTCGTGCATTCAGGTTACAGGTTAGTGAATTTAGGGTATGTAATAATGGAAGAGAAGATACCTGCGAAAATGAACGTATTAAAACCTTTTCTCAAAAATCCTACTGAAAACCTTCAATTCTACTAAAAAGCTGAGCGGTAAATACAAGACTTGAGTGGTAGAGGAGAGTGCCTTAAACCTTGCAATTGCACTCCAGTTACTCTAAAGAAAAACACTTTTTATTGCCATATCTGCAAACGCGGAATCCTTTCAGGACTACCTTATTCCGCTTTTAAGTGGTAAAGCGAAAAAGACAACCTCGAGCTGTTGTTTCTTTGCGTCGAGATCTGAATATGGAAATGGGTCATCTTTTGAGAGTGCTTCTTCAATTTGATCCATCTCAATGTAGAATGATCCCATCGAATCAGTGTTTTCTATTTTGATCGTGGGAGGTGCTGAAGACTTGCTTAAGTACTCCAGTCGAGAACGCTCATCTTCCGTTTCCTGAAAAATGTCTATCCTCCTGCAACATCAATCGTAACATCAATGTTTTAAAAAATCCACAAATAGCAATCGACGACCTTACAAGCGACATTTGTGGTGATAATCAAAGCACCACTATGAATTGTAATGCGAATAAGCTGCATCCACTGTGCTAGTAAAATGCAAAAGTCCACACAATTCTGTTCCACACATTATGCACATAGAGTTTCTACATGATATTCTTTCAACTGCAATTAGAGGATTTCATATCCAAAACCTACTTCGTAAGGTCAGAACAACGTCACCTTCGGACACGGATGCAGTCAGAATGCTTCACCGTAAAACCATCCATATATATCAAATAGGCTCTATCGAAGCCGCTTAGGTATTGAACAGCTTCTTGATAAGCGATCCATACCGCCAAGCGAAAGACAGCAAATGGGAAGGAGATAACATGTGAAAAGGAAGATGAGAGAGAGGACAATAATCATTTATAATTAATAGAAATTTGCAAAGGTGCGCTCAACTTTAAGCACATACAATCACTTCAAGAAAGGAAATGCACTACGACATACTAAAAATGCAGTGTGACAATTAAGGTTACTCCGATTATGGTGCTACTGATTACACAAAAAGCCAAAGCAAAATGGGACTTAGTTTGATAAATAGCAAAAAAAAAATCGGCCATCAAGTAGCTGTGGGAGGCGAAATCGACAAGCTCGTTGACATTTTAGAGTATTTTGCACGATTCCTCTTACTGCTCATAATTCAGCATAGCATTCTAAAACGAAACATCAAACAGCTTCTTGATAATCCATCCATCCCGCCAACCAGAAAGTCGCTCAACTGGAGCCATCGAAAAACCATAAAATATTTCAGCCAATCTAAACTGGAAATGAGAATAATGAAGCACACTTCATAACTGTTTGAAACGATTGAAGAAGTGATTCTCGCAACATGATCAAGATCTCAAATGGAAGCAAACGAAAATAGGCTGAAAACAGTAACAATGCAATAACGGTAGTAAGAAAAAGAGATTTTATGGAAGTGGACATTTATTAAAGGAATTATGAAAATGAATCTTTTTTTAATGAAATGAAGTCAACAAAACAAAAAATTACGGTTCATTTCCGCCTCACAACTGCTCGGAAACGTTGCAAATTCCGGTATCTTTCCATTAAAAAATTCTCAACTTTTTTGAACACCTTTCAATTTCAATAGTAATATTTCCCAGAAGAGATATTCATTAAGCAGCAGCAACACCAAACACTTTCATAGAATTCTGGCAACACTGAAAACATTCAGAAGTCGCGAGTACCAACGGAAGAATCGAAGAGGTACGCATTCCAACGATATGCGCTATTGCATTTTCCTCCACTAGATTGATTACTTCCACAAATTAAGGAAAATTACAATATAAGATGTGCGGTAGCGCATTTATAACTCCGCTAATCCCACCAGCACTCGTTCATCGAATAAACGCTTCTCATGATAGAACTGACGGCTAGTTGTACAATTACTGACTCCTTTAGCTATCAGTAATTACTATCGAATGCGGCACATCAATTTGAAGCATAAAATCTGCTGACCTACAGTTTAGGTGGTTCCCGGGTTAAAACTATTGGACTGATGGATGCACACACGAGAGTGGGCCTTCTAAACGACAATTCTTAAAAAGTGCATAGGAAACAAACGCAGAAGCGTGCCGGAGGGCTGAGAAGATATGCGCATAATTCTCCAACAAAATCAACCGTTCTCTGAGTCCAAAAAACTTCTGGCTTACACTCACATAGCCATTAAAAAATCTTTTTGTTAATTTCATGACATATATGGCAGCCGATTACCTACAAAAAAATGACCAGTCGAAACAAAATGGCTGCAGCTTCTGCGCTTCACGAGCTTAGCCCACAGAACTGACTGAAAGACAGACTTGCACAAGCATAAATTTTACAAGCTTCGGCAAAAATATGCAAAATGTGCAGGGCGGGATGCTATTACTGAGTGCGGCTTCAAAAAATAATGGCCTCACTCTACTTTGCACAGCAGGTCGAAATCTTCAAACATGTCTTGGTTTGATATAATTCCGATCGCGAAGAAAAAGTGCAGCATTTAATTTGGTCGCTGAAGCAGTTTGCTGGTCAGCGCCGGCACTCCTCACTTCAGCTTAAAACTATATTCGTCGGAGCTGGAAATACCGCGAGAAAACACCGCAGCTTCCAACATGTCACTTGATTGTGATTTATTACAACATCGAACTCAAATACTAATAACAGTTCCGTTTCTGCGAGGAACAGAACTTCGTTGTCGAAAGCACGAAAAAATTCACGTGCCATGCAGACATCACACCATTTCTACTTTCCTCGTTCCATTACCTTGTTCTCCAGAAGATTTACTTAGCAGATATCGCCTTAACCGTTTCAATACTGGTCAAGCTACAAGAAAGTTTTGGTATGGGGTGCACCTCACTAAGCAAATGTAGTCGTACTTTTAAGACAGCCCTCTGCCGAATGGTACGGATCCGTTTATCACAAAAAAAGTTGTTTGAAGTTCAGTGAGTGCTCATTAATGGATTACAAATTCACGAAACAATGTTGAATGCATCACATTTGCAGCTCATTTTGCAATAATAAAAGCGAAAATAAACGCCATGTTTACTTCCACTAAATCATCTCCTCTGTCACTTGATATCATTATCCTGTAACGCATAAAAATGAATAAAAACTGAAATGCAAAAGATGGTAATCATTAAACTATAAAATCGGCTCCATGTAATATAATATTCACTACCTGAATATCCGTAATCGAAATGAAAAAATTGAACACATATATATAGACTATATGTAAATTAAAATGTACTTTACGACTTCCTATCGCGAATTCTATGATTACAGCCATCCGAAAGCATCGAAATTGTGCAAAACATCAACATTGTAATTCCCCGTGAAATGATTCAGTAAAAATAAACCCAACCACACAAGTATGCCACATTCAAAGCAAGAAATCCAAACCTGCACTTCAAGAGCTAATGATGGAGCTCCGGCACTGGAAACTGATATCGTATCGGGCTCCTTTGTGGAGTCTTTTGGCTGCGAGGGCGTTGATGCACCCAACGATCTATCTGCCTCCTCGTCAACACCCTTGCGAATCGCAATAGCGATTTGCTCTTCAATCGTTCGTACCAGCTCGCAGATCTCGTCCATTGACGTATTCACCTGATTCGGCGATAAGCCCGGAAGGCAGCGATGCAAATCATCGCTTTTCCTATGTAGATATTCTAGCTGCACTTGACGATCGAGCAAATCGCGTTGGGTAGCCTGAAACAATCTCGCAATTATCCGTACCAACACTTACTTAGTATTGTTCAAGGACATAGGATTCATCATATCTGTGGTCAGCGTTCCGTAGTCTTCCAATAGTAATGTCGCCGAACGACAAAACTTCGTTCATTCTTCCTACATCCTTGACTCCACGTGATACTCATTTCCGCCCTTTCTATGGAAGAAAAAAATCAGTGATAAACTCTTCACCACACCCTACTTCAACGTTTATGAGGATTCCTACCTTGTACTAGTTCTCCCGATCCCCCATCACTTACTTCCAAATTTCTTCCCACAAAGCGGCAAATAAAACAAAGGAATATTTTATAAATGGCAGCAGCATCACGGATTTTCAACATTCTTGCAATGGCACAAAGAAAAAAGAATCGAAAATAGTTGTTCAAGATGTGCATATTAGGCGGATATGAAAATGATGACAACAAAAGAATAAACTCAAAAGAAGACATTACAGAATACAGGATAAGGAAATTTCAGGAATAGGAGAAGGCTGCTTCACATTGTGAGACAATGTTTTCCTAGAGCCACTGCTGCCTTAGGACAACAATCTGCAGCTTCCGTGCAAGCAACAGATCCCAATTTACACAACACCACAACGAGTAGGTCGTTTTCTTTCGAAATTTTAACAAAGTGCTCACAGATGTGAACCTAAAACGTCTGACTGCCGGAAAGATTTTAATTATTTTTGTTAGTTGTGGCAGAAGAATGGGATCCTATATTTTCGCAAGGAAAAAACCGCGTACACGCAACAAAATTTGCACAAAATCAATCTAAAAGTGATCGTCGCATTAAATCCAAAAATGAGACATAATAAATCTCTATACAACAACTGCATATATGGCAGCAATACAGGCTGACAGCACGAAATCGATGTGCGCTTCGATGTCATATTTTGGGAAGCAATCTGCGATGTATACAACGCTGACTGATGATGGGAACGGAGAGGTGAACATCCATTCAGAGCGATGATTCGTCGATGTGACGCACTTGTTGCCGCAATCTAATACCTCCATCAATGAACCTTTGCATCGCCATTCTTATATCCACCCGAAAATGTACAATGCTCATTTTCAAATTCGATTGGCGGATAGTGCAAATATGATAGTGCATTTGAGAGTAGTGCATTGCAGTTAAAATGAGTATCAAACGAGGTAGTAATCTCGCTAAATTATTTCCATTATTTCTATTATTTCTATTATTTCTATAGCCTTAATTTCTCTCCACTGAAATGACGAATATGAGGAGTGCAAAAAATAAGTTTTCAAACATTTGCTCATGCTAAAATATAAACTAAAAATTTGAAAAACACGCATCAGAGGAATAAAAAATGAGTTAAAGGTTAACGGAAAACGTTACTACCAAGACTAAAATGGATGCTTCAACGCAGGTATCAATGAATAATCCAATTCAAGTATAGGTGAATAGTGAATGCTTATTCCTCAAGCGCAAAGATTTAACGAAGACTGTTATTAGAAAAAAAGAAAGAATTATCCATATAAAGAAAAAACACCAATGACAGCATTTAATGATAACGCTGCTAAAGGGAAAATTCATGGGAAATTATTTAGTGATACCTCCACAAAATTTTCGGCATGGAAATCTATCGAAGCCTCGAGGCCTGTTAACACCGTGAATCGAAATATCTGCAAGCAACTAGTGCCGGAAATCCCTCATGGGGGCAATTTTCTACGTAACCTTCTTCAGCATTCAGTTCCGGCCACTTAGACGGAATATTTCTAAGCACATGTTTGCAGGTGGACCTTTTGTATGCAGAGAAGAATATGTTGTAGGCATTTGTTTTAGAAAAACATACACTACAAATGAAAATATAATACTATCATTTGTAAAAAAGGAAAACGGTTACAAAAATAGTATGAATGATTCCAAAAAACTTTCCATCGCAATGATACATGGCCATCTGATGGCACGTCAAAGTGCAGCCGGTTTCCGTTAAAATGCCTAGATGACATAAAAATACGCTGCTTCATCTAACCAGCGCGCATGTTCCAGCATTACCACTATAACCCTCATCCCCCCAGCCGACGGACTCCTGAGGAATCAGAAGACCCGTAGGTGCAAAAGACCGGAATGGGAGCTCTAACCCCCGACAGAATTAATGCTTAAATACCGCGCCAAGAGTCCTGATTAGGTCGTACTTCACCCGCGCTGGCATCGCGTACAAATGCAGAGATATATTACGATAATAACAAATTATCTCAAAGGTACTCCAGGAATAGATAAACTCGTTCCATAAGAAATTCTGCCTGGAAAAAAGACTCGACGGTAGGAAATCTCCAGCTCGTCAGAAAACAAGAGGATTGCGCCATACCTTTGGAACTTCGACAGGTGTCGAGTCATTTCTGCTCGAAGGGAAATACTAACCGGATGCTGTTCATTTCCTTAGTCGCAATGCTTTAGAATGTAAAGTATAAAATACCCACTAAGTTAGTTTTCCTAGAGAGCTTTCTCACTAGTTTCTCACATGTTGCTGAATATTATTCGAAACTCACGAGAAATGAAAAAATATTCAGCTATCATCAGTTTCGCTCTGACGGATGCTGAATAATTCTGAAGGAAAGAGGCCACCGCAAAATGGAAAAAAAATTGGACTCTCTTGTCCTCAGTTTATTACAGCATCAAATTCTGCGTTTTCTTCGGATGTTAAGTAACGGTAAAATCTCCCTTATAAACTAATAGCAGAAGAGGAAAGTAAAACCCCCTTAATTCCCCATCCCTGCCTTCCTCTTATCAGTCTTAGTACAATCGTGGATGATTTTACGACAGCGATCGATCCAGTTCATCGTTTTTACGTGTATGTATCATATACGAAGACATACTGATGAGTAATAATTGTAAATAAGAGCAAAAATCGCTAACTGTGAATAAATAATATATACACATATTAGACGTATGTTCATGCGTAAACATGCACTTTCTGGAACTGTTCAGAATTTCGTAGAGAGGACACTGAACATTCAACGATATACTGCCATTGCCATCAAGAAGAAGTGCTATTAGAAATTATGTTTCCCCCTTCACGAGATCATAACTATATGCAAAAAAAGAACTGTAAAAAGAAGACCAAAATAACTACTCGTTTGACACTGTTGGCTTGCAAATTCTACAAAGCACAGGCAAATCTGTTAAAAAACTATGATTAAGAGTGAGTTATAATAATCGGAAGAATTACTTCAACTTCAGTCTCGATACAAGACACTCATAATTCCCAGCTAATTGAAAAGATACTCAAATTATAAAGGACAGCAAAGGAGTCACCGGCAAAAACTGAACGCTCTCCATCAAGATCCAATATCTGAATCAAAATGACGAATCAACTGACTGCAGTGCAAACAACCAAAAACTGCACAAAAGTTTACATCTATTCTCGACAAACCAAACAACCTCGCCGATCGAGAGCACTTAAGTACCGCTCAGTCAACATCCGCAATTCGCAGCAAATAACAAAAAAGTTATCCGGCCGGCTTGAACTGTTATGAATGCTATTATAAACAATAAAATAGAAACGCTGTAGGCGTGATAAACGTGGAAGGTAATGTCCCGAATCATTCAATAAAAGTACACAGAGTACATTTTTTTCTATGGAGTAGGAAACCCACTTCCTTTTTTCAAAGGCTCTTTTGGTTTGTTCTGATTTGTGCAAACAGAAAGCTGAAAAAAAAAAAGAAAAACCTCATGCAGCCTTTTTTAATCCGATAGGAAAAAAGAATTAGTTGCTACAGTGAATGGTGAGCTCGGGAAGAAACATACTGAGTCAATAATTATGAGAAATATTCCATTAAATACCAATGAATGTGGATATTACTGACTAAAACAAAAAAACAAAAAACGACCACGTCAAATTTGCAAGAATCCAAAAAAAATCCTTTCTATAGTTACTGCAAACAATTGCCAATAAGCCAAGAAGGACCTCTCAATCAGCAAAAATCCGTCAAACAGCGTGCAGACCTGCCTCTCACCTCCAAACAATTGCGTCAAACAGAGTGCAGACCTAAAATCCGTCAAACAGAGTGCAGACCTGCCTCTAACCTCAATATTGGTAGTTTCACTCAGCATCCTATTCGCAAACTTATCCATTAGGTACGAAAATAATCTTATTAATATTTGCAATTTTAAAATAAATACGTAAAACTCGAATAAAGAAGAAAAGAAATTATGAATATGAAAAGATATAATTATAAAAAATTATAACGATATCGCAAAAAAAGGACTGACAGCTTAGTTAACAAAACAATACTGCTTATGAAAAAAAAGCAATCGGAATGCTTGCAAAATATCGACATGAGAAGCGTTTTCAAAAGTATATCGAACATAGAGTCCCTTCGATGCGAAATCGCAACAAAATTACCCGTAAAAAAGTCGGAAAACCTTTGAGAGTCAATCCGCTGGTCTCAGTGAAGAAAATCTAGCACAGTGAATCGTTATGTATAGATACTTCTCTCTCCCTCCCCACTCCCCCTCTTCGTTCTCTCTCTGCCTTCTAGGCAGTTTTTAATATGACTGTTCGCGGTTGCCGTAATTATAACAAAAAAAAAAGGCGGATCGCATGAAACACCGTCAAAATGACCAGCGCCTCAAAACAAAAGGCAAAAAAATAAGTGTGAGCTAAGGTGATGGGCACGACTTAATAGAAGACGCAACAACGTGTCTGTTTGGAACGAAAGGAGGCGTTACGATGCTTTCAGAAACCTCTCTCACAAAATTTGCATCTGCACATTGTGCAGATTCAAATTCCTTGTGTACGCCCCAAATGTCAGTAAATTAAGTGATTAAATTAGCCAACATTTAGTGTATAATAAACTAACTCATCAATAAATCAATATACACTACAAATCTCAGAAGAAACTGTATATATGCTAAAAAAATTAGAATCTCACTGCATAAGTCTCACAGAAAATACAACTATTACGAGCCTACCGATCATCGAGATGCTCATTATCTATAGGATGCGAATTATTCCATCCTAGCTTTGAACGTTTCATATTCCTCGAAAAACGGACAGCAAAGGAATTAAGTGCTAAACAAAAAGGAAAAAAAAGCACGAACACTTGCGATTGTTGGCTCAGAGAGATCACGAGCAGCCAAGTGAGTGAGAACATCGCGCATTGTGCGCATATCTCTCGCTAGAGCATCTGCTTTCGCTTGCACGGGCACCAAAAGTGCGCTACTAGCCTTCACCCCTGACTCCACCTGCAACTTCTAATTACTCATTCTTTCTATTCTATAGCACATTTAGTATGTTGAATATTATTCCTGTACTTATATTATCCCAAGCATTTGCCTTTTATTAAAAATTTCGAAGAGGGCAGGTACCACGTGTAATTTGAAGGATCTGGAGAGTGACTTTTTATTTTTATTAGCTAGCAACCTCTCAAACCTGCTGCAGCACAACGTGTTGACACCAACAAGAACATGTCGGTTTATTCGCGCAAGCAGATTCGCACAGTGCACTTTCTCCGCAACACAGTACTTTACTTCCACGATACTTAAGCGATACGCTACATAATGTTTCTTTAACTCTACTCGGTGAACCGATAAGATGGAATGCGTCCCATGGAACATAAAGTAATATGCGTCTTTTATACAGCATCAAAAGTGCATACCAACACGTCGTCCTATGCATAGAATTAGTAGCAATTTCACCGCTACCACAATCCCAACCCGATACTACCACTGCTTTATTCGATCGAGCAAGAAAGACACCCTCTTTCGCCTAGACTTTATATGCTTATTTCTATGCCCCAAGAAAGTCTAATAGCATAACTTCATGAACGGAAAACCCACAGCAATTCGTTCTACTGAACGAAATTCGCGATTGCCTATATGAATGCTTTCAGATCTTGGAGTTTCTGCCAGTACATCGGAAGGAGGGGCAATATGTTTGCTCTTGCAAATTGCCAAAGCACACTCGACATATGGCCTTACAGCAAACTTTCATCGTGAATGCTCCTTGCGAAAACATTTAACACAATGAACGTAGAATTTAAAAAAAGTGCCCTTCACGAAACTCTAACTTCACCGCTTTAAATGGGTGAAAAATCGAGTAGGTGTTGTATTCGGAGGTAACAGATAAGAGTTTGACTCAAGGAATCTGATCACACACGCAATCTAGCTATCTACTTAATATACACCATTGTGAATGTTCGCCCATCATTTTAAGCTTAACCTATATGAGTTTCCCCGCTCTTCTGGAGCTGCGATTATTGCCCAACTTTTCCGTTATTTTGTGTGCATTTTCGACACTTTTGAATCACTGCAATTACTTGCACTCGTAGAAATTTATCGGTGCTCTTCCTTCAAGGTGGATGGAAGCAAAGAAGTGGTGGAGAATTTAAACACTTTTGAACGGTTACTAAATGTGATGGGATTTGTGTCATCCTCTCAGAAAAAGGCAAAAGTTATCAAATTAAAAAGCAAAAGTTGTCAAAAAGCACGCAGAACTGTGTTTCCTCCTCGTCACTTCCCATATTTGCATAATTATTATCGCCGGTTTAATATCCTCATAATATAAAATGCTCAAATTCAACAAAATTACACAAAATGCACTTTAAGTACCAATATATCAGAGAATATGGAGTTGCTTAATTACAATTGGAGCGGCAAAGTGTTACACTGACTCCTTAAAGTTGTTCTGAGAAAAACTGCAAACATCTTAAAAGCTCATTGCCACATGCACTTTATATATTATCTCACAATACCCCTAAACCTTTCAGCCGAATAACATCCCATGCAAAACATTTCTTCGCTGCAATACTGTAATTCATTTACCGTCAAACATTACGTCAGCAGTGATATAAATCACTGTGCGTTATGCATCATCACATCATTCATGCTCACTTTTTCCTCTTTAATATTGGTTCCGTTGACTGGTTTATGTTACGCATTCTGAAGCTGCAAAAAGTGCCTCGCTATTAAAACAGAGTTTACTTAACAACTGTAAAAAAAGAAGTCAATTTATCACTATAACTCGTTATAACAAATGAAACAATGAAAAGATTACTATTATGAGATATAACTAAGAAAACTAGGATAACGAAGTCCTTACCATACCTCATATGTAATAGAGAAAATGCCCTGACCCCAGATTAAGCTGACAATTTATTCTTTTTTTGCAGTTAACACTAATACTTTATACTCAAGAGGACGAGTGCAGCGTAAGTGACTATTGCTATCCGACTACATGTCAGCGTGCTTTTGAAACATTTTGGCAGCACTGCACATTTTAAAATGACAGAGAACAACATCATAGATGGGCATACCTGATTGGCAAGATCGACGACCTTGTCGAGACTTTCTAAGGCATCATGCACGTCTAACTCCATACGTCCACTACTTGCTAATCTGCGACCTTCTTCGAGAAGCAACTTCAGGCGATCACCGTATTCAGACAGCCACTCACTCACATCCTTCAACGAAACAAATCAAGCATTTTACGCTTTCTTATCTGGATATTTATTGTAACTGTGCCCATTTTTTGAGAAACAGAAGAGGCGATGGTCTGTTGAGTAAAACGTCGCCACCTTCTTTCCAAAGGTGAGGAGTCTCCTACAATAGCGAAATTTATTGACAGTGGGAGGGTTCACTGATGCGTCACAAAATGGCCTAACTCAAGTTTCTGTATTCCACATCAAACAGATATTTTGAAAAAAATTCAAAGGGCATAGGCAACAAACATATGACACGAATTTGTCGTGCATATGATACAATAGTCAAACATAGCTTAATGCAATTACTTTGCCAGTCAACTTGCAGCACAAACAGGGTAACGAACCTGGATACGCGTCGCCCATTCGGTTACCGAGGAAACCGGATAACGCTCGAAGTCGATGTAATCCTTTGCGATTTTGAACATACAACAGAGGGTGTCAATTTGATGGTCGAAGTGTCCTTCAATGGGTATTCGACGTAACTGCGGAGGTGACGGCGCCCTTGGCGGCGAGCTACGTGCCCGCTGCCACCATTTCTCGAGTTCATTCCAACGACCCTCTAACTGAATCCCACATTTTAATGAACACATTGTAGCCCTAAACAGTTAAGCAGCACAATTTGTTTTCGCAGTTCATTTCTCTCTGCAATATAAATTAATCAATTTATCTGCCAATTGGGCAAAAACAACGAAATTAAAGAGAAAAATGAAATTTTATAAAGTAAAAAAAAAAAAAAAAACAAAAAACAAACCGTTGTTTGCCCAATTCTTGATATATTCGCATGTGGTCAAAAATTAGAAACATTAATATCTGCTTCCGTCAAAATGTTAATTTTCATATAATCAGAAGAAATGTCGGAAAAAAAGGGGATGAATTTGAGCGCAAACCTCCGATAATCGTAAAGAAAATTTCGCCTCCACTTCAGCGTTCGTTTTCAACAATCGACGATAACGCTCCATAAGAACACTTTTTTCCGCTCGATTCTGCTCCAATGCCGTCGATAATTCCTTCAAAATTATTTAACACTTACTAAACACTCCCCTGAGAAAAGCTTTCAATATTACCTTTCACTCGCAATAATCTGTTCATGAACAAAGAAAGGTTCACGTCCTTTGTAGTACAAAAGAAATAAGAGGCGAAACACACGGCCAACTATTTATCAACGAGGGAGAATTTGCTTCATCTGAACTCCTTAATAATACACAAACTGGTAGATTCAGAAAGTGCGAAAATGAACCTCAATCGATTCCACAGCCTCCATCTCCGTGATTGTTTTTTCGAGTTTCGTATAAAGTGCTTCAAACTGTGTTAGCATCGAACGACCATCTTCACTCATACTCTATAAGTGCTCCAAATACTTTCCTCAATAAGATGTTTATGATCCAAATAACAGAAAATAACAAATGCCAAAGAAAAACTGATGAAAGCATTCACTTCGTTCAGTTTAACAAAATATTGATGGATTGTTCCGACAAGTCTGGTGCGTAAAAAGAACGTCAGATCCCCACTTCAATGTGTTCATATCCAACACGAACCCCGTTGCTCAATACCATTCAATTTCCACGTGAAGCCCCAAACAACTCAGATAACGCCATTGGCAGAAATGTCACTCTAATAGGAACACAACAAGGGAAACTCAAACATGCGAACTATGGCAAACAGAAAGACTCTAAGACTATCCCTTCCATTTCGATCGATTAAAAAAAAAATGAGGCTGAAGTCCCTTACGTTCAAAGCATCGATCCATGCGCGTAAATCACCATGAACGCGTCTTATCCGCTTCCAGCGTCGCTCAATTTCTGCATCATCGACCTTGACCGATTCTCTTCTCAGACTTTCAGCAGTCTCCTCGATCGACGCCAAAGATGCTTCATTTCTGCAAACTTTCTTTATTGCACATGCTCACCTCCATAAGTCCAAATAAAATTGTTAAATGTACACTTCCTAACATGCTTCGAAATGGAATAACCACCATAAAATACCACCTGAGGTCGCTTGGCGCTAAAAAAGTATTCTCATTTGTCGATGCAA